>CAWUFW010000549.1:1725000-2325000 GCA_963921515.1 Calotriton arnoldi
TATCAAGATTAAGATCTTTGTCCTAGTATACTTGCACTTATCCAAGGACAAAACACGGGAAGTAGATCGTTCCTCTATTAAGCCGGTGCACTGGAGGTTGCTACCTGGGCGGGAATCAAGTCGCTGGAGGATCTGAATTTCAGATCATAATGCCCTCACACACCTGTTAGGGTGTCATGCTTCATCATAGGGCGCTCCTCGTCAGACCGGCGCTGCAATGTCTGACGGGCCTTGTGGCTTCTTTAGCGGAGTTCTTCAGATCTGAGGACGCCGTATGTGGTGGGTGCATGTGGGCAAAAAACAGTGAATAGTGGTGTGTGCAAGGTGACTTAAAATAGGCACCGGACCCCAGAACAATTTAATTAGATATGGGTCCAGGACTAAGTAAAAACAGTGGCGCTATCAGGAGGTCCTAAGGTACCAGGATAGCTTTATGTGTGCATGGTCAACATGTTTCGTGCCATAGAAGCCCAATCGTCAGGCGGCACTTCATCAGGACCTTCATAAACAAAAGAAAAAAGCCCACTAGTGGGGCCGGGGGACTCCCCGTGAATCGAGGATGTCCGGATGACGTGTGTCTGATCCCAAATAAGGAACCAGTGTAAAGTCTACACCTAGAAAGAAGAAGAGGAGACAAAACAGAAAGAGAACCACGACATAAAAATTCTACAATATAACTGTGTCCACGGGAATCAATTGACACGAAAGACAGCTTAGTCACCCCACTAGTGTGGGTAAAGGTACAAATTACTACGAAAATCCCGGGAAGAGCAAAAATGCCGACCCAAGGGTGTTGATAATTTAGTAAATTACAGTCAAAAACATTGAAAACATTCAAAACAAGGCGCGCTTACACATTTCCAGAAATTGGAAAGCCAACAGAAAATGAATGTATCAACCCTTGTCAAATGAAAGATACACACAAGGGAATCACGCAAAGCTTAGCTTACCTCAATGGTGGGGATACACTACTTCATAGGCGAAGGGGAGGGACCCGACCACTGTAGGGACCACCTTAAGGTAAACATAAAAGCAGTAGAACAGAGCAATAAAACCACTGAGATAATACCCATACAGCTCGAGGAACAACGTTGCGAGCAGTAATCCAGCAACACCACTTCGTTGCAAATAAAGGGAAAAGCCCTGTGGGCTAGAGACCCAAAGACACGAGTTAGTGGAGGGGTCCGAATCACAAATATCCACAGAACTGGAATGTGTTACCTGGGGGGGATAGAGGAACTACCCCGTGACTAATGTGCGACCGGGCCCCACAATTGGACCGCGGATCGTGTGCGGGTATCGTTGGGAACTGAGCAGGGACACGTGATGCCGGGGCAGTATGAGCGCAATACTAAGTTATGGGGGTGGGGGGAAGTTGAACCTGCCTAATGGAAATAGAGCTAAACCGGTCATGTGGCATAGGGAAGGCCAAACACAAGGGGTACCGTCAAAGCGGAAGCGGCCAGACAGAAAGGCACGGGACCGCGGGCCAATTAAGTGCGTGTACCCCAGTGACGGTGCTCATGGCTAAGTCCAGATGTAACCAAAGAGGTGTAGGGGAATTAAACTAATCAGCGCATGAGCATGGTAGCACTTACCTGGACGAAGGATCGGGCAATCCGTCTCACCTGCGCATCTCCCCCGCGTCTGGATATTACCGGAGGTGCTTACGGGCCGTCATGATAAAGGCAATGCCACGTGATGCCGGGATCGGCAAAACTCGCGTTGGAGGCGGTGAGCATCGCGGCCATCTTGGAATGGTGGCTGGACGACAGGCATCATATCACTCGAGTTAAAAAACCGGAGCATGTCACAATGTGGCATAAAAAGGTAGCTCCAAATACTCAGTGTATTGGAGGTTAAATGGTTGAAACTAAAATTGAACCAAGAGGGGGGGGGGGTTTGGAGGTTCTACACAAGACTAGGTGTTGGTAATGCCTAGAGTATAGTGGCCATCTTTGAGTGGTGTAATCCTAGGGGATAATGAGTACAGCGAAACTGAAGTCGGTCTGGTACTGACATATAGATCAATGTCACGTTAGTGATCTATGGGTGGTACTGCTTGAGTGTAAAGTGACCTGTTGGGTATTATGCAATCAAGTGATGAAAGTACCATGACAAAGGTGTAAGCTGATCTTGGAGCAGGGTCAAACAATAGTCATGGAGTCCGCCCTGTAGTGGTGCATCTAGCTGGTAATGTCCCCTTGCACAGAGATGTCAGGGACCATGAATCATTAAATAGAGCCTGCGGTGTTATGACAGGAGTATAAAGACCAATAGAGGTGTCTACAGTTCAGTCCAGGGTATTTCGTCGTTAAGACCTCTAGTCTGAGTGGAAAGACGAAAGATCCAGCGTTGCTCGGTTTCAAATAGTTTCTGTGTAGACCACATGGCGTTACTTTCAATCACTGGCCAGTGTATCTCTTCAAGTCTGTGTGGGTGAGAGAGGTAGCTTGCGCTCATTTTTGTGGTGGTTCTGCCACATCTTATGTTTCTTCGGTGTTCCATGATTCTTGTCTTCAACGGACGTGTCGTCATGCCAACATACCTCAGTGGACAAGGACATTCAACAAGGTAAACGCAGTTCCTTGTGTTGCAGTTTGTGTGGGTGCGTTGGGTCCACACTTTCGCATCTTCCAAGTTCAGTTCCTTGGTAGGTTTCGTCAGGTTGCAAACCCCACAAAGGCCGCATGGGTAGTGACCTTGCACCGGTGCAGTGTTCCATAGTGTGCATTGTGGGTTTTTTTGTGAAGGTTTTGGGCGAGTATGGACCAGCATGTCACGTAGGTTACTGGTACGTTTCATAGCAAACCGAGTCATAGGAATAGAGAGATTCCCAGAAGTTACTGTCTTCCAATTTTTTCGGACTATTCTTTGCATCCTATTCGAGTCTGGTGTGTATGTGGTGACACAGGTTATGATCTCCTCAGCTGTCTTGTGTTTAGGCACCAGAAGCGCTTCCCTGTTATTATTGAGCGCTCTCTTGCAGGACTTCTTAATGATCGTTGCCGGATAGTCACAGGCTTCTAGGTTCCTGCTCAAGGCAGCTGCTTCCTTTTTGTAGTCGGAGGTCGTGTTGCAGTTCCTGCGGAGGCGCAGAAACTGTCCAAATGGGAGGTTGTCCCTTAAGGCTTTCGGGTGGTGGCTCCCACAGAATAACAAATTGTTGCAATCCGTGGGTTTTTTGTAGGTGTGAGTTGTCAGGGACCCATCCCGTAGGGTGATGGTCAGGTCGAGAAAGTGGATCTCAGTAGGTGAAACAGACCAGGTGAACCTGAGGTAGGGGTTCAGTGTATTGACCCATGTAAAAAAGGCGTCGCAGGTGTTGGAATCTCCTTTCCAGAAGATGAGGATGTCATCTATATAACGTCGCCACAGTAGGATGTTGTCCGCATAGGGGTTGTTGGTAGTGCTATGGAGATGTTCAAACTCGGCCACATAGAGGCAGGCCAGACTAGGCGCAAACGTGCTTCCCATGGACGTCCCCTGTGTTTGATGATATAGTTGGTCCTGGAACTGGAAGAAGTTCTCACACATTACTATTGTGGCACAGTCCATTATAAAAGCCACCAGCGTTTGTGACGTCCAATCTTCCGCTAGAAGTCGCGTCTCCACCACCCTGAGAGTTTCCGTCTGGGGAATGTTTGTGTAGAGCGCCTCAACGTAGAGAGTCATCAGGAGGTTGATCTCGTCGTTCCTTGCAATGTTGGTAATGAGATTAAGGACATCTCTGGTGTCCTGCAGGTAGGATGGTATCTTTTTGACAAGCGGTTGTAAAAAATGGTCGCAAAATTTGCTGAGTGGTTCTAGCTGTGAGCCGATCCCCGAGACTATCGGGCGACCAGGGGGTGGAAGAATCCCCTTGTGGATTTTGGGCAGGATGTAGAAAAACGGGGTACATGGCTCCGTCTTGATTAAGAAGTCGGCTTCATTTTTGGAAATCCAGCCCTGAGCTTCTGCCGATGTCACAATTGATTTAATCCTTGTCAATAGTACATCGGTGGGGTCTTTGTTGATCCTCTTGTAGTGCCTCTCCTGTGAGAGTTGTCTGAGACATTCCTGGTTATAGTCGGCCGTTTTCAATAGCACTATAGCTCCTCCCTTGTCAGCAGGTTTGATAGTGAGTGAAGTATCCTCGGTGAGGAGTTTGATTGCTGCTCTTTCTGCAGAGGACAGATTGTTGTAATGTTTTCTGTTAGTTAGGCCGTCCACTTCCTTCATCCCGGCTTGTTCAAAGGTGAGAATTTCGTGAGGTGTCATCCCTTCATGGGGTGTAAATTTAGATGGGACTCGTAGGCCTGTGTCAGTCATCTCTTGGTGTTCCTTATCTTGGAAGTATGCTCTCAGTCGTATCTTCCTAAAGAACCCGTGGAGTTCTTTATGCAGACGAAAGCGGTCTTCATGTGGTGTAGGGACAAAGCCCAAGCTCTTATTAAGGACTTTCTTTTCAACTGAGGTAAGGGTTCTCGTGGAAAGGTTCACTACTAGGTCCGGTTGTTTTTCTTGCTCCTCAGTTCCATGCGTTCCTGTTGCTGTGGTGCCGGTTGATCTTGCCACTGGACTTGTTTTTGGGGGGCGCCTCGCCTTCTGCCTCTACCCCTGCCCCGGCCTAAAAAAG
The DNA here is from genome assembly GCA_963921515.1 of Calotriton arnoldi. Taxonomy (NCBI): domain Eukaryota; kingdom Metazoa; phylum Chordata; class Amphibia; order Caudata; family Salamandridae; genus Calotriton; species Calotriton arnoldi. The sequence goes on from CAWUFW010000549.1 coordinate 1,729,619, forward strand.
GCTGCTGGTTCTGGTTGTAATGGTACATTGGTGGAGGGACATGGTAGACTGGGTTCCATGGTGGTAGTTGTCTGAAGAAGGGGCCCATCGGGTATCCATACATAGGTGCCAGCGGAGGTCCTCTATTATTCTTGAAACTCGAGCGACTATCATTGCTCGAGGTACTGCTGTAGGAGCTGAGACGTTGTCGGTTGTCGGATGATCCTCCATCTGAGGAGTCATCCCCCTTGGGTACTTGGTAGTCCTCTCTTGTGTACGGGTAGACTTTCTCTTTGTCAAACTTTTTGATGTCTTTTTGCAGTTTGGAGATTTTTTGCTGCATGAGATGATCCTTGTGTTCATCCATTTCTGCATTGATTTCGGCAAGTCTGCTTTTGAATGCAGTGACGTTGATCGCGGCCTTCAGATTGTTCTCCGCCACTGTAATTTCAATTAGTAGTTTATCAGCGAGTCATTTTGCTGTATTAATGATTAGAATGAGCTAGTCCCTGGTGCACTTCCAAGCCACCAGGGACCATTCTCTTCTAAATCCGATGTCTTCCAGGAAGATACGTGGAGCATTTGTGACCAAGAGTCCATTTGGGGCTATGTTGGCCCTCAAATATTCTGTCATCATAGCACCATGAAGAGCTATCTTGGTCTGTAACTTTTTCTGGTTGGCTATGGAATTCCAATCATCCGTGTTGCTACTAGACGGATTGTTCCCCTCAGTTTGTAGTAGAGAGGGAGATCGAAGAATCTCTGACACCATGTCATCTGTGATGCTAAGACCTTGTGTATCCATAGTGCCCCCAGAGGAATGTTGAGTGTGGGAAGCACAGATGAAGTGTACTGAGGACTGAGGCAGCTATGCGATGTTGGCGGTGCGCTAGCGAACAAAGGTTGTGCAGGGTCCCTCGGCAGGGCTGCCGTACATAAACGTTAAATCAAAAAGGGGGACAGAAGAGCAAGTTATTTAAAGAGGTCCTACTCCTGTGCTCCTCCGAGTACTCATGCAAAACACGAGAAGGAGATCATTCCTCTATTAAGCCGGTGCACTGGAGGTTGCTACCTGGCCGGGAATCAAGTCGCTGGAGGATCTGAATTTCAGATCATAATGCCCTCACATACCTGTTAGGGTGTCATGCTTCATCATAGGGTGCTCCTCGTCAGACCGGCGCTGCAATGTCTGACGGGCCTGGTGGCTTCTTTAGCGGAGTTCTTCAGATCTGAGGACGCCATATGTGGTGGGTGCATGTGGGCAAAAAACAGTGAATAGTGGTGTGTGCAAGGTGACTTAAAATAGGCACCGGACCCCCAGAACAATTTAATTCGATATGGGTCCAGGACTAAGTAAAAACAGTGGCGCTATCAGGAGGTCCTAAGGTACCAGGATAGCTTTATGTGTGCATGGTCAACATGTTTCGTGCCATAGAAGCCCAATCGTCGGGCGGCACTTCATGAGGACCTTAATAAACAAAAGAAAAAAGCCCCCTAGTGGGGCTGGGGGACTCCCCGTGAATCGAGGATGTCCGGATGACGTGTGTCTGATCCCAAATAAGGAACCAGTGTAAAGTCTCCACCTAGAAAGAAGAAGAGGAGACAAAACAGAAAGAGAACCGCGACATAAAAATTCCATAATATAACTGTGTCCACGGGAATCAGTTGACACGAAAGACAGCTTAGTCACCCCACTAGTGTGGGTAAAGGTACAAATTACTACGAAAATCCCGGGAAGAGCAAAAATGCCAACTCAGGTGTGTTGGTAATTTAGTAAATTACAGTCAAAAACAGTGAAAACATTAAAAACAAGGCGCGCTTACACATATCCAGAAATTGGAAAGCCAACAGAAAATGAATGTATCAACCCTTGTCAAATGAAAGATACACACAAGGGAATCACGCAAAGCTTAGCTTACCTCAATGGTGGGGATACACTACTTCATAGGCGAAGGGGAGGGACCCGACCACTGTAGGGACCACCTTAAGGTAAACATAAAAGCAGTAGAACAGAGCAATAAAACCACTGAGATAATACCCATACAGCTCGAGGAACAACGTAGCGAGCAGTAATCCAGCAACACCACTTTGTTGCAAATAAAGGGAAAAGCCCCGTGGGCTAGAGACCCAAAGACACGAGTTACACGAATCACAAATATCCACAGAACTGGAATGTGTCACCTGGGGGGGATGGAGGAACTACCCCGTGACTAATGTGCGACCGGGCCCCACAATTGGACCCCGGATCGTGTGCGGGTATCGTTGGGAACTGAGCAGGGACACGTGATGCCGGGGCCGTATGAGCGCAATACTAAGTTACGGGGGTGGGGGGAAGTTGAACCCGCATAATGCAAATAGCACTAAACCGGTCATGTGGCATAGGGAAGGCCAAACACAAGGGGTACCGTCAAAGCGGAAGTGGCCAGACAGAAAGGCACAGGACCGTGGGCCAATTAAGTGCGTGTACCCCAGTGACGGTGCTCATGGCTAAGTCCAGATGTAACCAAAGAGGTGTAGGGGAATTAAACTAATCAGCGCGTGAGCATGGTAGCACTTACCTGGACGAAGTATCGGGCAATGCCGTCTCACCTGCGCATCTCCCCCGCGTCTGGATATTACCGGAGGTGCTTACGGGCCGTCATGATAAAGGCAATGCCACGTGATGCCGGAATCGGCAAACCTCGCGTTGGAGGCGGTGAGCATCGCGGCCATCTTGGAACGGTGGCTGGACGACAGGCATCATATCACTCGAGTTAAAAAACCGGAGCATGTCACAATGTGGCATAAAAAGGTAGCTCCAAATACTCAGAGTATTGGAGGATAAACGGTTGAAACAAAAATTGAACCAATTGGGGGGGGGGGTTTGGAGGTTCTACACAAGACTAGGTGTTGGTAATGCCAAGAGTATAGTGGCCATCTTTGAGTGGTGTAATCCTAGGGGATAATGAGTACAGCGAAACTGAAGTCGGTCTGGTACTGACATATAGATCAATGTCACGTTAGCTTGAATGTAAAGTGACCTGTTGGGTATTATGCAATCAAGTCATGAAAGTACCATGACAAAGGTGTAAGCAGATCTTGGAGCAGGGTCAAACAATAGTGATGGAGTCCGCCCTGTAGTGGTGCATCTAGCTGGTAATGTCCCCTTGCACAGAGATGTCAGGGACCATGAATCATTAAATAGAGCCTGCGGTGTTATGACAGGAGTATAAAGACCAATAGAGGTGTCTACAGTTCAGTCCAGGGTATATCGTCGTTAAGACCTCTAGTCTGAGTGGAAAGACAAAAGATCCAGCGTTGCTCGGTTTCAAACAGTTTCTGTGTAGACCACAAGGCGTTACTTTCAATCACTGTCCAGTGTATCTCTTCAGGTCTGTGTGGGTGAGACAGGTAGTGTGCGCTCATTTTTGTGGTGGTTCTGCCACATCTTATGTTACTTCGGTGTTCCATGATTCTTGACTTCACCGGACATGTCGTCATGCCAACATACCTCAGTGGATAAGGACATTCGACAAGGTAAACGCAGTTCCTTGTGTTGCAGTTTGTGTGGGTGCGTTGGGTCCACACTTTCACATCTTCCAAGTTCAGTTCCTTGGTATGTTTCGTCAGGTTGCAAACCCCACAAAGGCCGCATGGGTAGTGACCTCGCACCGGTGCAGTGTTCCATAGTGTGCATTGTGGGGTTTTTTGTGAAGGTTTTGGGTGAGTATGGACCAGCATGTCACGTAGGTTACTGGTACGTTTCATAGCAAACCGAGGCATAGGAATAGAGAGATTCCCAGAAGTTACTGTCTTCCAATTTTTTCAGACTATTCTTTGGATCCTGTTCGAGTCTGGTGTGTATGTGGTGACACAGGTTATGATATCCTCAGCTGTCTTGTGTTTAGGCTCCAGAAGCGCTTCCCTGTTATTATTGAGCGCTCTCTTGCAGGACTTCTTAATGATCGTTGCCGGATAGTCACGGGCTTCTAGGTTCCTGCTCAAGGCAGCTGCTTTGTTTTTGTAGTCTGAGGTCGTGTTGCAGTTCCTGCGGAGGCGCAGAAACTGTCCAAATGGGAGGTTGTCCCTTAAGGCTTTCGGGTGGTGGCTCCCATAGAGTAAAAAATTGTTGCAATCCGTGGGTTTTTTGTAGATGTGAGTTGTTAGGGACCCATCCCGTAGGGTGATGGTCAGGTCGAGAAAGTGGATCTCAGTAGGTGAAACAGACCTGGTGAACCTGAGGTAGGGGTCCAGTGTATTGACCCATGTAAAAAAAGGCATTGCAGGTGTTGGTATCTCCTTTCCAGAAGATGAGGATGTCATCTATATAACGTCGCCACAGTAGGATGTTGTCCGCATAGGGGTTGTTGGTAGTGATATGGAGACGTTCAAACTCGGTTACATAGAGGCAGGCCAGACTAGGCGCAAACGTGCTTCCCATGGACGTCCCCTGGGTTTGATGATATAGTTGGTTCTGGAACTGGAAAAAGTTCTCACACATTGCTATTGTGGCACAGTCCATTATAAAAGCCACCGGCGTTTGTGACGTCCAATCTTCCGCTAGAAGTCGCGTTTCCACTACCCTGAGAGTTTCCGTCTGGGGAATGTTTGTGTAGAGTGACTCGACGTCCAGAGTCATCAGGAGGTTGATCTCGTCGTTCCTTGCAATGTTGGTAATGAGGTTAAGGACATCTCTGGTGTCCTGCAGGTAGGATGGTATCTTTTTGACAAGCGGTTGTAAAAAATGGTTGCAAAATTTGCTGAGGGGTTCTAGCAGTGAGCCGATCCCCGAGACTATCGGGCGACCAGGGGGTGGAAGAATCCTCTTGTGGATTTTGGGCAGGATGTAGAAAAACGGGGTACGTGGCTCTGTGTTGATTAAGAAGTCGGCTTCATTTTTGGAAATCCAGCCCTGAGCTTCGGCCGATGTCACAATTGATTTAATCCTTGTCAATAGTACATCGGTGGGGTCTTTGTTGATCCTCTTGTAGTGCCTCTCCTGTGAGAGTTGTCTGAGATATTCCTGGTTATAGTCGGTCGTGTTCAATAGCACTATAGCTCCTCCCTTGTCAGCAGGTTTGATAGTGAGTGAAGTATCCTCGGTGAGGAGTTTGATTGCTGCTCTTTCTGCAGAGGACAGATTGTTGTAATGTTTTCTGTTAGTTAGGCCGTCCACTTCCTTCATCACGGCTTGTTCAAAGGTGAGAATTTTGTGAGGTGTCATCCCTTCATTGGGTGTAAATTTAGATGGGACTCGTAGACCTGTGTCAGTCATCTCTTGGTGTTCCTTATCTTGGAAGTATGCTCTCAGTCGTATCTTCCTAAAGAACCCGTGGAGTTCTTTATGCAGACGAAAGCGGTTTTCATGTGGTGTAGGGACAAAGCCCAAACCCTTATTAAGGACTTTCTTTTCAACTGAGGTAAGGGTTCTTGTGAAAAGAAAGTCCTTAATAAGGGCTTGGGCTTTGTCCCTACACCACATGAAGACCGCTTTCGTCTGCATAAAGAACTCCACTGGGATTTTCGTAGTAATTTGTACCTTTACCCACATTAGTGGGATGACTAAGCTGTCTTTCTTGTCAACTGATTCCCGTGGACACAGTTATATTGTGGAATTTTTATGTTGCGGTTCTCTTTCTGTTTTGTCTCCTCTTCTTCTTTCTAGGTGGAGACCTTACACTGGTTCCTTATTTGGGATCAGACACACGTCATCCGGACATCCTCGATTCACGGGGAAGAGTCCCCTGGCCCCACTAGGGTGCTTTTTTCTTTTGTTTATTAAGGTCCTGATGAAGTGCCACCCGACGATTGGGCTTTTATGGCACGAAACATGTTGACCATGCACACATAAAGCTATCCTGGTACCTTAGGACCTCCTGATAGCGCCACTGTTTTTACTTAGTCCTGGACCCATATCGAATTAAATTGTTCTGGGGTCCGGTGCCTATTTTAAGTCACCTTGCACGCACCACTATTCACTGTTTTTTGCCCACATGCACCCACCACATACGGCGTCCTCAGATCTGAAGAACTCCGCTAAAGAAGCCACCAGGCCCGTCAGACATTGCAGCGCCGGTCTGACGAGGAGCGCCCTATGATGAAGCATGACACCCTAACAGGTGTGTGAGGGCATTATGATCTGAAATTCAGATCCTCCAGCGACTTGATTCCCGGCCAGGTAGCAACCTCCAGTGCACCGGCTTAATAGAGGAACGATCTCCTTCCCGTGGTTTGCATGAGTACTCGGAGGAGCACAGGAGTAGGACCTCTTTAAATAACTTGCTCTTCCGTCCCCCTTTTTGAGTTAACCTTATCCAAGGACAGCCAGGCAAAGATTCCCCAGAGATGCAGTAGATGTGCAGCAGGAGAGCGCGTCCACATGTGATCCTCACTTGTGCTATCCACCATCTCACAACGTTTGTGCAGAAGATAGAATTCAGGTTTCTAGTTTTCTCCTCTGCTAGCTTCTATCTCAATGCATTTTGCACATCGATAAGACCATCAGAGGCCAAAAGTGCTGAAATGGGAGGAGGGACTAGGGGGCAAGGTGGGTGTATATCAACAGGACAATGACGTTCTCAGCAACAGAGTAGATGTTGCCCCTCCCCAAAGAGGGCAGGGGAGTCACTCAGCATAGCGATACGAAGATCCTAGATCCAGGGGCACAGGAGTTATGGGGGGATGGGAGTATATGTCAATAGATGTCGACAATCAAACTCTCCAAAGAAAGGGTTAAAAGAACATGAAGGGAGCTTGGGAGGCTTGGAAGTGTAAATGGAAGCTGGATATGTGGTGGGGGTGCTTATAGAAGGACAACAGTTATGTTTCGTGATTGTTAACAAGTATTAATCGGGACAAAAGCACAGAAAGCACGGGTGATGATCAAATGCACATGAAGAGAGAAAAGTGTTGCGAGCTACTGCATCTGTTGCACCAGTGGTCGCTACACCCTTGGAAATACAGGGGCAAAGAATAGGGAAGGGAGAGGAATATCCATATAGGGGAAATAAAGCAGTAATCTGGGTTGAGTGGGTTTGTGTGGCATGGTGCCCCTGCACCTGCTAACATAAAAGGAAGGTACGCTTCAGTAAGTCTAGTTGCATGGGCTATGGGAGAAAGAGGGAGAGGTGAGTTGGGGGTGATGGGTTAGCGAAGAAGGGTGCTAGTTGGTGGGGTTGTTACAACAGCACAGGCAGGATACTGCATATTTTGTAGTTAACCTCGGAGCAAGTGTAAAATGTATGGTATTGCGCAGTGGGGTAGGTAATGTGTGATGTCCTTTAGTGCAACAAAGGAAATAGGATCTTTGGCTTTAATAAGCAATCTAAAATGAAAAGATAATCGGGGTTTAATGATTTCAGCGCCCTGCTGCCACTGTCCCTGCTCCATGAATTGAAAGTACGTTCCTGGAAGGGTGTGAACAAATGGATGTTGACACGAGAGCAGGAGAAGAAGTGGTGTGTTGAAGAGCAGTGCAGGTGCATTATTGTTGTTTCAGAAGGTCATGTTTGAATATTTTGTAGGTGACAATGTAAGGGTGGAGTGGTGTAACCAGGTTTTTTTTTTAAAGTATGTTTATTGGCATTTATTATCGTACATTCTTACATTTTCATAACTTAGCACAAGATTTATGAAGTATTGCATATGTATACATCATTTCTTATTCGCTTGGACGATGGAAATACATCCGGCACCACTGTAACATTCAATCTACATTGACCCGATATCTCACATTTCCCATCCCCTAAGTACTTTGTCACGTGTCAGTGTATCTAATATTTGGGTCGTGTCTCCATTTTAACCTCATCCTTATGTGCCTTATAGTCCGAGTTATTCAGTCCTGGGGCCTCCATGCAATTAGTTCTTACATGCTTTCTAGTGCTACGGTCACTTACTAACGCAGTCTATACGCCATTACCTAACAAACAATTAAACTCAAACAATTAAAACGGTGTCAGTCTGTGCATGTGGGCGTGGTCACCTTTCCCTCCTCCCGCACTGGAATGTATCATCTCGGTGTGTGTCCTCATGAGGGACCGCAGTGGGGGGGGCCCGAGAGGGGAGGGGGGGGAAGAGAGCAAGAAAGGAAAAGGGGGAGCTGCTATCCGTCACTCATTAATATTACGTATATCTCAAGGTTCTGGCAAGCATCAGTGGAGTCAGTGGGTGGGTGGATGGGGGGGAGGGGAAAGCACGCGCACGGGGGGAAGGGGGGGAAACCTCCAATGGGGAGAGTTATCCTGTACACGGGCCTATCCATCCGAGCTAGTCGATGTATCTCCCTCCCCCTCTTCTCCACTATTGGAGCAGCTCGGATGTTCCCAATTATATAGTACCTCCCTCCACCCGTCCGCAATAGGGCACTTGTGTATGCCCTTCAGCTCTTCTTTATGCAAGGCTCTGCCCTCTGCTGCCGCCCAATGTATCACCTCCTGGTTCCAAGCCCCGATCTGCGGCCCCGTCATTGACTTCCATGCTATCGCAATTCGTCTCTTGGCCAGGGCCAAGGACAAATCGATAAATCGGTGGCCCACTTTGCGTTTAGGCGCTCTGGGGTATAATCCCAGAAGACAGACTTCAGGGGAATGGGCTAGTGTATGACCCAGAGTATTATTAATTTTAGTCATCCCCGCGTCCCAATATCCCTGTATGATCGCGCAACTCCATGTCATGTGGAGGAAGTCTGCATCCAACTGTTTACATCTTGGGCACTCTCTAGGTTCCTCTCCAAAGTGTAACCAGGTTATTATGGGCTGTAGTGCAACTAAGTAAATGGGCTCCTGTTATAAAGTTGCAAGAAAGCAGTGATATGGATTGTATGCATTTTTGAGGGCACGGTGCTACTGCACCTGTTGCACGCAAAGTAGCTATGGACAAGTAAGTGTAGCTGTGGAGGCTAGGGATGGAAAGGAAGTGGGATAGGCATGTTTGTTGTGAGTGGGGTTTGGTGGGGGAGTTGTTTTTGTATGAGAAGGGCAGGATGCGTGAAAGAGCAAAGTTTATATTTTTAAAAGTACTGGAAGGGCATGAAGGATGGAGTAAGACTGGTATAGAACATTATGCAGCAAATGATGAAAGTAAACTGAAAGAGCATAAGCAGCATGTGAATCTTGTTAAAATGTAATTGAACGCGATGGCAGCCAATGGGCTAAAAGGACATGAAGAGAGGTTGTGAAGCTGGGAAAAGGAATGGCAGACAGACAGGAGAGATGAGGGCCTTAGTGATAAAACTCAAAATGTTTGCTTGGGGCTTACGATTTATAGTTGGGTTTCTATGGCACTCCCTTCAATTTCTGGAGGGAATGCTGAATCCAGTGGTGAGTCAACAATTGGATTTGTATCCTGATTTAGCATTTCGTACATAAATTAGAAGATTTCAATTGCCACGTAAATCAAGCCCTTGGTCTCAAAAGTGGATGTTTTAAAGCATCTCTGATATGTATCAGTGCCTCCTTTCAAACATGAACAGTCTTTATGGGACCTGACTCATTAAGCATGTGTCTTGTGCTCTTGTAAGTAAGTATCTCATGCAGAAAGCTATTTTGTGGGATCAAACCCCACTATTTGCAAAATCATAGGGTTTATGACCACACAAGGGCATTTTCTTATGTACCATACCCCTTCAGCTATTAGGAAAAACCTATCTGAATCTCAAAAGAGGTTTTGTGGCTCATTCCAAATCCTTAAAAGGAGAGGTATGAAAGGGGGATTCTCTCCTAAGTGCGAATCACAATGAGATGTGTCAATGGTAAGTGACCGCATTTGCATTTGCAAACCATTGGAAAGTTACCAGCTCCTCAAAGCAGGTGGTAACTTATTTCCAAAGAGGAAGCTGTCCCCATTGAACAGGGATGTGTCATGGAGAAAATGCTTAGTAGGTAGGTCTGAAGAGTCGCCTTGTCTCAAGATAGGGTCCAGTAGCCATAGTATCACCCTGTATGGAATTTTATACATGGACGTTGTCCACTGTCTCATGAAGAGGAAAACCCCAAAAAAGGATAAAAAACCTCATTGGCAATCTTATTAGCCTTAATTGAAGATGAAGAGCAATAATTAATAGATTAGATAAGCACCAACCTCCTCCTGACATTAGGATGGATAAAAGAGCCATGCAAAATCCAAAGGTAGAATGCACCAGCAAAAGTGAATGCAAATAGCAAAAAATCAAGGGGTAAATTGAAAGTGAAATCAAATATTGCGAAGAAAAATAAGGGAATTAATGTGTTGCGATGCAGTCTTGTACTAAAAGAGCTTCCGTATACACAGATCCAACAAGAACTGACACCACAGTAAAAGGACCTACTTAATCTTGGATTGGGAATTTCGGTTAACATCCTATGGACTGTCCACCGTCTTGCGAAGAGCAGATTATAAGGTTTGTTCTCACCCTCAGTCTTGAAATTCTGGCACTTACCTGTAAAGCAAAGAGGCCTACGTTTAACATCCTTGGCCCAGTACTGTGTTTGATGATCCTGCAAACACCATTTCTGTTCTATACCTTCCAGGCAATCCCGAGCACAGAGGCATTGGAATGGACCAGATGATGCAGATGCTGAGAAACACACTGAATGCAGCATCTCAGAACACAATATATACAAATATGAACTGCACCCCTTCCTGTTCAGCCCACATAGGGCCTCTGGTAAGCTCTTAACGCTCAGGTCAGCACAGATGTAACAATATGCCCCCCTCTAGAAGCTCCGGGCTTATCAGGGTGGCATTTAAAAAATTGGCAAACTAGCAAAGAGGCATGAACTAAAGATGTTACTTCCCAGGGAAAGGATCCTTCCAGTGAATCAAAAACTGATCACTCATCTTGTTAGAAATGGGGGTCTCTAGTTGGCAGAGGTGGGTATCTTTGTCCAAATAGGGACCCTTGCTTCTAGACAGGGTAAGGGGGATACACTCCTACAATAACCCATGCTCACCCCCTTGGTAGCTTGGAACGAACAGACAGGCTTATCTCAGAGGCAGTGTGGAAAGCATTTGTGAACACATACAGTAATACAGTGAAAACACTACAAATGGACACCACACCAGTTTAGAAAAAGAAGTAAACTTTATCTAAACCAAAACAAGACCAAACGAGAAAAATCCACAATACAGTATTAAATAAGCCTTTCAAATGGTAGAAATAGTTCAGTTCAATGCAAACTATGGCTGCAACTCTTTCAACACAAAGTACCTTGGATGCGTCACAGTCACAAACAAAAACAGCCACAGGGAAGGTGATGCATCGGTTCCTTACTTAAGGGTAGGTGATGCGTCGGTTCCTTACTACAGGGGAGGTGATGCGTCAGTTTCTTACTGCAGCCCTGGTGTTCTTGTAGACTTGGCGCCCAAATGCGATGTGTTGCGCTGCTTTGCGAGGCTTCGCGTCGTCCGGCGTCGGTGCTGGGGGCTGCGCGGCGAGGCTTCGCGTCACCCGGCGGGACTCGGCGCGGCTTCGCGTCGCCCTGTGCCGGTTCCGAGAGGCTTTGCACGGTTTTGCGATGCTTCGCGCCGGTTCTTGCAGAAAGGAGCTTCAAAACCCACTTCTGAGGCCTTTTGACTGCAGGAGGCACGTCAGGCAAGGGTAGGACTCACAGATGGCAGAGTCCAGCAGCACCAGCAGAGTTGCAGGAAGTCTTTTGTGTCCCTGAGACTTCTTAACAGGAGGCAAGCTCTATTTCAAGCCCTTGGAGATCTTCTTCAAGCAGGGGATACAGCAAACAGCAAAGTCCTTTTTCTCCTTTCCTTGGCAGCAAGCAGCCACTGCAGGCCAACCCCAGACAGCAAACAGCACCTGGGCAGTATTCCTCCTCAGCTAATCTGGCTCTTCTCCTTGGCAAAGGTTCCTCTTGATTTCCCAGAGGTGATCTAAAAGTCTGGGCCCCTCTTTTTGTACACAAAAATCCTTTGTTCTCTGAAGGCAGAGAGTGTCTGTACCCAGCCAAAACCAGTTCTATGGTGCACTTTGCAAGTGCACAACAACCTCCATTGTCAGTGTGAGCCCTGACTCCAGACACCACAGGGGGGCGGAGCCGTCATTGTGGAAGGCAGGCACAGCCCTATTCAGGTGAAGGTGCTACTCCTCCCACCACTCCAAATGCAGACCAGGCCTATTCAGCCCAGCCCTGACTCAGACTTCTGGAGCCACTGCCCCTCTCCAGCCCCTATCATCCAAAAGCCAGACATGCAATACACAAACCTAGCAGAGGCACACTGGATGGTTAGACAAGAAAATACCTACTTTCTAAAAGTGGTATTTTCAAACACAGAATGTAAAAATCACCCTCACTAAAAGATGCGCTTTAACATTCTGAGTTCAGGCATACTAAACTTTACTTTTCAATCTTGTTCCCAGGGTCAGTTATGTTTATAAGATGTTATAAACAAACTCCCCATTCTGTCCTATGGGAACAGATAGCCTTGCAATAGTGAAAAACGAAATTGGCAGTATTTCCCTATCAGGACATGCCACACACATCAGGGCATGTCCTACCTTTCACATACAATGCACTCTGCCCACAGGGGTACCTTGGGCCTACCTTAGGGGTGACTAATATGTAGAAAAGGGAAAGTTTAGGGACTGGCAAGTGTGTGCACTTGCCAAGTCGACATGGCAGTCCCAGACTGCACACAGGCTCTGCAATGGCAGGCCTGAGTCGAATTTTACAAGCTGCTTCTGTGGGTGGCACAATCAGTGCTGCAAGCCCACCAGCAGCATTTGATTTACAGGCCCTGGGCACACATAGCATGAGAGCAGCGCAGGGGAGTGCACAGGGAGTCTCTGCTGCTGTCCCAGTGTCTGCTAGGACCAGGAAGCAGCAGAAAACCGAGGTGCGAGGAGCAATGCGGCTGGCAGCTTCAGGTAAGTGTTTTTTTTAAATTATTTACCCTCCACGCTGCCTCGCCCCCTCCCACCTCTTCATTGTGTTGGCCGCCACTGAAAGCAGTGCCCTCTTGCGCTGCGTATTGTGCAGTTTCCGCTGATTTTCAGCATGGGACAAACACCTGGTGCTAAAAATTAGCGTGACCAGCACAACCTAACGCACTCTCCCGCTTGCGGAACTCCATGTAGCACGGCATAGTTTTTTGGTCACTTTGCGGAGTTCCGCATAGCACAGTGATTGTAAGGAAACTGTGGCAACAAAAAATTTGTTTGAGTTTTACATTGTGATTATGCCTCTTCAAGCAATAAATTCCAAACATTACAGCATTATTAGGAGATACAATCATGTAAAACAATAGTAATTTCAAATATAACTTGCAATGGAAGAGACTCTGCCTGAATTGGACCAGAAGCTTGTCCAGAATGCTACAGCAAGACTCATTCTGGATGTTCCTAAATATCATTCAGCCTCTGCTGCTATTCGGAAACTGCATTGGCTCCCTGCCTCTAAACGAATTACCTTCAAAGCCTTATGCATTGTCCATAAGGCACTTCACAATACAGGCCCTAGGGGAGTTAAGCATCTCTTTCAACGATATGTACCATCTAGACAGTTGTGTTCTGATGGAAAAAATCTGTTGGTTATCCCTAGGTTTCGGAGGGCAAGATGGGGAGGGAGAGCTTTTGATGTGGCTGCATCTAAGCTTTGGAATACTCTCCCTTACGCCATCTCCTGCCTGGAAGCTAATTGTCCTTTCTGTAAGGCCTTGAAGACCTGGCTTTTTGTCTTGTAATGTCCCTTTTAGCTCAGGGATGATGCTCTTGCCCTCCTCAGTAGACTAATCGCATTAGTGCCTTGACGCCTTCGGGCATTTGTTCACGCTTGATAAATTGCTAAATCAAATCAATCAATCAAATCAGAAGTTAATGGAGAGCCATCCACAGAGGAATTTATTTGGAAGTCTACTTGTCTTTGTTAGCAATATTATTTTTTGAGGCCCAATCCTGGTCGATAAACATACCACAGGCAGCACTATACAACAAAGCAGAAGTATTAACAGTCTTTCCTTCTTCTGACATGCGAGCAATTGGTAACAAAAATGAATGGTTATCAGTGTTATTCATAGGCAATATAATGTAAGGGAGCCAGTTCTCTCAACTTCCTCTCTAGAACAGAATGAATCATGGCACAGTTTTGTCATGCCATTTAGAGTCGGATTGAATCAAATGCCCAACTTCACCACAATATAAACACAGACCAGCATTATGTCAGCACTCTTTCTCACTTTCAGTCAAAGGACCTCGCATAGTTCTTATTTGCACAGGGTGGTCTTGAATCAACAGGTTCACTGAGACCTCTGATTTACCAGGCAATAAAACCTCAGGAGAATTATAGTTTTTTTCTCTGAGCTTCTTTTTTTCTAACTTCTCTCTTGTAATCTATGTTCAATTAGCAGTACCAAATCAATGAGATCAGCAAACGAGGTAGGACATTGGGAAACATACTAAATCATGCTCAATTTCCTCCTTTAACCATGTTGTAAAAGACCCGTCAGAGTTTTTTCAGCCGAGAAATGGCAAAATGAATCACATATGCCAAGCCATCCACCCAGTGCCTAATTTGTAAATTAAATGAGTGCCAGGGCCCTCGCCAGAAGGCCACTGCAGCTTTCATCACCCATTGCCCCTGCCATCGCTACCAATGACAGTACCAAAACCACTACTAACCATTAGATTCCTAAACGTTTGACTGTTCAGACTATTTCAGCCTCCAAAGCTATAGGAATGGCTTTGGTGGCAGGTATTAGTCATTTTAAATGTACATTGAATTAATAAACAAGCATAGTTGTGCTCATCTCTAAATGCGACAAACAGCGCCACCATGTGGCAGCTGCCATTAGTGCCGGTGTTGACAATTAAGTGCCAGTACCAAGCACCGGAAACCATTGGCTCAAATTAAGCACTGCATCCACCCCACCTTCTTGAATATCAAAAAATATTTCCTCAGCAGAATACCCAAATTAGAATGTTAGACCTGGCATCCTTGGCGTGGTTTCCCCTGACTTTTTGCCTCTACCTCCTGTATTTTTTTATGACACTGTGATGGAATTCGTTTTGCTGGTTTAGATGCTTTGAGCACTTTGCCACTGCTGATCAGTGCCAAAGTGCAAGTGCTCCCTGGTTAAATTGTTATTGTAATTGGCTATCCATGATTGGTATATTTGCCTTACCACTAAGTCCCTAGTAAAGTGCACTGAGAGTGCCAGGGCTGGTAATTCAAATGCTACTAGTGGGCTTGCAGCACTGGTTGTGCTACCCACATGAGTAGCCCTAAATTGGTCTCAGGCCTGCCACTGCAGCGCCTGTGCGCAGTTTGCGAACTGCCATGTTGTCCTGGCCAGTGTACACACTGCCAGGCCGAACCCTTCTCTTTTCCTACACATTGGACACCCCTATGGTAGGCCCAAGGTACCCCCCTGGGCAGGGTGCAGTGTATGTGAAAGGTAGGACATGTACTAGTGTGGGTAACATGTCCTGATAGTGAAATACTGCCAATTTCGTTTTTCACTATTGAAAGGCTATCTTGCCCATAGGATAACATGGGGAATGCTGGTTAACATGGTTACCTGCATATCTTCCCATAGCAGCAAGATAGAAAGTTGGAAACTGGTACCCCTGAACTCAGAATTTAATTACACCTCTTTTAGTGAAGATGGTTTTTGGATTCTGAGTTTTGAAATAGCACTTTTAGAAAGTGGCTATTTTTTGTTCAACCTTTCTGTGTGCCTCTGCCCGTTTGTGAATTGACTGTCTGGTTTGTGAGTGACATGGGCTGGGGATGGCTGCAGGAGGCTGGGTGAGTCAGCACTAGGCTGAATAGACCTATCTACATTTAGAGTGGTGGGAGGAGTGTCACCTGGGTCTGAATAGGGCTGTGCCTGCCTTCCACAATGCTGGCTCCACCTCCTGCGGTGTGTCTGATGACCCTGGCCCACACTCACAAAGGAAAGAGAGGTGCCCTGGCAGAATGCACCCTGAACTGGTTTGGACTGGGTCCAAGACCCCTCACACATGCAGAACAAAGACTTTTGGGGTATAAGTAGCTGTGCTGAAACCCCAGTAAAATTAGACTACTTCTGCAATCAAGAGGAATCTCTGCCCAAGAAGATCAGCTGAAGAAGACTGAGGAAGACTGCCCTTGCTGTGTGTTCTGGGGCTGACCTGCAGTTTGCTGTTTCCACTGAAGGAGAGGAAGAGGGGGCTTTGCTGTGTGCTGTGCCCCCCCCCACCTGCTTGATGAAAAAAGACTTTGCTCTGTGCTGTGTCTGAAGAGTCTCCAAGGGCCTGAGATGAGCTGGCCTCCTGTTATAACTCAGGATCATAAAAGTTAACTCAAGGACTTCCCTCAACCTCGCCCTACATCGTGCTCCACTGTCCCTGCTGACTCTGGGCTGACTTGTGCGACCTCAGAACGCTGTGGAGGTCCTTCGTGCCGCCTCCCTGACGTGCACGGTAATTGTTACTGACTGGGTCACGCTCGGGGAGCCAACGCTTTGCCTCCGTGGTGCCTTGAAGGTCGTAAGCGCGTCGCTGTTGTGAAAGGGCCCTGCTCACCGCCTCTGGCCCGGGATAACCGAGAAGTAAAGTGTTGTGCCTGAAAATCACCGCCGCACCTCGAGCTAAGCGCCCGAGGCCGGGTTCGCCGAAGGGAGAAAGGCATCGGGAAGCTTCACCGCTGCGGGCCCGGAGTCCGGTGACGTGTTACTGGAGCCGCGCTGGGATTGGTCCCAGCCTGCAGGGATTCCCGCCGCGTCATCGCTGGAGCCGCGCTGGAATTGGCCCCAGCCTGCAGGAACTCCCGCTGCGTCATCGCTGAGCCGCGCTGGGATTGGCGGCCGCACCCAGCGTCATCCAACCAGGAGGGGGCTCGCCTCAGTGGAGCCGCGCTGCGTGTGGCGGAGTACGTGGAGCAACACCGAAGGAAGGCTGCCGGCCGGGATAAGCAGGAGGACTGCCCAGCTCCGCCCGGACTCCAGGTAAAACCACTCGCATTCCTGACCGGAGCGGGTGCTTAAAACTGCAAGGAGTGAGCGCGCCGGGAGTGTGATCAGCTGTTGGGTGGCGCGCACTTGCATCATGAGGAGGGGTGTCTGGTCGTGCTGAGAGGAGCACGTACTTCTGGTGATTATTCCACACGTTGGGGGCAGCGAGTCCAGTCCTACGGGCTGGGCCAGTTCTTGGTGTGTACTAGTACCACGAGGGGAACGGTACTACCTGGAATTATTTGGTGTTGAGAGATCTTGACCGGAACTGAACTTTCTTTTAGTACAATAAGCATTACAAAAGTGAATTTTGACAACAGAAGCCTACCAGTTTGTTTTTGCTAACAAAAACCTATCAAGAACAGTCCTATGAGAAGAATAACTTTATTTATATGTATGTGCAGTTTCTACCGTTTTGATCTGACCTAAGCTATATAAAGATATTGATATTTTTATAATAACTGGTGTAGTGTCCATTTGTGGTGTTTCACTGTGTTACTGTGAGTGTTGGTGCAAATACTTTACACATTGCCTTGGGGATAAGCCTGTCTGCTCGTGCCAAGCTACCAAGGGGGTGAGCAGGGGTTATCAACAGCGTGTATCCTCCTTACCCTGACTAGAAGCAAGGGTCCCTATTTGGACAAAGGTACTTACCTATGCCAACTAGAGACCCCCAGTTCTAACATTGGTGGTCAGCGGTGGGGATTTGAACGTGTATTTGTACTTGACCCACAGTGATTGGTGTACATCACTAGATTAGTGCAGACCACTACGCAGCCACATACGGTATTTTCTTTGGGGTTCTATTTTTGATCTGGTCCTAAAGTCATCCAAGCATCATGTCGCAAAAGGGAAATGCAGCAAGTGAAAAGGCAGAATTGGAGTTCCACATTGAGGATTTGTATTCCTACAAGGTAGACCAGCTTAATCAATTCTGCAAAGACTTGGGATGTCCCGCAAAGAGTAGCGCTAAGAAAGAGGAGCTACAAAAGGCCCTAAAAGCCTGGTGGGAGGCCAAAGGAGCTGCAGGAGGAGAGGATGCAAATGAGGATATGGATGACCAGGGGAATGGGTTTGGGTCACAGGATTTGCCTGTGCCAGGAACAGCCCCCAGGGCTGTCAGCGTCCATTCCGCAGGAAGTCTCTCCCGGGAAGAGCGGGAGGAGAACCAGAGGATCAGGGAACATGAGCTAGAAGTTTTGAAACTACAAAACCAAAAAGCAGCGATGGAGGAAAAGCGATTACTTTTGGAGAGTGAAAAGAGGGCAGAAGAGAGCAAGCACACTCTAGCCCTGGAAGAAAAGAAATTGCTTTTGGCTCATGAGTTGAGCATGAGGGAGATGGACCTGAAGGCCAAACAATTGGAGTCCAGCTCAAATGGTGGCAGCGCACAGCCAGTGCAAGGGGGTAAAGTATACATCCCCAAGGATATAGTGCAGAATTTCCAGAAGGGTCAGGATATTTTTGCATGGTTTGAGTCATATGAGGTGTCTTTGAGGATGCATGAGGTGCCTGAAAAGAGCTGGGGGGCGGGCCTGTGGAAGCATTTTGAGGCGTCAGGGACCGCAGTTTTGACACCTTTAGAAAAGGAGGGTGCCCTGTCCTATGCCAACATGAAGGAGGCCTTATGCCTCAAGTATGGGCTCACCCCAGAGCAGTATAGAGTGAAGTTCAGGAACTCAAAGAAGAATGACTCAGACACTTGGGTTGAATGTGTGAGAGGGTACACCCGCGCATTGGAAGGTTGGATGAAGGGCAGCAAAGTTACTGATTATGAGGGGTTGTGCCATCTGATTAGTTGGGAGCACTTGAGCAGTCTATGTGTTCCAGAGCTGCGCCAGCATCTTTTGGATAGTAAGTTAACTAATCCTAGTGAGCTTGCTAAGGAGGCAGACCGCTGGACCAGCACCAGGGTCTACAAGGGGATTGTGGGTACCACGGCCAAACGTGGGCAGGGTCCCCAGCAGAAGAGTGGGGGGGGACAAAGGTAATCAAAAGGAGTTCTCTAAAGGGCCCCAAAATAATGCAGAGGGAAAGGAGTCCCAGCCCCCCCAGCCTAAGACGTCGCAGCCCCCTAAGGGCGGGCGTAGTAACTTCCCGGGTCCCCTCAGGTGTTACAACTGTAACGAAAAGGGCCACATTGCCCCTAAGTGCCCCAAGAAGTCCCCAGCACCCACTGGTGCTCCGTCACCGGGTTTAGTGAGTGTAGCTTTGGGAGAGGAATTAGTTTCCGGTGGGGAGGAGGAGCAAGCAGTGATGACCCATGTCTCTTTAGGAGACAGAGAGATGGTCCAGGAGTCCTACTTGCCTGAGAACACTAAGAAATACAGGCAGTGGGTGACCATCAATGGGAGGAGGGTGGAGGCTCTGAGAGACACAGGAGCCAGCGTGACATCCGTGAGGTGTCAGTGGGTGTCTGAAGAGCAGGTCATTCCCAATGCACTTCACCCTGTAGTTGCAGCAGACAACTCCGTGCGCCTCTGCAAGGTGGCGCAAGTTCCCTTTCAGTGGGGGGGGTCTCAGGTTTCTTGAAGGTCGTGGTTAGTCCATCCATGCCTGTAGACCGTCTGCTAGGAAATTACCTGGCGAGTTCCCCATGGAGGGAGGTGGAACGCCAGGCTCATTTGGAGATGTTGGGTCTGCCTGAGTGGGTTTGTGTGACCACTCGGTCAATGGCAGCCAGTAGGGGTAACCAAGCGGACCTGGAGCCTGAAACAGTGGCCCAGGTACCTGCCAGGAAGAGGAAGGGCAGGGGGCGTGGGAAACCAGCCCCCACAATTCCCATGGTCCAGGAAGAGGCAGAACCTGAGGGGGATGCCCTGGAACCTACAGGGGAACAGATAGCCGAACTGGGAGACCTGCCTGAGCTGACCCATTGGCAGCAAGAAGGAGGTCCCTCCAGGGAGGAGTTCTGCAAGGCGCAGAGAGAATGCCCTTCTCTCATTGGTATGCGGAAACAGGCCGCAGACCACGCAGCAGGTGGCGAGTCCAAGAATCATCTCATTTACTGGGAGGATGGGTTACTCTATAGTGAGCCTAAGGTCGCTGAGCCCGGTGCAGCCCGTGTGCTGGTGGTACCTGAGCACTTCAGGACCTTCCTAATGGGTCTGGCTCATGACGTGCCTCTCGCAGGTCATCTGGGGCATGACAAGACCTTCCAAAGGCTTGTCACCCACTTTTACTGGCCCCAGATGAGGACGCACGTTGGGACACACTGTAGGACTTGCCAGACTTGCCAGGCAAGTGGCAAGAGTGGAGGGAAGTGTAAGGCTCCCCTCCAACCCTTTCCCGTGGTGAGCACCCCTTTTGAGCGGGTGGGCATCGACATTGTGGGGCCTCTGGAACCCAAGACAGCCTTAGGCAACAAGTTTATCTTGGTCTTGGTGGACCATGCCACCCGGTACCCGGAAGCTGTCCCTCTCCGGACAATCACTGCCCCTGTGCTGGGCCGTGCGTTGATGGGGATCTTTTCCCGTGTGGGGTTCCCCAGAGAGGTGTTCTCCGACCGGGGTACCAACTTCATCTCAAAGTACATGAAGTCTTTGTGGGAGGAGTGTGGGGTAACTTACAAGTTTACCACTCCTTACCATCCTCAAGGGAATGGGTTGGTTGAGAGATTCAACCGCACCCTGAAAGGCATGATAATGGGCCTTGCGGAGCCCATGAGACGGAAGTGGGACGTCTTCTTACCATGCCTATTGTTTGCCTACAGGGAGGTGCCTCAGAAGTCCTTAGGGTTCAGTCCCTTTGAACTCCTGTATGGCCACCCTGTTAGAGGACCTCTCAGTCTGGTGAAGGAGGGTTGGGAGAAATCCCCTGGTAAGACCCCCCAGGATGTGTTTAGCTATGTGCTGGCCTTCCACAACCAAACTCAGCGCTTCAGGAAACTCGCTCAGGCGAACCTGGAAGCTAGCCAGGAAGAAATGAAAAGATGGTATGACCAGAATGCCACTCTGGTCGAATTTCAACCTGGGCAAAAGGTGTGGGTGATGGCACCAGTGGAGCCTTGTGCGCTCCAAGACAAGTGAACTGGGCCATATGAGGTGGTGGAGCGCAAAAGCGATGTAACCTATCTGGTTGACTTGCAGTCTCCCAGGAACCTTTTGAGGGTCCTACACGTGAACCGCCTCAAGCCACACTTTGAGAGGTCTGATGTGACAATGCTCCTTGCTACAGATGATGGGATGGAGGAGGAAAGTGACCCTCTTCCTGACCTCCTGTCAGCAGTGGAACAGGATGGGTCAGTGGATGGGGTAAACCTCTCCCCCACACTGACCCCAGAACAGCAGAGGGACTGTCGCCATGTGTTGGGTCAGTTCGCCTCCCTGTTCTCCCTGACACCCGGGGTCACCAATTGGTGCGTCCATGTTGTGGACACTGGGGACAGCCTACCTGTGAAGCAGAAATTTTACCGGGTAGCTGACAAGGTCAGGGCCAGCATCAAGGAAGAGGTTTCCAAGATGTTGGCGCTCGGGGTGATTGAGCCCTCAAGCAGCCCGTGGGCTAGCCCTGTGAAATATGTAAACTCAGTGATTACCGAGTACGCGGAATCTAACAATCTTCTTCATCCGAGCCAGTCTGGGTTTCGCTCCAACTTCAGCACTGAAACCGCTCTACTTGAAATCTCTGAGACTATAAAAGGAAAATTGGATAAAGGAGGAAAAGCAGTACTGATCCTCCTGGATTTATCTGCAGCGTTTGACACCGTGCCCCATGTCTGCCTCCTGCAGAGACTGCAGGAGTGCGGCCTTGGTGACACAGTGTTGAAATGGTTCTCGTCTTTTTTGGAGGACAGAAACCAGGAGGTCTGGTCCCCTCCATTTTCTGCTACTATCCCGCCTCCGAAAGTGGGTGTTCCACAGGGCTCTATATGGCCCCTCTTGCCCCTTTGGTCGAAGCTTGTGAGGCAACAATCATTTCTTACGCTGACGATACGCAGCTGCTGTTCACGTGTGAGAAGGGTGAAGACTTTGATGGGGAGCTGATCAAAAATTGCTTGAAAAAAGTCTTCTCCTGGCTTAGACTTAATGAACTTAAATGTAATCCTGAGAAATCCGAAATTATTTTTTTCGGATCACCACCTCAGGATGTATGGAAACAATGGTGGCCACCTGATATGTCACCTCCTCAGTCTTCGGTCAGGACAGTCAAGAACTTGGGGGTGAAACTGGATGATTCCCTTTCCATGAAAACCCAGGTTCAGTCTGTTGCAGGCTTTTGTTTCGGTCTTCTTAAAATGCTCAGGAAATTCCTGCCCATGTTATCTTTCGCTCACAGAAAGATAGTGGTCCAGGCCCTTATTGCCTCTAGGCTGGACTACGTAAATGTTTTATATTTAGGTCTTCCGGAGTTTTTGATAAACAAGCTTCAGGTTGTCCAAAATGCGGCAGCCAGGGCAGTTCTCAGGCTGGGCCCCAGAACCCGGATTTCCCCCCACCTGACCGCTTTGCATTGGCTCCCTATCCGTAACAGAATTCTTTTCAAGGCATTAGTTCTGGCTTTTAAGGCTCTCCATGGTCTGGGGGCCCACTATATCAGGAAGAGAGTACTTCGTTATGCACCTGGGAGATCTTTAAGATCCTCTCACCAGTCTCTTCTAGTGGTCCCTAGATTCTCCCGTTTGTGCAGAGGGGGACGCTCTTTTCAAGTTCAGGTTGCCCGTAACTGGAATAGTCTGCCTCAGCATCTCAGACAAGTACCCGATTTGCTGACTTTCCGTAAACAACTTAAAACCTGGTTATTTCAGCAGTAGTGTTTGCCTGGTATTATCAGGATAATTTAGGGCTCCGTCTAGCGCCGGGACACTCTTTTGAGTAGCTGAGCGCTTTACAAGTACATTATAACATAACATAACATAACTGTGGTCTTAGTGCCAAAAGCTGCTGCACCCGGTGCCACGCCAGAACTCAGGTTTTGTGTGGTCTACCGTGGGCTCAATGCGGTCACCAAAACTGACGCACACCCCATCCCCCGAGCTGATGAGCTCGTGGATCGGTTAGGCGCTGCCCAGTACCTCAGTACGTTTGATTTAACTTCTGGGTACTGGCAGATTGCCTTAACTGAGGGGGCAAAGGAGAGGTCAGCGTTTTCAACGCCAGAGGGGCACTTCCAGTTCTGTGTCATGCCCTTTGGGTTGAAGAACGCCCCTGCCACATTCCAGAGACTGGTCAACCAGGTACTGTCCGGGCTGGAGGAATTCAGCGCCGCATACCTGGATGACATTGCTGTGTTCAGCTCCAGTTGGGAAGAACATTTGCAACACCTCTGTGAAGTGTTGAAGGCTCTGCAAAGGGCAGGCCTCACTATCAAGGCCAGTAAGTGCCAGATAGGGCAGGGATCTGTGGTGTACTTGGGACACCAGGTTGGGAGCGGCCAGGTGGCGCCCCTCCAAGCAAAGATTGATACCATCCTGGCTTGGGAGCCCCCAAGACCCAGACAGAGGTGAGAGCCTTTTAGGACTCACCGGGTATTATCGCCGATTTGTCAAGGGATACGGCACCATTGTTGCCCCCTTGACAGAGCTGACTTCACGGAAGCAGCCCAGGAAGGTGATCTGGACCGATGCCTGCCAGACCGCGTTTGATGCCCTGAAAGCTGCCATGTGCACGGCACCCGTGCTCAAGGCGCCTGATTTCTCCAAAGAGTTTGTGGTGCAGACAGATGCTTCAGAGCATGGAGTGGGAGCAGTACTCTCACAACTGAACGACGAGGGCTTGGACCAACCCGTAGCTTTCCTTAGCAGGAGGCTACTTCCCAGGGAACAGAGGTGGAGTGCAATTGAAAGGGAAGCTTTTGCTGTGGTCTGGGCACTGAAGAAGCTGAGGCCCTACTTGTTTGGGACTCACTTCCGGGTTCAGACCGACCACAGGCCCCTCAGATGGTTGATGCAGATGAGGGGTGAGAACCCAAAACTGTTGAGGTGGTCCATCTCCCTACAGGGAATGGACTTTACGGTGGAACACCGCCCTGGTACAGAACACGCCAATGCTGATGGTCTGTCCAGGTTCTTCCACCTTAGTGATGAGAACTCCCCAGGGGATGGGTAGTTCTCCCCACTTTTCAGCTGGAGGGGACACGTGTTAGACCTGGCATCCTTGGCGAGGTTTCCCCTGACTTTTTGCCTCTACCTCCTGTATTTGTTTTTTTGACACTGTGCTGGAATTCGTTTTGCTTTGAGCACTTTGCCACTGCTGATCAGTGCCAAAGTGCAAGTGCTCCCTGGTTAAATTGTTATTGTAATTGGCTATCCATGATTGGTATATTTGCCTTACCACTAAGTCCCTAGTAAAGTGCACTGAGAGTGCCAGGGCTGGTAATTCAAATGCTACTAGTGGGCTTGCAGCACTGGTTGTGCCACCCACATGAGTAGCCCTAAATTGGTCTCAGGCCTGCCACTGCAGCGCCTGTGCGCAGTTTGCTAACTGCCTTGTTGTCCTGGCCAGTGTACACACTGCCAGGTCGAACCCTTCCCTTTTCCTACACATTGGACACCCCTATGGTAGGCCCAAGATACCCCCCTGGGCAGGGTGCAGTGTATGTGAAAGGTAGGACATGTACTAGTGTGGGTAACATGTCCTGATAGTGAAATACTGCCAATTTCGTTTTTCACTATTGAAAGGCTATCTTGCCCATAGGATAACATGGGGAATGCTGGTTAACATGGTTACCTGCATATCTTCCCATAGCAGCAAGATAGAAAGTTGGAAACTGGTACCCCTGAACTCAGAATTTAATTACACCTCTTTTAGTGAAGATGGTTTTTGGATTCTGAGTTTTGAAATAGCACTTTTAGAAAGTGGCTATTTTTTGTTCAACCTTTCTGTGTGCCTCTGCCCGTTTGTGAATTGACTGTCTGGTTTGTGAGTGACATGGGCTGGGGATGGCTGCAGGAGGCTGGGTGAGTCAGCACTAGGCTGAATAGACCTATCTACATTTAGAGTGGTGGGAGGAGTGTCACCTGGGTCTGAATAGGGCTGTGCCTGCCTTCCACAATGCTGGCTCCACCTCCTGCGGTGTGTCTGATGACCCTGGCCCACACTCACAAAGGAAAGAGAGGTGCCCTGGCAGAATGCACCCTGAACTGGTTTGGACTGGGTCCAAGACCCTCACACATGCAGAACAAAGACTTTTGGGGTATAAGTAGCTGTGCTGAAACCCCAGTAAAATTAGACTACTTCTGCAATCAAGAGGAATCTCTGCCCAAGAAGATCAGCTGAAGAAGACTGAGGAAGACTGCCCTTGCTGTGTGTTCTGGGGCTGACCTGCAGTTTGCTGTTTCCACTGAAGGAGAGGAAGAGGGGGCTTTGCTGTGTGCTGTGCCCCCCCCCACCTGCTTGATGAAAAAAGACTTTGCTGTGTGCTGTGTCTGAAGAGTCTCCAAGGGCCTGAGATGAGCTGGCCTCCTGTTATAACTCAGGATCATAAAAGTTAACTCAAGGACTTCCCTCAACCTCGCCCTACATCGTGCTCCACTGGCCCTGCTGACTCTGGGCTGACTTGTGCGACCTCAGAACGCTGTGGAGGTCCTTCGTGCCGCCTGCCTGACGTGCACGGTAATTGTTACTGACTGGGTCACGCTCGGGGAGCCAGCGCTTTGCCTCCGTGGTGCCTTGAAGGTCGTAAGCGCGTCGCTGCTGTGAAAGGGCCCTGCTCACCGCCTCTGGCCCGGGATAACCGAGAAGTAAAGTGTTGTGCCTGAAAATCACCGCCGCACCTCGAGCTAAGCGCCCGAGGCTGGGTTCGCCGAAGGGAGAAAGGCGTCTGGAAGCTTCACCGCTGCGGGCCCGGAGTCCGGTGACGTGTTACTGGAGCCGCACTGGGATTGGTCCCAGCCTGCAGGGATTCCCGCCGCGTCATCGCTGGAGCTGCGCTGGGATTGGCCCCAGCCTGCAGGAACTCCCGCCGCGTCATCGCTGAGCCGCGCTGGGATTGGCGGCCGCACCGAGCGTCATCCAACCAGGAGGGGGCTCGCCTCAGTGTAGCCGCGCTGCGTGTGGCGGAGTACGAGGAGCAACACCGAAGGAAGGCTGCCGGCCGGGATAAGCAGGAGGACTGCCCAGCCCCGCCCGGACTCCAGGTAAAACCACTCGCATTCCTGACTGGAGCGGGTGCTTAAAACTGCAAGGAGTGAACGCGCCGGGAGTGTGATCAGCTGTTGGGTGGCGCGCACTTGCATCATGAGGAGGGGTGTCTGGTCGTGCTGAGAGGAGCACGTACTTCTGGTGATTATTCCACACGTTGGGGCAGCGAGTCCAGTCCTACGGGCTGGGCCAGTTCTTGGTGTGTACTAGTACCACGAGGGGAACGGTACTACCTGGAATTATTTGGTGTTGAGAGACCTTGACCGGAACTGAACTTTCTTTTAGTACAATAAGCATTACAAAAGTGAATTTTGACAACAGAAGCCTACCAGTTTGTTTTTCTAACAAAAACCTATCAAGAACAGTCCTATGAGAAGAATAACTTTATTTATATGTATGTGCAGTTTCTACCGTTTTGATCTGACCTAAGCTATATAAAGATATTGATATTTTTATAATAACTGGTGTAGTGTCCATTTGTGGTGTTTCACTGTGTTACTGTAAGTGTTGGTGCAAATACTTTACACATTGCCTTGGGGATAAGCCTGTCTGCTCGTGCCAAGCTACCAAGGGGGTGAGCAGGGGTTATCAACAGCGTGTATCCCCCTTACCCTGACTAGAAGCAAGGGTCCCTATTTGGACAAAGGTACTTACCTATGCCAACTAGAGACCCCCAGTTCTAACATAGAACATTGAAAAATCTTTTTAAACACAAAAAAAAAAAACCATCAGAGTGTAAACAAGTATCAGACTAAGGAGTTGCAAGCCGAAAGCCGACCAAGTAAGACATCCAATTGGATCACACACACTTTGGCATGATCTTGATTAAACCAAGCATGGCAAAAAGCAAAATGCGCAGTATGGGATTTCAAAAATTCCTTTAACTTCTTAGGATCCTAGAAAAGCACAAAGCACTTGTAGCGACCTCTATATTGTCTTTAGACTGTACGACCACAGTCTGTTTAAACACCAGGGGGCAGATTTAAAAGCCCCTTGCGCTGCCAGTACGTCACTTTTTGTGACGCACTGGCAGGGCATTACACTGCCCCATATTTACAAGGAAAGGAAAAGCCACCCTGCGTGGCTTTTCCTGTTCTTGTAAATATGGCCTCTTCATACGCAGGAAATGCGTCAGTATGCTACGCCACCCTAGGGGTGGCGTAGCGAGGCCCACATTTCTCCTCGTTTTTTCCTCTTTCAATGCGTGCTGCATTCTACAGCACGCATTGAAAGAGGAAAAGGCCTGTAGTGATTGTTTTTGTGCAGGAAGGGGCACCTTCCTGCACAAAAACAATCTCCCCATGACGCAGGCATCCTTGCACTATAGTGCAAGGGTGCCTGTGCCGGCGCATGGCAGCTGTTTGTGCGCTAGCGCAGGGGAGAGCACAGGAATGCGACATTATCATTGTAAATATGTCGCATTCCTGTGCTCTGAAAGTGCCGAAGCGTGGCGCAGCCAAAGGGCTTGCGGTGCCACGCCTGCGGCACCTTCTTGTAAATCTGTCCCCAGTTTCTCAAAACGCAATTGTCCTGAGATGGATCCATAGAGTTACAGTCCACTTCTGCGTTGTCCGAAGACTGGGCGACTCCTCACTATAACCGCGGTGCCACAATTCACAGAATTATATATGTTGAAAGGATCAACTGTCTCCTGAAGAAGGCTGCAGTTAGGAGGAAAAACCCATAAAGGAGAAAAACTCCTTAGCAATCTTCTAAGTCTTGATTGGAAATGAAGATCAATAATGAAAAGATTAGCTAAGCACCAACTACTCCTGACATATGGAGGGAGAACAGAGCCTGGCAAAACCCAGAAGTAGAATACAAGAGCAGAGAAACTGTGAAGAGCAACAAATCAGAGACACAAAGAAAAGTAAGTGTCAAAGAGAATAATGGAACTAATGCATCCTTCTTTTGGAAGAGCCTTTTTACATATGGCTCCAACAGGAAGTGACGTTACAGGAAAAGGTCTACTTCACAATGGATTGAGAACTTCAGTTAACATCCTATGGACAGACCACCATCTTGAGATAGGCAGATTCTAAGGCACGTTCACACCACTATTGTGGAAAATCATGACCTCTACCATGCAAAGAAATATTTATATTATGTACATAAATAAGTATTATATAAGTTGTTTGTATGTCTGTGTATATGTACCTATATATGTATATATTCTATATTACCCAGTGGTAACTTTAGCCCGGAGGGCAGGGAAACAGATCAACAGATTCCTTCCGCTCAGAGGGAGCAGCATAAATAGCTGCTTCTTCCATGCAGGAGCAATGCTGGCTCCCGCAGCCTGCGGGGAGCCAGCTGGGGCCATGGGGTCCCCACGCCCTAATAAGGCTTGGAGATGGTGGCCTCTTGGCATCTTTCCCCTTTAAAAAAAAAGGACCTAGAGGATGGGGTCCCCAGTGCCTAATAAGGGTCAGGTGTCCTGTTGCCAACCTCCCACCAGGGTTGTCTTTACGTTATGGTAATAAAATATTACTTTACATAAAAAAAAACTAGAACTCAGTGATGTCAAAAATGATGGCATAGAACATGTCATGAGTGATGTTATATATGAGATCATAAACAGTGCATGGCTGGGGCACAAGTTATAATTAGTTCTACTAACTATAACTGGTGAATTTCTGTTCAAAAGGTTAATGCTGTCACTGACATATTCACCTAACTGTAATGTTACTTTAGCCTTCGTTTTTTCCAGTGAATTTCTGAGGTTTTATGTTATAAAAGAATAGAAGAATTCAAAGGTTTTAGAAACAAAAACAGATGTTATTTTAATATATATATATCCTCTCTCTCTCTCTCTCTCTCCTCTCCTCTCCTCACACCCCCCCCCGGGTGGTCTCTCAACATATTACCCAAACCTATATGTATGTTGATGATAGAAAAATCTATTTCTGGCTTGAGGAAAGGACAAACCATAGTGTACAACTCATTGAATGGTTTAAGCTTCTTTGTGCTCTGAAATAAGGAAAATTACCTCTGACAGAATACATCAAAATCGGCGACCCCCATGGTAAGAGAATGACACATCAAAACAATAACACTTGGCTGGCCAAGAACCGGAAAAGGCCACAATCCCAGATCACAAAGTGAAAAATCTTGGGATCAAATTTAACTTATACCTCCTATTCATGTCACAGATCTGTGTTGTAAAGAACACCAACTTTTAATTTATGATGCTTGGGGGAATAAGAACCTTCGTCCAAACATGATATCAGTTGACATCACAAGGGTCTAGTATTATTACAAGTAAACTAATGGAGCAGGGATGTTGCAGGGGCTTCAAAAATACATTTATAAACTGTGGTGGATCTAAAACCAAGCTGCCAAACTACTTTCATCTGAAGAGGAATGACCGCATTATCATTCCAGTGTTGAAATCCCTTAATTGGCAACGAGTGAATCTTCGGGATACATTGATGATCCTTTGCCTCACAGGACAAGGACGAGGAATGGAAGTACCTCCAGAATCTGTCATTCATTAAAATCCCTCATAACTGCTAAGATCTAGCCCCTTCAAAGCTGCCCACCATGGCAATGTCATAAAGAGAACATAGAGATCGGTCAACCTACCAGTGTAGGCGGACAAACATTTTGAAAATTATTGCACCTAATATTCGAAACCTCACCCAGTCTGGCCTCTTTCAAAGAGAACCTGAGAAAGGCATGGTTCAGTCAAGCTTTCACCAGCTACACGATCAATATCCAGACCAGGGGTCTCCAACCTTTCTGTAGTAAGAGCTACTTGTGTTCAAAGAAAATTCTCCTAAGCTACTATTATTAGTAGAGATATAGTAGTAACCACATCCGACAAGATGACATTAATGGGCACCATATGTATGATTACTATCAGTGATCACCTCTGTGCATCAGGCATGGTAGCCAGCAGTAATGTAAAAACATGATTTGTCAATGTCGGATGCCTCTACATGGGTAATGTATAACAGCCATAGCTGCAATACCAAGTTAATATTATTAGTAATAGTCTTCCCAACACTGTTTGATTTATATTACTCAAATACCAGCTTTAAATATATTTTGGAAATTCAACTGTTTTTCTCCAAACATCAGCTTATTAATTCCTGTTAATTCTGAAAATACAGATATTTTAGTTTAGAATACATACTTTTCATTGTTGGTATACTTATATTAAATAAACTAAGCAAAAGATTCTAATTTAGTTCACTGGGCTTTACACAGGAGAGCTACTCACAGGTAGCTGGAGAGATACCAGTAGCTCACGAGCTACTCGTTGGAGAAGCCTGATCCAGACCAATACCCCTTATGTACGACGGTCTGAACAATTAAAGTTTACAAAGCAATGTGACCACCTCAGGATCCTGCTTCTATTAAAAACATATTAGAGCCTAACAAACTTAGCACTACAAAGTGCTCCGAATGTGACACGTGGTCGAAATATAAGGCACCAAAACAAAAAATAAAGAGATATTCAACAGTGCTGTATCACAGCTGAACTATACAATCTAGGGCATATATCTTCCTTTTACAGGGAGCATGGGAAATGGATGCTGGGCAGTGTTTCACTCCCAAAGAATGGTACCAAATACGTGAACAGCCATTAAATGTTTCTAGAAATGCAGTTCCAGTTTATACAGTATAAGGTACTCCACAGACCATAACTGACACCTAAGCAGCTGCGTAGCATCTTCCCAGCGGTGCCAGATTATTGTTCCATATGTTGTGGTCCCTATGCGGGCTTGGTACATATGATCCGGAGTTCTCCAGATCTCGAGAACTAATAGAAACTTGGCGCAAGTGCTTTACATGAACACCAGTTATATTACACAAGGTCATATTCATTTTTCTTTTTTTTTAGGCACAGGAGATTAAGTGATTTGCCAAGATGTTGAGCCCACGCTGGGACTCGACCTGGTTTCCCGATGCCAAAATCAACAACTCTGGCCATAACGCCACATCCTCTCTTCCTACATAATGACCTTGTAGGAGTCATGCTGGGCTTGTATAAAATGTCGAAATTTACTAAGTTTGAGAACAGATTTGGCCTAACTGCTGGCCAAGCGACAGATAGCCATGTCTTGGAAGGCAACTCATTCTCCTGTTAGCACCTGGATGAAAGAATTGTTAAAGTGGCTACTGGCAGAGGGTAACACTTTGGCTGTTCAGCAAAAGCAAACCAGGGGTAGGGTGAACGTGACCAGAATGTACGAGACGGTTATTGTCTTGAAAGTCAAGCCAGATAAAAGGCCACCTTGAGACGGAAGCATTGGAGCTAGGACGGGGCTATAGTGGTCACTAAAGAGGAGTGTATGAAACAGGATTGTCTGCAAAAGGACATGTGTATATTGGTTTTTTTCTGTTGAATAAACCTGTATGAATTTGCTGGATGTGGTATCTATCTCAATTACATGTTGGGAAAATCAGTTCTATGGAATATAGAACTTAGAATGTGGGGAAGGCTCAAGGTGATCTAGCAGTTGTTTACAATGTTTTGATGGATGAGGTACTTTTAATTAAACCTCTTTTCTGAAGCTTATTTTGGTGTGCTGCTTCATCATTGAGAGGATCTTTTACTGGCGACGAGCGAGGGATGTTTTGAACATAAGCACCTCAACAAGGAAAGGTTAATAAGAAGATCCGCTGTTGGCACTGTGTGTGAACATTATTGAAGTAAGAATAACTGATGTTATACGGGAGAACAAACACGCTGGGTTTTGTTTACCGAGGAAAGCTGGTGGATTGGACCCGCGATGGTACTGTTCACAGAATTTTTTTTTTTTTTTGGTGTCTATAATCAACTTGAGAGGAACATCGGTTTGCAAGGCGCGAGGAGTGTTTCCATGGAGGCAGCGCAAGAGGCATAATGGAAACAGCACGAGGAGTGCAGTGTACAGTAATGGATCTGTGCCTGAGCGCGTGAACGAAGGTCAGCGTAGCGCGTGTGTACCACGGGCTTCAGTGTTGTCCATGAAACAAGCGGCAACAAGGAAGAGCTAAAAAAAACGCTCTTACTTTAGCTGCTGTGTGTTGAGCGTGAGTCTGCAGGTCATTTTGTGGACGGAGATCACACGGAGGTTTACGCTGTTACGGTCTTCATCTTTAAAGGAGGCAACGCGGAAGTCAATGCACAGCCAGGAGTCCAATTGAGAACGTGCGCGGTCTTTTCAATATTCTAATTAGTTTAAAAAAAAAAAAAGTCATCACGGTGATGCGCACACAAAAGGGAGCCTCGTCAATGTTCAGTTCGGTGCAACTTTATTGAACATTTTGGAAGGGCCAACTTGTAAGTTTTTTTAATTCTTTTGAGAATTTAACAACATCAAGTGTTCAGCGGTGATAGGCACACCTGTGTCTGCATCGGTGACAGGCACACCGTTCACAAAGTTGTTTTCATGTGAGATTATAAAAATTGTTTTATCATTTTGTTAAAAAATAAGGAAAGATAATTTGGTTTTCATTTTGAAAGGTCAATATATGTTTGTTTTTATTTTATTTTTCTCTTTTTTCTTTTCTCTTTGTGTTATTCTTTTTCTACAGTTTCTAGTCTTGTTCTGGTTTTAGGGTATAGTTTCACTTATTTAGGTGCATCATGCAAAATGTACCGGCACCTCCGTTCTTTTTGAGCAGTCCAGGTGAACCTGTTATTAAGTGGAGCAAATGGAAAAAGATATTTGGGCATTATGCACGTGTATCTGGTACTAATTTAAGTGCAGAAAGGAAACATTTGTTGTTACTGCACTGTCTTGGTGGTGAAGGACAGGAAGTGCTAGAAAATCTATCAGATTTGACTACAGAAGAACAAAGGGGGTTAAATGAGTATGAAATAAGTATTGCACAACTGGATAGACATTATTTGCCCAGGGTGAGTACTATAATGGAAAGATACCATTTCGGGTTAAGAGAACAGGGAAAGGATGAGACAGTTGAAGATTATTTAACCAGTCTTAGGAAGTTTGCGTCAAGTTGTAAGTTTGGAGCAGCTAATGAGGAATGTATCAGAGATCAATTTGTTTTAAAGTGCAGAGAAGATCAAATTTGTGAAGAATTATGGCTAAAAGAGGAACCTCCTTTGGAAGAGGTAATTTCAATAGAAACAAGCATTTTCAATGCAATTGGTCTCGCCTTTGGGACCTTATAAATATTTAGCCATGCAGCAGATTATCCTGGGTGCTGCAACATGGAAGCTTCAACACGAATAGGAACACCAATGAAATGTTGCATACTTTCAACACACTACAGATCAAGCAGGAACAACACTACATCTTCTACTGGTAAAAAGAACTACTGATGACAGCAATGTGAGCATACTGGAAAGGAAGGAGTAATTAGGAGCAAAATCTGAAGCATGTGTTAGTGTATTTAAAAAAAACATACTGTAGTATTAGCTCCGTTTTGAAAGGGGCTGTTAAGACATGAATTTAAAGCCTTGTCAGAAATACAGCTTTAACACGCTCTCATAAATATGTAGTGTCACTCGATTCCCTCCATACAGAATTATGTAGTGTAACAAAATGCACAACTAATTCGTACTTAACTAGTAGTTCGCTTTTTTTTGGGGAGGGGCGGTGGTTACGATTTTAGAACTACATTAGGAAGGGGAGTCATCACCTCTAAAGCACTGTGGGCTTATTATTGGTGCAGCACATACACATCACGCCCTCTCATTGACACACATGATAGATATTGATATACATGGAAATCTGACCGAATTATTCGGCCACACAATGCAGCCTGTAACAAAATATTTTCGTGGGTGTCCTAGCACAATGTTATTAAGGCATATGTTTGCTGACTTAATGGACTAATGCATCCAGTAAAGGGGTCTGGGTTTGATACCAAGGTCCACTTGGCCCTTCCTCTGAGGTAATAAAATGAGCACCTTTGATTGGCCAACAAGAAACATGTCATGTGTCAATAGCACCAAAAGATCATTGCGTTAAGTTGGGATCTCAGTTGTGTGTCAATACCATCAAGAGACCGCTGAGGGTGACTGTACACTTTATATACACGTCAGGATTAGTATGGTGATTTGTAGCACACCAGTCAAAAACGATTTTACTTTTGGAGTGGTATGTACATGCAGAAAAAAATACAACTTTTGGGGCTTTTGCTAATGTTTGGCACAATCTTAACACGCCAAGCTGGCATGCTATGCTATGAAGTCATTGAAAACAACAAGGTGAAAAGCACCCTTTTTGTAGATAAGCACCTATCTGAACTTTTGTGGCATACATGGATTCCATACCTGTTTTGTAGCATTAACACACCTTTCTTCTTTTTGTTAAAGTAAATATGAATAGTAGAATAATTGTAAAGGAAGGAAGATAATATTTGTTTGAAATAGACAGAACTAAAAACTGAATGAACACGAGTTGCACTGTATGGAGCAGCTGCTGCACAATATCCTGTCCACACTGTACTTTGGGAATTACTATTCAGAAATCCCTGGATCCGTCAAACCTAACGTCCAAAACTAATAAGAGCGAAGCAAGGACAGGTGCGGCTATGACGAGAAGAACTCTATAGAATGCATTTAACTACGCACACATGGGGAATTCTCCTGTCTTGTAAATAATGTAAATAAATAAAAAAATGATCATAATCATCTCCATTTCAACATGATCCCAGAAACGTAAGGAAAACATTTATGCAAGAGTACAGGTGAGAACATAACATTTCTAACAATACACAAGAAAAGTCCATGTCTGTGACAGATTTGCAAATATTTGTCTACCAGTGAAAGGCGTGTAATTTTCAAAACCATCCTACTAGTATACATCTTGTTCCAAAAAGAACAGGAGCTTGTTAATGCTCATTATTATCACGTGATCCCTAATCTTCAATAAGAATGAAACAAATCCTCTCCCAACGCTAATGTTTTTGAAACTCGCAAGAGATGTGGTGATGAAAAGCTCTTGGGTGCATTTCAAAGCCTTTCATGTGCTTTCACATTCTGTCAGCGGTTTAAGATATGCAATGTACCGTTTCTTGTGGAATCCGGGCCACAAATTAGCAATATAACATGAAGAGCAGCAGAGTCTGACCTCTTGCTGCCTGGCCAGTGCCCTTTTCGAGAAGCAGCAGCTGAAGTTGCTTTTCTTCGCTACATTAGGCTACAGAAAGGCAATGGAACAGAAGGCTGGGGAAAGACGAGCAACATAATAGGCACGCCGCCTTTGCAAAACACTGTTACATTAAACTATAAACTATACTGCCATGCTGAGCCGGAGAAGTGGCAAGCGCCCCAGAGGATCCTGGGGAGAACCTGTTGTGCAAATGAGGCTTCCCTTCCTAAAGTGCTATGCTCATATTGCCGCGGGCCCCTCAGCGGTCCGGCCGCGCCTCCCAATGTGATTTCTTAAGAATTTCTAGAATTGTTTTGGTGCAGGTAGAGGGGGCATTACTTGCCTTGTTGTTAGCAGAGGGATCTTCTATTACTCCTAAATGGTCATTCTGTCCTCCCCATCTCTACTGGCTTGCCACTCTTTGGAATGAGCCACCATCTACCTGTTTATGCCCCTTCACTAATGTGCATCAGCCAACAGATCACATGCTCGGAGGAACAGCCTTCACTGGCTGCGGTGGTACTGTCGAAATTAGCAACTATTGGCCCTATCTCTGTGCAAAATAGCAACATCTCGCTGCCAGCCCACTATTATCACAAAGCTCCGTTTTACTGCGATGGGCACATCCAGGGCACAAGTCCTAAAAAAAGAAGTGGGGGGACGCTCCACGTTAGGTGGTGTCACCGGAAGTGACGTCACGACAGGAAGTGACGTCACGAAAGGTGATGGGGGCAGGCTGCCAGCAGCAAACCTCGGCGTCATCACACTTCCTTCCTATTCCAAGCCCGGGCCCCTTGTTCTCTCACAGAGTCAGCCCGGACTCACGCAGCACACGAGGGGAGACGATACCATTTTAGACACTGAGGGTGAGCACAGCAAGTAACTGGTGTACTCCTC
Source organism: Calotriton arnoldi (assembly GCA_963921515.1). Lineage (NCBI taxonomy): Eukaryota > Metazoa > Chordata > Amphibia > Caudata > Salamandridae > Calotriton > Calotriton arnoldi. The sequence continues at coordinate 1,765,527 of CAWUFW010000549.1, forward strand.
CCACCCGCTGACCAAAGGGGCGCACTCCAGGTCTGTGCACGTGCACAGTCTTCGGTGGACCAAATCCGCACCAGAAAAAGGTGGATGCTGGTGGCAAAAAGCATTCAAGATCGCGTCTCAGGTTCAGGCAAAAATTGGGTCGAGATGTTTTGTTTACCTCGATGTATCCAGCGAGCGCAGTCCCCACGCATATAAGGAGACAGAGGGTGACAGGAACAGTCCCCATGATGCGCATATCTTCTCTCTGCAGAGCCCAAGCCTTTACTTTAGTGAGGCTGTGTCTGCCTCACCAGTGCGGGCCCGCGCTGAAGTGAAAGCACTCCCCACAGCGGGAGACTGTGTTCGTGCCTGCCACGAGGTTTACTCTGATGGCAGTGCCCTCAATGCGGCCAGTTTTTGTGCAGGGGGGATGGCGTCCACCCGGTAAAATAAGTGGGGGGACGCCGTCCACCCGCGTGGTACCCCGACTCGAGCCCTGGGCACATCATCAAGAATCACTGACCAATTTAAATTATGAGCTTTGCCGTACTACCTGGATCTCAGGTCATTACCCAAGGACACCCATGCTAAAAGCAGACAGAGTCTCCTGGTGAATTACCATGTGAACGCGTTAAAAGGCGCATTAGAGCGAGAACACCACAAAAACAACGGAGGACAAATCCACCCAAATGCTAAAGCTATCATTTGATTGCACATACTTATAGCAGTGAAAGTAAAACAGAAGCCACAGAATTCATATATATATATATTTTTTTTTAATATCAAAAGACAGACAGCTAAAAAGGTGTCTCCTAGTATACAGGGCATTTATCAGCTATGCCTCTGCACATGTGTCCAAGTGGACAGATTGAGAATTAAACAAGTAGATTTTTTATACTGTGGGTCACGTAATTCATAGTGACTGACAGAGTGATAGTTTCTCATACTGAAAAAGGGTGCCTGGTTTCACCTTGACAGGGAACTCTGCATCCGGAAGAGGGTTCAAGGCAGCAAATTCCCCAAAGTCGCTGTACAAAGTGCAGACTGAAGGAATCCAGAGAAAGTGAATTGCGCCTGCCTGGGTGATTCACTCTCGGTGTGGGTATCGGCAGGCAGCTGCATCCGAGATTTGTGGTCTAGACTAGTTTAGGTGAAAGTGCTCGTGGGTTGTGCGAGCGGATGAACAGTGCATGCTTCGCATCTCACATGTGACTGTGCTGCAATGGGGAGGCCGCTTCTCAGGGCAAAAAGGTGTCAACAGTATGAGACTTTCTTGCTGAAGGAGTCTTCAAAGGGCTGAAAGCGACTTCCCATCCGCACACAATACTCTTTTGATTGATATTTCAGTCTGTAGCCTGCATATTTTTTGTGGTAAAGTAAATAAATATGCCTTAAGTCAGCGGCGAGTCATGTAAAGGCACCTAAATCTTTAGCTATCCCTGCGTTGGCACAAATCTCAAGCCATGCCGGACTAGGGCAATGTTTTAAAACTTTTCTTGAAGCTTTTTATATAGAGACCTTTTTTTAAATCCGCGAGAGCCCATTGTAGCATTCTAGTCCCCTTTACCCGCAGCTGCAACCACCCAATGCACTTTAAATATCACGTTTGTTTTCGATTCCAACAGCAATTATGTTTGGGGCTCGGCTCAGGACCACGATCCCTGCCAGTCCCTCAACTCGGTGCCAACCCGCTCCGAAATTTCACACTGTTACTGCCTCTCTCCCCATTTCTGCCAGAATCGTGTGGCAGGAGCAGGGTTTGCAAGAGTCACACAATTTTTGTACCAGGGCTATGATTGATGCTACCCGCAAGCACCGCCCAGCGCACTCCAAACTCCGTGGCACCCGCCAACCGGTGCATTGTTGTGTGAGTATTCACGCACCATTAACTTTACCGCCACTTATCCATTGAGTCGGCGCCGAGACTCGAACCTGGGTCCTGAGCTCCAGGCCCAAGTCGGCCACTCTGAGTTTTTCGCCACCTCCTCTCCTCACGCTAAGATTGGCTAATGCGCCGACGACGCTCTCATCCCGGGTCTCCTTAAATTTACAAATCATGGCATACGCTAACTTGCGCCCGTAAGTACTGATATTATTAGAGGACAAAACGTAACTATAAAAGCAATAACGGGTAACTGACGTTTGGCTGAATTTTCGTAGGTACTGGACACTGTACATGTAGCCGAACTCGCCCTCAAAGTAACGGCATGTGCTGTAGTCAGACGTACCGCTTAGAAAACCCTGAACAGACTGAAGGGAGGCGTACCTGTCAGTCACAGTAAACCTGCCAGCTCCTGCTGAATTCCTCATGCCGAAGAAAGCGCCAAAATAAGCTGACGCGCAAGCCGCCGTGAATCAGATCTGACCGACCTCCCAAACCTGCCGGCACTGCAGCGCGCTTCTCTTCCTGCTCTGCTGGGGGGTTGCCTGGGTCCTGGTAAACACCTTCCTCTTCGTGCACAGGAGCGTCTGTATAGCGGCTGCTGGACGCATGCGTAATATAGCCATCTGGACAGGTCAGGCAAAATATAGTGCGAACTAACCCAGCCAATCCCAGGACAAAACAAGCATTTACAAATGCATTGTAAACAAAAGTGTGGGCATCCAAGAACGTACGAACGGGAGTGGGGGGGGGTGGTGGTGGTGGTGGGCAGAGAAGTTACAAACTGCGGGAGGGAAGGGGGGAGGCAGGGGAACAAAAGAGTTTTTAAAGTAAAGGGGCTGATAGCCATGGAAGGAGAAAAATGACGACATGGCTGTCAGGAGGAGGGACTAACAAGCTCAAAACCAATGAGAATGCAGGATTTACAATTTAAGCCAATGAAAAAGATGCTCGGAAAGTGGGCGGAGCTTCCCCCCACTATACTGTGTTCTGCATGCCTCGCAAAGCGAGCAGCGCGTTGCGCTGCAACGCTATGCGAGACCTAAAAAGGGTGGACCATATGCTAAAATGTGTAACTGATTTGAAGAGTGAGAGAAACAAAAGTCATCCGTGTGAGGAGGAATTGGAAGAAAATGTATGTGTTATAAAAAATGAAAAGTCTACTTCTAAAGAGGTTGTGAAAGAAGAAGGGTATAAAAATTCTATTGAATGTTTTCGTTGTGGGAAAAGTGGTCATAAGGCAAATGCTAAAATGTGTCCTGCCTTGAGTGTCATTTGTCATGGGTGTGGAAAAAGGGGACATTTTATAAGATTTTGTAGAAATAAACAGAAAATATTTCAGAATAAGGAAATAAAAGAGATTGTTATCAGGTCAAAGAGTCTGGGGGACAAGATCATCCTGTTGGTACTGTGAAAATCGATGGGGTTGATTTGGAGATGAAATTTGATTCATGCTCTCATCTTACTATTATTTCAAAAGAAACATTCAGCAAGTGGTTTCAAGAGAAAAACAAACTGCACAATATGGATGTGCGTCCTGGAGGGTATGGAGGTCAACCCATAAGTATGTTGGGTTATTTCAATGCTTGCATAGACTCGGGCAAGAAATTAACGGTTGGTAAGATTTACGTCTCAAAGAAAGGGGATGGTTTGCTTGGGTGGCCACACCAACGTTTATTGGGTGTTACTTTGAATCCAAATGCAGAACTGCAGGTGCAGATACAGAAGGTTGAAACTAAGTCTAATGATTTTGAATCCGAATTTCCATACCTGTATAAAGAAGGTTTAGGATGTTTGAAAGGGTATAAGCATTGCAATAAACTGAAAAATGGGGCAGTACCGACTGTGGCCAAAGTAAGGAGAATTCCAACTGCATTGCAAGAGAAAGTGGAACAGGAATTGGACAAACTTTTAAAGCAACAAATCATAACACCAGTGGAGGCCACTGAGTGGTTGGCACCAGTTGTGATTGCTAACAAGGCTAATGGCGATATCAGATTATGTGTGGACCTCAGGTCATTAAATAAGGAGGTGGTGGTGGATAAATGTCTACTCCCAAATATAGATGAAATAATGTCAACTTTGGCTGGGGCGAAGTTTTTCACAACTCTTGATCTCACACAGGCATACCATCAGGTAGAGCTTACTGAGAGTTCTCAAGACTTGACAACATTTATAACACATGGTACAAGTACAAGTACAAAAGAATGCCATTTGGCCTGGTGTCGACGGCCTCTTTTTTCCAGAGAGTGATGACTTCTATTCTAAAGGGGGTGAAAGGGGTCAAATGTTATCAAGATGATTTGTTGATATTTGGAGTGTCTCAAGAAGAACATGATATCAGAGTAAGAGTGGTGTTAGAAAAACTACAAAATGCTGGTCTCACGTTAAAATATGAAAAATTTAAATTTACTGTTCAGGAGGTTAATTATTTGGGCCATCTCATCACTGGTATAGGTGTTGCACCAAAGAAAGAACTGGTAGATACCATTACAAAGTTAGCGTCATCAAGTTCTAAAGAGGAAGTTGTCTCATTTTTGGGAATGGTTGAATATTATGGAAAATTCATAAAAAATTTGGCCAGTAAGTCCAGTAACATGAGACAACTACTTGGTAAGAACAAAGAGTTTAAATGGTCTCAAGAATGTCAACAAGAATTTGAGGAGTTAAAGAATGATTTGAAGGATGCTCCCAATTTGCAAGCATTTGTTCCAGGAAGTGAAACTTCTGTGGTAACTGATGCAAGTTCTAAAGGTTTGGGGGCAATTTTAAAACAAAGAAGGGATGGTAGAGAACAACTTATTGCTTGTGCATCAAGAAGTTTACGAGGAGCAGAGTTAAACTACTCTGTAGTGGAAATGGAGGCGTTGGCTATTTATTGGGCGTTAAATAAGTTACATAATTTTATTTCGGGAACTTATTTTAAGGTGTGTTCAGATCACAAACCTCTCAAAGAGATTTTCCTAAAGAAAGGTCTTGATTTTATTTCCTCTAGGATTAGACGTTGGGTGATTGGTTTACAGGATTTCCATTTTTTGGTTGAGCACTTACCAGGTGTTGATAATGTAACAGCAGATTGTCTTTCCCGGTTGGTATCGGGTGTTGAGGAAGACCAGTCAGTGGAAAATATACTAGAGGAAGAGGTTATGGTCTGTGAAGTTACGTCAGGTGTTATAAAAGAAGAAGAATGGAAAGAGGAGTTGTTGAAGGACAATGAGTTGATGCAGGTTGTAAACAAGATTCAATCTGGGACAGTTTTTGATAAGTCTTTATCAAAGAATTGGCAGCTGATTTCTGACGAGTTGGCTGTAGATAAAGGCATTCTATTGAGGGGAACGAAATTGGTTCCTCCCATGTCACTAAGGAAGAAATTGATGGAGGAAGCGCATCAAGGACATTTAGGTATTGTGAAGACTAAAGAAATATTGAAAGCTAGTTTCTGGTGGCCTGGGATGGATTTATAAATAGAACGTGAGGTTAGGGAATGCATGCATTGTAAGATCAGTGACAAAATTCTTACTCCACGGACCATGCCCATGGTTTGTCGCAGGTTACCGGATAGTCCATGGCAAGATGTTGCCATAGACTTTGTTGGACCACTTAAAGGAGAACATAGTACTCCCTATTTAATTGTTTTGATAGATCTTTACTCTAGATGGGTGGAAGTTTCAAGTGTGTGTGAAGTGACCTCAGAAAGTGTAATTAAGTTTTTGCAAGATGTGTTTAAAAGGGAAAGTTCTCCCAAAACGCTTCTATCTGACAATGGTCCTCAGTTTTGTTCTAAACAAATGGACGATTTCTTGTCAATGTGTGGTATTCAACATAAAAAGAGTTCAATTTATCATCCCGAGACCAATAGAGCAGTTGAGAGATTTAATAGGGTAATAAAGGAGAACATTCAACTGTCATGGGTAAATGCCTTAAATTGGAAGGAGTTACAAAAATGTATAACGGCTCTTCGCATGACACCTCATACTACAGCTCGTAAGTCACCCTATGAGTTATTCAAAGGTAGAACTCCAAACACTAAATTATGTCCAGGTTGGATGACTTGGAGTAAAGGTATCAAGGATAATAGTAAAGGAGCTTGGAGCGAGCGAGAAGAAAGGTTGCAGTTAAAAAATAAGAAACACTTTGATGAGAGAAAAAGAGTCAAACAGATTGCTGTAGGTGTAGGTGACTGGGTGCGTGTGAAAGCTCCTGTAGGTGCACGGTCTTGGTCGAGATATTCTAAACCTATTCGGGTGATTAAATGCTTTAAAAATAAATGCTGTCAAAGTGGAAGATGGGAGAGTTTGGAATCTGAGTCGTGTGGTGGTACTTAAGTCAAATCTGGAGATAGAAAATTATGACCAAAACAATCTGAATTTCTCAGAGAGGTTGTCAAGTCCTAATGTTAGAAGAAGTGTGCGTAAGACAAATATTCCATTTTATCTTAAAGACTATGTCAAATAGATCTCATTGTTGTTTTAAGAAAGTTTATTTTGTTCTCTTTCTTTTTTACATAGTAGTTTACAGTTTCATGGTACTATTAGAAAAACTATTGTGCATTTGTTCTCAAATATGTATGTTATGTATATTTCAATGTAAGAGGGGAGATGTGTGGTATCCATCTCAATTACATGTTGGGAAAATCAGTTCTAGGGAATATAAAACTTAGAGAGTGGGGAAGGCTCAAGGTGATCTGGCAGTTGCTGACAATGTATTGATGGATGAGGTGCTTTTAATTAAACCTCTTTTCTGAAGCTTATTTTGGTGTGCTGCTTCATCCTTGAGAGGATCTTTTACTGGGCTGTTGAAATTCTTAGGATAGGAAAGCTATGAAGACTGGATTAGCTAGATGAAGGGAACCTGCCCATGTTAAGTGAGCTTGGCTATTCCTTACTAGAAATGTGTGTCAATTATATGCGACCTACTGCAGTTGTGATGTTTAGAACAATGTTTATGACACCTAGCCCATTTTTTGTTGCCAAAGTGTGATCGTTGGTTGTTCTTTTAGTATTGGTATGTATATGAATAACATGAGAATTGTGCTGTTGTAACTGTCATGAAGTAAAAACAGTAAAGTGCAAATAAATATAAAACTCCCAAAAATCTAAGATATTTCCACTGTAGTCTCAGATCCACAAGTACAACTTTGTATGCATAGGTACAGCATCATTCAACTAGAAGCGCTGCATACTGGGAGGTACAAATTCACGTGTCCACTGCAGCCTCTATGAAGAGGCCTTTTGCCGTGGCTATTCCACTAAGCCCGTGCAGCCTCTTGTCAGCGGGCATATACCTTGATGAGAACTTTAGGACTTCATCATTCCTGTCCCTCTTATTTTAGGGGTGAGCATTTGCATCGAAGGCGACCCGGACAGTGGAGCTAGACAGCTGTGAAGCTTGCACAACAGGGCCAAATGGTGTGCGGGAAGCACTGGCAGTTCTGGTTCTAGCCGTGAGCAGTTTATCCAGTCACTCCAGATTTCACCCAACCGGTTTCCAACCCAAATACCGAACGACAGAAGGGAAGTCCCCTTATGTTTGAGACAATTCTGCAATTTCACCTGGATACGTTCCACTAGTTACCTTCACGAAAAAAAAATATTTTGAGACAGTGAAACATTGTCAATTTCACTTTTATGAAGTGACAGAAGCCCGATCCTAACTGGGGATGAAGCATGACAATTTTGATATTTTCATCTCTATCCTTTAGCACTGTCGAACATCTACAAATGTATATGTATACTCTCGTGTCAATTTGCTGAACACAGTATATAGGACATGTTTACTGCACAAGTAAGCGGTCTGTAATCACTTTCAAATTACGCTTTCAAATATGTAGTGAAAAAATACTGCAAAACAGGTAACATCTTACCTCATCTTCCTCATTTGTGTCTGTCTCTTGATTAATCGGTTCATCTAAATTGATTTCAAATTTCACTCCCACCTGGAAAAAAGTTGATGCAAGATTACTACTAATGAAGTATTTTATCAATAAGGGCCCGTAGATCAGGCACGCCTATCTAAAAGCATGTTTGTGTAAACCTACTCACACCAATGAGATTAGCAGCCGAATAATCAGACTAAGTGAGAATCTGTCGAACACCTTGACCAACACCTAGTAGTGTGCCAGTCTGACACCTTTCAATACAGTCCCAATGAAGAGTATTTTAAAGGAAGCCTTCATGGTTCATCTTTTTCTGTGCTTAAGTTAGAGGTGGTAAAAAAAAAAAGAAAAAATACTCAAATAAAAGTGGGAATATCAGTTCTCTACGAACAAACTCCAACACATGGATAGGACTGTTGACTAGTCACAGGGCGGTTCACATGAGAGGTTTTGCGACTGTAATTAATGCAGGAAAGTCACTGTATTACTTTGAGCAGGGTCAGTTATACCTACTACATATAACAAACAAATTGCCAGTTGTGGCATCACTACACCACACAGGCCTATCTCTTATATTTACAGGGAAAAGGGGGTGCACACTCCCTGGGGTCCGACTGCCATTAAACCCCCATATCAGGTTCAACAAAGGGAAAGCAACTCCAATGTTCAATACATTTCCATCCCATTTGGGTAAGGATCCAACTAAGCGAATTCCGTGGTGACGGTCGGGAAATGTTCCACAATCAGTGCATTAAAATGAGCACAATATCCAAACCAGAAGGCCCAGCCATCGATGTATCTATTGACATTTTTTGGCACAAACTGCACAAATTTGGAAAGTTAAGGAAAAGAAAAGAATATGGGAATTAAAAACCTATCTAGTTTGGATATTGTGCTCATTGTAATGCACCGATTGTGGAACATTTCCCGAACATCATCACAGAATTCGCTTAGTTGGATCTTTCTAGTGTCTGGAGCAAAGCAGAGGACTCTACGACTTTCAGCATACCACTAGGGACTGTTCCATTGGTCCACGTTTGAGGGACTGCTTATCAGACATTGACTGAGCCTGAGCGTTTATGATGTTATAGTTTGCTGCTGAGAGAACATCAGTCTTGCAATGTCATTCTGCACTCCATATTACACTTTTTTTTAAATCACCTCTTAAATCCTTAAAGTAAGCAGGCCATAAATGAAGGCCACAATCTTCTTCAAGCCAGTGCATATAGACCAATCCCAAAATAAATTGTAAATGATTACTGGTTAAAAGGACACCCCACATTACTGGGAAAAACCCCATAAATCAATCAGCCTATAACCACTGAAGACACCACTGGTAGATTAGGGGCTTTCCTCCTGATGCAGTACCTGCACATCATTATGGACTTTTGCTGACCAACAGAGGTGCAACGGAAGCATATCCGCTTCATCCACATGGCTGCTGCTCAAAGGAACAGCTTCTTCTCTGTAACTGCAGATTCTTAGTGCTGCCTATTGTGTTCCCAAGGGCTGCAGTGTAGAACAAATGGCACTGCTGGGGCAAATCAATCTTATTTTATGTTACTGAGATTTCTTCTCGTAGGATGCACTGTTGACTAAATTACTCGTCACCAGTAAGAAGGCGGGGAAGTCTACACAGTTGTAGTGTAAACAAGCTGATTTTTTTAAACAAAGTCCTAGACACCTCACAGATACATTTTATCTGTATCAACTTCCAGGAAACAACCCCATCAGGAATATGTTGGCAAGAGCTCAGCCCATTATCTGATGAGCTGTCTTTAACTACCTCTGGTGAGATATTCACAACCAACATTCCACGTACATCTACATGCGCAGGTCCTAAAATTACCAAAGTAAGACACAGGACTAATGGAAGCAGGACATAACACAATTGTCATCTTCTGAATGATAAATCAATGCAAATTTATATAAATAGGAGGAAAAGGAACAGAAGTGTATGAGGTCCATTCTGCAGACATAGGCAAGTAACAATGTAAGAATTCTGGCTATAGTTACCTTTCCTTTATGTTTCTTTTCCAGTTCCTTTCTGTTCTTTCCAAGTCTGCATTCTTATTGCTTTCAAATTCATCTCCATATCCTGAAGGCAACCAAACAATATTGAATTTATATATATAGAGGACAGCAGGCTTATATGCTAACCATACCTACGATCGCTACAAGGCCAGGATTACATTGACATTTTCACCCAAGGAATAAATTGCAAATTTCGAGATTATAGATTTTTGCCTCTGCAGAACAACCAAGCAGACTAAGAGGAAAAGAATGGCATTCACCGTCTAAAACCAGTAAGAGCAACTGTTTTTCATCAAATCTGAGACTCTGATGGTCACCCCATCACAGTGGATTTTCAGTGGCCTAACTCCCCCCTCCCCCCCCCCAGTGCCTGTTCCACAGAACAGTCAGTGTTTATAGCCATTGAGGATTTGTTTTACAACTGCGACAGACTCACCACACAAGCTATATTACTCCAAGCTATTACTTCTCAATTTGTGTACTTCCATTTCTCTTTAGTTCTTATTTATAAGTTCAAATTGTACTCTATTCCCATGTTTTCTCCATTTTTAGCTTTAACTCCTATATGTCAACCTTCTCACTTTTTGTCTTTTTCACCACATACCTGCTATTTCCTTCAGCTTTTTTTCTCATTCTCCAGTCTTACCTACCATCTTCTTTTTACATGTCTTTTTCTATTTTCCCCAGATCTTGTGCTTCCCTATGTTTTCTGTTTTTCGATTTTCTTTTCTGAATTTTTAATATTCCATTAGTGTTGAATTTCAAAGTGGTAATCTGTTGAGTTAATATGAACCGAAAGTGGCGAACATTGCTTACAAAAAACAAATACCTAAATAAAAGAGCGAGATAATTTTCTAATATTCTATTGACTGCAGACATGGGTCTCTTTCTGAGTAGGACTAAAGATGTGGAAGGCAGATCTATATGCTACGATGTGTCTGATTCATGGGGATTACAGAGAGAACTGAGAGCATAAATATTGAATTAGTTTTTTTATCAAGGAATGGATAACTTCGGCATAGAAGCTCAACAGTCTATGAGCCTTCTTCTCTGTAGAATGAGTCCACTGGCCAAGGGACTTTCTCCACCCTGTGGTGTGATTCCCAGAAGAATCATTGCATGGATGCTCAAGTACAATTCGTCAAGCTGCTATGTAGGTAGGTTCCAGTCTTACTCATAAATATCAGGGTGAAATTGCTCCTCCAACTTTACACAAACTGATTAGGGACGCATGATAGGGCTTAATTCTGATAAGGCTAAGCTATATGAAACTAGCCTCAATAATGTAATGCTGTTTCCAGTGGTGCTGCATGTCATAGAGGAGGAAAGGTCATGCCATTTTCAACCCCGGATGAAGTGTGGGACTGTTGTAAGGGTTGAGGATTGGCGGAGACAAGAAGAAAATTCAGAAGTGGGCAACTTGTTGATAACAGTTGAAGCACAGTATCCAGTAGCGGCCCGCCCCCTGCCAAAGTGGGCCGGAGGAGGCGGGGGGGGGGGGGGAAGGTTCGGTGGGAGGAAAAAAAATGTAAATAAATAAATAAACCTTACCCTAACACAGCTGCCGTCGCCCGCCGCATCACGCTGTTCCTGCATCTGGGCACAGGCTCCCAGACTGCACTGCGGCCAATCCTGACGCTGCATGAAAGCAGCGTCAGTATTGGCCTGAGCGCCGGCAACTTGCGCCCCCAGGCAGACTGGGAGCCAGTGCCTGCTCTCTCCAGCCCCAGCAATGCAGCTGGGGCTGGAGAAAGCTTCACTGCGCATGAGGGTTTGGCCGGCCTGAGACAGCTGGCCAAACCCTCATGCACAGTAAAGGGAGTGCCCACCACTCCCCCACCAGCAGTGTCATCCCCTGCACCCACCCCCAAGACTCATCGTTTGAGTCCTGGTGGCGGGTCCAGGGGATTAAAATAAAACAATAATAAAATGGGTTTAAAACCCATTTTATTATCGTTTTATTTGCAGCTGGTGGCGGGGGGCGGCACTCCTACGCTCTAATGGAGCGGCCGCCGCTGACAATATCTGCAGCAGTGCCATACCTGGGCTCCAGAAAGGGGACATTAGGGAGGCATTCTGATTCGGATTGGAGTGGATCGAAGGTTATGTTAAATTTTCACAGTGCACCATGAACACTATCTGGAAGAACCTTCTTGGCCCTCAGGCAAGCACAGGTTTGGAATAACATACCAGCTTGAGCGGAATGAACAGACACGTTATGATCCACACATTTCTCCCAAACTTACCTGAAGAAAATGTGAATTGGGCTCAGTGGAAACCTGTCAGAGACTGTCAGGTATTTTATTTTAAATGTAACAAAATAATTGAAGAAATCATTATAAATGTAGTAATTGTAAAAGCAGAGCTCATAAATATTATGAAAATAGCCAACAAATGAAATGATGCATTTTTACGGATGTCTACTTGCCTATTCTTGAGCATCAACGGTTTGTTTTTTGTAAGAGGGTTGAGTATTTGGCTAAAGCATACCTGAAGTTCATCTATTTTTCCAGTCTGTGACCTGCGATCGAGGGGAGCCTAAATTATGCCTTAGCAGGACTGTTATGAGATGATGAACTTAAGGCAGCTCTGCGAGAAGCTCTCTGTTTACATCCTGGAAGGATCAAAGACCACTATCTCTCTCTCTTTGAAAGGGCTCTAAACAGCTAGTTTATACTCTCCAAACGGTTTATTTTGGGAAAAATAAACCTTGCGATTAATGAAGTCAGACAGGAAAAATTAAGACAGAATTAACCTGCATATTCATGTTAATGCTTAAAGCTGTTATGCCTTGCCTTTCAATCATTTAAATGCATGCATGGATATACACATTAGAAGCACACTATCAAAATAATCAGCAAATGTAATACATATTTTTGGACAATAATGAACATAAATGTATTAATTACTGCAAGCAATATTTACTTATGTAGCCTGAGGCCTCAGTAAGCACATTAGCAAGTGCACAATATAGGGGGCTCCAAAGAGACATAAAAAGCAAACTACATAACACTCCCAAAACTATATACGCTCTCAAAAGAATACATGAATCCTATGTAATCATACTCAACCTGTTTAAATGTCACTATGAAGACTGATAAAAGATCAAGCGAGGCAATGGCCTTATGTCTAATTCGACTATACAGCAAGGTGCAAATAGTCTAAAAACAAATCAGGTACAAAGACTGTAAGCAAAGGTTGGCTGTACGGGTAATAGCAGCAACAGTGAACAACCTGTTCATTGTAAACGGAGTACTGTTTTATAGACCTGGACTCTCAAAATCCAAATAATCAAACATATAATTGATGATCTGAGGCCACAGTGAGAAGCAGGTCATCGAGATCATGGAAGGAGACGTTGTAGAGTGCGCAATCAGCATCAATATCAGCAGAAGATGACTGAAGCTTGTAATCAAAGATGCTGAAGTAAGGGATCAACTTAGGTGCAGATGAGCAAACCACCAGCACTGTAAATTGGAGAAAAGGGACTCTTGTTTCTTCAGAATCTGGATCACCTCTTGACAATACAACTACTTGCAAAGGAATAAAATCTTTTACTGGTGGAGATTCTTGTAGGGTCAGTTGTTGAAAACGCTACTTGCACTAAATAAGGATTTGTCAGGTGTAAAGCTGGAGACTCGGCAGTCTCTCTGGTTTGGGAGACTAGCTCAATTTAGCTAATCTCTTCTTGGGGTACCTCCACAACAGGGAGAGGAGATATTGCTCTAATCTGGAGGCACTTTGGCTTTTGTTGGGGGGGGCCACTGAACAGAAGTGCCACATGATGTTCCTTGTGTGCTTAATTGACACCTTCCTGCTTTTCTTAGCATTCCACAACTTTGGTAGGATTATGGTGTGAGTGTCTTCTACACCAAGGACTGGTATTTGGTTTGCTACAGTGAGGGCCACTGGAATTATGCTGCAAGGGAGAACGAAATGATGCAGCAGGGTTTACTAAATTATGTGGCGAGAGAATGCATATTATATGGCACAATGCGCCCTATTTTGTGATAGTATCCGTTCATTATTTTGTCATTTTTACTCATGTGAACACTGTCTGGGCAGAGGTTTAACCTTATTAGTAGCAGGTTAACACCCAAATACAGCAATGTGCAACTGAAAGATGAACAGTCAACCTTTGCTGCACATCAACAAGTGTTGTCGCATTTTTAGTAACTTTTAATCCGTTTGAGATAGTAACAAACTTTTTTGTTAAAATTGGCAAATTATGCAGCAGATGATGAATTATGCGGCAAATGCATTATTGTGGGAAAAACGCCACAGCCGCAGATTCCCCTAATCCTAGTGGCACTGGCTATACTAGCTGACTCCAAAGCAGGCAGAGGAGAAACAATAACAATGTGTTGTCTTTCTGCGAGAGGACACTCCATCAAAATGGCCATCTGCATAGCTGTCAGAATGTTCTCAGTTGAAGTAAATTGTTCCTCAGCTGTTGAATCTCACTGTGGTTTAATCTATGGGAGTAAGTTGCCCCTCACTGAAATAAACATATGTGCAGGCTGATGTGCTTAAAACAATCCTAATAACTAGGGTTTTGTTATTGTCCCATGTTTGCATATATTTTGTCTCTAATATGTCTGCTTGTAGCTCAGGTAAGATCGCTGTATGCATATTTGTCCAGTTAGTTTTAGGAGCCATGGGCGACATTAACTTGTATAAAGACTTCCCCTGCTCACCGTAATGTGGCAGAGAAGCCCTTTCAAAATAAAAGTATCCCATAAGGACTTGTTTTAATTCTCTTAATGCGTTCAGGGTTGCTAAGTAGCACATTTCTCTAAGATATCTGGTGCCAATCCTTTGCCTTCAATGGATAATTCCTATCCGAAAAAGATCCCATTAAAGAAGGCAACCTTTGATTTGCGGAAATTTATTTTATACAAATGTGGGGCTAAAATAGTCACTATTCTGCCAACCCCGTTCTAAGTCATTGTCAGTGAAACATACCTCACCAACGTATAACAGTGCATTGGGATTGTCCAGTGAGATTTCCATTATTCTTACTGCGAATAAACCTGGATTATTTATATACCCATGTGGCAATCTTGCATACACATATTGTACACCATCAGATATGAACAGTGTAAAATATTTTATATCAGGCTCTATATTCTGGCCAAAAATACCATTAGTGATGTCAAAAGTCATCTATTTTTTCAACGCTCCTTTCTAATTGGCTCCACTACCTATGGAAATTTCCTATTAAACCACAATGAACGTTTTTGATAACTTATGGAGATTTCCTGTCTCTTGAATGGAATGTATCGTGTAGGAGGATATGCAGGCTTGCGTGTAGCAAAGTGTCCAAAAGCAACCTCCATTGGTGCAAACTCTACCCAAGGATTAAAATATATCAGAAGGCGAAGCTGAACTTGCTGCGACAACCAGGATCTGTCCCCCCCACACCTCCTAAATAGCAGGAAACCTTTGTGACTTCAAATAATTAGTTGTTGGATCTCTAGCCTTTAGCTTTATTTGTACAGTCCCATCTGCCTTTTAAAAACAGATTCAGGATGCGATTCTGAATCTTTTGAATTACAGGAAACCCTTATTCTAGTTAAACACTTAACAAACCCTCCAATTTATTTATTTTAGGCAATTTATTGAGCGCGCAAATACCCTTAGGTGTCTCGGCGCTGAGGACAGCTGAGTTGAGAGGGAGAAGGGGAGGAGGTTTATTGATTGAATAACCAGGTTTTTAATTGTTTACGGAAGGATAGCAATGTAGGTATGGGTTTGAGATGTAGAGGGAGTGTGTTCCAGAGTTTGGCGGTGGCAACAGTGAATCTTCTGTCACCCCAGGTGGTCTTTTTGGTTCTGGGTACAGTCAGCAGATAAGCTGCTGAAGATCGTAAGGATCTTGTAGGTCTATAGGGGCATAGACTTTGTTTGAGAAATTTAGGTCCTGTATTGTGGATAGCCTTGTAGGCAATGCAGAGGGCCTTGAACTTTGTTCTACATTTGATGGGCAACCAGTGTAACTGTCGGAGCTCCTTGGAGATAGGTTTGAACTTAGGGGTGCCTGTGAGAATTCTTGCTGCTGCGTTTTGCACCATCTGCAATTTGTGTAGGACACCTTCCTGGGCATTAACTAGTAAGCTATTACAATAGTCTATCTTAGACATGACAAGTGTACTAATAAGAGTCTTGCCTGCGTTAAGAGGAAGGTAGGGCAGAAGTTTCTTTATCATCCTGATGGTAAAAAAGGATGATGAGACGACCGAGTTGGCATGATGTTTGAAAGAAAGTTTGTCATCAAACATGACTCCCAGATTTCTGACCTTAGAGACAGGAGGTGGAGGTGGGCCCAACTCTGCAGGCCACCAGGAAGGGGACCAGCTGGGGGAGAGCTTTCCGAAGATCATCACCTCCGTTTTTTCGGAGTTCAGCTTTAAGCAATTGTGTGCCATCTAAGTACTGATGGCACACATTCCTTCTTTGAAGTTATCCGAGACTGACTTGCCATTATTATGGATCTCCAACACTATCTGAGTGTCGTCGGCGTAGGACGTCAGACGCAGGTTGTGGGATTTGATCATTCTGGCCAGGTCCGACACATATATATTAAACAGGGTCGGGCTTAGCAAGGATCCCTGAGGGACCCCGCATGGCAGTGAGAAGGAAGGAGAGTTAAAATTGCCGACAGACTAGAGAGCTCCTATTTGAGCTGAGGGAGGAATGGCCAATATTTCAATAGATCTTTCTGTATTAGTAATGGCTGGTAAGTACTTGTGTGAGGTCCTTGAGGGCACTCAGATTATCAATCTATGAACTGAGTGCCATGTTATGTTTTCACAGTGTTCTGTGAATACAACATAGTGGAACCTTCTTGACTCTCAGGCAAGGCAAGCATGAACCAACTTACTAGCATGAGTGGAAGGAACAGATAAGTTATGACAATACATTTCTCTTAAACTTACCTGAATAAACAGTGTATTGGGAACTTAAAAAACTGTCATCGACAGTCAGGCATTTTGATTTACTATTGTGAGTGCTGTCAACCTTTTGCCACAAGTGTGTTCACACTAGAAATCAACACTGTTAATTTAAAGGCTTTATTTTAAGCCAATTTTAGTGAAGAATAAGTGTAACAAGATAAATGCAGACATCAATATTATTGTAGAGAACGCTGAAGTAGAGAATGTAAATATTAGGAAAATAGATAACATATTAGATGGTGCATTTTTAAGGATCCATGCATGCCTAATGTTGGCGCCCTATGAGGCAACTTTCTGAGACTTTGATGCTTCTCAGAGGGGAGGGTGCAAAAGAGAGTTAACTGTGCAGTTTTCTTCTTTGACAGTGCTTACATTTTTTTTATGTATAGCATATTTACTTATGAATAGGCAACAGGCCCTTTGTGTCATGTAGTAATGGCCATTTCAAGACCCAAAGTATGTAAGTGTAGGGTAATAGGAGTCGGATGATTTTTAGGGAAATTCCATTTGGGTGTCATCTTCCAGTCTGATGGTAGTCTTGGAACTGGTTTGTCCAGAACTACCAACAATGAAGGGATTCAAGGATGTATTTTGGGACATTCGGTTGCGATTTGTGTATTGGTGGGACAGCTTGTAATTTTCAATATTGGAGGGTTGTGGGATAAGATTTGGTTACCCAATTTCTCAACGGCAACAAAGCGGATTGAGAGACATTCCAAGAAACACCTGTTTGGTACTGAGTGCCAAATTGTGGGCAGAGGGGGTAAAGGGCTGGAGCTTTATGTATGGAACTCTTTCCCATTGATGGATTCTAAGAAGTAGTTACATCTGAATAGATGCTATGTGGCAATGTCTGCAAAATGTGGTCACACAGAGATTACAGTAATCTATGCATATCCTCCTTCAAACTATCAGGGGAAAAGCTCTGTGAAATGTTGAGTACTACTACCGACTTGTTATATGTTATTCGGTTTGAATTCAATGATGTTATTGGCTTAGGAATAGGTAGTTAGGTAGCAGTGAATGTAGCTGGATCAGGTGTACGGGGCTGACTACCTTTGCATCCATGCTGGGTCTGTGGGGTGTATGAGGTAACGACATGGGTGAAGCAGGCAGTACTCTTCACTTGGGGCACATGACATATCCTCTAGGATAGATTATCTCTTTGTGTCTAGCTCTGATGATTTTCCTATCTAAAATATAAAGTTTTTTGCTAGAGGATTCCTAGAACACTACCCCTTTTGAGAAGAACTGCTGGATGACGACAGAGATAACAGGAGTAGTAAAACGTGCTGGTGGATGCAAAGGGGCATAGTAATTCCCCCTGGGGCTAAATCTAGTGGACATTGGAGTAAACTACACCTGAAGGGGCGGTAACCAGTTTAAGTTAGATCCGGCACTAACAGACCCATTGCCCTAAGCCGCTGGGAAAATGGTGCGACCCAAGCAAACGGGTGCTGGACAATCGAACCAGATCAATAAGTATACAGTGCAAGTGAACCGAGGGGAGAGCGCGACCAGGGCGGATGCACCGGAGAGCGAGGGAGAGCCGTCCCTGAGAGACATCATGCGAGCCATTGGAGAGCTGCGAGGCACGTTGGAGCCGAAACTAGACTCCCTGACAGAGGAGGTGAATCTTCTCCGTGCTGACTTCCGGAAGCTGGCAGACAAGGTTTCAACCGCGGAGGCGAGTGTGGGAAGTCTACAATCAAAAACAAAGCGTATAGAAGACCAGGTGGCCGTGCTCACCAAAAACTAAGCTGACATTCTGGCCAAGCTGGAAGATCAGGAAGACAGAGCGAGACGCAATAATATCCGCGTGGTGGGGGGTCCCAGAGGGAATGGAGGGGCCGTCAATCGACCTCTTTCTGGATGACCTTATTTTGAATAAGCTTAAACCAAAACGCCTGTTTAAGTTTTTCTCAGTAGAATGATCCCATCGTGCGCTGGGGCCACGTCCACGGCCTGGTGCCCCTCCTCGAACAATTATAGTACGTTTGCTGAACTACAGGGATAGAGATGCTATCCTTCAGGCAGCATGACAGATGGGAGACCTACACTATGAAAATGCCTGTATCCGTTTCTTCCCAGATTTCACGCTGCAGGTACAGCGCCAACGACGCACCTTTGACGCAGTAAAGAAAGCTCTCCGGGCGCAAAATGTGAAGTATATGATGTTGTTCCCGGCTAAGCGAAAGATTCTGGATGGAGGAAAGACCCACTTCTTTACAACTCCGGAAGAAGCAAGCGACTGGTTGGAGGGCTGGCAGATGGTGGGTCAAAAGGAGAGCTCGCCTCGTGCGTCCGTCGGCAATTGTATTTGTCCAGAGAGACAAGCCGGCCCACGAACTGGACAACAGTACCCAGCGCCGGAGAACAGATAAGTGAATGCCGCGAGATACGTCAGTGCCTGCTTCACACAAACTGTCTCCGGGACTTGTAATTTTCAGGGGGGAGTAAATAGTAGTTTATAGTTGATAGCACACTCCGGGTATACATCGAGCGCCAGGGTAGTGGGGATTCTGATCCGAAACATGTTGCCCTTTACGGTTGTTAAAACCTGGTCAGATGATGGAGGTTGCTGTGTGGCGGCTCCAGGTCATTAGGAGGGAAGAACAATAGTGCTGTGCTCGTTCTATGTCCCTCCGAGGTTGCAGGCAGTAGTCTTTCCCAAGATAAGTTCTATACTGGTTGCGTTCCCTAAGGGCACTCTTTTGATGGGAGGTGATGCTAATGCGGTTGTGGACCTGGAGCTGGATCGTTCAATATCGCAGATGGGTCAGGGGAGAGAGCAGGCTCTCGCCGGAGTTGTGACTGCCATGGGCCTGACCGACCTCTGGCGAGCATATAATCCGCATGTCAAGCAGTACACTTATTATTCGGCGAGGCATGCCTTCTTTTCAAGAATTGACTACTTGCTTACGCATGTGGACAGTGTGAGTGGCTTTGGCACTCCTGCAATTATGTCAAGGGGCATCTCTGACCATTCCCCGGTGGGCGTTCGAGTTCTGGGACCAGCGACTAATAGAGCCCAGTTCCCCAATATAGATCCTTGGCAGCTGCGTGATCCCCAAACCAAAGATAAGCTCCGTGAGCAAACTGAACTTTATTTTCGAGAAAATACTGGATCAGTAGAGTCCCAATGGACCCTGTGGGAAGCCTAAAAAACCGTACTAAGGGGCCAGGCCCAGGCGATTATAGGAGGTGAGAAAAAAGAGGAAGCCGTGCAAATGAAGACACTCGAAGACAAAATAAAGTGTATCGAAAGGGATGTCACGTCAGGGAGGAATTTAGACGGGAAACATGAGCTGGCCTTACGTCAAAGAGAATTGAGAGAGCTGGCTGACAGTGAGGCGAGGGCCTACACCTTGGCAACACAGCACCGGTTGTATGATGTGGGGGACAAAGCCTCCAAATTACTAGCTTGGCTAGATAACAGGGACAAAGAGAGGTCATGGGTAGTTAATATAAGAGACAATGCCGGCGTACTATACACGTATAATCTAGAGATAGCGGAAGCGTTTGCCTCATACTATGAGGGCCTATATGCACCGAAATGCACAAGGTCGGAGGGAGACTGCGATGAGCTGTTACGTGACTTTAAGCTGCCGACCCTCTCAGAGGAGTCGAGAGAAGCCTTGGACGCTGACCTTACGACCGAGGCATTGGGCGCCCTAAAACAGGAAAGGCGGCTGGTCCAAATGGCCTCCCAGTCAAACTATATAAATGCTTAGCATCCAAAATAACAACT
Source organism: Calotriton arnoldi (assembly GCA_963921515.1). Lineage (NCBI taxonomy): Eukaryota > Metazoa > Chordata > Amphibia > Caudata > Salamandridae > Calotriton > Calotriton arnoldi. Next base: position 1,786,004 of record CAWUFW010000549.1, read on the forward strand.
CCGCTGCACAGCATGTTTATTGAAGCATGCGAGGAGCGACAACTGCCTGTGGATCAGCGAGCAGCAACGATTACAGTCATTCATAAGGCAGGCAAGCAGCCAGACAAATGCAACTCATACAGGCCAATTTCTCTGCTTAATGTGGAGACAAAAGTCCTGGCCTAAGTCTTGGCAAAGCGGCTAGTGCCCATCATAGCAACTATTGTGCACATAGATCAATCCGGATTTATGCCACTCAGAAGTACTCGTCAAAATCTGCTTAGGCTTGTCGTGTGGTTTGTGGACTCATGGTCTGCGTTGCTAAGTTAGCTTAGGCCTGGCTGCCATGATGCCTTTTTGCGCACGTTACTTTGTGCCTTTGTTTTTCCAGCCTCTGCTTGTGCCCGGCTATTTTAGAACTGTCTGCATTTCTGCCTTTCCTCCTATCCCCTTTGGGTTTCGTCTGCACATCATGTACAAGGTCGAAAAACAATGTCCCTTGTTCTTGCTGATTTGGTCAGCCCCTCGCACTTAGACATAACACTGAATGCAGCTGCACTGGAGAACTTCGTGTGCTTTTAATACTGTGTTTTCACTGTTAGAGGCACTTGGAGAAAAACCTTTCCAGAGAGAAGAGCTGTGCTTGTCTGATGATGTAAACCTAGCAACTAGATATTGAGGTATGAGGGTCTGCCCGACAAAGCTCAGAGGTCTTCTATTTTTATAATAAACTAGCTACTAGCACGGGGAGGGTGGTATGGTCATTTAGCCCTATATCCACGGCTTTATGAAATGCTTTCCCCGTTTATATTCTATGGAATTGTAACTATGCTTATTGTTTTATTCTTATGCATTATGCTGATAGTACTGGCACGTGTACTGCATCTTAGAGCACGGTAGTTGAAATAAACATTTTAAACTATACAGTGACTCTTATTACGCACGTTGTGGACAGGTATGAGTGAGTTATGAAAGGGTGTTCTTGCTTCCGCGAGTCCTGAGAGAGAGAGACCGTGTTCTGGGGTGTCTAATCATTGGTAGCATCGTTGCTAATGAGACGCTAATGCTAGTCGGCTTGGGATTGTGGGTGCTAAGGTGTATGGTTGGCTCACCACTATACTCCGAGGTCCTATTATCCTGTGCATAGCTCTGTGTATGTGCAGAATCCCTACAACAGGCTGTATGGAGTCCTCCACCTCACTAAAGACCCAGACACGCAATAGACGGCATTGATGGCACTCGATGCCTCAATGGCCTTTGACAGCATAGAGTGGCCTTACTTGTTTGCGGTACTCACTAAATTGGGATTTGGTCCCATCTTCTGCAGCTGGGTGAAGTTGCTATACTGTGGCCCGCTCGCCCGTGTGTGGGTCAATGGCGTGCTGCCGTTCCAAGTGAGGAGAGGCCCAAGGCAGGGCTGTCCACTGTCGACCCTATTATTTGCTTTGACTCTAGAGCCGCTGGCACACTGGGTAAGCGATACAAAAGAGGATGATGGACGGAACGCTTGAGCCAATCAAACACTCACCCCCAGTCAACTGATCTGGGTTTAATCCATCATCATTCTTTAGCTCACTCCACCACCCCAGTTCAGACATGGCCATATGCAAATCAGTCTGACCCTGTGCCTCATGGGAACAGTCCAGCCCGAACTGCCAAGCCATGTCTTCCCTGGACCGGAAACAAGCATCCTAGGACCGGTTTCTGGCATTCCAGCCGTCATCAGCCAGGCTTGCTTGAATCCAGTGGCAAAGTGAGCAAGGGACCCACGTCTGGGCATACCCCGCCAACTTAGGGCTGAACAAAGCTGATACAAAAGAGGATGATGGACGGAACGCTTGAGCCAATCAAACACTCACCCCAGTCAACTGATCTGGGTTTAATCCATCATCATTCTTTAGCTCACTCCACCACCCCAGTTCAGACATGGCCATATGCAAATCAGTCTGACCCTGTGCCTCATGGGAACAGTCCAGCCCGAACTGCCAAGCCATGTCTTCCCTGGACCGGAAACAAGCATCCTAGGACCGGTTTCTGGCATTCCAGCCGTCATCAGCCAGGCTTGCTTGAATCCAGTGGCAAAGTGAGCAAGGGACCCACGTCTGGGCATACCCCCGCCAACTTAGGGCGAACAAAGCGATACAAAGAGGATGATGGACGGAACGCTTGAGCCAATCAAACACTCACCCCCAGTCAACTGATCTGGGTTTAATCCATCATCATTCTTTAGCTCACTCCACCACCCCAGTTCAGACATGGCCATATGCAAATCAGTCTGACCCTGTGCCTCATGGGAACAGTCCAGCCCGAACTGCCAAGCCATGTCTTCCTGGACCGAAACAAGCATCCTAGGACCGGTTTCTGGCATTCCAGCCGTCATCAGCCAGGCTTGCTTGAATCCAGTGGCAAAGTGAGCAAGGGACCCACGTCTGGGCATACCCCGCCAACTTAGGGCGAACAAGCTGATACAAAGAGGATGATGGACGGAGCGCTTGAGCCAATCAAACACTCACCCCAGTCAACTGATCTGGGTTTAATCCATCATCATTCTTTAGCTCACTCCACCACCCCAGTTCAGACATGGCCATATGCAAATCAGTCTGACCCTGTGCCTCATGGGAACAGTCCAGCCCGAACTGCCAAGCCATGTCTTCCCTGGACCGGAAACAAGCATCCTAGGACCGGTTTCTGGCATTCCAGCCGTCATCAGCCAGGCTTGCTTGAATCCAGTGGCAAAGTGAGCAAGGGACCCACGTCTGGGCATACCCCGCCAACTTAGGGCGAACAAGCGATACAAAGAGGATGATGGACGGAACGCTGAGCCAATCAAACACTCACCCCCAGTCAACTGATCTGGGTTTAATCCATCATCATTCTTTAGCTCACTCCACCACCCCAGTTCAGACATGGCCATATGCAAATCAGTCTGACCCTGTGCCTCATGGGAACAGTCCAGCCCGAACTGCCAAGCCATGTCTTCCCTGGACCGGAAACAAGCATCCTAGGACCGGTTTCTGGCATTCCAGCCGTCATCAGCCAGGCTTGCTTGAATCCAGTGGCAAAGTGAGCAAGGGACCCACGTCTGGGCATACCCCGCCAACTTAGGGCTGAACAAGTGTATACAAAAGAGGATGATGGACGGAACGCTTGAGCCAATCAAACACTCACCCCCAGTCAACTGATCTGGGTTTAATCCATCATCATTCTTTAGCTCACTCCACCACCCCAGTTCAGACATGGCCATATGCAAATCAGTCTGACCCTGACCCTGTGCCTCATGGGAACAGTCCAGCCCGAACTGCCAAGCCATGTCTTCCCTGGACCGGAAACAAGCATCCTAGGCCATGTCTGAACTGGGGTGGTGGAGTGAGCTAAAGAATGATGATGGATTAAACCCAGATCAGTTGACTGGGGGTGAGTGTTTGATTGGCTCAAACGTTCCGTCCATCATCCCCTTTTGTATCGCTTGTTCGCCCTAAGTTGGCGGGGTATGCCCAGACGTGGGTCCCTTGCTCACTTTGCCACTGGATTCAAGCAAGCCTGGCTGATGACGGCTGGAATGCCAGAAACCGGTCCTAGGATGCTTGTTTCCGGTCCAGGAAGACATGGCTTGGCAGTTCGGGCTGGACTGTTCCCATGAGGCACAGGGTCAGACTGATTTGCATATGGCCATGTCTGAACTGGGGTGGTGGAGTGAGCTAAAGAATGATGATGGATTAAACCCAGATCAGTTGACTGGGGTGAGTGTTTGATTGGCTCAAACGTTCCGTCCATCATCCCCTTTGTATCGCTTTGTTCGCCCTAAGTTGGCGGGGGTATGCCCAGACGTGGGTCCCTTGCTCACTTTGCCACTGGATTCAAGCAAGCCTGGCTGATGACGGCTGGAATGCCAGAAACCGGTCCTAGGATGCTTGTTTCCGGTCCAGGGAAGACATGGCTTGGCAGTTCGGGCTGGACTGTTCCCATGAGGCACAGGGTCAGACTGATTTGCATATGGCCATGTCTGAACTGGGGTGGTGGAGTGAGCTAAAGAATGATGATGGATTAAACCCAGATCAGTTGACTGGGGTGAGTGTTTGATTGGCTCAAACGTTCCGTCCATCATCCCCTTTTGTATCGCTTTGTTCGCCCTGAGTTGGCGGGGGTATGCCCAGACGTGGGTCCCTTGCTCACTTTGCCACTGGATTCAAGCAAGCCTGGCTGATGACGGCTGGAATGCCAGAAACCGGTCCTAGGATGCTTGTTTCCGGTCCAGGGAAGACATGGCTTGGCAGTTCGGGCTGGACTGTTCCCATGAGGCACAGGGTCAGACTGATTTGCATATGGCCATGTCTGAACTGGGGTGGTGGAGTGAGCTAAAGAATGATGATGGATTAAACCCAGATCAGTTGACTGGGGGTGAGTGTTTGATTGGCTCAAACGTTCCGTCCATCATCCCCTTTGTATCGCTTTGTTCGCCCTAAGTTGGCGGGGTATGCCCAGACGTGGGTCCCTTGCTCACTTTGCCACTGGATTCAAGCAAGCCTGGCTGATGACGGCTGGAATGCCAGAAACCGGTCCTAGGATGCTTGTTTCAGGTCCAGGGAAGACATGGCTTGGCAGTTCGGGCTGGACTGTTCCCATGAGGCACAGGGTCAGACTGATTTGCATATGGCCATGTCTGAACTGGGGTGGTGGAGTGAGCTAAAGAATGATGATGGATTAAACCCAGATCAGTTGACTGGGGGTGAGTGTTTGATTGGCTCAAACGTTCCGTCCATCATCCCCTTTTGTATCGCTTGTTCGCCCTAAGTTGGCGGGGCATGCCCAGACGTGGGTCCCTTGCTCACTTTGCCACTGGATTCAAGCAAGCCTGGCTGATGAGGGCTGGAATGCCAGAAACCGGTCCTAGGATGCTTGTTTCCGGTCCAGGGAAGACATGGCTTGGCAGTTCGGGCTGGACTGTTCCCATGAGGCACAGGGTCAGACTGATTTGCATATGGCCATGTCTGAACTGGGGTGGTGGAGTGAGCTAAAGAATGATGATGGATTAAACCCAGATCAGTTGACTGGGGGTGAGTGTTTGATTGGCTCAAACGTTCCGTCCATCATCCCCTTTGTATCGCTTTGTTCGCCCTAAGTTGGCGGGGGTATGCCCAGACGTGGGTCCCTTGCTCACTTTGCCACTGGATTCAAGCAAGCCTGGCTGATGACGGCTGGAATGCCAGAAACCGGTCCTAGGATGCTTGTTTCCGGTCCAGGTAAGACATGGCTTGGCAGTTCGGGCTGGACTGTTCCCATGAGGCACAGGGTCAGACTGATTTGCATATGGCCATGTCTGAACTGGGGTGGTGGAGTGAGCTAAAGAATGATGATGGATTAAACCCAGATCAGTTGACTGGGGGTGAGTGTTTGATTGGCTCAAACGTTCCGTCCATCATCCCCTTTGTATCGCTTTGTTCGCCCTAAGTTGGCGGGGGTATGCCCAGACGTGGGTCCCTTGCTCACTTTGCCACTGGATTCAAGCAAGCCTGGCTGATGACGGCTGGAATGCCAGAAACCGGTCCTAGGATGCTTGTTTCCGGTCCAGGGAAGACATGGCTTGGCAGTTCGGGCTGGACTGTTCCCATGAGGCACAGGGTCAGACTGATTTGCATATGGCCATGTCTGAACTGGGGTGGTGGAGTGAGCTAAAGAATGATGATGGATTAAACCCAGATCAGTTGACTGGGGGTGAGTGTTTAATTGGCTCAAACGTTCCGTCCATCATCCCCTTTTGTATCGCTTTGTTCGCCCTAAGTTGGCGGGGGTATGCCCAGACGTGGGTCCCTTGCTCACTTTGCCACTGGATTCAAGCAAGCCTGGCTGATGACGGCTGGAATGCCAGAAACCGGTCCTAGGATGCTTGTTTCCGGTCCAGGGAAGACATGGCTTGGCAGTTCGGGCTGGACTGTTCCCATGAGGCACAGGGTCAGACTGATTTGCATATGGCCATGTCTGAACTGGGGTGGTGGAGTGAGCTAAAGAATGATGATGGATTAAACCCAGATCAGTTGACTGGGGGTGAGTGTTTGATTGGCTCAAACGTTCCGTCCATCATCCCCTTTTGTATCGCTTTGTTCGCCCTAAGTTGGCGGGGGTATGCCCAGACGTGGGTCCCTTGCTCACTTTGCCACTGGATTCAAGCAAGCCTGGCTGATGACGGCTGGAATGCCAGAAACCGGTCCTAGGATGCTTGTTTCCGGTCCAGGGAAGACATGGCTTGGCAGTTCGGGCTGGACTGTTCCCATGAGGCACAGGGTCAGACTGATTTGCATATGGCCATGTCTGAACTGGGGTGGTGGAGTGAGCTAAAGAATGATGATGGATTAAACCCAGATCAGTTGACTGGGGGTGAGTGTTTGATTGGCTCAAACGTTCCGTCCATCATCCCCTTTTGTATCGCTTTGTTCGCCCTAAGTTGGCGGGGGTATGCCCAGACGTGGGTCCCTTGCTCACTTTGCCACTGGATTCAAGCAAGCCTGGCTGATGACGGCTGGAATGCCAGAAACCGGTCCTAGGATGCTTGTTTCCGGTCCAGGGAAGACATGGCTTGGCAGTTCGGGCTGGACTGTTCCCATGAGGCACAGGGTCAGACTGATTTGCATATGGCCATGTCTGAACTGGGGTGGTGGAGTGAGCTAAAGAATGATGATGGATTAAACCCAGATCAGTTGACTGGGGGTGAGTGTTTGATTGGCTCAAACGTTCCGTCCATCATCCCCTTTTGTATCGCTTTGTTCGCCCTAAGTTGGCAGGGGTATGCCCAGACGTGGGTCCCTTGCTCACTTTGCCACTGGATTCAAGCAAGCCTGGCTGATGACGGCTGGAATGCCAGAAACCGGTCCTAGGATGCTTGTTTCCGAGTCCAGGGAAGACATGGCTTGGCAGTTCGGGCTGGACTGTTCCCATGAGGCACAGGGTCAGACTGATTTGCATATGGCCATGTCTGAACTGGGGTGGTGGAGTGAGCTAAAGAATGATGATGGATTAAACCCAGATCAGTTGACTGGGGGTGAGTGTTTGATTGGCTCAAACGTTCCGTCCATCATCCCCTTTTGTATCGCTTTGTTCGCCCTAAGTTGGCGGGGGTATGCCCAGACGTGGGTCCCTTGCTCACTTTGCCACTGGATTCAAGCAAGCCTGGCTGATGACGGCTGGAATGCCAGAAACCGGTCCTAGGATGCTTGTTTCCGGTCCAGGGAAGACATGGCTTGGCAGTTCGGGCTGGACTGTTCCCATGAGGCACAGGGTCAGACTGATTTGCATATGGCCATGTCTGAACTGGGGTGGTGGAGTGAGCTAAAGAATGATGATGGATTAAACCCAGATCAGTTGACTGGGGGTGAGTGTTTGATTGGCTCAAACGTTCCGTCCATCATCCCCTTTGTATCGCTTTGTTCGCCCTAAGTTGGCGGGGTATGCCCAGACGTGGGTCCCTTGCTCACTTTGCCACTGGATTCAAGCAAGCCTGGCTGATGACGGCTGGAATGCCAGAAACCGGTCCTAGGATGCTTGTTTCCGGTCCAGGGAAGACATGGCTTGGCAGTTCGGGCTGGACTGTTCCCATGAGGCACAGGGTCAGACTGATTTGCATTTGGCCATGTCTGAACTGGGGTGGTGGAGTGAGCTAAAGAATGATGATGGATTAAACCCAGATCAGTTGACTGGGGGTGAGTGTTTGATTGGCTCAAACGTTCCGTCCATCATCCCCTTTTGTATCGCTTTGTTCGCCCTAAGTTGGCGGGGGTATGCCCAGACGTGGGTCCCTTGCTCACTTTGCCACTGGATTCAAGCAAGCCTGGCTGATGACGGCTGGAATGCCAGAAACCGGTCCTAGGATGCTTGTTTCCGGTCCAGGGAAGACATGGCTTGGCAGTTCGGGCTGGACTGTTCCCATGAGGCACAGGGTCAGACTGATTTGCATATGGCCATGTCTGAACTGGGGTGGTGGAGTGAGCTAAAGAATGATGATGGATTAAACCCAGATCAGTTGACTGGGGGTGAGTGTTTGATTGGCTCAAACGTTCCGTCCATCATCCCCTTTTGTGGCACACTGGGTAAGAACAGACCCGATGATCTGGGGCATAGCAACGCCAGGGGGTTTGGAGGAGCGAATATCTTTGTATGCTGACGATGTACTTCTATATCTTGCACTGCCCTACTATTCGATAGCACGAGTGCTGCGTATATTCGAACTGTTTGGCAGTTACTCGGGTTTCTCCATAAACTGGGCCAAGTCTGTGATCTTCCCTATGTCCGGCCCTCCCCCGCGGCTGCCAGCAAAATGCGAAGCCCCGGTGGTAACGGAGGGCTTTAAATATTTAGGAGTGTATGTTACCCGAGACCAGCGGGCATTTCAGGTGAGGAATCTCACTCCTCAAATGGAGAGACTTCATGCAGACGTACAACATTGGGGAGCCCTGCCGTTATCGTTGATGGGCAGAGCGGCATTATATAAGATGATGTCCCTGCCGCATCTCCTATATATCATGCAGAATTCTCCCTATCCAATCCCCTCAACGATATTCGGGCGAATAGCGCAGGTTGCCCGGACGCTGTTGTGGCAAGGAGGAACACCTAGAATAGCATTGTGCAAGCTGCAGAGAGGAATCTACGATGGAGGTCTTGCGGTTCCGGACATAAAGCTGTACTATCTCGCCTCACAACTAATGGTCATAAACGACTGGGTGTTTCCGGACAGAAATGAGCCGGCTTATAGAGTGGATAGAGTAGCGATGCTGGGAGGGGGCTGCGAGTCGCTTCTCTATGCGGAGAAGGAGTGCCCTACATGGCCTAGACACACCGCAACAGTGGTGGCATGTTGGAAGGAAGCAAACAAAATATTGGGATGGCGGGGTAGGTTAACAAGCATGACACCTCTGTGGGTAGGGGACCAGATGAAAGAAGTAGCGGCACTGAGTGGCCTCAAAAGTTGGCAGATAATAGGAATAGAAAAGCTGGGAGACGTATGGCGGAAGGGAGCACCTTTGCCGTTCGAAGACCTGCAGCAGGAATACAGCTTAGCCCCGACTCAAAGATTCTCGTATTTGAGACTCATGCATGCCTTGCGAAGCCATGTAAAGCGAGGTGAGACTCTCCCAGACCATTCCCCCTTGGAGGACAGACTTTTGGCAGACCCTATCCTCGAGAAAGCCACATCTGCAGTCTATTGTAAACTTATAAATAACAAGCCAGACCCTCTGATAGCCCTTAGAGCAGCCTGGGTGGGAGACTTGGGCAATATAGATGATGAGGAATGGACAGGGGCGCTCCAAGGCCCTCGAGAAATAGCAATACGGTCAAGATTTCGGCTGGTGCAGTTTAAAGTGCTGCACCGTACATATTATCCACTTACCATGCTGTTTAAATGTGGGACATCGCTGATGCCGCTTTGCGCCAGGGGTTGCCAGCAGGAAGGTTCATTCTTTCACATCCTATGGGAATGTCCCAAGATAGTGCCCTTTTGGCTGGAGATTATGGAGGTAATGGCAAAAGTAGCAAATGTGGAGGTCACACTGGATGTGAGGGAGCTGCTCCTGTTGATCAAGGGGGAATCAGAAAGACCCAAGTATAAAAATATTTGGTTGACATTGGCTGCGGGTGTGGCAAAGCGAAACATTGCTAGACTGTGGGGAGCGCCCCAGCCACCATTGGCAGTGGAGTGGGAAAAAGATTTGGACTGGTGCCAGCGTGCAGAAGAAATTGTGTACAAAAGTAGGGGCTGCATTAAGAAATGGAAGAAGGTCTGGTCACAATGGTGTAATTACTGAGGGAGTTGAAATGCCTACAAGTGTGTACAGCAAGTATGGGTGTATAATTGATTTCGCCTGTTTCATATATATGTAAAGTTGGCGCTAAATGAACCCCTGTGGTAGACCCTCAGGAGACTCTGGAGGAGTAGACCAATGTTTTTGCATCCAACGAATGTTCCACAAACCTGACATTTGTATTGACATGCATATTTATTTACGAAAAGTATGTATTTAACTTGAGCTTGTTTAATAAAAAGATATTTTTTTTTAAATGTTGGTGTGCACCACAGGGGCACTGACTGAGGATATCTGGAGACTCAGTGCCCGGGAGCTAAAAGTTCCCCAGGTTTGTGAGCACTCGATTGGGGTTGCAGCTCACTCTTTCCAAGAAAATTTATTTTGGTACCGCCGGAGTCACTTTGTGGAGACATCTAAGAAAATAATTTGCAGCCAGTCCATGTTCAAAATATCAGATAACTGGGAAAAGCAGAGATCTGTAAACAGACATTCTAGCTTGGAAAAGACTCAGACTGTCAATCATTGAGGCCCAAATATAAAAGTCCTCAATCGGCTGAGGGATGGGTAAAAAGGAGTTAGTGATTGGGCTCTTAGGGTTGATTATACTTGGATAAAAACGGGATTGTATGAAGTGTCGAGTAAGGTAAAGTTGAAGGAATTGCTGAGCAGAGGGGATAAGGACTTCAAGCAGATTAGGAGGGTCAGAGATGAGGATTGAAGGGCGGAGAAGGCAAATGTGGAAAAGGCACAGTCATTTACTATTTTCAAAACCTGTATCATTCCTTGCTCCCAGAAGATGGTCTAATTATGGAACAGATTCTTGGGAAACTTGAGAACCCTTGGCTGTTGAACTATAATAGGTGTCTGTTAGAAGCTGAGTTCCCAAGAGATGAAGCTAAAGAGTCAGTGAGTAAGTTTTCCATAAGAAAAAACATGCCTGCCCCAGTAGAATCACTGATCTCCTTATGCAATTATTTGGCCTCCTTTTTCACAACGTGAAGGTTAAAGCCAGGATAGAAATACATCTGTGGTTTGGAGGCCTTCCTGGATCCATAAAACTGGGAAGGCCTGCTCATCTTAACATTCCATTTCCCTTCTAAATATTGTGTCAAAGGCACTGCCAAGATTCATTATGGACAGACTGGTGCCTGTAATCATGGGCCTGATGAAACATGATCTATCAGAATTCTTGCTTTTTAGGTTGAAGCTGCAAAGACGGTACAAATGCATAGGCATGATGGATGGTTTATAAGATGGTGGAGCCCAGTGAGTCTGGTTGATTTTGATGCCTGTTAATGTGTGTTTCTGATCAACGAGGAGAGGAGTCTCACTGTGATTTCTGCTGCCCGCTATTGACAAGTAATCCTTCTCCCCCCCCATGTTCAGTGTTCGTGTGGATGCCCATGTCAAGACCTTTTAGCCAAACTCATAAAGACTCACAGAGACATTCAAGATGGCGGATCCTTGTGATGCAGGCCAGCATTAGTCGCATGGTCAGCTTCGAGGGGGGAGGAAAGAGCATCGTGTCATAACTGTCACAATTGCCCTATACCGCCTAGCACCCTCTCCCTACACCAGGCCAATACCCATGGGAGATCACTCATGAAAAATCGCCAGTACAAACCTTGAAATACAACTATGAAAAGTCCCCTGTCTGGCACTGCACCACCAGACTACTTCACTAACGCCAGACCATTCTCAACTTACTACCGGCACTGCAGCATCTCACTGAGTTGTACTGGCAGGTGCGGCTCCCCCCTAAGCGGTATATAATTACACTGGATCACTGCAGTGGTAAGAACACCAAACCCTCTGACAGAGAGGCGCATTCCTAAGAGCAATCGAAAAGGAGCCAAACCTGCCCTGATGCATCTCTGTGCTTTGTGAACGCTGAACTGGGGTGGCGGAGTGAGCTAAAGAATGATGATGGATTAAACCCAGATCAGGTGAGTGCTTGCAATGTTCAACACTCCGTCCATCATCCCCTTTGGTTTTGCTATGTTCGCCCTAAGTTGGCAGGGTATGCCCAGACGTGGGTCCCTTGGTCACTTTGCCACTGGATTCAAGATAGCCTGGCTGATGACGGCTGTAAGCCAGAAACCGGTCCCAGGATGCTTGTTTCCGGTCCAGGGAAGACATGGCTTGGCAGTTCGGGCTGCACTGTTCCCATGAGGCACAGGGTCAGACTGATTTGCATATGGCCATGTCTGAACTGGGGTGGCGGAGTGAGCTAAAGAATGATGATGGATTAAACCCAGATCAGTTGACTGGGTGTTGGACTTGGCCCTTTTTGGCAGGTTCATCCCTGAACTTTTTGCCTGGTCTGTAACCTAGTGTTGGTGGTTTTAGGCCTCTGGGCACTTTCGCACTGTGGTCCAGTGGAAAGTGCGTGCGCGCTCTGTGCACATTTAGTGAGATTGACCTGCCTCCCATAGGAATGCATTGGGGATATGTGTGTCCATGGTAATTCCTGGTGTGAGAGGAGTGCAGGGGCGAGTTTAGCATGTGCGAACTCGTGAGAATAAATGCTGCGCAATGGTGTGCGCAGATTTATTATAACTGGTGTAGAAATGCCACTTCTAGAAGTTGGCATTTATGTGTGCTCTGTGCCTGCCTGCCTGATGTGAATTGCATGTCTGGCTTGTGAGTGACAGGGGCTGGGAGGTGTGTGTGGCTCCAGGAGGGGCAGGGTGAGTCAGCGCAGGGCTGAATAGGGAGATCTGCATCTAGATGGGAGGGAGGAGTTGCACCTGGGACCTGAATAGGGCTGTGCCTTCCCTCCACAATGCTGGCTCCACCCCCTGTGGTGCGTCTGATGTCCCTAGCCTGTCCTGTGAAAGGAGAGAGGAGCTGAGCAAAACAAAGTTGTATCTGGTTCCCCCAAACCCTGTGCTGTGACACAAAGGAAAATGCTGTATAAAAGAAGGGGTTGTGACCCCATGAAAGTGTGCAGTTCCTGGTTGCTGTCCTACGGGGCGTGCTGCTGTTGGGGCCCAGGGGGGGCTGCCAGGAGGGCTTGCCTCCCTGGGCCCTGCATTGCCCCTTCACCTTTGAGGACTTTTTGCTTCATCTAGCGCCTGGAAGCGCTATCCTTTAATTGCCCAGCCGAGCAGGAGCGGGGGCTGTGCAGCGCGAGGCTGTTCGCCTCGTGGGAGGGAATCCCGATGCGAGGGATTCCCCCGTGATGCTCAAGTGCGCGGGTGCCCACCCCGCGTCTTTGCCTTTACTGATGGAGCGGGAGCCCACCCCGCTCTATATATTAATTTCCGAGGGAGCCTACCCCTCATGGCCGCAGCCGAGAAGAAAACGTTGCCGGGCCGCTGCCAGCGCGACCCGGAAGTCAGGCAACCTTGCCTGCGACGTGGGCGGGGCCGGCGGCAGGACAGGAAGTGATGGCGGTACCGGTGCGGGGCTCCCATGAGCCGAGGGGAGCCCCGGTGTGCAGAGGAAGGGAGAACGGGAGCCCACCCGCCTCCCGGCGAAGCACCGGAGAAGTCCTGAGCCCTAGGAGAGGGCCCAGGCAGAAGAACAGTGACGGAGCCTCCAGGCTCCACGGTGAAGTCCCGGTCCCAGGAGGGGACCGGGTGAAGAGGAGCACACGCCCAGAGAGAGCCTCCCCCGACCAGAGCCGGTGAGTAGGGCTCCGTGGGGGCGACGGCTCTTGGGTATTGTGGTACCCGTGGGGCACGGAGTCAGAGCGGCCCCGTCTGGCAGCGGGCCGCTCCAACGTTGGGCATATCTGCTCCCAGATCGGAGCATATTGTCGGTGCTCGTGCTCCCGCCCCAGCTGCCCCGCCTGACAGTGGGCAGCTGCAGCATTTTGCCACATTCCCCTGGCTACGGAGTCCCAGTGGGGACCCCAAGGGCACAGAGGTGCCCATGCCGCATTTGAGGGTCACAGCTGCGCCGCACCAGCGCGGGCAGCTGCTGAGGATGGGGCATAATGAATTCAGAGTTCTTGAGAGAGCTCATGAGGCACCATGGTGCCAGTGCTAAGGTTGTTCGCCCAGCTGCCCTGCGAGCGCGCAGGCAGCTGCAACGTGGGGCATGTTTGCTTCCAGAGGGCCCCAGAGTCTTGGGCCATATTGAGGCGCATTGTCGGCGCCTGGGCGGTCCCGCCAGAGAGCGGGCCGCCCCAACGAGGGGGGCATGTGCTGATTGCCATATGGGGGTCCAGAGGGCACAGAGGTGCCGGGCCCCCTTGATAAGAAGTGCCACAGCTGCACCGCACCAGCGCGGGCAAGTGCAACCCTTGGGCACAATTAGTCCAAAGTCCCTGAGGGGGACGGGAGGCACAGAGGTGCCAGGCCTTCCCGTGATTCACAGCTGCCCAGCAAGTAGTGGGCAGCTGCAACGTTTAGGCAACAGTTCTATGGGGGCATTCTTGCATAAGATAGGAGTGAGATGCACTCCTCTGCCCCAGCGCAATTACGCGCTTTTGGATATTGCTGCATTGGCAGCTGAACTCTGACTTTGGACATAGGGCATTTGAGCCCTAGAGAAGGCCGGTGGCCAGGAGGGTCAGGGATTATGTGGTGCTAGGAAATGTGATGCATTTACCCTGATTTACGCACCCTGTGTTATACCTCTAGCTGTGTGTTCAGATTGAGGTTGTTTGGCATATTATGGTTTATGCTAGTGATTTGGTTATTACCTAATGCGTTTAGGTTGTGAGTTATTCTCTACTGTGATTTACGCCCCTAATGTGAGTTATACTTAGGAGGTTAGGGTCTAATGTGTTTAGACTGATGAGAGGATTGCATAATGTATTTATGCTGGTGAGGTTGGCGCAGAATGTAATTCGCGCCTAATGTGAAACAGTGCATAACGTAGTTTCTGTTACAGGCGGATGCTAAGTACAGTGGTTACCAGTGATTCCTGGTTGTACGTTTATGATGTGTTCTACATTTATTATAAGTGATACATACTCTAAGTTCGCTTTGTGCTGGTTCTGACAGTGGTCCAGTTGGCCCTGTCAGGTGTAAATAATCCCTTGTAAAGATGACCTAGTGCCAGGTGGCACCATGTATATTATGTGAGTACTATTCTAATGTGTTATGATAATACAAAGGCTATTTTTGATATAACCTTGTGTGGAGTTCCTTCTTGTGGTGTGCCTGGTATGTTGTTGCTGTGTGCGTGCGCAAACGCTTTACACATTGCCTCCGGGATAAGCCTGACTGCTCGTGCCAAGCTACCAAGGGGGTGAGCAGGGGTTATCTTTGGCGTGTAACTCCCTTGCCCTGACTAGAGTGGTGGTCTCTGCCTGGCTTTGGCGCAAGCCTTAGCCAACCAGAGATCCCATTTCTAACATTGGTTGTCAGCGGTGAGGATAGGACTTGCGTTTGCACAGTACCACAGCGACAACTGGCTGCACTACAAAACTCTGCATTTTAGATAGTCACATGGAAAGGGATTATAGTTTCTGAGTTAGTTTTAAGAGTCATTTCTTTTTGAAATGTGTTTCTTGTGCACTATGAGTTGAGTGTACTGCCAAGGACAGAAACCAGAGAATCTGGAGGAGTGACTGCCCTTGTGCAGACTGCTATTGGGTTGGCCTAAAGCTGGAGGAGGGACTGCCCTTGAGCCATGGTGCTGGTTCTTGGGTTGGCCTGCAGCTGAGGGAGGGACTGCCCCTGTGCTGTCTGCTAGTTCTTGGGTTGGCCTACAGTGGGGACTTAATTGGTATGGAGTCACTAGCTCGGGAGGGTAGATTATCCCCTAAGTGCAGTGTGAGTTTTCTGGATTCACCAGTAAGGGTGGGATCCAGTGGTGGCAGCGAAGTGTGTGTCCAGTGCATGAAGTCCCCGTCCCGTTCCCACAGTATGGTACCTGGTGCTCAGTAAGAGGGGTGCAGGTTGAGATTCAGGGACAGTAAGGAACTGTCTCACCAGTCTGGGGGTGTGTGTGGATGAGTGATGTGCTGCTGGACGCTGGAGTGAGTTCTCTGAAATAAGGAGCTTGCATGGGGGAGTGACCCTAGAGGAATGGTGCAGGTATCTCCCAACCCGTGTGGTGGAGATGGTTCAGAGGAACACAACTAGGAACCGTTATAGTGAGGAGGTTGCAAGGCCTCACATCATGTCCTGCGAGGAAGGTGTGAGACTGGGCCGTATTCCGAGCCTCAATCTCAAGTCTCCGGTACTGGATGGTTCTTAGAAGGAACACCAGGAAAGGAACCTAGTCTGTCCTGTTGGACTGTTCTGTGTGGGGGATCTCCCCGTGGTAGGTGAGCTGGAAGTGGTTCCAATAAGAGTGGCTCGGGTATCTTCCAGTCCTGTGGGGTGGAAGAGGTTCAGTGTAGCCCAGCTAGGTCCCAGTGGAATGGGAGGGGTGTAGGGGCTCACGTCCGGTCTCAGTGGAGACGGAGTGAGTGTGGGACGGTGTGTCCCACGGTGGCCCGAAACCCCGTCTCAGGGCCTGGAGGGTTCCCTAGGGGAGCGCCAGGTCGGGGGCCTAGGCTGTACTTGTAGGCCATTTGAGGAGGATCTTCTAGTCTCTAGAGGACGTGGAGCGTCTGTAAACCAGAGCTCCAGCAGTCCTGGTGCTAGGCAGCACCGCTCCTAAGTGGAGGGTGCAGAAGTCCTGATTGAGGGGTGAGAGGGGGAGAGGTTCCCCAGTGGGAAAACCAGTGGGTCCAGAGGGGCCATGGGGACACCACTTCTGCCCTGGGGTTGTGCCCGGCAGACTGTCACACGACACATTAGTTATGTGTCAGCCTCGGGGGGCATGCGTGCTCCCGGGAAGTCCTGGTTCGCCGGGCATCTGACCAAAGGGTAGCGTCCCTGGGTTGGGGAGCCAGGTTCAGGTGTTTGCCTGACCTGGACGGCAGGGCGACTGTAATCAGTGTCCTGGCCGGTTTGCCTTTTAGGGGGTACCACTCCAGTTGGGAGGGTATCGGACTCTGGGAGGGGTGCAGAGGGAGGGAGTCCTCGCCTCTGACCCCGGTGCATCCGGTGAATTTGGATCCCAGGTGGTAGACCAGTTGATGGAGAGAGGTCCTGAACTGGTGGGAGAGTTGTGTTCTGGTGGGTGCTTCCCCTGGGAGGGTGCGGAACCCCAGAAGTAGAGGTAGGGTGAGGAGACGCTTCGCCCGTGACCTCTGGTCAGCCTGAGGGTGCGGACCCTAGGTTGAAGGATCAGTGGTAGTTTGGAACTACACTGAGGGAGAGTGGAGAATGGCTGTTGTATGCCAGGGGTTACTGCCCCCCACTCTGGATTGGCAAGGACCAGTGGCATCTGGGTGGCCTAGGGCCTGGTCCTGGCCGTGGACAACTAAGGAGTACCGGTGGGGTAGCCTAGTTGGTCCTGAGTTTTCTTCGTAAATGGATTCCATGGGTTCCAAGTGGCGTAGAACCGGAGGGTGTCCCTGCAGTGCGGGCCCGCGTCCGTGTTCTATCGCCCCAAGCAGGGAAGCCCATCACGGTGGTGATTGGTCTGCCCTGCGTTTTGGCTGGAAGGGGGTTGTGTTGGACTTGGCTCCTTTTGGCAGGTTCACCCCTGAACTTTTTGCCTGGTCTGTAACCTGGTGTTGGTGGTTTTAGGCCTCTGGGCACTTTCGCACTGTGGTCCAGTGGAAAGTGCGTGCGCGCTCTGTGCACATTTAGTGAGATTGACCTGCCTCCCATAGGAATGCATTGGGGATATGTGTGTCCATGGTAATTCCTGGTGTGAGAGGAGTGCAGGGGCGAGTTTAGTATGTGCGAACTCGTGAGAATAAATGCTGCGCAATGGTGTGCGCAGATTTATTATAACTGGTGTAGAAATGCCACTTCTAGAAGTTGGCATTTATGTGTGCTCTGTGTCTGCCTGCCTGATGTGAATTGCATGTCTGGCTTGTGAGTGACAGGGGCTGGGAGGTGTGTGTGGCTCCAGGAGGGGCAGGGTGAGTCAGCGCAGGGCTGAATAGGGAGATCTGCATCTAGATGGGAGGGAGGAGTTGCACCTGGGACCTGAATAGGGCTGTGCCTTCCCTCCACAATGCTGGCTCCACCCCCTGTGGTGCGTCTGATGTCCCTAGCCTGTCCTGTGAAAGGAGAGAGGAGCTGAGCAAAACAAAGTGCTCCAATGCTCCCCCAAACCAGTTGTATCTGGTTCCCCCAAACCCTGTGCTGTGACACAAAGGAAAATGCTGTATAAAAGAAGGGGCTGTGACCCCATGAAAGTGTGCAGTTCCTGGTTGCTGTCCTACGGGGCGTGCTGCTGTTGGGGCCCAGGGGGGCTGCCAGGAGGGCTTGCCTCCCTGGGCCCTGCATTGCCCCTTCACCTTTGAGGACTTTTTGCTTCATCTAGCGCCTGGAAGCGCTATCCTTTAATTGCCCAGCCGAGCAGGAGCGGGGCTGTGCAGCGCGAGGCTGTTCGCCTCGTGGGAGGGAATCCCGATGCGAGGGATTCCCCCGTGATGCTCAAGTGCGCGGGTGCCCACCCCGCGTCTTTGCCTTTTACTGATGGAGCGGGAGCCCACCCCGCTCTATATATTAATTTCCGAGGGAGCCTACCCCTCATGGCCGCAGCCGAGAAGAAAACGTTGCCGGGCCGCTGCCAGCGCGACCCGGAAGTCAGGCAACCTTGCCTGCGACGTGGGCGGGGCCGGCGGCAGGACCGGAAGTGATGGCGGTACCGGTGCGGGGCTCCCATGAGCCGAGGGGAGCCCCGGTGTGCAGAGGAAGGGAGAACGGGAGCCCACCCCGCCTCCCGGCGAAGCACCGGAGAAGTCCTGAGCCCTAGGAGAGGGCCCAGGCAGAAGAACAGTGACGGAGCCTCCAGGCTCCACGGTGAAGTCCCGGTCCCAGGAGGGGGACCGGGTGAAGAGGAGCACACGCCCAGAGAGAGCCTCCCCGACCAGAGCCGGTGAGTAGGGCTCCGTGGGGGCGACGGCTCTTGGGTATTGTGGTACCCGTGGGGCACGGAGTCAGAGCGGCCCCGTCTGGCAGCAGGCCGCTCCAACGTTGGGCATATCTGCTCCCAGATCGGAGCATATTGTCGGTGCTCGTGCTCCCGCCCCAGCTGCCCCGCCTGACAGTGGGCAGCTGCAGCATTTTGCCACATTCCCCTGGCTACGGAGTCCCAGTGGGGACCCCAAGGGCACAGAGGTGCCCATGCCGCATTTGAGGGTCACAGCTGCGCCGCACCAGCGCGGGCAGCTGCTGAGGATGGGGCATAATGAATTCAGAGTTCTTGAGAGAGCTCATGAGGCACCATGGTGCCAGTGCTAAGGTTGTTCGCCCAGCTGCCCTGCGAGCGCGCAGGCAGCTGCAACGTGGGGCATGTTTGCTTCCAGAGGGCCCCAGAGTCTTGGGGCATATCGAGGCGCATTGTCGGGCGCCTGGGCGGTCCCGCCAGAGAGCGGGCCGCCCCAACGAGGGGGCATGTGCTGATTGCCATATGGGGGTCCAGAGGGCACAGAGGTGCCGGGCCCCCTTGATAAGAAGTGCCACAGCTGCACCGCACCAGCGCGGGCAAGTGCAACCCTTGGGCACAATTAATCCAAAGTCCCTGAGGGGGACGGGAGGCACAGAGGTGCCAGGCCTTCCCGTGATTCACAGCTGCCCAGCAAGTAGTGGGCAGCTGCAACGTTTAGGCAACAGTTCTATGGGGGCATTCTTGCATAAGATAGGAGTGAGATGCACTCCTCTGCGCCAGCGCAATTACGCGCTTTTGGATATTGCTGCATTGGCAGCTGAACTCTGACTTTGGACATAGGGCATTTGAGCCCTAGAGAAGGCCGGTGGCCAGGAGGGTCAGGGATTATGTGGTGCTAGGAAATGTGATGCATTTACCCTGATTTACGCACCCTGTGTTATACCTCTAGCTGTGTGTTCAGATTGAGGTTGTTTGGCATATTATGGTTTATGCTAGTGATTTGGTTATTACCTAATGCGTTTAGGTTGTGAGTTATTCTCTACTGTGATTTACGCCCCTAATGTGAGTTATACTTAGGAGGTTAGGGTCTAATGTGTTTAGACTGATGAGAGGATTGCATAATGTATTTATGCTGGTGAGGTTGGCGCAGAATGTAATTCGCGCCTAATGTGAAACAGTGCATAATGTAGTTTCTGTTACAGGCGGATGCTAAGTACAGTGGTTACCAGTGATTCCTGGTTGTACGTTTATGATGTGTTCTACATTTATTATAAGTGATACATACTCTAAGTTCGCTTTGTGCTGGTTCTGACAGTGGTCCAGTTGGCCCTGTCAGGTGTAAATAATCCCTTGAAAAGATGACCTAGTGCCAGGTGGCACCATGTATATTATGTGAGTACTATTCTAATGTGTTATGATAATACAAAGGCTATTTTTGATATAACCTTGTGTGGAGTTCCTTCTTGTGGTGTGCCTGGTATGTTGTTGCTGTGTGCGTGCGCAAACGCTTTACACATTGCCTCCGGGATAAGCCTGACTGCTCGTGCCAAGCTACCAAGGGGGTGAGCAGGGGTTATCTTTGGCGTGTAACTCCCTTGCCCTGACTAGAGTGGTGGTCTCTGCCTGGCTTTGGCGCAAGCCTTAGCCAACCAGAGATCCCATTTCTAACACTGGGGGTGAGTGCTTGCAATGTTCAACACTCCGTCCATCATCCCCTTTGGTTTTGCTATGTTCGCCCTAAGTTGGCAGGGTATGCCCAGACGTGGGTCCCTTGCTCACTTTGCCACTGGATTCAAGATAGCCTGGCTGATGACGGCTGTAAGCCAGAAACCGGTCCCAGGATGCTTGTTTCCGGTCCAGGGAAGACATGGCTTGGCAGTTCGGGCTGGACTGTTCCCATGAGGCACAGGGTCAGACTGATTTGCATATGGCCATGTCTGAACTGGGGTGGCGGAGTGAGCTAAAGAATGATGATGGATTAAACCCAGATCAGTTGACTGGGGGTGAGTGCTTGCAATGTTCAACACTCCGTCCATCATCCCCTTTGGTTTTGCTTTGTGAACGGTGGTCATCCCGTTCACTTAATGACACCCAATCTCACCACCTAGAGAGCGGGCTACCTACAAAACTACTCTTTGCCACCTACCAACAGTGTGTAAAGCGCACAGCTGATTGGCTACATTTCTCCACCCAGACGTACAGGTGGAGCTCCCTGTATAACGCCAGTGAGGCTGCCACTTGCCAATATTGACGTCAGTTGCATCTACAGAGAATGGCGGAAATAAAGGATCACACGTAGAAGGATAGGAAAGGCAATCTTAAAAGATCTAAACAGGAACCACCATTCCCTGACTCTCCAATCAAAGAAAAACAAGACAATTCCACCACACTTGAAGCAATCCTCAGAGCACAAAAAGAAATGCAGATATCCTACATGTGGAGGTCTCTGGGATGAGGAGAAACCTTAAAGAACTCAACCTTAGAATGGCAAACGCCAAAGGTAGAGTCTGCATGGTGGAAGATAGTATAGCAGCTCAATCCAAACACCTGCTCAAAAATAACTCTATTAACCTCCCTCAAACGCGAATTCACATATTTGGAAGATTGCAACAGAAGAGGCAATCTTAGAACTTTCGTTCTTCAAAAGGGAACAGAAGACACAGCCCCCTCAGTGATCTCCATTCTGGAATCCTGGATCTCAGCAACACTAGGCATCTCGGATAAAGGCTTTGAGCCTGTACGTACCCACCGGATTCCCACCTTTAAACCAAAGAACACTAATGCTCCGCTTGTGCTGATTTTTAAACCACTGCGTTATCAACATTCTGAACTTATTCTGGCACATATGAGGAAAATTAAATCGCTCTCATGGCAAGGTGTTTGAATTTCCATTTCCCAAGAATTTGCCAGAGACACTGTCGCTAGAAGGAAAGGTTGCCTGACACTCAGGAAAACACTGTCAGAGAGTGATCTAACATTCCTTTGCTGGTGCATCAAAATTTAAAATAATCTACAAAGGTCAAAGCCATTTCTTTTCAGAGCCCGCTGATCTGGAGACTTTCTTAGACAACACTTTTGAATCACGGATGGATGACTCACAGAGTACCCCAGGATAACCCCCACATAGTCTCCAGGCATATCTTACTGCCTAGCTGGTGACAACTAGTACCATGTTGAGGAAACCCCTGCCTTCTGGGGATACACTCAACATTAGTACCTATCTTCCTAACGTCCTAGCAGCCCCAGCTTTATCACTGAAAATTACATGTTGGGAAAATGGTTTTCATGATGCTGTTGTAATGCTGTTGATTCCGACTTACGCTGGCAATGAGTCTGGCTATGTTTTTAGTCATGACATCGTCTGAACTATTCTTTAGGATATCATCTCAACCATTTTTTAGGATGTTGGATGTTTTCTAAAGTTTATCGATAAGGTAACCATGTCGACCTCAGCTGATCATCCAATGGTCTCACTTAAACCATCAACTCCTATTTACTAGTGTGTGTTAACTCTGTTTCAGTATTTATTCATGTTCGATTAATTAAAATCATTACATGTCTGAAGAAATAAAAGAAACAAGTGAGAACTGCAATTACACATAAACGAAAGCGACAGTTAGTACCACCGGCACTTTGCTAGTAAGGACGTATAAAAGAATGCAATCAGTACTATTTGATAAATAAGCTCATATCACACTCTAAAACCAAGTTAAGACAAGATAAAAGACAGTTAAAATGCTGTTAGCACCTTAGAGCATGCACAGGGGTGTTCAGAATTGTGAGAAGAAAAGAATAAAGTGCTGGGTGCTAGCCAGGAGCTAGCGTCAGCCTATGGCAGCTTCAGTGAGTAAAAGTCTGATAGAATTTGTAAACTTCCCTAGTCTGGCTAAGGTGCATGCTGTGTTCTCAGAGAGCAAAAGACACACAAATGATGGACAGAATGCAGAGCAAATCAAAACATTCACCCCCAGTCAAGAGATCTTGTTAAATCCATCGTTCTTTTGCTCACCATGCCACCCTAAGTTTAGGCCCAGCCATATGCAAATCAGTCTTGACCCCGTGCCTCATGGGAACAGTTCAGCCTCAACTGCCAAGCCAGGTCCTTCCTGGACCAGAAACAAGCATCCTGGGACCAGTTTCGGGGCATTACCCAATATCAGCCAGACTAGCTTGAATCCAGTGGCACAGTGAGCCCGGGACCCACATCTGGGCATACCCAGCGCACTTAGGGCGCGAAAGCAAAAGACACACAGATGATGGACAGAATGCAGAGCAAATCAAACATTCACCCCCAGTCAAGAGATCTGGGTTAAATCCATCGGTCTTTTGCTCACCATGCCACCCCACTTTAGACCCAGCCATAGGCAAATCAGTCTTGACCCTGTGCCTCATGGGAACAGTCCAGCCTGAACTGCCAAGCCAGGACCTCCACGGACCGGAAACAAGCATCCTGGGACCGGTTTCGGGGCATCACCCCTCATCAGCCAGGCTAGCTTGAATCTAGTGGCACAGTGAGCCCGGGACCCACGTCTGGGCATTCCCAGCGCACTTAGGGCGACAAAGCAAAAGACACACAGATGATGGACAGAATGCAGAGCAAATCAGACATTCACCCCCAGTCAAGAAATCTGGGTTAAATACATTGTTCTTTTGCTCACCATGCCACCCCAGTTTACTTAGTCTTGACCCTGTGCCTCAAGGGAACAGTCCAGCCCGAACTGCCAAGCCAGGTCCTCCCTAAATCGGAAACAAGCATCCTGGGACCGGTTTCGGGGTATCACCCCTCATCAGCCAGGCCATTATGAATCAAGTGGCACAGTGAGTCTTTTGTGTTCTCAGAGAAAAACAAGTCCGAGGCCTCCCAGCAGCTCCTAACTCCCTTAGCCCAAAATGTAGGGAGGAGTAGGCGGCGCCGCTCGTCGGCTAGTTTGAGACAGCAACACAACAGGTATAGCCAGGATTCTTTACGATATGTGCATGGCCTACATGAAAATGCCTCCTCTTTACATGCTCAGGCGGGATTAAAGTCCAAGATTGGCAAAGCGATGAGGGTCATGTAGAGGATTTTCCTGCGAGCCTGGGCTGAAAGTGCGTGCTGAACATAGGGCTGTGCTTTCCCCAGGGTGTAAGATGCATCCAATGCCTCAGTAGTGGAGCTAGCACGAAGTCTTTTGGTGTCCCATTCTAATGAGTTTATTGACACCTGCATGTTCACTGCTTTTTTCCAGGCAAAAATTGTATTTCTTGGGAACCCAGGCTGTCTGCCCTGATCTTCAGGCTGCTGATTGCCATTCCTAACCCTATTTGCTAAGGGGAGCCCTCCTCTTCAAAGATTGTTTTCAGGTGGTGTTTGAGGAAGGCCTCTGGGGCTTGCAGGACCCTGAGGTAGTACTTTATTAGGTCCCCCTGACACACCAGGTCTGGGCTCCCTAGGCCCATCTCCAATCTCAGCCTCGTTCTTGTGTCTTGCCGAGGGGCAAGCAGCACTTTCTTGTATGCCTTCATCTGGGAATTCATTAAAAGCCTGCGGAAGGTGCCTTGAAAGGTCAGATGGGCGTAATTGAGAACCAGGATCAATTTTGCTTTCAAGACTGTCAGCATGGGCTCGTAAGTTGAACTTTGTAGGCGATTGCTTAGGCGCTTCAATGTGTGGATGACGCAAGTAGACTTAGTTCTGAGGTACCTTAGGTGAATGGCTGGTTTTGCCCCCTCTGAGAGCCAAACCCCAAGGTAGTTATAAGCTGGCGCTGGCGCTATTGGCAGATCTCCCAGTTGCCAACAGATTTGTTTTTCATGAAGTTATTTTCTGAACACGACTACCTTGATTTTGCTTTGATTTACCTGCAGTTTATTCCCCTGGTTGTAACAATGGTGTGCGCTGAGGGCTCTCTGTAGGCCAGCTCTAGTGTGGTCCATAATTGCGGTATCATCTGCATACTGCAGGATAGGAAGTTGCACCCTACCCAGCCTTGGAGTAACTAAACTGGTGCCTTGCAAGGCAGCACCCAGATCTGCACGGGAAAGATTAAAAAGGAGGGGGGGCAACACACAGCCCTGTTTAATCGTGTTTGTGGGTACTCTGGTGGGGCTTGTTTTTACCCAAACCCATGTCCCCTGACATAAGAATATGATCGCCTTCTGGAGCAAGGGCGGAATCCCCCACATGGTCAGCTTCCCCCATAGCATACCTCGATCCACCCTGTTGAAGGCATTGCTATAATCGACAAAACAACAGAACAGAGGGGGTTGCTTCCTCCCGACTAGTTGTGTAGATAGATATGCCAGCGCTATAATGTTGTCCCTTGTTAAACAGTCAGGCCTAAATCCAGATTGAAAAAGTGGAGGTGTTCTTTTTTTGGTTGCCATGCCTCCAATTCCTTCAAAAGAGAATTAAGTGCAGAGTTCTAGTCAATAATATTTCATGAATAGGGTCATGTTGCACTCTAAAACCAATTTAAAACAAGATAATAGACAGTTCAAATGCTGTTAGCACCTTAGAGCATGCACAGGGGTGTTCAGAATTGTAAGAAGAAAAGAATAAAGTGCTGGGTGCTCGCCAGGAGCTAGCGTCAGCCTATGGCAGCTTCAGTGAGTAAAAGTCTGATAGAATTTGTAAACTTCCCCAGTCTGGCTAGGTTGCATGCTGTGTTCTAAGTGAGAAAAAGACACACAAATGATGGACGGAATGCAGAGCAAATCAAACATTCACCCCCAGTCAAGAGAGCTGGGTTAAATCCATCGTTCTTTTGCTCACCATGCCACCCCAGTTTAGACCCACCCATTTGCAATTCAGTCTTGACCGTGTGCTTCCTGAGAACAGTCCAGCCCGAACTGCCAAGCCAGGTCCTCCCTAGACCGGAAACAAGCATCCTGGGACCGGTTTCGAGGCATCACCCCTCATCAGCCAGGCTAGTTTGAATCCAGTGGCACAGTGAGCCCGGGACCCACGTCTGGGCATACCCGGCTCACTTAGGGCGAGAAAGCAAAAGACACACAGATGATGGACAGAATGCAGAGCAAATCAAACATTCACCCCCCAGTCAAGAGATGTGGGTTAAATCCATTGTTCTTTTGCTCACCATGCCACCTCAGTTTAGGCCCAGCCATATGCAAATCAGTCTTGACCCTGTGCCTCATGGGAACAGTCCAGCCCGAACTGCCAAGCCAGGTCCTCCCTGGACAGGAAGCAAGCATCCTGGGACTGGGTTCAGGGCATCACTCCTCATCAGCCAGGCTAGCTTGAATCCAGTGGCACAGTGAGCCCGGGACCCACGTCTGGGCATACCCAGCGCACTTAGGGCGACAAAGCAAAAGACACACAGATGATGGACAGAATGCAGAGCAAATCAGACATTCACCCCAGTCAAGAGATCTGGGTTAAATCCATTGTTCTTTTGCTCACCATGCCACCCCAGTTTACTCAGTCTTGACCCCGTGCCTCATGGGAACAGTTCAGCCCGAACTGCCAAGCCAGGTCCTCCCTAGATCGGAAACAAGCATCCTGGGACCGGTTAAGGGGCATCACCCCATATCAGCCAGGCTAGCTTGCATCCAGTGGCACAGTGAGCCCGGGTCCCACGTCTGGGCATACCCAGCGCACTTAGGGCGAGAAAGCAAAAGACACACAGATGATGGACAGAATGCAGAGCAAATCAAACATTCACCCCAGTCAAGAGATCTGGTTTAAATCCATTGTTCTTTTGCTTACCATGCCACCCCAGTTTAGACCAAGCCATATGCAAATCAGTCTTGACCCTGTGCCTCATGGGAACAATCCAGCCCAAACTGCCAAGCCAGGTCCTCCCTGGACTAGAAACAAGCATCCTGGGACCGGTTTCGGGGCATCACCTCTCATCAGCCAGGCCAGCATGAATCCAGTGTCACAGTGAGTCTTTTGTGTTCTCAAAGAAAAACAAGTCCGAGGCCTCCCTGCAGCTCCTGACTCCCTTAGCCCAAAATGTAGGGAGGAGCAGGCGGCGGTGCTCGTCGGCTAGTTTGAGACAGCAACACAACAGGTGTAGCCAGGATTCTTTACGATATGTGCATAGCCTACATGAAAATGCCTCCTCTTTACATGCTCAGGTGGGATTAAAGTCCAAGCTTGGCAAATCGATGAGCCTCATGTAGAGGATTTTCCTGCGAGCCTGGGCTGAAAGTGCATGCTGAAAGTATGGCTGTGCTTTCCCCAGGGTGTAAGATGCATCCAATGTCTTGGTAGTGGAGCTAGCACGAAGTCTTTTGGTGTCCCATTCCAATGAGGTTATTGACACCTGCTTTTTTCCAGGCAGAAAATTGGATTTCTTGGGAACCCAGGCTGTCTGCCATGATCTTCAGGCTGCTGATTGCAATTCCTAACCCAATTTGCCAAGGGGAGCCCTCCTCTTCAAAGATTGTTTTCAGGTGTTCTTTGAGGAAGGCCTCTGGGGCTTGCAGGACCCTGAGGTAGTACTTTATTAGGTCCCCTTGACACACCAGGTCTGGGCTCCCTAGGCCCAGCTCCAATCTCAGCCTCGTTCTTCTGTCTTGCTGAGGGGGCAAGCAGCACTTTCTTGTATGCCTTGATCTGGGAATTCATTAAAAGCCTGCGGAAGGTGCCTTGAAAGGCCAGATGGGCGTAATTGAGAGCCGGGATCAATTTTGCTTTCAAGACAGTCAGCATGGACTCGGAAGTTGAACTTTGTAGGCGATTGCTTAGGCGCTTCAATGTGTGGATGACGCAAGTAGACTTAGTTCTGAGGTACCTTAGGTGAATGGCTGGTTTTGCCCCCTCTGAGAGCCAAACCCCAAGGTAGTTATAAGCTGGCGCTATTGGCAGATCTCCCAGTTGCCAACAGATTTGTTTTTCATGAAGATATTTTCTGAAAACGACTACCTTGATTTTGCTTTGATTTACCTGCAGTTTATTCCCCTGGTTGTAATGATGGTGTGCGCTGAGGGCTCTCTGTAGGCCAGCTCTAGTGTGGTCCATAATTGCGGTATCATCTGCATACTGCAGGATAGGAAGTTGCACCCTACCCAGCCTTGGAGTAACTAAACTGGTGCCTTGCAAGGCAGCACCCAGATCTGCACGGGAAAGATTAAAAAGGAGGAGGGGCAACACACAGCCCTGTTTAATTCTGTTGTTTGTGGGTACTCTGGTGGGGCTTGTTTTTACCCAAACCCATGTCCCCTGACATAAGAATATGATCACCTTCTGGAGCAAGGGCGGAATCCCCCACATGGTCAGCTTCCCCCATAGCCTACCTCGATCCACCCTGTTGAAGGCATTGCTATAATCGACAAAACAACAGAACAGAGGGGGTGGCTTCCTCCCGACTAGTTGTGTAGATAGATATGCCAGCGCTATAATGTTGTCCCTTGTTAAACAGTCAGGCCTAAATCCAGATTGAAAAAGTGGAGGTGTTCTTTTTTTGGTTGCCCATGCCTCCAATTCCTTCAAAAGAGAATTAAGTGCAGAGTTCTAGTCAATAATATTTCATGAATAGGGTCATGTCGCACTCTAAAACCAATTTAAAACAAGATAATAGACAGTTCAAATGCTGTTAGCACCTTAGATCATGCACAGGGGTGTTCAGAATTGTAAGAAGAAAAGAATAAAGTGCTGGGTGCTCGCTAGGAGCTAGCGTCAGCCTATGGCAGCTTCAGTGAGTAAAAGTCTGATAGAATTTGTAAACTTCCCCAGTCTGGCTAGTGTGCATGCTGTGTTCTAAGTGAGCAAAAGACACACAAATGATGGACGGAATGCAGAGCAAATCAAACATTCACCCCCAGTCAAGAGAGCTGGGTTAAATCCATTGTTCTTTTGCTCACCATGCCACCCCAGTTTAGACCCAACCATTTGCAAATCAGGCTTGACCCTGTGCCTCATGAGAACAGTCCAGCCCGAACTGCCAAGCCAGGTCCTCCCTAGACCGGAAACAAGCATCCTGGGACCGGTTTCGAGGCATCACCCCTCATCAGCCAGGCTAGTTTGAATCCATTGGCACAGTGAGCCCGGGACCCACGTCTGGGCATACCCGGCTCACTTAGGGCGAGAAAGCAAAAGACACACAGATGATGGACAGAATGCAGAGCAAATCAAACATTCACCCCCAGTCAAGAGATCTGGGTTAAATCCATTGTTCTTTTGCTCACCATGCTACCTCAGTTTAGGCCCAGCCATATGCAAATCAGTCTTGACCCTGTGCCTCATGGGAACAGTCCAGCCCGAACTGCCAAGCCAGGTCCTCCCTGGACAGGAAACAAGCATCCTGGGACTGGGTTCGGGGCATCACCCCTCATCAGCCAGGCTAGCTTGAATCCAGTGGCACAGTGAGCCCGGGACCCACGTCTGGGCATACCCAGCACACTTAGGGCGACAAAGCAAAAGACACACAGATGATGGACAGAATGGAGAGCAAATCAGACATTCACCCCCATTCAAGAAATCTGCGTTAAATCCATTGTTCTTTTGCTCACCATGCCACCCCAGTTTACTCAGTCTTGACCCTGTGCCTCATGGGAACAGTCCAGCCCGAACTGCCAAGCCAGGTCCTCCCTAGATCGGAAACAAGCATCCTGGGACCGGTTAAGGGGCATCACCCCTCATCAGCCAGGCTAGCTTGAATCCAGTGGCACAGTGAACCCGGGTCCCACGTCTGGGCATATCCAGCGCACTTAGGGCGAGAAAGCAAAAAACACACAGATGATGGACAGAATGCAGAGCAAATCAAACATTCACCCCAGTCAAGAGATCTGGTTTAAATCCATTGTTCTTTTGCTTACCATGCCACCCCAGTTTAGACCAAGCCATATGCAAATCAGTCTTGACCCTGTGCCTCATGGGAACAATCCAGCCCAAACTGCCAAGCCAGGGCCTCCCTGGACTAGAAACAAGTATCCTGGGACCGGTTTCGGGGCATCACCTCTCATCAGCCAGGTCAGCATGAATCCAGTGTCACAGTGAGTCTTTTGTGTTCTCAAAGAAAAACAAGTCCGAGGCCTCCCTGCAGCTCCTGACTCCCTTAGCCCAAAATGTAGGGAGGAGCAGGCGGCGGCGCTCATCGGCTAGTTTGAGACAGCAACACAACAGGTGTAGCCAGGATTCTTTACAATATGTGCATAGCCTACATGAAAATGCCTCCTCTTTACATGCTCAGGTGGGATTAAAGTCCAAGATTGGCAAAGCGATGAGCCTCATGTAGAGGATTTTCCTGCGAGCCTGGGCTGAAAGTGCATGCTGAAAGTATGGCTGTGCTTTCCCCAGGGTGTAAGATGCATCCAATGTCTTGGTAGTGGAGCTAGCACGAAGTCTTTTGGTGTCCCATTCCAATGAGGTTATTGACACCTGCCTGTTTACTGCTTTTTTCCAGGCAGAAAATTGGATTTCTTGGGAACCCAGGCTGTCTGCCCTGATCTTCAGGCTGCTGATTGCCATTCCTAACCCAATTTGCCAAGGGGAGCCCTCCTCTTCAAAGATTGTTTTCAGGTGGTGTTTGAGGAAGGCCTCTAGGGCTTGCAGGACCCCGAGGTAGTACTTTATTAGGTCCCCCTGACACACCAGGTCTGGGCTCCCTAGGCCCAGCTCCAATCTCAGCCTCGTTCTTCTGTCTTGCCGAGGGGGCAAGCAGCACTTTCTTGTATGCCTTGATCTGGGAATTCATTAAAAGCCTGCGGAAGGTGCCTTGAAAGGCCAGATGGGCGTAATTGAGAGCCGGGATCAATTTTGCTTTCAAGATAGTCAGCATGGACTCGGAAGTTGAACTTTGTAGGCGATTGCTTATGTGCTTCAATGTGTGGATGACGCAAGTAGACTTAGTTCTGAGGTACCTTAGGTGAACGGCCGGTTTTGCCCCCTCTGAGAGCCAAACCCCAAGGTAGTTATAAGCTGGCGCTATTGGCAGATCTCCCAGTTGCCAACAGATTTGTTTTTCATGAAGATATTTTCTGAACACAACTACCTTGAATTAGCTTTGATTTACCTGCATTTTATTCCCCTGGTTGTAACGATGGTGTGCATTGAGGGATCTCTGTAGGCCAGCTCTAGTGTGGTCAATAATTGTGGTATCATCTGCATACTGCAGGTTGGGAAGGCGCACCCTACCTAGCCTTGGAGTAACTAAACTGGTGCCTTGCAAGGCAGCACCCAGATCTGCAGGGTAAAGATTAAAAAGGAGTGGGGCCAACACACAGCCCTGTTTAATCCTGTTGTTGTGGGTACTCTGGTGGTAGCTGTAGTAGGCTTGTTTTTACCCAAACCCATGTCCCCTGACATAAAAAAATGATTGCCTTGAGGAGCAAGGGCGGAATCCCCACGTGGTCAGCTTCCCCCATAGCCTACCTTGATGCACCCTGTTGAAGGCATTGCTATAATCGACAAAACAACAGAATAGAGGGGGTTGCTTCTTCCTGACTACTTGTGTGGATAGATATCCCAGCGCTATAAAGTTGTCCATTGTTAAACAGTCAGGCCTAAATCCAGATGGAAAAAGTGGAAGTATTGTTTTTTTGGTTGCCCATGTCTCCAATTCCTTCCAAAGGATGCAGGCATAGGCTTTGACTTTTAGATCAAGCCCGACTGCACAACCTCAACATCATCTCCTATGCCGACGACACCCAGCTGATCCTCTCCCTCACCAGAGACCCTCACACAGCCAAAACCAACCTCCACGAGGGAATGGCGGCCGTCGCCGACTGGATGAGAACCAGCCGGCTGAAGCTGAACTCAGACAAAACGGAGGTCCTCATCCTCGGGTCCACCCCCTCGGCTTGAGACGACTCCTGGTGGCCCTCCTCGCTAGGAACGGCCCCCACACCCACCGACCACGCACGCAACCTAGGGGTCATCCTCGATTCCACCCTCTCCATGACGAAGCAGGTCAACGCCGTCTCCTCCTCCTGCTTCAACACCCTCCGTATGCTTCGCAGGATCTACAAGTGGATCCCCACCAAAACCAGAAGAACGGTCACCCAGGCTCTCGTCAGCAGCAGACTGGATTACGGAAACGCCCTCTACGCCGGAGCCTCGGCGAAACTCCTCAAACGGCTCCAACGCATCCAGAACGCTTCAGCACGTCTGATCCTCGACATCCCGCGCCGCAGCCACATCACACCCCGCCTGAAAGACCTGCACTGGCTCCCTGTCAACAAGAGGATAACCTTCAAGCTCCTCACCCACGCACACAAAGCACTCCACAACACCGGACCAGCGTACCTCAACTGCCGCCTCAACTTCTACACCCCCACCCGCCAGCTCCGCTCCGCCGACCACGCCCCGCCACCGTCCCCCGCATCCGAAGAGCAACCACCGGCGGCAGATCCTTCTCCCACCTCGCCGCCAATACATGGAACACCCTCCCCCTCCACCTACGGCAGACACAGGACCTACTGACCTTCAGGAGACTCCTCAAGACCTGGCTATTCGGACAGTAGCAGCTCCCCCCCTCCCCTCAGCGCCTTGAAACCCTCACGGGTAAGTAGCGCGCTTTACAAATATAATGATTGATTGATCGATTGATTGAAAGCGGCAAGCCTATAATTTGCCAGATTGGAGCGATCTCCCTTTTTATGAATGGGGAAAAAGGACTGAGCCTCTCCAGGGGCATGGTGTCATTGCAGTGGCGAATGCATGGTTAAAGAGTGGCGTTAAAGTTGTCAACCAAAAGTCTTGTGCTGTTTTAAACACGGAAGCTGGAAGCTCTTTCGGCCCTGGGGCCCCATCATTCTTCATTTGTTTAATGGTCGCTATTATTGCTCCTTCTGTAATGGAAGTACCGTGAGGGACCCAGGGATCTGGATCAGGATGGAGCATAAAAGAGGCTGCCGCATTACAGAGTCAGTTATGTATAGCTGTTCCATGTATCTGATCCAGACCTTTTCCGCCACGCCGTCCTCTTTAGTCTGCCCTGGGCTGCTGAGACAATTTATGTGCCTCCCCTGGCGGGAGTGGTTCTTCTCTTTTAGTAGAGTGAAAATTCTAAACCACTCTGCTTTGATATACTCCATTTTGTACTCCCATGCTTTCTTCTTGTAAGCTGTCCTGAGAGCAATAACAGGTTGGTCGACCTCTGTTTTGCAGCCTCTTATCCTGGTGTTCAGGGCCCTACGAAGGCAGCGTTTACAATCAGTTAGCTCCTTAGGGCAATACATGGCATGTGTGGAAATTGCAGATCTATTGCTCTGGGGTTTCCGATGACCGTTCTCCAACGCCTGTTGGAGAGCCGCTACGAGGTCCTCCCAGTACCCTATTGGTGTTGTTGAGGTGATTGGCTTGTTGCCAGGCTGTCTCTTCCCAATCTTAACTAGCAGTTTGTCTCCTAGTTTTGCAGACCATTTAATTCTGTGCAGGACCTTATGACACTCTTCTCCTGTTGTTTCCCCAAGCATAGGTAATGTTAGTGATATAGTAGTAGCTAATTGCAAGATTGCACGCAGGGGCCTGTGGTCGCTTTCATCCCAGTCACCGATTTCGAATTCTTCAAGCATGGGAGCGATCCTTTCACTGACAAAGATGCAGTCTATCGTAGATCTGTTCCTGAAAGTGGGATTTGGGCGCCAGGAGGGAGAACGAACTTCTTTTAATATTTGGGCCGAACTAAGTTTGTGGTTGTGGAGGAGAGCATGAAAATGTGTAGCCACGCCTGACCGCCTCGGGGAGTTAGAAGGCTTGCACAAGTCCCTGGTATTAAAGTCCCCAACTTTGATTGACTTGTGGGACTCATATTTGATCAACAGGTCATCAATCTTCTGGTGTTGTGCAGGATTAAGGTAGCAGTTAATTAACCGCAGACGTAGGGCTTGGAAGTTAAGCTTTAGGCCTTTGATAGGTACAACTTGGATGGCATATGATTTAATGGTTATTTCAGTGGCATCTAGTTTTCAGGCATGTTTGATGAAACCAGAAAGTCTGCCAGACAGTCAGCCAAATATGTTGCGTTTTGTAGCTGTAATGTGAAATTCATGGTAGCCTGCAAGCGGCGTGGTTGCTGTGGTCCATGTCTCCTGGAGGCACACTATGTCGCCGTTAAAAAGATAGTTGGAGGATGAGTTTTCCTCAAAATGTTTCGTAATTCCTGCTACATTCCAGGACATGATTGTCAGGTGTTAGCAGTTATCTCTATTGTTTTGATATTGATAACCTTTCTCTTACACTGTTGCAGGTACTGGACTTAATGTGTAAGGATTTGATCAGAACTGACTAGTATGTACGCTCTCTTCGTCAGCTGTTACATTGTTGAGTGTCCAATGTCAAGTTGTTTGCTCTTTGCTGTCTGTTTATATTGTGTTAATTTCTTGCAGCTGCCAACATGATACTCCCAGTGTGTTAGTACATCCATCGTTTTGGTGGGTCTTTCCGGCAGCAGCGTTTGTTAGTCACTTGACATACTATTCTACATGTGAACCATATACTGTTACATTGTTCTTGACAATTTTGCTAGTCCTTTATACTCTTCATACTCTGTGATTAAGTATTGTGGTTAGACTCCACGAGTCACTGTTCTCACTCAAGACCTACATCTCGGCTGAGTACTTACACAACCTTTACATCGTTAGGTGTGGGCTGCCTCACTTTTTCTCTTTGTACGTGGCCCCCATCCCCCCATGTACTGTACTTTGTCTCTTCAAGGCTTAGTCCCCTGCCCTTGGTAAATGTTCGAGTTTGGGTAGGTCACAATTTTCTTATCTCTTCTCTCCATGCTCTATCCTATCCTGTTCTCCTTTTTGATGAGCTATGTGAAACCAATAACTCTCCCATTGTCTCGCCATGTGGCTCTATATCACACGGTACAGCAAATAGATGCTACCCACCGTAATGCTTGATAAACACACGCCATTGCTCAAATTCATCTCCCGCAATACCAAAGGCCTTAACCACCCGGTGAAGCGCGGGAAGATTTCTGATTACTGCCATTCACTTAAGGGACACCTGGGTTTCCTCCATGAAACTAGGATTGGCTATACAGTAGCACTTTCCATGTGTAACGGCTGGGTGTCTGACCTATCCTTCTCTGGGGCAATCTCTAAGAAGAATGTTGTGATCACCCTAATTTCTAGAAAATCTGGACTCTCAATAATTATGTTTGAGCAAGATGATAAAGGTAGATGGGTGATCACATGGCTTCAAAGCGGTGCAACATAGATATACGCAGTAAACATTTATGCTTCCACTATGGATGAACCACAATTTTGGGGCAAATTATTTGCAAAACTTGCATTGTTTGACAAGCCGGATTGTCTAGGTGGTGATTTCAACCTCCCGATGGACATTACCCTAGACAGAAACTCTGCCTTTAAATACTGAGTGCCCAAGGCTCATTAAGCAATGTGCTCTCTTTGCACAACTGATGGCCTCGCCAATGTATGGAGGCTCCATAATCCTACAGGTAATGACTTCACCTAATGTTGACCTGTCTTCCTCCACCACACAATAGTTTCTCGAGAACTGACTATATTCTGGTCGAATTCTCCCTCCTCTATGATACTTGCTCTCCGTCCATTGAGCCTATCATGGTTTCGGACCATGCCGCCATTTCGATCTCCCTTCATATCCTCCCCATTCCATCGAAAGGCCATACATTGCGTTTGAATACTGAGATTCTGGACGATGATTTGGCTGTGCGTGAGCTCCATAAGGAATTAACCTTGTTTTTACAGGAAAACAATGCTTCTGTTTCTTCAACTATTATACTCTGGGATACAGGAAGTGTTTCTTCTCAGGCCAAGTGATAAGTCGCATTGACTAGGAAAAACAAAGTCATCAAATCCTCCCTGGACAAACTAGCTGCTGATATTAAAGCTAAAGAAACTCTATACAGACACTCTAAAGACCCAATAGTAATGGCTTCACTAAAACATCTTAAATATGAGTATAATACCATTATCAGTAAACACGCACACTTACGGGTGCATTCACAGAAAGGCAAAAAACCTTCTATTTATATAAGGCAGGTAAATCTCCAGCAGCCTATCTGAAATTTAAAAGTAATTCCTCTACAATCCAGAACATTAAAGACCACCAAGGAATCCTAAAGACAACAATGGAGGATATTCTCAGGGCATTCCAGAGATTCTATGCTGAGTTGTATACCCCTACTATAAGCATTCCTGAAGATGCATTCTTCAAATTTCTTCAAACCCTCCCAAGGAAAACGATCTCTGCCCTTGAACAGCTTAAACTAAATAGACCTATTAAAATAGAGATTATGAAAGCGATAAAGCGCATAGCAGCTGGTAAAGCTCCATGCTCGGACCGCCTACCTATCAACTTTTAAAAAATATTTGCGGCCACGATTATGGACCCTTTGGAGTTTTCCCTGAATGACTTTGCCTTCTCAGGTAAAATGTCTGGTACTGCTTCCGAGGCTAATATTGTGGTTATACCAAAGGAAATGAAAGAGCAATCTGACTCTAAGAATTTCAGACCCATATCATTAATAAATATGGAGGCCAAAATCTATGCTAAAATCCTTGCCACACAGCTTGCACCCCTGATTACAAAAGTGGTCCATGCTACTCAGACGGGCTTTAAGGGACATCTAGCTGGTGACAATATTCGCTTGTTCTTTCATGTAATTGAAAAATCTTCTACCCCGTATTTCCCTGTAGCAGCTGCCATTGCACTGGATGCAGAGAAAGCCTTTGATAAGGTTTCCTGGGCGTATTTAGAAGTCACGTTATCTAGATATAACCTATGTGACTCCTTTATCAAAATGATCATAGCCCTGTACGCTAATCCAACGGCTAGAATTAAAATCAACGGTGCTTTGTCGGCCCCTTTCATCTTACAACAGGGTACACGACAAGGCTGCCCTAATATTTCTTCTAGCCATTGATCCTATCTTGTTAATGTTAAATGAATCCATTGAAATAGCAATGCATAAAATTTGGTGACATGGTTTTCAAAGCAGCTGAGGTTGACATATTAATCTTTACAGATTCCCCAGACATTGAGATTTGGGCTTTTTTGAATATCAGCAGTCAGATCTCCAGCTTCTCTGGACACTCTTTGAATAAGAATAAAATAAATTTTTTACCCTTAAACGAACAGAGTCACCCCTCCTGTGTTGGTAACTCAAACTTCCAGTGGCAGTCCAAATTCATCAAGTATCTGGTTCTGCAATGACCTTTCGGAATCACTAGCACAGAATGAACTAAATACAATTGAAAAGATTTGAGATCTACTGTCTGCTTGGACCTGAAACATATCTCATGGTGGGTCAGACGGGAAACTATAAAAATTATTGCGACCCCACTAGCATGCTTCCCATTTGATTGTCTCAGAGCATTTTCTCCACTACTGATATAATTGCCTCTCACTTTCTCTGGTGCAAGAAGAAAAATGAAGGGTTAACTCCAAAGATGGTGGTTACAACTTCCCGAATTGGTTCAACTACCAAACAGCATTCCTGGCGGCGCAGGGGGAATAGTGGTTTGAGGTTGAGGCCACCAAAAAGCCTATCTGGCTTAGTATAGAACAAAATATAGCCAACCCTTTACCCTGGAAGCAAATTTGTATATGTCGCCCCACTCTTATTTACATTCTAACAAGATTCTTAGAGACACAATTTCAGCCTTATTATCAGTGGATAGAGCTCTGTCATCTAATATATATAAATATTACTACATATCGCTGTAGAATAATATGAGCCTGCAGATCAGAACTTCTCCCACCATTGTCCCGAAGTAGGCTAGCAGGGGTATCTCATTTGTCCCTAGTTGCAGATTCCGAACCGTTATCCTTAGCGGCTCTCCAAAGCATGGGCTCTCCAACTTAGACTTCAATGATTTCTAACAAATCAAACTGAAAGTTTCCAAATTAGGTCCTCTTCGAAAAACAACTCTCGTCCCCACCATTCAACACATGTAAACAGGGGACCACGTAGCATTCAAGATTTATAAATTGTTAGATCAAACCACCTCCTAATGACATCCTGACCTACCAACCAAGTGGTCTTCACACTTCTCCGCTAAAGGTAAATCACCCCTTACAGCGGAAACCTGGTCGAAAATGTGTCCCCGCATACTTCAAAAGAAAAGTATCCCCTCACTAATACAAACAAATATTTTGGCATCTCACTTCCTCTACTGAAACCCCTACTAGAATCTTTAAAATAAAGCTAATAGATTCTGATACCTGCTGGTCATGCAAGACAGCACCCGGCGACCCTGAACATAACTTCTTTTCATGTGCATGTTTAACTTACTTTTGGGGAGGTCATTACTTCTCAACTCAGTAAAATCTTGAAAATTTCCATTTCACTGAACTTCCCATTGATAATACTTGGGCCACATGCATCCGTACCTCCTATTGAGCTCCCAGACTCAGATCTCTCCCTGCCTGCCTTGCAGATCACCATTGCTCCTAAGGGCATTCTATTAGTTTGAAAATCCTCTAACAATATTGCATACAATACGTCGTGGCCATGGGTCACCTATCTCAGGAGCACACATACGACCCAATAAAAAAGTGCATGGGCAACCCTGTCAACTCGCAGCGCATATGGGAAACATTAGATACTTTCATACATATTCTATAATAGCTATAGTGGTCCCCTCATGACCTGTTACCCCGATACACCCTAAATCTTCAATACCGATTATGTCAGGTCACCCATCAATTCACATGGCTCCCCTCTCTTCTTTAATCTACTCTTCTCTTTTTTCTTCTATTTTCTATCTTCTCTCTTCTCATCTTCTCCTTCTATAATCCTCCATGCCTAGTCTACTCTATGACTTTTGCTACCTATATCCTTTATGCCATTCATAACCCTAGATAGTGGGTGCATCAATTCTTGTCTAACTCGGAATGTTGAGGTACTTAGTCACAACTTACGCTAACTCAATATGTACGTCAAACAGATTTATCTTGTCACGCTGTGTCAACTACACTCGAAACAATTGTACTCTCATACTATAGCTACCTTTATTGTTGTAGAACTTCTCAAGCACCCCGCAAAACCAGGTATTGACACTTTGGGGCCGATTCCGATCTCGGCCGTTAGGGCTCCGAATCGGATTCGGCATAACCGGATCCGATTCGAAGCCCTAATTCCTGACCGATTCGTACGCGCGTCCGGACGAGCGAGTACGATGCGAAATCGCCGACCGACTCGTTCGGGCATCACAACCGCTCCGACCGACTCGTTCCCGGGTCTAACCGCACCGACCGACTCGCTCGGACACGACTCGCACCGCGCAATGGAGACGTTCCCCGGCCGGGTAAGTACGATGCGCGCCGCGAGCAGTCCGACCGACACGCGCCGTCCGGCTCGAAAGAGCAGTCGGAGCCGTACTTCGGGGTCCGTGTCGGACCCCCTGTATGCGTAGCCGCGCGAGTCGCACACAGGGGGACCCATGGGTCCCCCTACCTGTGCGTGTACGGCGCGAGTCGCCTCGCCGCGTACCCGCTGTAGGGGCGCCCTTGTTCGCCTCGCACCCATTGAGGCAATGGGAGCCCGCGTACGCGTTGTACGACCGGGGCCCATTGACTTCAATGGGAGTCCGACCGACTCGAGTACGATAGCATACGGACGCATCGTACTCGTTCGGTCAGGCTGCACGGGTCGGAAATCTCTCCGGGTCCGGCTCGGTCGGAGAGATTTCCGGCCCGAATCGGAATCGGCCCCTTTGTGTTTGTATGTTTCATTGTATTCCTCTAAAATCTCAATAAAATCTTTAGAACAAAAAAAAAAATCTCTAAATTCAGACTTTCCCAAAGTGTTCAATGGAAAAATTTCACTTCCACTGTCTACAGATAATGTGGTTATTTTGACTGGGACAGAAAATGCAATGTATCAGTTATCAGTGGATTCACAAACTGCTGCAAGAAAAAATGTGTATTAACCCCGCAAAGGCAAAATTCAGGATTATGCATAGTGCTAATTGTCTTCCAAAAAAGTTTGAGATGGGCAGTCAGCGATTAAAAAGAGTAAAACACTTCCACTATTTGGCAGTGCAATTTGTTGCTTCCTCTTCACAAGATTTCTTTTTGTTTTTTAAAACACACTTTATTGATTTTATATTTTGTCGAGCCTTGTGGAAACATTGGTACAGTTGGTACATAGATAGGTTAAGCAAAGCATTTTGACATGAATGACTGAATACCAACAAGTTACAGCCGATAGGTGGTTGTTATCTTTACATAAGTTGACAATTTTTATCAGCCTTTGTTTTTCCTTCCATTGGTACTGGCTTAATATATCTAGGAATAAGGTCAAAGTGACAACAGAACAGTCCTACCCCTCCCTCCCCCCACCCTCTGATCTGCCCCCCCCCCCCCAAGTTTGGATGATACTGGCTTGGGGTTCTGCCTCGATTGCCTGTGTGCGACATGTAGGGGCCCGTAAGTGGCAGAGTCTGGTGTTGTACATCGGTCTGAGTGCTAGACAGGTATGATCCGTTTAGTGTTATGCAGGGAGACCTCTCTTATGTGCTGTGTGTTGTAAGGGGGGGAGGGGTTCAATGGCTTTAAATGCTTCCATCATGAGGACCCATTCCATGGAGATCGGGGTTTTTCGCAGCCCCCGGTACTCCTCCAGCCTGATGACTGCACTTTCTGCTCCACCCCAGCGAGCCACCTCCTCGTGCCAGGTGTGAACTGTTGGGGGGTGGGCCGATTTCCATCGCATTGTGATGGAGCGTTTCGCTATGAGTAAGGCTAGGTCAGCAAAGCGAAGCTGCACTTTCTGCGACTTAGGACGGCGATGCAATTCTAGTATGCAGCTTTCGGCTGTGTCCCATGCTGTGAGTCCTGTAATGTTTCCTATGATTTGTGTGACTTCCGAACAGAACCCTATGAGGCGTGGGCATGATCATAGCATGCTCTTCACAAGATTTTATGAGGCCATGAAATCATAAAAGATTGTAGTAAGAAAGGCTAACTATATATTAATTTCAAACACATTCCACTGAAATATGAATCTCATCTGTTGTTGACACTCTATCTCTTCTAACCATTCCTTCCAAATCCTATTTCTCTTCTCTTTTCTCAATACAGTTAGAATGGGTGAATACAATGCCAATGTATACCATGATGTGTGCAGGCCCGACAATGGCAATACCAATAAAAGCACTGTCAGCGTATGCCATAACCTTTGCCTGCACAACAATGTCAACACTCATAAATGCAATGTCAATGAATGTCATAATCCATGCACGCATAACAATGTCTATACCAGTTGAAACAATGTCAATGTATACCATGATCAAGACACGCATAACAATATCAATGTACGCAATGACAACTGTACGCACAATATTGAGGATGTCGGTAAAAATGATATCAATGGCTGCCTCATTATTCGTAGGAGTTCTCATGAACTTGTATCATTGCTGTCGGATTCACCAAAGTTGCCCCCCCCCCCCCCATCAACCCTGAGTCAGAGATACGTGGTCAGACAGGCCCTGCAACCTCAAACCACGGTTATTGAGTGACAGGTCACAGGTGGGGTCTCGCTTAGCCCATAGACAAACGTGCACCCAGGGAAAACCCTGATCGTTCCCACAGATAGACAGTTGCACCACAAACAGGTCCAAAGAAATTGGCCCCAATAAAAAACGTTTGGCCAGAGTCGCGTTCCCCAAAAATACCACAAAGCTAGATGCCATATTTACATAGAAACACTCAGCCAACCAGGACACGACATGAACACTGCACAAGATGATCACGCGCTGCCCACACTAGACATCCGGACACATACACACTGGCCCACACTAGCTCTCTCTGAGGTCGAGAGCCATCTGTGTCCCTTATCAGATAACTAAAATTGTTATTTATGACAATGATGCCTTTCAAGGAATGTAAAAGTGTTTCAATGAACGCACAAAATGTATATATGTGCGGCCCAAACTTCTGTACGTTGAGACTGTCTTCATATGAACCTCTGTTGATACTCTCCCGGCTGCTGCGTTTAATTAAACTAACTTGTTGCTGTTTTGCCAAACGCCTCTTGTCTTTTAATTCATTTAAAGTAAAATCATATTCGAGCAACAATACTATGAAAATTCACAATGTTTTAACTTGCACTTAATATATGCAGCAGAAATCTAAACTGGCATCCAATATCCAGGTTAGTATTCCATGATTTAAGAGGAAATATCAACTTTTCTATGTTTCTCTGTTTTCTTCACTTCAATGTAATTTTATTATTTCATAGTAAAAGTAAAAACAGCCATTAGGCATAGGATAGGCAAAGAGTAGGTAGAACATTTTTCTTCTGAAAAACAATCCCTTTAGGACAGCAGTAACACTTGTCACAGTCCACAGTTTTTTTGTGTATGCATTTTCTTGTACTGAATAGATTGCATGCTTATTGGGTTATCTTGACGTCATACTGTAGTTTCAAATATATTTTGCTGTAGTTAATAGCCTCAATTCTGTACATGGTATTAGCCTCTAATTTAAACACAGTGCCTGTCCTCTTTTCCGTGGACAGCTGTACTATTAATGGCATACTTTTATCAAATTACCCCTAAACCCTAATATCTAATAATCACCCTATCATTGTTCAAAAGTAGATTTGTTAAGTATATGTCCATATGGGCCAAATCCGTGCCAGAGTTTTTACACAGACAGTGGTTCTCATTAAAATCTGGCCTGGATGCAGCACTCCTCGACATGCTTTGGACATCACTGGTCAAGAGAATGTGAAGTAAGGCATATTATCTAAACCAGTCAGGGACCGTATAACACTAAGTGACCTGGGGGCACAAGGAGCATGTAAACATGCTTTTTGTGCCCCCACAGCACTTTGGTAGTACAGAACAGGCCGCTGACGCTTGAGCAAGCCCTTCTGTTTCTGCGCCTGCACTGTATTACAGATGTGGATGCAAAGGAGCTATTAGGAGACGCACTGACTGTGAGCCACATACTGATGGTGCACAGTCAATGTGCTCCCCAAGGAGGACCTTGGAAGGGAGGAAAAGTGGTC
This sequence comes from Calotriton arnoldi, assembly GCA_963921515.1. NCBI lineage: Eukaryota > Metazoa > Chordata > Amphibia > Caudata > Salamandridae > Calotriton > Calotriton arnoldi. The sequence goes on from CAWUFW010000549.1 coordinate 1,828,542, forward strand.
ACTCACTGCACCTGCCTGCAGGGGGATCTATGCCTCCTTTTAAAGTCAGGCTCATTACACCTTGCACAATGAAACGTGGACCACTGTCTTCACACAGCTAGTCTGTCTTTCACTAATGTGCTGTTCCCCATGCAGGTGTGGGTTTGCTGTTGCATTGGGAACAGCACATTTGTTGTGATACAGTGCACTATTCCAGTCTGCACCTGACGCACAGACCGAAGTGTTATCCGCGGTGCAGAATGGTGTAGTGCACAATATCCATAATACAGCCCTAAGTCTCATTGTGCATGGCCATCACCTGAACTTTATTTTCTTTCTCAGATTAAACCCCCCCCTTATTCCGGCCAGGTTCACTGCTCTTCCTCTATGAGACCAAACATTTTTAAGTCTCTGTCATATCTGAAAATGCAGAGAACTTGACATCTTACGTTATTAACCCTACCTTGCCAGGAAGAGTACTCAATTCACTAGTTATTGTTTTCAGGTCGAGCCTGGGCGGGGCATGCGCTGCTCTGTGAGCCATGCTGTATTAGAGTATGTACTTCAAGTCCCACCCACTCTCCGCCCATATTTGTCATTGGCTTGTGTCATTGTCCTTCATAAATGCTGGCTCCTAATTCGTTATTTGGCTTGTTAGTCCCTCCTTAGTACCGCCTTCTCTTCATTTGTAACCTCCCATGAGGACTGGCCCTTTTACTTCGGTTGTTACACAGTACGTCTTCTTTAGTCTGTAGGCGCTATTTTCTTTAATGAGTTTCTCTTACTGCAGGAGAGTCATGCATTTGTAATGCAATAGGTATCGCATTTGCAGTGTTTAAGCTATTGGCATTGTAAATGACAATGCCTTTTATTTATGTTTTAAAAAACCAAAACATAAATAAAAGGCATTGTCATTTACAATGCCAATAGCTCAAACACGCGTAAATGCGAGACCTATTGCATTGCAGATGCTTGTTTCTATAGTCCTGAGGTTCTCCTTTATTTATCAGTTTGTTGGCATACATATGAAACGCTGTATATTGCTGACTCTCCTACCGTAGTTTACCATTTCTTAGGAGAGCCACCAGGGTTGTCCCCTCTCCCTTTTATGCTCCAAATGGATAGATGGTCTACTTAAATTGCCTGCCTTCAACTCTCATTTATGTCTTATGCTAATACTTTAACACTATAGGAACACTAAAAGATGATGGATGGAATGCTGAACATTGTCAAACATTGACCCCCCAGTACAGAGATCTGGGCTGCAGGGTCAAGACTGATTTGCATATAGCTGGGTCCAAACTGGGGTGCCATGGTGAGCAAAAAAACAATGGATTTAACCCATATCTGTGACTGGGGGTGAGTGGTTGACAATGTTCAGTATTCCATCCATCATCTTTTTGTGTTGCTATAGTCGCCTTAAGTGGGAAGGGTATGCCCAGATGTGGGCCCCATGCTCACTGTGCCTCTGGATTCAAGCTAGCCCGGCTGATGACGGGTGATACCCTGAAACCGGTCCCAGGATGATTGTATCCGATCCAGGGAGGACCTGGCTTGGCAGTTCAGGCTGGGTTGTTCCCATGGGGAGCAGGGTCGAGACTGATTTGCATATAGCTGGGTCCAAAACTGGTGTGGCACGGTGGTCAAAAAAACAATAGATTTAAACCAGATCTGGTACAGGGGGTGAATGTTTGACCATGTTCAGCATTCCGTCCATCCAGTGGCTGCTCCTCCGCTAAGGTGCTTAGAGCAGTGAAATGGGGAAAAATAAAACTATAAGAACAAGGTTATTATCATTTTATTTTTGGTTGCTGCGGGCTGGGTTAGGGCGGGGCGGAGCGGGGCTGGTATCTCAGGGTGGGAGGAGTGGACTGTGCACACTAAGGGGCCGATTCCGATTCGGGCCGGAAATCTCTCCGACCGAGCCGGACCCGGAGAGATTTCCGACCGAATCGGACCCTAGCAGTCCGACCGGACGAGTACGATGCATTCGCATGCTATCGGACTCGATTCGGTCGGACTCCCATTGAAGTCAATGGGAGCCGGTCGTACAACGCGTACGCAGGCTCCCATTGACTCAATGGGTGCGAGGCGAACAAGGGCGCCCCTACAGTGGGTACGCGTCCATGCGCATCGCGGCGTACATGCACAGGTAGGGGGGACCCATGGGTCCCCCCTGTGTGCGACTCGCGCTCCTACGCGTACAGGGGGGTCCGACGCGGACCCCCAAAGTCCGGCTCCAACAGCTCTTTCGAGCCGGACGGCGCGAGTCGGTCGGACTGCTTGCGGCGCGCATCGTACTTACCCGGCCGGGAAACGTCTCCATAGCGCGGTGCGAGTCGTGTCCGTGCGAGTCGGTCGGAGCGTGTTGAAGCCGCGTACGAGTCGGTCGGCGATTTTGCGGGAGCTTGCATCGTACTCACTCGGCCGGACCCGCGTACGATTCGGTCGGGAAACAGGGCTCCGAATCGGATCCGGTAAATCCGAATCCGATTCGGAGCACTACCGGCCGAGATCGGAATCGGCCCCTAAGTGTGCATGACTGCTTGGCCAGCCATAATAGACAGCCTGGTGGGGAATATGCACAAGCTCCCTGTCCCGATCTGAGCTCCGATCTACGGCGCTCAGGCCAATCACAACGCTGCATTGCAGTGTTGTGATTGGATCAGGGGAGCCTGTGTACCGGGTGCTTCCTGCAGCTTCTTCCAGACTAGAGTCAGGAAGAGCAGAGAAGCAGAGGAGAGACACGGCCATCGGAAAAGGTAAGTGTTTTTTTGTTTTTATATTCACCTGCCCCCCCCACACCGTTCTCTACCAGCTGTCACTGTGTCCATCACGTTTTTGTGTTGCTATAATTCTTTAACACTGGATTCCCTATCTGGAGGGGCGGAAGGGAACGTGCCCTGTGATGTAGAGGTCTGCACCACCAAACTTTCTTGGGTGGGGTGTTGGCTGAGGAACTTTGGGTCGCCCGGAGCTGGGCAATGGTGGCGTGCAATTGCCCTATTCACAGGAGCCCCTGTGCTAGGCTTGGACCACGCGCCTAGAAGGACATCAGTTAAGGCTTCATTAAAGGGCAAAAGGGGTTCTGAGGTGGAAGCCCCAGGTTGAAGGACTTCAGTCAGGAGATTAGTCCTGACCTTCACAGAGGACAACTCCAGTCCAAGGACCTCGGGTGCCCTCTTGACCACCATGGCATAAGATACCCCCTCCTCCGTAGCCACAGTTGGTGGAGAGAGCATGCCAGTATCTGGAGAAGTGTCCAGTCCACTGACTTCCCTAAGTTCCCCATACCAGTCCAACTGCTCTGCAGAGTCATCTAGGTGTTCCATAGGGTCCATAGCCCCCTCCCATTCCTCTCCCGAGCCTAACACATCCTCAAAGTATTCAGGCAACAACATAGAACCCCTGGGTTCAATCGGCGTCAAGCGATGTCATTCCGGCTCCGTGTCGTTGGGGATAAGGATGGGGCTGGTACCGCCGATGGGCACCGGCGGCACCAAAGGCACCGACTTCGGGTCCGATGCCGGGGGAGGTCGCGGTGGCACGACCGGCGACGACCCGGAATTGGATCTCTGAGGCCCCACCGGCGCAGTGGCTGGAGCCGAAGCCGTCAAATCTGACGGGCCCCTTCCGATCCCGCGGGGCCCAAGGGCTCACCAGAAGTGTCGGCCCGCTCAAATATGTGCCGCATGGCCTCGTAGAATGCTTTGATTTGAGCGGGGGTCACTCTGGCTCCTGGAAAGGGAGGGAGGCGTGAAGTCGACCCTAGCCTTGGCTCAGCAGAACGGTGCCTAGAGCGTTGGTACTCCTTACCTCCTTCGTCGACGGATGACAGTCGAGGTGAAGATGAAGTCCATCTGGACTTCATTTTCTTGTGCCTCTTCCCCGAGTGTCCCGAAGACCTCGAGTGGGATAAAGAGGACTTTGGGCTCTAGGAGAGGTCCTGCAACCTACTCTTCCTCGATCAGGACCGGGACCTCCGTGGAGTTTCTCTGGACGGTGTCGACTGCCGGGACACAAGGAGCTTCATAGCCTGCTCCCACAATGCCTTCGGAGCCATAGCCCGACAGTCCGAGCACAACTTCGGATTGTGGTCGCACTCGAGACACCAGAGGCAGACGAGGTGGGGGTTGGGAACAGACATTGTGCGGGGGAAGGCCCCGCAGGGCTTGAACCCTGTCTTCCTCGAAGACATCCTTGCACACGATAGAAAAATTTTCGAATTTGACAAAAAGTCGAGAAAAGGCCTGTCAAAAAGCGACAGAGGGGTAGCTCTTCCCGGATCAGCGTTTAACTGGCGCGGAAAGAAAAGAACTGACATCCACGCGTCTGGGTGGCGCCTATATAGGTACCGCAACGTCATAACCAACGCTACCGACGCCGACTACGTCACGCGGAGCCGAATGTAGCCAACCGATGGCGCGCGCAAGGGGTATTGCTCAGCAACAGTTTCTGGATCCAGCCTGACGCCTGGGAAATTCAAGGGTGAGGAATTTGCAGCTAGAAGTCTCTATCAGATATGCCCATTACTAGAGTAATCTTCGCTTTTTATGAGCAAGAGAAAGGTGTTATTTTTGAGACTATCAATGTCTAAAGATATAAAAAACAACAGAAAAGTTGCCGAGCCATATTCAATTACTAAAAGATAAGTTAGAAAACATGGGAAATCACCTTGAAGTAGTTAGCATGCTTCCTCAAAGTGGCATATGAAGAAACAAACCCTCAACAACCTCATTCGACGTTGGCTGAATAAAAAACACAGAGGCTGGAAACTGATTGGCCAAACCTTTCCAAATCATGTGTCATTTTAAAATGCTGTATGCATCACTGGATTAGACAGAATTATCACTGAAAATCATAATGAGTGAAAAGCAATCTGCTACCTGTTGAGGCTTTTCTTCTTTAGGGGGATGGTTGGGAGCAGGTTCTTTCCCAGCACCACCTGGTTTCACAAGATATGTTTCTTCTACCTTTTTCGGAGTATCCTGTAATATGTAAAAGTTTTAATCAGCATAATAAATATTCATGTTGTGGTAAAATTAAATCTATTGCTGAGCTAGCATGTTACATAACATTGCAATTCTGACATCTACAAAATGCACAAAAATGTACACTGGCGGATTCTAAATAAGCACTGCATTTTCTCAATATCTGGGGCACATATGACTTAACACTTGTCAGAATAAGCATTGACTACCTTAAAAATATGGTAAGCAGTCATGCATTAATTTTGTGAAAACACTGACTAAGCTTTCCTCTCAATACTGATGCAATATGTTCACAATGACTTGTTTTAGTGATGATTCAGCACATTAGTTTTGAACTTTTCAGAAACATGAGAAACTTGTATTTGATTGGCACGCTATTGTAGTACAACCTGCCTGATAATGGAAGGCAGTGTGTTCTCTGCAAGAAATGCTTGTGCAATCCTTTTTGTTTCATCTCTTTAAGTACGGATTTTAAGGAAATACATCTTTTTGCTTTGTTTCCCACCTTATTTGGACTTGCTGGATCTGGACATATGGTGTTTTCAGACTTGCCAACATTAACTCCGTCAGTCTCGTGCTTAAAACACGTAAATCATATTGTTTATTTTAATGATATATTTGTAATTTTTACAAGTCAGTTGTCCAGTCCACTCACGCAGGAGACTGCCTAAATGTCAAAATCATTTGAGCCAGCAGAGAAGATTCCTCCACTCTCCTTTTGTACAAAGTCGGTGGAATGTAGTGTAATATAGTTTGTTTTACTCCAAATTAAGGGGCCTATTACGATGGCGGTCGGATGTCGACCGCCCGGCCGGCGGCGGTGCCCGCCGGACCGGCAGTGGAGATCCGCCCGCACCGCAAGCCAGAAAACCGCCGGTCCGATTAGGATGGCGGTGGCGACCGCGGCGGTGGGAAATTCCGACCGCCGCTTCTCCGCCGGTCGCCATCCGCACTCCTGCCTGGCGGGCGGAAAAGGACCGGGATAATGGTGGCAGTGCAGAGCAGGCTCCGCCGGCAGGACTATGATGCCGGCGGTAGCCAGCCTTTCCTCAGCGGTCAGACCGCCATGGAAAGGCATGCGGAGATTGTCTTCCTGGGGCCCGTTGCGGGCCCCCAATGTTTTGGGGGGGATGTGGGTGCACTGGGGGGGTACCCATGGTCCCCCCCTACATTCCCCTGTACCAGGTGGCAGGCACTGTGCAGTGCCTGCCACGTAGTGCAGGGGAATGCAGGACATGCTCCTTTCGGCATCGCGGCGGTGCTGCGGGTAGCAGCAACCGCCGCAATGTTGAGGCCCGCGATCCGACCGCCGTGGTCGGATTTCGACCGCGGGTCATCGTAATTCGACCGGCGGTGATGCTGCGGTCCATGCGGGCGGTCTTTTCCCGCTACCATGGCGGTCGGGGAGGTTTTCCGACCGCCATCGTAATGACCCCCTAAGATTTGAAATGCAAAAGGAAAAATAAACATGTTTTTTAGCATTGTCAATGATGTGGTTTGCACACTGAACAGGTTTGCAGCCATGTTAGAAATGGGGTTTCTGGTTGGCTATGGTATGCACCTAAGTCAGGCAGTGCCCACCGCTCTAGTCAGGGTAAGTCAGACACACTACTTAAAATAACTTGCGTTCACCCCCCCTGTTAGCTTGGCGCAGAGCAGACAGGCTTAACTTAAGAGGCAATGTGTAAAGTATTTGTGCACACTTGGAGCAATAAGACAGTGAAAACACCACACAAAAAGGATCCACACCAAGTTAGAAAAATATAGCTAAATTTAATAAATAAAGCAAGACAAAAACGACAAAAATCCAAAAAAGGAAATCAAGAGTTATTCAGTGTTAAATAAATCAGGTCAAAAAGCAGTATTTCAGAACTGGGCTCCTTTTGCAGCCTTTATAGTAATTTCCAGTTCACAATTAGGTATTCCTACTCTTGGAGGTTAAGGGATTACAGCGAGAGCATGGGTGTGCAGCTACTAGAATATGCTTGGTAAACTGACATGGCAGGAAAATCCTTCCCAGTGGGAGAGAGTGCGATGCGGCGCTGTGAGGACCGCTGGGGTCTGATGTGAAGGTACGCAAGTTCGCTAATGAATTTGGCAGGCTATCTTGTGCTACGACGTCAGGGAAGGTTGACGTATCAATAGTAAAATCAGTAATGCCCCAAGCTGTTAATTGACCTATTGTGGTCCTCCCACTACCACCGATATCAGTGTTAGGTGTGGTCGGTCCTCGTGGCCCCGAGCAGGGTAGCGGAACTGATGGCTAACAACACAGAGGCCCAGAGAAAAGTGCCCGCCCGCTAGCTCTGTACCTGCTACTGTGCGAGTGCGCCTCTACTGCACCGGGGCTCCTGCAGCGGGACAGCGGCATCAGAAGTCGAAGGTCCTAGCTGGTGAAGAATCTCCTTGCCAGTCGCATGCAGGGGGAGACTTGAAAAGGCACTGGCAGCTGCAGCCTGGAACAGAACTCTGTGACGAGGGCTGCAGCAGCATCAGAAGCCATGGGATTCCTTAGTTGGTGCGGGGACCCCCCTGGGCTGTTCTCAGAGTAGCTGCACCTCGGGTTACAATTAACTAAGTGATTTTGAGCCGCCTGGCTCACAGTGGCAGGGGTTCTGCAAATGGGAGCGCCTGGATCACACAACTGCAAATAGTAGGAACACGAGGTCCTTGATGTCCAAGGGACCTCAGAGGGAACATCAGGGGCAAGCCAGCAAGCCCTTGGAGGTCTTGGGGTGATTAGGGGAAGAGGGCAGGATCCTTCCTTCCTCACTGCATAGGTAGCAAGCAGCAGGCCAACACAGCAGATTACAGTGCAAAGTGGCAGTCCTTTCTTACAACACAGCAATCAGCTTGTAGCAGGCCAACATAGCAGTGGAGAGACAAAGTGGCAGTCCCTCCTTGCAGCGTAGCTCCTCTTTGTTCCATAGTCTCCTCAGGACCCCAAAGTGAACTAGTTTGGGGGTGTCAGAGGTCCAGTACTCATACCATAATGTGTCTTTGAAGTGGGGGAGACAACAAAAGGGGCCTTTGAACATCACAAGGTCCCTGCCCTTCCTTCCCTGGTTCCAGACGCACTACAAGGGTGTATGCAGCTCTTTGTGTGGGGACAGGCACAGCCCTATTCAGGTGCCAGCCCTCCCTTCTAATCTACAGCAGGAAGGCCCATCAGCCTGGTGATGGGCCATCAGGATACAAATGTCACACCCCAGCTCACTTAGTGTGACTGTCTAGAGGGAATGCACAAAGCCCAGCTGTCACCCTGACCCAGACGTATATTTAGAGACAGGCAGAGGCACAGGATGGTTAAAGTAAGAAAATGCCAACTTTCTAAAAGTGGCAGTTTCAGACCTGTAATTTAAAAACCAACTTCACTAAAAGAAGTGTTTTTAAATTGTGAGTTCAGAGACACCAAACTCCAATTTTCTATCTGCTCCCAATGGGGAGTTACAACTAAAAGATGTTTTAAGGCAAACCCCATGATAACCTATAGGAGAGATAGGCCTTGCAGTAGCAAAAAACGAACCTAGCAGTTTTTCACTACTAGAGCATGAAAAACTAAAAAGAACATGTCCTACCTTTTAATACACTGCATCCTGCCCTAGGGGCTGCCTAGGGCCTACCTTAGGGGTGACTTATATGTAATAAAAGGGAAGGTTTGGGCCTGGCTTGCTAGGTCGATATGGCAGTTTAAAGCTGCACACACAGACTCTGCAATGGCACGCCAGAGCCATGTTTAAAGGGCTACTGAGTGGGTGGCACAATCTGTGCCGCAGGCCCACTAGTAGCATTTAATTTACAGGCCCTGGGCACACATAGTGCACTTTACTAGGGGCTTACAAGTAAATTAAATATGCCAATTGTGGATAAGCCAATGTTAACATGTTTAGAGTACAGAGCATATGCACTTTAGCACTGGTTAGCAGTGGTAAAGTGCCCAGAATCCTAAAGCCAGCAAAAGAGGGTTAGAAGAATAGGAGGAGGACGGAAAAACATTTAGGGATAACCCTGCAGAAAGGGCCAGGTCCAACAAGCAGTCATCATAATGAATTATGGTATGTGCTGTCCAAACCAACTATTCTACTCAAATATATATATATATATTTTTTGGCAGTCATGTACCCATGTAGCTGGAAACATCCTGATACGTTTTGTGGGATATGCTACTCATCAGAGGCATTGCTTTGGGTGTGCATAACTTTCTCCTCTAAGTAGTAGTAGTGAAATACAAAACCAACCTCAAGTGTGTCCTTATGACTAAGACAGCTGACCACGTCCTCTATTGATAGGAAAATCCCCCTTTTAACATTTTTCACAGGTTTGGTTCGCTCACAGGACACCATGTATTTCTTTCTATTTTCAAACCCCTCTTTTACAAACTCTCACCAAATCACAAATCACAAACCACAAAATCCTGCTGCCAATCCCTAACATGAATCACACCATTTACTCTAGAAGGCCTTCGCTCACCATGTCTTAGCCAATTTGACTTCTCTGATAACATCAAAAACACTCTACATAAATATAATACTATGGTTTATGAAATGTTGGACACCCTCACTCCTCTTCAGCAGGCACACAAGTGACTGCACTCAAGCCAACCTTATTTCAATAACTGCCTTCAGGAGAAAAAGTGAAAATTCTGTCATGTTGAAAAAGCCTTGTACAAACATGTTGTCCATACTACGCACTAAGCTAAATGTCCTAATTAAATCATAGAAACTCACCATGAACTCTGCCAAGTCAAACTTCCCCCAAGTTCAAAGTTCGAAGTCTGAAAACCTGTCCAGATCTCTATTTTAATTATTCCATTGCAGCACTTCCGTCCCCCTTTTTCTCAAAAGAGACTCCTGAACCTAAACATTTAATGAATTCCTTAACTTCTTCGTGAACATAATCAGCTCTGCAAGCCAATTTCAAATCAACTACCATTGTACACACACCTCTAAAACACAACACCAGCAACACATGGGTTGCTTTTTCCCTCTTTGACACCAAGATTTCTTAGACCATCCAGGTTAGCCAAAACACCAAATATTATTAGGACTTGCCTCCTGCTAGCATCATTTAAGACAGCTTCCATATTTTCAAAGAATCCTGGTGCTCACTGATTAACAGCTCAGCAGTTGTCCAGATTCCCTAAAAAGTGGGAATTCACGAATATTAAAAAATTGCTCACAAGTTCAGGCCTTTTTTCAAACCTTCCTTGGATAGGCAGAACTGTAGAGAGGTGCCACTCCAAGCAACTGCTTGCCTATAAAAATAGAAAACATCTACTGGCCAACTACTAATCCTGCTGCGTCTCTGGTTTTAGCTCTAAAACTACCTTAAAAATCTTTGAAAATGTTAATTATACACTGGGCAGTGGAGATACCTGCCTCCTTGTTCTCCTAGACCAGTTGACAGACTTTGACACAGTTGAACCCAGTAGGCTTATGAATTCTCTGGAGCCCCACAAAAGCTTTTGCAGACTTTGTGGTGCTCCAGAGAATGCAGGTCCTGCCCTTGTCAACTTCCTATCCCAAGGTCCTTAGGCATCCAGGACACGGGTGCTGACGGTGAGGGGGAGGCGTGGCCATCGCACTTATAGTGCTGCCTCTCCCCCGCAGCGCAGGACGCGCCCGGGCCAAGCCCGGGTCAAGGGCAGGCCCGTCCGCACCCGTCATAGCCCGGAAGAGACAGGGCTGCGCCCCTCCCCCCCTGACATCTCACCCTAGCGGTTCAAGACCTGATACGACAAAAAAGGTACTGTTCCAAGAAAGTGCCCCTCTGAATAATTCTTAGTCCCCTCTCGTGGGCCGTTTGTTGATTGTGTTGTCATTCTAGTTCTTTTCCCCTGTGCGCTGTGAGACTGAGTTGCGATGAGAAAGCGCAAGATCTCTGAGGGAGGTTCGAAGGAAGCTTGCAAAAAGAAGGCGAGGAAGAAAACTCTCACTTTAAGCCCAGTCGCCAGGGGTGGGGTGCTAGATAGTATTGACAGCTTGTTATCTGACCTAAGTATACTAAAATACAGGTATCTAGAAGTCCTACACTCACCGGCTGCATACCAGCTATGTTTAAAAGGGCAGCCAGTAGGAATCAGGCACCTGACACTTTAAATCCACAACCTATCAGGTCTGTTAGTGGGGGCATTGAAGTGCAAGAGACCGTAGTCGATCTGTCAGCCTTCCCCTGCAGTAATAGCTTTTCTCTACTCTCAGAACATGTAGATCCACAAGACATGCCTATTAGTCTTGGCAGTGGGGTGCGAAAAGATGGTACAGAGGCAAGAATACGCCAAAACAAGGACGCTTAATCAGTAGCAAGCCCAGCCTAGTATCCAAATAGTCTTGACACTAATAGTAGAGATAGTCCATTAAATTATACAAACGTTATATTAAATGAGGCACCCAAGCAAAGATCACTAACACTGCAAATAATTGATCTAGTACAGGAAATTAGAGCGCTTAAAGTAACTGTTGGCAGTCTTTCTGATTCTCTAAGCAAGGTACTTACAGATGTTCAACATGTTAAGAAACAACTGGGATCCCAATCAATTCACTCAGTCAATGCCCAAGGGGGGATGGACCGTGCGAGTCAGTTATCTGGGGGCCCCACAAGCCATAACATAAGAAGAACAGGCAGAGAAAACATAACTTGGAGTGCTAAGGTCGATCACCCAGACTCTAGACATCCTAGTGGGGTAGGCCAAAATAGGGTTGGTTCCCGGCAATCTACTAATTCTAATAAGGCCCAAGGGTCCCTACCTAGTCCTGCTCCTACAAATATGAGCCCAGTTCCACATATCGGTGGTAGGATTCCAGACATGAGGCGAACAGTATACCTGGTTAATGTACCAAAGCTCTCCCCCAGTTTACATAAAGAGGATGAGCGCACCCTGACAAATAAATGCATTCACTGGATCCGGCGAGTGAGGGGGTGCCGGTCTGTAATAAGTGATGATATTATAGGGGCCAAAAGACACTCTTATCCGGGGGCTGTCCCTGATGCCATGGCACTTACTCTATTACATCAACATTTTGTTGAAAATCTGGTGGCCTTTGATATACGCACTCAACATCTTACCAAATCCAATATTTGCCTTAAATATAATCCTCCGGAGGCGATCTTAGAGACGAACCTAGTCCATTCAGCAACATCTCAAATTGGTGTGTCACCTCTACAAGAGATAGATTGAAGGTCCCTCTCACCCCCCGCCCTTTGTACACAGGTCACTAAACTAGTACACACTAGCGAGCGCATCGTACCCCACCAAGAAGTAAAATTTCCTCCGGAGATGAGCCGCTCCATTAGTGCAGAGAGTGGGATAGGTCGCACACCAGGGACCATAGATCCAAGGGAGGGGCTGACACCTGATTTACATCTGACACCACGTAGAATAGCGTTTTTATCGTGGAATATCACCGGGTTGAGGTCCAAGGGTGCTTCTCCTGACTGGAATACCTTAGTTGAAAAGTGCGATATATGCGCTTTGAGAGAAACTTGGTTTGTAGAACCACTTCATCACCCGGGGTATTTAAACTGAATCACTGACAGAATATCGACGACCAGAATATCGACGACAAAAATATCGGACCCGAAATATCAATGTCCAGAATATCGAAGTCCTATCTACATAATGGTAAGTACAAAATTATCGGAAAAAAATATCGTTGTTAAAAATATCGTTGTTAAAAATATCGGTTTTTTTTGTTTAAAAAATAATGTAAAATAAAGTAAATAATACATATAATTAAAAAAAATGAGTTAGAATTATTACAAAATGTTTAAAATTATAAGTAATACATATAATGTAAAAAAAAATAAACATACATATATATAAATTATAATATATATATATTTACTTAATAATATTAAAAAATAATTATTTAAATAAATTATAAATTATTACAAACATATTAAAAATTATAAATACATATATATACACATACACCAATAACAAAAATAAAAATTTAATATATATATAATAAATTAATATATTTTTAATATTTTATAAATATATTTTACACTACATTAACTAAAACAGTAGACAAAATATTGGATAGCGGAGGGAATAAAATTACTATTCCAACTCCAAAGAGTGCAACGGTAGGGAAAGTATTAGATAGCGGAGAGGTAAAAATTACTATTCCCACTCCAAAGAGTGCAACAGTAGGGAAAGTATTGGATAGCGGAGGGGTAAAAATTACTATTCCCACTCCAATAAGTGCAACAGTAGGGAAAGTATTGGATAGCGGAGGGGTAAAAATTAATATTCCCACTCCAGAGAGTGCAACAGTAGGGAAAGTATTGGATAGCGGAGGGGTAAAAATTACTATTCCCACTCCAATCAGTGCAACAGTAGGGAAAGTATTAGATAGCGGAGGGGTAAAAATTACTATTTCCACTCCAGTGAGTGCAACAGTAGGGAAAGTATTGGATAGCGGAGGTGTAAAAATTACTATTCCCATTCCAGAAAGTGCAACAGTAGGGAAAGTGTTGGATAGCGGACGGGTAAAAATTACTATTCCCACTCCAGTGAGTGCAACAGTAGGGAAAGTGTTGGATAGCAGAGGGGTAAAAATTACTATTCCCTCTCCAAAAATTGCAACAGTAGAGAAACTGTTGGATAGCGGAGGGATAAAAATTACTATTTCCACTGCAGTGAGTGCAACAGTAGGGAAAATATTGGATAGCGGAGGTGTAAAAATTACTATTCCCACTCCAGAGAGTGCAACAGTAGGGAAAGTGTTGGATAGCATAGGGGTAAAAATTACTATTCCCTCTCCTGTGAGTGCAACAGTAGGGAAAATGTTGGATAGCAGAGGGGTAAAAATTACTATTCCCACTCCAGTGAGTGCAACAGTAGGGAAAGTGTTGGATAGCGGAGGGGTAAAAATGACTATTCCCACTCCACTGAGTGCAACAGTGGTGACTGTGTTAGATAGCATAGGGTTAAAATTAATATTTCCCAAAAATTTAAATTAATATAAAAAAAAACAAAATAGCAACTACAATATAAAGATTATTGATAAAACAAAAATAAAAACAATTATAAAAATATTAAAAATTTCAATAACAGAAAAATTATTTAATATTAAAAAATACTAAAAAATAACTACAAACATTAATTTATAAAAGTTTAAAAACAACATTTTACTAACAAATAACTATTTTTAAAATAAATTGATTATAATAAATAAATTAATAATAATTTTTAAATAAATTAATTCACACCATATCCCCCTATAAACACACAAAAACTCCTACATATTTGACACAATTAACATATTTAAAAATTAATGAACTATAATTTACAAAGAATTAATAATTAATTATTAATAAATAAATTAGCACAAACAACACTATAAAATAGAAATAAAAATAAATACCAATAAATAAAAAATATGTATTACTTTATTTTAATTAAATTACCCTATTCCCATATAAAACTACAACCCACTTCTTTAAAAAATAAGACTATTAATATAATGATCAAGTAATAAAATTTAATAACCAATTAATAATTAATTAATTATAATGTAATTATAAATAATATTAAATAAATATGAATAATTACTTTATTATAATTAAATTACTTCCCACCCTATTCCCCTATAAACTCCACAACGCGCTCATAAAAAAATAACGCAATTAATATAATTATCAATTAATTAATTAATAATGATTAATAACCAATTAATAATTAATTGATAAAAAATTTATTATAAATACTAATAAAAATTATTAATTACTTTATTATAATTAAATTACTTCCCACCCTATTCCCCTATAAACCCACAACCCGCTCCTAAAAAAAATAACGCAATTAATATAATTATCCATTAATTAATAACCAATTCATAATTAATAAATAAATTAATTATAAATACTGATTAATAAAAATTAATAATTTCTTTATTGTAATTAAATTACTTCCCACCCTATTCCCCTATAATCCCACAACCCGCTACAGAACTAAAATACGCAAAATTATTTTACATAAAATAAATAACTTCTAAAAATTTCACATACATTAAAAAACAGATATACTTCTACAAAAAACATTAAATAACATACTATTAACATACACACTAAAATACACAACACTAATATAAATATCGATATTATTGACAACGATATTTTTGCAAACGATATTACTAACTTCGATATTAAAAAAAACTATATTTCTTACCTTCATGTCGATATTCTGGTCACCGATATTCTTGATGTCGATATTCTGTACCTCCGATATTAACAACTCGATATTTTTGTAGGTCGAAAAAAAAAAAACTCGATATTATGTCTGTTTACCATTTAAACTATTACATCCCAGCTATTCAAGGTGGTAAGGGTCGCCCATCAGGGGGTCTTACAATATGGGTTAGACAGGAAATTGGCCTTAAGATACTGGCACGTCCGATAGAGAGTAACTATATTCTTGCCATGCGGTTGGTGTGTGGCCCCTATGGTAACATCGACATTTATAATGTATATGCGAGAGGAAACAGCGGGGCGAAGGTCCGAAACTATTCTTGTCTTAGGTAAGCTCATAGATAATCTTTCTTGGGCTGCCTCTATTGTAATAGCGGGGGACTTAAACTCGACTTTTGAGCCTATTGATAGCGAGGAAAATGACTTGGCGGGGGAGGAAGATGAGCAGTGGGGTATCCCTAGGCTGGAAATACCTCCAATTAAAAGATGGACAGAAGTAGCTATTCAACTGAAAGCTATATGCTTAGAATACGGATTAAGGGCGGCCAACCGTAGAACCACTTCCGATAGGCAAGGGGCCAATACGTTTAACAAAGGCCAACACTAAAGCCGTATTGACTATCTTTTAATTAGTCTAAAACTATGGCATACTCTTGAGGATATGGCAGTGCTGGACCATGTGGAGAGTGATCATAATCCACTATGTTCTACGTTTGTGTACAGGGAATTACAAGAACAAATACTTACCCACAATTCATTCTCCACTGGTGATCTGCAATCCACCAATGATATGCGGCGATTAAAATGGCCTATGATCTTAGAACGGCCAGAAATATTGTCCGCTATCACCAGTGATGTTGAAAACATCTTAGCAGAGATGGAGATCTCCCTCCTCAACTCCCAGCCTCTCAAATAAATATTATTGCTGCTAAAATGCGCTTGTATTTCCAAAGACCTTTTTGGTCCAAGGTGAAGGGTACCCAGTCACGGCACCACTGGTACAACAAAGAGTGTAAACAAGCCTGTGGAGCCCTGGGGGAGGCAATTAGATCCAGTGATTCGGTTAGAGTACAAAATGCTAGGAAAACTTATAAGAAGGTGATGGTAAATACTAAAAAAATCTGGGATGGGAACAGATGGCAGGACCTAAAACAAGCATGCAGCAGGAACAACACTCATCGCTTCTGGAACCTGGTAAAATGGGGCAGGGGTGGAGTTGCACCGCCCCCTGAAAATCACGTGGACCCCGACACTTGGGTCAATTACTACGCTGTACAATATGCCACTGATGATGCAGAGGACAGCGAGCCCTTCCCGATTCATTTCTATTTAACTGACAAAGTATTTGACTTGGCAGAGGTTAGTGCAGACCTTAGTGCCATCACGGGTGGGAGAGTACCAGATATTGACAGCGTTTCCGCAGACATTTTGTTGCAGGATAAAGCTAAATGGAGTCGGTATATAATGCTATTAGCCAACGCCATCGCCCATGGTGCTCCCATCCCGTATATTTGGCGGGGGCGGAGATCATCCCAGTATATAAAAAAAGGGGACAAGTCCTTGACAGGAAATTATAGACCAATAAGCCTAATAGATTCGATCCAAAAAGTGGTGGCCCGACTTGTCCTGGCAAAGGCCCAAGAATGGATAGACGATAATGACATCCTAAGCCCACTCCGGGCAGGGTTTCGGGCTCATATAATTACAATAGATCAGGTTTTTCGTCTTATCTTAATATACTGGCGGACTGTAGTTCTCGGCAAGGGCAGCATGAATGCTGCTTTTGTCGACCTTAAATCAGCCTTTGACCTGGTCTCACGTAACAAACTTTGGGTGTTACTACAGGAGCTGGGGATGCCTACTGATTTACTCTCCCTTATTGTCCGCCTTCACTAGAAATATTTTGCACAAATACGTTGGGGAGCACAGGGGAATAAGACTGACCCCTTTCCTGTAGAGAAGGGAGTACGTCAAGGTTGTGTAATGGCACCCACATTATTTTCACTTTTTATTAACGGAGTTGCTAAATTTTTATCTACCATCCCTACTGATGCACCAGGTTTAGTAGGCCAAAAGATTTCGATTTTAATGTTCGCAGACGATACGCTTATAATCTCTAAAACTCCTAGTGGGTTACAGCGTGCGCTGCGACGTTTTGAAGATTTCTGCTTTTTACAAGGCCTAAAAATCAATGCAGCAAAAACCAAGTTTATGACTTTAAACCTGCATAGATCGTTCAAGGGCAGTATGGTAATGGATGGGTCGCCCCTTGAACAGGTAGACACATTCATTTACTAAGGTATCACCTTGCAGAAGGAATTGAGATGGAGGCCACATATTGACACCATGGCACTAAAGCACCGGCAATTAGCTGGTATCCTAAGTAATGAATTTAAAACATCTTTGACCAAGTCTCTTAGGGGCCGATTCCGGCCGGAAATCTCTCCGACCGAGCCGGACCCGGAGAGAATTCCGACCGAATCGGACCCTAGCAGTCCGACCGGACGAGTACGATGCATTCGCATGCTATCGGACTCGATTCGGTCGGACTCCCATTGAAGTCAATGGGAGCCGGTCGTACAACGCGTACGCGGGCTCCCATTGACTCAATGGGTGCGAGGCGAACAAGGGCGCCCCCTACAATGGGTACGCATCCATGCGCATCGCGGCGTACATGCACAGGTAGGGGGGACCCATGGGTCCCCCCTGTGTGCGACTCGCGCGCCTACGCGTACAGGGGGGTCCGACGCGGACCCCCAAAGTCCAACTCCGACAGCTCTTTCGAGC
This sequence comes from Calotriton arnoldi, assembly GCA_963921515.1. Taxonomy (NCBI): domain Eukaryota; kingdom Metazoa; phylum Chordata; class Amphibia; order Caudata; family Salamandridae; genus Calotriton; species Calotriton arnoldi. The sequence goes on from CAWUFW010000549.1 coordinate 1,846,493, forward strand.
CGGACGGCGCGAGTCGGTCGGACTGCTCGCGGCGCGCATCGTACTTACCCGGCCGGGAAACGTCTCCATAGCGCGGTGCGAGTCGTGTCCGTGCGAGTCGGTCGGAGCGTGTTGAAGCCGCGTACGAGTCGGTCGGCGATTTCGCGGGAGCTTGCATCGTACTCGCTCGGCCGGACCCGCGTACGATTCGGTCGGGAAACAGGGCTCCGAATCGGATCCGGTAAATCCGAATCCGATTCGGAGCACTACCGGCCGAGATCGGAATCGGCCCCTATGTCCGGTGCTGCAGATCTACAACGCTAAGGTGGTGAGCTCAGTTTTATATGGTGCTGAATTATGGGGCTTCAAGAAACTCACACAGCTAGCCATATAAGAGAACAGGTTCTTCCGAGGGATTACTAGCCTACCTCAAAGTACACCCATGTTACCTTTTGCGGAATGACCTAGGCAGAAAAGCACTGGTAGACCTAGCTAGGCTACGCCCTATCCTTTACTGGCATAGATTCTGGTGCACGCCGGAACTGGCTACCTTTTCACAAGGTCTTAGGGATGTCATCGAAGCTGACCATTTTCATAAAGTTAGCTGGCTGCGTGATATTAGAAGTCTCTTGGCCAGCATGGGCTTGTTGCATCTATGGGAAACTCCATCTAGCTCCCAGTTTCCACCAAGAGATTCAATCAAGCAAAGATATTGGGAATTGATTGAACAAGATGCGAATAGAAGAAGTGATTGCATAACATTGACGGGGAGCTTTTTACAAATAAAACCATGGTCGAGCCTTGAGTATTACTGGCATGCAATCTCAAAACCCCTAGATCGTAAATTGTACTTTCAATTTAGAGTGGGCTGTCTACCACTAAAGTCTTTTACCGCCAAATGGATTACATCAGGTGACAACAAATGCCCTATTTGCACTGATTTAGAAGAAACCTATTCGCATGTATTATTTGTCTGCCCCGCTTATGTTGGCCCACGCAAACTATGGTTGGCGAAGACATGCAGGAACATGGGCACCAGTTCATTTATTTATTTATTTTTAAACTTATAAAGCGCTCAGCTACCCCCAACAGGGGTGTCCCGGCACTAAGACAGGCGGCAGATGCAGGTACCAGTAGAGGGCTAAAGGCTGGAAAACAGCCAGGTCTTCAGGACACGTCGGAAAATGGTTTCAGATTCAGCCATACGCAGGGACAGTGGCAGGCTATTCCAAGTTTTGGCAGTAATCACTGCGAAAGCTCTGCCACCCATTCTGGACCGGCGGAAACGGGGAGTCATCAAGAGGCGGAGATGGTTCGATCTAAGTGAGCGGTTTGACTGAGAATGCTTAAGTCGAGCTCTAAGGTAGGCTGGACCCCGACCCTGAATTGCTCTAAAAGCCAAAACCAGTGACTTGAACTGGATACGTTTGATCACTGGAAGCTAGTGGGGCTTCTTCAGGTGGGGTGAGATCGAATGGCGATATGGGATGTTACAAATCAGCCTTGCAGCCGCATTCTGAACAATCTGCAAGCGTTTGATTAGGTAGGCTGGTGCCCCTGCATACAGACTATTTGCATAGTCTAGATATGAGGTGATCAGGGCATGAATAATGGTCCGGCGAGACTCCAGAGGGAGAAAAGGGAGGATTTTACGGAGCATGTGCAATTTACCAAAACAGGCCGAGGAGACCTGGTTTATTTGAGATTTGCAGGATAACTCATTGTCAAACCGGAATCCAAGATTCCTAGCTGAGTCCACAGGTTCCGGAGGGGGATTCAACTCAGATGGCCACCAAAGTAGTGGCAGAGGGTTTTTTTTTTTGATTAAAGAACAACACCTCGGTTTTGTCTGAGTTGAGCCTAAGCGTGTTTAATGACATCCAGGTGGAGATATTACACAGACGTCTGAAATTAGAAAATGCTGCTTCAGAGTGATCTTTAAATGAGAACACCAATTGTGTGTCGTCAGCATAAGAGATCACTCTGACTCCGCAGTAGCCAGAGGAGAGAGATATACATTAAAAAAGAGTGGGCTCAAAGCAGAGCCCTGGGGGACTCCACAACTTAGGGGTTTCTCCTCGGAAACAAATGGCTGAAGGGAGACTTGTTGAGTGCGGCCACTTAGGTAGGATCGAATCCAGGACAAAGGGGTGCCCTGTATCCCGAGACTATAAAGTCTCTCAAGCAAGATAGCATGAGAGACCATGTCGAATGCCGCGGACAGGTCGAGAAGCACCAACATTGCTGCTTCGCCTGCATCCACGCATTCGCGAATGGTCTCAGAGACCTCAAGAAGGGCAGTCTCAGTGCTATAACCGGATCTAAACCCGGACTGCGAGTCATGGAAAAGATGCCGGGACTCGAGATAGCTTGATAGTTGTTCCTGAACTAATTTTTCCAGGACTTTGGCTGGTTTTGGTAGAAGAGAAATAGGACGGTAGTTTTTAAAAACAGAAGGGTAAGCATCAGATTTTTTTAAGGATTGGTATTAACAGGGCCTGTTTCCAGGTTGAAGGGAAGATCCCAGTGCACAGGGAAGAGTTCCAGATCAGATTCAAAGGAGAAATAATAAGGGGGGCTAAAGAGCTAAATAGTTGTGCCGGGCAGGGATCCTTTGGAGAGCCTCATTTACAGGCGAGAAGTTTTTGGAGTGATATATCAATGGGGATCGGGTGGAAGGACGTAAATGCATCACTATTAGCTACCATGGTGTCTTGGACCGGGGAATAAGGTGTAGGGACAAACGTTGAATATATGTCTTGAATTTTATCATGAAAAAAATCCGATAGCCCATTACAGAGATCCTGGGTGGGGGGGACTGTGCTTGATAAAGCAGATGGCTTAGTAAAATCTTTCACTATTTTAAAAAGGGGTTTTGATGAGTTACCGGCGGTTCATGTAGTGTTGCCCTGAGAATCCTGTGCACTGATCCATCACGCCGCTATGCAATCCCAGTAGCAAAGTTTTTAAGATGGATGTGGTCTATAAGATCTCAATTACTGACTGTAAATAATTGAACTTGGGATCATGCTACCTGCGGATGTGAAATTAGTCTTCTATTATTGAGCTGTGGTGCTTTCCAATGATTCTAATGCCTTAGTCATCAACTGATAATATTATTGTTCATGCTTCTCATTTTAAGATTTTGTTGTATTATAATGTATTAGGATGAATTGATTTTTATTTATGACTATTTGTATAAATGTTTATAATATTTTAATCCACTGTTTTTACTGCCTTACCAGTGTATTATGTTCAATGCTTTTATGACATGTATTGTCGAATAAAGCTTACTTTGATTGATTGTTTTGCCTGCAAAATTGGTTGCCTCTGGTGCACAGGAGAAGACGTTCCAGTCCTGTACATTTATTCATTGGATACCTTTAAAACCAGGACTTTTGTGGCTGCAAATGAGTGGGCTGTGTTTCAAATGAAAGAGTTTTCATGAAAACTAATCTGTTTTGGAACCATTCCTTGGTGCTATTTGTATAGTTTTGGTGCCTTAAACTAATACACCGCTGCTCCTATTGGTGTGACTCGCAGTCAGTACATTAGTGTGCTTGTATTCTTACTACAGAGACTGCTTTTGATCTAAAAATATCCAATTTCATTTTGTAAAATATTACCTGATCCCTACATCAGATCGACTTAATTTTTGTTTTATTTTAATCATTTTTTTCCTCTTATAATGAAATTGGAATGGGATTTTTTCTTGTTCATCCTTTAACTGTAATTTTGGTTTGGTGTTGCTGTTCATGTTTAACAGAACGTTTTCTATGAAGAAAGCATTGCTGTTTCTGCCGCGCTTTTCTAGGAAAAGCGTCCACATAGAAACTTGTTTACTTCTAAACACTGTTTTTCCTTAAGAACACTGCCACAAGTCATATCAAAACTGCAGCCTCTCTTTCCCATACTCAAAGGATCTGATTTACTACCTGGTCAATTTAGCATCCTAGTCTTTCACTTACTGTAATGACAGGATGATAGGTGCCTGAATAACGAGTGACTGATACATATACTTGAATTAATTTTGTTGATGTTGGATATTACGAGGAAAAGCTCTTTATTGGAGCTCTTCGATATGTGCCTACCAGGTTAATGGAGTTCTGCTAGGGTTAATCAGTGCAGGCTTAACCAAGAGCTTACAATTTGGCTGTATATCATTAGCAAAGAAGTGCTACACAAGCCTATTTTATAACATGATGCCACTGGGGTGATTAGCTGACTCCTTAATGCTGGGGAACATGCCAATTGATGTGGGATTTAAAATGTTACAGGGATATGCTATATAGGCCATACTGTATCTGGATATGAGACCAGATATAATTTGTAGAGACAACAAAGCCAGTCGGATAATCTAGTAGACTAATTAATCCTTTGTAGAGACCTGTGTGTAACTTGAAGTTCATGGATCAATACAATAAATACCATTTATTTGAGTAATAATTAACAACTTACGGTATTAGTGCCTAAAGACCAGAACCAAGTGCACTACATACGTGTAAACATATTAGTGGACAGAGGAAGGTACTTTTTCTTGCTACTTTAGCTTTTTTCTCCGGATCAAGTGATTTCTGATGTCCTATGCCATGGATAAAATGAGAAAGCAGCCCAACTGTGTCTGACTTTCTTTACACAAATTTTAGGAGTTGATATGTTATATCAACGAAGACAGTTTTCATCCCCTAATCAGAAAGAAGCTTATTACTAGTCAGCTAACATAAATTTGCTTGACAGATAGGGTTGTACTTGAGCTACAGTAGTTCTTTCGATATTTTCAGATGAAATGCTACATTAAAAACTAGCTATGACATGATATGTGTGGAAACATGAATATCAATGATTTTATTCGCTTGATTGGCAAGATACACAGAAGATAAGAGAATATTGATTAACTATATTATTTTAGGAGCCAGAAAATGTCAGTAATTTAATTATTTCTGATGGGCATGCTTTCAGTGGGCAATAATCTCAATTTTGGAATCATAAAATTAATGTGTTTTTTTCTGGTGATGAAGGGAAAGAGTAGATGCTGGAGTTGGAAATGTGCTCACGTTTGAGTTACTGTTACTGTTGAGTTAATGTTACGGTCATGAAAAAGTGATTGAGAAGCTAAATTCATTAATCAAGGTCCTTAAGAATTTTGGTGCCCACAACCGTAAATGATATTGTGTCCCTAATTTGAAGCTGTGTGTTTCCTGAATAATATCTTTATTTTGTAGAAATTTAGCTTTTACAGGTTGGATAAAGCAGAAAGTCTCAATGCACTTCCTTAAAGACAGATACATGAAAAACTTGAATTATCATCAGATAAATATTAAAATAGGAGAGAATACAGATGTTTGTTAGAATAAAAATGTCTTGGCTGTGTTGCTTATGTAGTGTACGTTTTAAGTTAGAATTTGCTGCACCATTTTATGTTTGCCCGCCATTTTGAGCCATGATCGAAACTAATTCTCTCTCTGTCTCTGCGAGAAGCAGCTTTGGTAATTTTCGTTTCCTCCAAGGTTGAGCCTTGCTGTACTAATGAATACACTGTTCTTATTAGCGCATACCTTTCCCACTAGATAGAAGCCTGCTCCCACTAGTCCAGCGATGGGTGCAGGCAGAATGATCTTGGCATAGAGATAGTGTGTGCCCGGTCCCAGGATCGAAACTTATCCTTCTGTACCTCCTTTGTGTAGCTGCCTCCATCTGGAAATCTCCAGTCTGGGCGTGCCTTCATTGGTTCTGAATCGTACATAATGTATCACCATGCTTGCTGATGTCAGTCTCTCTGCAGCAATCCACAGAGACTGGGCAGACTGGGCTCCGCTCGAGTGTACCTGAATAAATATACTTGGTTTGTATTCTCTACTGTCTGACCGACTCTTCATTTGTATGTTAAGACTGAGAGGTGGTCGCGAGTGACCCAGGTGGCCCTAATCAGGTCACTTCCTTCAGTTGGCGCCCGAACTGGTACTCCATCATGTGACCCATCCCCTTTCGCGGACGGGTGGGGAGGTCGGGGCCATTGTCGGGTCGGACGGACGGATCAGGGATCCCTGTACGAGGAGCTCGCAGCCGTCCCTTCTGTCCCGCCAGACGGTGCCTCGCCCAGCGGTCATTCCGACTGGGGTCCTGAACAGTGAAACCCTTGGATCTGACCGTTTGGTCCAAAGAGTCGGCAGTGGAGAATAAATTTGTTTGACCTGTGTGCACCAGGTGAGTTTGTTTTGGTTCTTTGTGGATATGGTACCATTTTGATTTGTATTTGGTACGGTCTGAGGACCGATTTTGGTACAAAGTGTTTGTGAACACTTTGCCAGGCAACATATAACGAATTTGGCCCACTTTTGAAAATGCCTGGATTTAGTAGGTTTTTGATTTCTTGTTGTCGCTGTTGCTCTGCAGATGCTCGATTGGAAGAAAGTCAGCCGGCGCCTCCAGAAGGCACTCCGAACTTTGATATGTATGTGAAGCATGGCCTTGGCCCTATTATGTTTAGTACGCTATGGCACAAATATATGAGGGGCAATGCCGAGTTGCAGTGGCCGTTGACAGGCACTTTTGATGAACAAAAAATGGGGTTTTTACAGGAGAAGTTGTTTGCAAAAAGAAGTAGACAGTCTATGTTTGATTCTCTTCGAACGTGGCAAAAGGAGGCTAAACAGAGGTGAACGAAAGCAGAGAAAGAGGCCCGGAAGGGGAGAATGCAAACATTGACTCAGAAAGGTGTAGACGTGATAGAGAGAAACAAGAGATAGGAATTGAACGTGAAGATAGGAGGTATCGATTGAATATTGATAAATTTTATGTGACCCAAGAAGAAAATGATATGTTAGTGGAACAATTGTTAGATACTCGACCCCCACCCCCATATGCCCCACAGAGGATATATCCTGCTCTTTCCTCCCAGGCTCAGCTGCCCGGTTCTTCTGTCTCTGCTGTTTCTGCTTCTGTTACTGTTGATCAGACTGCCTTGGCCATGGCACCTCCTGTCCTTTCTTTGTCCTCGCCGTCTGTGGCAACTATGACTGTTAGTACTCCTGCAACACCTATTGCTTCGGCGTCTCTTTCGTCAGCTCTTACACCTACGACACAGCCGGCAGCGACGTTAGTGCTTACTACCTCTGTTGCTACTCCCACTGTGTTCTTCCATCCCCTGACATTATCGAGTAGTGGGACGCCAGTACGTGGATTCAAGGATAGAGACTGGTCGAAGTTTAAAGAGCGAATGGGTCCGTTTGTGTGATCGTGGATGGAAGATGCAGAGAAAAAGGTAGTGGCTATTCAGGCTGCGCAGTGGGCCCGAAACCCCATTTATGGTGTGGAAGATGTGTGGAGTGTGATGAAAGATTATGAGCCTTTGTACAACAGCATGCCCTTAAGCATATGTCTGCTACTTTGATCGGTCTTTGGGAGCAGTGTTTCAATGATGCAGCACCGCAGATTCTATATGATATTAAGGATCATGTATATTACTGATATGGTGCGTGGACAAGTTTTTGGTAATGTTGCGACGTTGGTTGCTTATCGGGGTAGACTGCTCGAGAAATGCCCCACCCCGGTATCTCAGTTCCCAATGCGGGAGGTTCATCCTATCCATCACCCTGAAATACCAGAGCTAAGGGATCAGCACAATATTGTTACTAGACCAGGGGCAGCGGCCCGTTTCCAAGAACAATGGGTTTATACTCCATGGAAAAGGAGTGAAGTCTTGTCTCTTAAGACTCAGTTACCTGATCCTAGAAAGAATCCAACGGCTTATTATAAGGAATTGACTGAAGCTGCCTCTTCTACAGTGATGACACTTGCTGATATAGAAATGTTCTTTGGCTTATTAGTTCCGGTTGATATTTGGAGAAAGGTACACACACAGGATCATGCTGTGGAATTGGGTGGTACCTGGGATCAGGTTAAAGTATGGGATCAGGAGCGGAAGCCAGGTGATAAGCCAAGACCAGAGATACTTGCTTTGCCAGGTCGTATCATTACATATATGCATTCTCTTATCCCTCCGAGAAAAATTGATTGGGACAAATTATCGGCTTGCTGTCAAAAGAAGAATGAGAGTGTGTCTGATTTTTTCACTCGGTTTGAAGGTGTGTTTCTAGATTATAGTGGACAGAATTTGTCGATCGAAGGTGGTGTTCGATTGTTTGTTAATAGATTTGCTTCCAATTTGCTTCCTGAGATTGCAACCCGATTGCAGGCTTCCGAGAGCACCTGGTCCACATCTTCCCCTTCTGTTATTTTGAATATGGCGCAGTATTATGAGCACAGGGAAAATGAGGATAAGGAGAGGACGGAGAAAAAGCACAAGGATTTAAAGACGAAGGTGTTGTTGCAGCAGGCTTCTAGGGAGAATGGTAGAGGACACGGTGGTTCGGCCCAACAGCTTCCACGCACTAGCAGGTCTACAAATACCACGCCTTTAGGGCCGAATCAGTGTGCGCATTGTATAGAGGAGGGACACTGGCCTAGCGAGTGTCCGGTGCTTTTGCAGAAGGTGGCGGTCCCGAGAGGGCGAGGTTCTCGTGGATGGGGTCGTGGAGCTGGAGGAGTGGACAGGGTTCAGAATGCTGTGGCCTCGCAGGGTCGTTCTGATCAAAATTATTTTGATGACCCTCGGGGAGGACAGTATTATCATGATGATTATGACACGGATGAGGTGACAGGGATGTCTTACAGCTAGGACAGCCAGGGACAGAGTGAGGGACCAGTTCCGATACCTGTAGATCAACGCGGTCCGTATGTTAGTGCGGACATGCACGGTTCAGCTAAGGAGTTTTTGGTGGATACAGGTGCAACAAACAGTTCTATTTCTCGTTCCTTGGTCCCTGGGGCGGCTCTGTCTGGCCATAATAATGTTTCAGTAGGTTTTTCTGGTGTACCGGTTGTGAGCACCATTTCAAAACCCATTGCGTTGACTATTGGTCCTTTCACTGTGGATTCGCCATTCTTGTTGAAGTCTAATTGTGGAGAAAATTTGATGGGTTTGGACTTGTTGAAAAAATTGCATGCCACGATTTACTGCTCTCTGGCGGGTGTTTACATGACAATGGGTTCGGATGTTGTGCGCGCTACGCAGTGCATGTCCAAAGATGCGCCTCTTTCTGCGGAGTTTAAAGATGTACCATCCACTCTCTGGGGGACAGGTGACACAGATGTGGGACTGTAACAGATACCGCCAGTTTTGATCCAAGTTAAAGACAATGTTATTTTACCTCGCATCCCTCAGTATAAAATACCGCAGGCAGGTGAGCGAGCTTTATTGCAAATCATGCAGGACTTGATTGAGAAAGGAGTGGTTGAGGAGATGACTGCTAATGTTTGTAATAGCCCTATTCTTCCCATTCTCAAACGGACACCTTCGGGTTCCTCTGATGATCATGCAGATGTTTATCGCTTTGTGATTGACTTGCGGGAAGTTAATAAAATAGTGATTCCCCAGTTTCCAGTGGTCCCCGACATTACGACTCTTTTGACAATGATTCCTTCTTCTGCTACATACTTTTCTGTCATTGACTTGAAAAACACGTTCTTCAGTATTCCCATTCATCCTGACAGCAGGTATCTGTTTGGGTTCACCCTAGCTGGTAGAAGCTTTAGATTCTGTTGCGCTCCTCAAAGCTATACAGAGAGTCTGAGTATCTATAGTCAGGCATTGAAAGGTCAGCTGGACTCCTTGTCGCTCCCTACAGGTAATGCATTGCTTCAGTATGTAGATGACTTGCTCATCGCCTCGGATACAGAACAAGGTTGCAGAGACAGTACGGTTAAATTGTTGTTACATTTAGCTCACGATGGCCATAAAGTATCCCTTTCCAAATTTCAGTATTGTCGACAGGAGGTCACCTACTTAGGTCACCTACTGTCGAAGGAGGGTAGGAGATTGACCCCTGAGAGCATCAGTACCATTGTTAAAATGCCCATTCCGCAAACTCAAAAAGATGTGCGCGCTTTCATAGGTATCACTTCCTATTGCAGGTAGTGGATACATAGCTATTCGCTGTTAATCACACCCCTGCTTGCTTTAACACTAAAAGATGTGCATGAACCCCTGCCTGAATGTCAGCAGTCTTTTGAGCAATTGAAAACTGCGCTTTGTTCTGCTCCAGTACTCGGCACCCCTGATTATGCTAAGCAGTCTGTGTTGTACGTCCACGAGATGGCTGGTTGCACGCTTTCTGTTTTAACACAAAAATTTGGAGATAAGCAACAGCCGTGTGCTTATTTCTCTGCTGTGCTTGACCCTGTCGCACAGCCCTCCCGAGTTGTCTAAGAGTGGTCGCGGCTGTGGCTGTCTCGATAAGGCAATCGGCTGGACTTATACTGGATACTGATCTCACAGTCATGGTACTCCATGCTGTGGATACACCGTTGAATAAGACAAAGACATCACCTCACCAGTGCAAGTCTGACAGGTTACGAGTTAACGCTGTTCGCCAAACATATTATGATCAAACGATGTGCCACTCTGAATCCAGCCACGTTACTACCCCTTCCTTCTGAGAATAAGGAGATTGATATACTTGATTGCATCTTCCGGACGGAAGAAGAGATGAAAGGACAGGTAGACATGACTGATGTTCCCTTATCTGACCCTCAAGGGGAACTATATGTCGATGGCTCTTGCTTTAAATTACCAGATGGCACCACAACTGCTGCGTACCCTATTACTACGCTGCCTACGGTAGTTGAGACATCACGAGTTCCCTATCAATTGGCTCAAGCTACAGAGCTAGTTGCCCTTATTCGAGCCTGTGAATTTAGTGAGGGACTGGTTGTCAATATTTATACTGACAGCCAGTACGCTTTTGGAGTCGCCCATAATTTTGGGCGACTCTGGGCAGAGAGAGGGTTTCTTACTTCCCATGGCACAAAAATCCAGCATGGTCATCTTATATATAGGCTTCTGTCCGCTCTGACACTGCCTAAGAAATTGGCAATAGTGAAGTGTAGCGCCCTTAGGAAAGTTACTGACGATGTAGGGAAAGGGAACGCCTTTGCAGACCAGACAGCTAAGGAAACAGCCCGGACTAGGATGAAAAGAATGTTCGTAGCAGGTCCCGCTAGGTGGGTGCCCGAGGTCACCATGTTTGAGGATACACTTGAGATTGTGAAGGAAACACAGAGTGAGGCCACAGTGGAGGAATTAGCAGTGTGGCAAGAAAGTACAGCACAATTGAACGATGAGAGATGTTGGATTGACAAGTCAGGGAAGCATAGATGGATGTTGCCAGATGCATATGTTCTTCCTGTAGTCACGATGGCCCATGGCCCAGCCCAAATCAGTGCTAAGGGTATTTGCAAGTTGTTAGACCCTGTATGGCAGAATGACAACATCTTGAAAACAGCTGCACATTTAGTGAAGTACTGCATGGTGTGCATAATGCACAACCATGGGAAAGGTACCCCTACACCACCCGGTAATTTTGCACCACCTACTTTCCCTTTTTTGAGGTCCTTCCACTGGATTATATTGAATTGGACAGGGTCAATAACTTGAAGTACGTGTTGGTGGTTGTCTGTGTATTCAGTAAATGGGTTGAGGCTTACCCCACTAAAGACAATACAGCCATTGCGACTGCAAAGGCACTCCTGAAGGAGTTCTTTCCTCGTTTCGGCTTGCCCCGTTTGATCTGGAGTGATAACGGAAGTCACTTTAATGCCAAGGTCATACAGTTAATTTGTGATGGTTTGCACATAAAACAGAAGTTCCATGCTGCAAACCACCCACAGTCAGCAGGTTTGGTTGAGAGGTACAATGGTACTCTCAAACTGAAGTTGGCAAAGATTCAGGAGACAACAGGGTTACAGTGGCCAGATGCTTTACCATTAGCTCTTTTGTCGACAAGAACAACAGCACACTCTAGAACAGGATTGTCACCCTACGAGGTCGTGTTTGGACGCCCGGCAAATGTCTGGGGCGTCCCGCACCCTTGTAGATTCTCCGATATTGAGTACCCATTGTTGACAGACTACCTATGCCATTTAATTGAAAATTTGCGTTCTATTCACCAACATGTCCGGGAGGCTCTGCCTGATATACAAGAGGGACCTGGACACAACATTCAGCCTGGTGATTTGATTCTGGCGCGTAATTTTCAGCGGAAGAAGAGTTTGGAGCTGCGCTGGAAGGGACCTGAGCAAGTCCTTCTAGCCACCAGAACTGTAGTCAAAGTCGCTGGCCGAAAGAATTGGATCCATGGTACTCATTGCAAACGAATGCCTCTACCTTTGCCCTATGACCAATGGGTCGCCGATGGAGTTGGCGATACTGAGTGTGAGACGGTGCCTCAGTTTGTCCCTTTTAGCGACGCAAAATTAACGTGGACCCAAACGGATGCAGAGAATGATGACGCGCTAAATGCAGCGGTCCCTCCAGAAATTCAAGCCATTAAGGTGCTGCTGTTTGTTGACCCCTCTTTGCCGGGAGTCACCAGGTATAATTTGCGTCCTCGGCTGAGGAATAGGGCACCAAAGGAGAAGTCAGATTAGTCAGGGATGGACTGTGAAGTTAGGGTGTACTTTGCTATATTACCAACGGTGTTAGTTCAGGGTGTCGCGAGATTGGTGCACTGTTCTGACATTGGACAGGATAAATCGAACGTGCTCCCAAGGAGGGGGGTACGTTATCCTGAGCGACGTGGGATTCATCGTGAGCTTAGGATTGAGCAAGCTCCACCGCCGGTGCTCAAGAGCGCCAACATTGATGAACAATAGGAGCCTGTAATAGTGAGGCTCTGACGGACACTGGGAACACTTACCTTTGCTATCAGTTTATTGCATTCCTTTTCTTGTTTCATAATGCATCCGTTTGGTCGACCAATTAAGGAGGAGGAACAGCCATTTGCACCACCACGTTTAGCGCGGGGTTGGTTAACAAAGAGTAAAATAGTTTGCATATTAATTGTTGTGATTATGCTAATAACAATACTTGGAATATCCTGGTTTCTAGAGGAGAAATATCCTGTACATTCATTGGTTGGTACAACGCCCACTCCCCCTGAGCACATTTTTGTTACTTTGCTTGCACACAAAGCAGCACATAGGTTATCCTCGATGTTAATTTCCATAGGAAACTTTTGACGCAGCTCCTACCTGAGCTGCTGACGGGAATTACACCAAATTTGGCAAAAAGGTAGCTCTTGGTCCAGAGAGCAATCGTTTTGTTAAATGGTGTAAATCCATTCAGTAGTTCCTGAGAAATTTAAAGATTTCTCAGATATACAACTGTGGCCGCCGTGGATCCGCGAACCCTCCTGATCTCGTGCCTGAAATCTGATTGCCTGCCAACATTTCAAACCAGGAAGTGTTGGCAACCATCTTGTGACTCGGTTGAACCAAGTCACAAAAAAAAAACTTTAAAAAACTAGAAAAGGGGGCAGGGTAGAAACACCCTGACCCCCTAGGTCTGCTCAGTGGGACCCCCAGGGCCAAAAAAAGCATTTTTTGCGGGCTCCTGCGCTTCGTTTACTTTAAGCGCCCTGGTGGGCCAGGTCCTGGGGGCAATTAGACGTAAAGATGCGGGGGCCCATGGGGGCCCCCGCAGTCCCGGGGACCGCCACCTCCTTGGGGCTTTATTATAATTATAATTAGCGCTCTCGGTTTTATGGTACTTATTTTTGTAACATTTCCGTCTGTATTTATCCATATTTATTTTTGGGCCATTTTATCTGTATTTATCCATATTTATTTTGTGTTTGGTGTATAAATGAAGTTGTAAAACTGTAGATTTCCATATTTATTTAACTGATAGACACGCACTCCTACTTTGATGTCTGTCGTGATTTAGCTATTTAAGCTGCCAAATATTATGTAACAATACATTGACTAAATATTAGCACTATACCACAAATGTATGTTGACATATACCATTATTTATAGAAATATCTGCTCAGCTGTTGGTCCGTAAAAATGGAAAACGGGGAGCCTTAATTATAATCTAGGCCCCTCCCCCGCGCAGCCCCAGGGACCGCCACCTCCCCCGGGCTAGTTTAAAAATGGGAGGGGGGCCACACGGCACCCCCTCCTGGAGCAGTAAATAGCCCTGGGGAACGCCACCCCCCAAGGCCGGCTCCAGCAATGTCCCGGGGTGCCCACCCTTGGGACATTGCAGTTTGCTATGGGATGGCGGGAGCACTGCTCCCACCATCCCATAGCAAACAAGCGTGCTCGCTTTGACCAAGCGAGAGCACTTTGCTCTCGCTTGGTCAAAGCGAGCACACTTTGCTTTTTACACCCAGGGAGCTGCATCTTACCAGCTCCCTGGAGGTAAAAAGCAATGCTGGCTGCCGCAGGAGGCGGGAGCTGGCCAGGACCGCGGGGGCTTCAGGCACCCCCGCGGTCCCCAAGGAGATGGCCATGCCCCGGGGTATAGGGTCCCCAGGCCGAAAATGGCCCGTGAGGGGGAACTCTCGCCCCCCTCCCTTTAAAAAAAAACAAAAAATGGCTGGGCCCCGGGGGATGGGGTCCCCGGGGCTGAAATCGGCCTGGGAAGGCCTCAAAACAAATAATAAAAACAAACAAATTTCCGGGCCCCGGGGGATGGGGTCCCCGGGTCCGAAATTGGCCAGGGGAGGGGGGCCACGCAGCAACCCAACCTTTTTATTTTAGTTTAAAAATTTTTTTAAAATGGGTCAGACCCTGGGGGATGGGGTCCCTGGGGCCCAAAAGTATCAAGGGAATGGGGGGGCCACACAGCCCCCTTCCTAAAATAAATCCCCCAAGCAGCAGTGAGCCAGGAGGCGCGTTTGCAGAGTGGTGGAGAAAGGGGACATGACCTCTGACCACCTCTCAGCAATCCAGCTGTGTGGAGCTTACTGTAGGTTACAGGAGGGCTATTTGTGCCCCAGGGACCCTCAAGAGGCAAAGAGACTTCATCCCCCAAATAGTACTGCGCCAGGAGGCGCGTTTGCAGTGGTGGAGAAAGGGGCGTGGCCTGCGACCAGCTCTCAGCAATCCCACTGTGTGGGGCTTACTGGAGGTAACAGGTGGGCTAGTTGGCCCCTAAAGACCCTCAGCAGCGAAGGGGACTTCGTCCCCCAACCAAGAGCGTGCCAGAAGGCGCGTTTGCAGAGTGAGGGAGAAAGGGGGCATGGCCTGCTATCAGAACTCAGCAATCCTGCTGTATGGGACTTACTAGAGGTAATAGGAGGGGTAGTTGGCCATCAAGGACATCCTTGGGGGCCAACTACCCCTCCTGTTACCTCCAGTAAGTTCCACACAGCAGGACTGCTGAGAAGTTGTCAGAGGCCACGCCCCCTTTCTCCACCACTCTGCAAATGTGCCTCCGGGCACACTACTAGTTGGGGAAAAACTCCCCTTGGCTCCAGAGGGGCCTTGGGGGCCAAAAAGCCCTCCTGGTACCTTCTGTAAGTCCTACGCAGGAGAATTCCTGAGAGCTGGTTAGCGGCCCAGCCCCTTTCTCCACTAGTCTGCAAACGTGACTGCTAGTTAAAAAACCTTAGAAATTCACACAAAAAACAAAGGTTACAGGGATGTTATAGTTAGCAAATATAAATTTAAAAAACATAGAAATTCACTCAAAAAAAAACAAAGGTTACAAGGACGTTATAGCTAGGCTGACATTTCACTCGTACAAAACCAGCGAAATTCAGCCGTCATAGTTAACTGAGTTAACTATAACTTGCGCCCCCACAATGTACTGCTTATGACCTCACATATTACATCACTCATGACATGGTCAGTGACATCACTGATTACATCACTGATGACATCTCAAATGACATCACTGATGACGTCAGTGATGACATCATCCACATCATCTCTGACACACCCACTCACAACCCTATAGAATCTTTTATACACCCACTGCCACTCCCACACAACCATTCACAAACTCATTGACAGAGCCATACCAGTACTTACACAGCCACTCACTAATTCATAGATCTACACACACATCCACTTGCTCACCCATACTGCCTCTCGTACAACTGCTCAGTCACCAATACAGACATTGACATATCCACTCATATACCCATAAAGGCACTCACACACTGACTGAGTCACCCATAGAACTACTCACACACTAACACACTCACCCATACAGTCAATCATACAGGTACATACTAACCCAAACAGTTACATACACATACACTTACTTACTCATACAAATAGTAACACATGCTCATTCACCTATACAGTCACTGACAGAAGTATGTACTCATCCATATAGGCTCTCTCACATTCACTCACTCATGCATACAGTCACTCACCTATACTGCCTTTCACATAACTAGTTACTCAATCATACTGACACAAGCACTCCATCACCGACACAGCCATACAGACACTAACTCACCCATGCAGCTTCTCACACACGCACTCACTACCCCATACAGGCACTGACTCACCCACTCACTCATCCATACAGGCAGTCACACACCTCCTCACCCACACACACAGACACCCAGACAACCATAGAGAGTCAACCAATCAATCACCCATATAGTAATTCACGTACCCACTAACACACTCATACACCCACTTAGACATCAACTGACAGACAGATACATTCACACAACCAGACACTCATCTATACATTCATTGAGACACCTAATCACTCACGTATACAGTCAGTCACGCACCCACTCAGTCATCCAGTCACTCATACACCCCACTGATTCACCAATACACCTAGGTATATATATTTAACACTCATAAACTTTTTTTTAAAAACTCACAGTCATTGGAAGATATCACAGATCTCATCTGAGATGTCACCAGTCATGTCACTGAGTGATGTAATATGTGAGGTCATAAACAGTGCATGGTGGGGGCGCAAGTTATAGTTAACTCAGGTAACTAAAACGGCTGAATTTCTCAGGTTTTGTATGAGTGAAATGTCAGGCTAACTATAGCGTCCCTGTAACCTTTGTTTTTTTTAGTGAATATATATATATATGCCACAGCAATCGAATCTTTCCCTATCAATGAAAGAAATGGCACTCTGGGACGGGAAAAGATCAGCATCAGTTTATTAAATCAGGCCACTCCGGACAGGATGCATTTTGGCTGTTCCACAGCCTTTGTCACCTGACCAGCGCCATTTTGTGCAGAATATATATATATTCCTTTTTTTTAAATAAACATAGACAAAATACTACAATGTTTGTTTTTGAGCAGCACAATAAACTGGAATAAATATAACACACTCTGGGAAGTTAGGTAATGCTTACAGAACTGTCTGCAAAATTGTCATGATTCCATTTGATATTGTGAGTACTACAGCCATCTGACGTGAATACTTTCGACTCCATTGATTGCAGGCTAAAAATAGCAAGGAATCATGCAATGCATGCAAATAAACGTTTTAAGTGTCATCATATCTTATTTAAAGCGCACTATTGTTACACAACTTGACTAAGATTACATTTTTAAACAAAATCACTGACATTCATGCAATGTGCACTGTTAAGATACAACCTCAAGTGGCAAACCAAATGCTTTATACCCCATTGTAAATGCCAATTGCGATAATTGTAAAAAGCGCTCGGGATCATCAAATGACAGCAGCATCATACATAAGGGATTTTTTAAGCATTTAAGATGTATTTGTACTTGAAGCTAAAATAGCCAATAACCCTGAATTGTACATTAGTTATCCCTCTCGAAGTCGTAATTTCACACAACATTTTAAAAGTGCACTATTGCATCTCCCAAATTGATGTCACAACCTCAGTCCATTTCAGTTCAGACTTGTAGTGTGCAACAATATAGATGCAACCCCGAGGGACAAATTCATTAAAACCATTGTTGCTGCACAAGCCTCAAGTAAAAACACAAAACAGCTGAAAGTAGCAGTCAATGCAGCCTGCTAAAATATGACTAAATCAAAATATATCTCCAAAGTTTGCATATTCATACAGATAAGTCACCTGGTTATCTCACGTTGGAAGCTTTAAAGCTGCATACTCCTGCTGCTACTCAACTCCGGAGTCTTCTGATTCCCCAAACTCGATAGTGAGCCACAGCCCTCCACCGCACGGTCAATGCCACGGTGCCCAGCTCTGAACCATAACGTGAGTCTAGTGTTGGGGCTGTCTTGCAAGAAAAAAGGCTCCGACGGGAGCACACGAGGGCTCTCCATGCCAAACCTTTGCTCCAACACATGGGCCTCCACTTCCCCAGCTATTCCATGTGTTCGGGGGCTCGCCAACTTGCACAATGCTGACTCCAAAAGTTTGCGGTTAATGTCGGCGTGCTTCCAGAACACTGGTGGTGCACATAAAAGCGCTACAGCTAGCGCTTACAAAATGCTACAGCAATCTTTCCATATCAATGAAAGAAATGGCAATGAACAGCAAACTGTACTGTTGGAGTATTATATATATATATATATATATATATATATATATATATGTATATATATATATATATATATATATTTTATCCTACTGGCGGGTGCTAGTAGGTAGTTATAGTTAGGACCATATTTCTATAGGAAATATATATATATATGTGTCGGTGGGTCTTATTGTGCATGGAAGGTTTCAGAGTGATCCGTCAAGCGGGGAAGAGAAAAAGGGGGGTCAAAAAAGTGCGTTTCTCATGTTAATTACCATAGAGATTTTAGACACAACTACAGCCCAAATCGCTGGACAGAATTACACCAAACATGGCAGAAAGGTGGCTCTTGGTCCAGAAAGCACACTTTTTGTTATTTGGTGTAAATCCGTTAAGTAGTTTTTGAGATATTTTTCAGATATGCTCTGATTGGCCAATTTAAAGGTGACTAGTCAAGCCTCATTGGTTGGTGACACCCTGAACAATATGTTTTGGCAGCCATTACTTCTCAATGAAGTCTGACAGTCTCAGTAAAACCAGTACTTCCAACAGGAACAGCCTGTCAAACCATTCCTAAGCCCAATGCTGTCTTGGTTCAAGCCCAAATTCAGCCCAACGCAGACCAGTTTCAGCCCAGAAATCAGCTCAAAGTTGCAAGCCCTCAATATAAGCAAAACTGCCTTCAGGAAACATTCTAACCATACATTTAATTTCTTTTCAATATGCATATAGTGGGAGGAGGTTCAATGAGCACCTATGCACTGCTACAATCATGTCCCAATTCTTTTAGTAACTACTGATTTTGAAGATGGGTCCCCACTAGAACCTAAGTGTTACTTCAGTCACCACAAATCCAAACCTGAAACTAGCATTGATGAATGAGCTTTACTAGAGCAGACAATGACCCATCTTAATTAATTCCAAGTGCCAACATGTTGACACTCTTTAAGTAATGTGGCTCCTCAAAACGGATATTTAATGTATTTCATGGATCTCGCAGGATTAACACCACACAATTGTAATTATATTTATATAGCGCTTATTACCTCTGACGAGGCGTCAAATCGCTTTTCGCCGAGTAGCACGGTACTCCGGAAGAGGATTAGTGGTGATTAGTATAGGGAAATAAGAGTTCATTTTGAGTGGTGGACATGAGTCTGTTAGTAGAATTGAATAGGATAAAAAACGCCGGGAAGAGAGCTGGCAAAAAACAGCAAAGACAACAAATAACAGCAGATACAACAAATAACAAAGGAATCAGGTAAAAGTAGCACAAAAAGACACAAAATCAGAGCAATACAGCGATAAGAGAGTGGGCGGGGGACGAAAAAACTGCGGCAAAGACAACAAATAACAGCAGAAACAACAAATAAAGAAATCCGGAAAAAGCAACAGAAAATGACACAAAATCAGAGCAAAACAGCAGGATGTGAACGAACGGTGGGGGAGGAGGCAAAAGAATTAGGCAAATAGGATGTGATAAAACCAAACAATATCAGAGAGAGACAGGTAAACCGGCAGCAGTATAAGGGAAGCAAAACCAGGCAGGCAACAGGGGGGCAGACACCGGGACCTGCTCAGAGAGCAATGCAAAATCTAAAAATCTCCAAATCCGGGGCGATAGAAAAACTGTGCAAATGATTTTATTGCTGCACCCCGCATTGTGCCTGTGCAAGAATAACTTATAGAAATCAAAACAGCTATATGTCATGGAAAAGGTCAGAAAGGTCTGCATCTCAACAGCCCCAGAGAAATATAGCTAACCTGGCGACCAATAAAGTGGGCACAAAAAAATATATCATATCACCAAGTCAATTGTGAAGCACGCGAGCAAAGAAGCAAGGTAAAAAGGAATTATCTATCTACATTTTAAAACAATGGGGAGGCAGTATAGAAGATTGGGTGCTTCCATGTCTCACACTAAGCACTGTTTCCTCAACAATTTAAGTGCACACGAGGGACGCAGTTCCCACTAAATCCTAGAAGACGGATTGAACGTGTGGCATCCCTTCACTCCCACACTAGAGTGTAGACCAGCTCTAAAATGGCCTCCGCTGACAGGGAAAAGCCAGCGCGACCTACCTGAAATGGCCGCCACATTAGGTACATGAACTGTGATGGCCACCAGCAGCTAGATTGTATAATTGTGGCATCCATAATGGAGCGGGAAGGCTAGCCATAGATAACATTAACGAGCACGGCGAAACTTTAAGCTCAAAGATAGTATCGGGAAGAGGCGTGTCAGCCATTTTTAGCCCTACGAGAGCACGCTATTCTCAATGCATACAATGACCCTGCCCTCCACCCCAGCAAGACAGAAGGAGCAAATGCTATCACCTCATTTGTCTATGGATCACCATTTTCATTTATAGTTTAAAAAATAAACATAAATAAGCCAGTACGATTCCAGCTCTACCAAGCTGTGTGCTTGCTAGATTTGTTGGATGGGTTTTTGTTCCCCCATTAGCCACAGGCAGAGGGAACATCAATGGGATGTCCAGGGATGACTCAGAGTCTGCCCTCTGGTGAATTAACGGAGCCTCACCCGGCAGGAGGCTGCGGGCTTGCCAAGAGGGCACGAAGATGATTGCATTCCCTAAATTTCAGTACTTATTTTGACCACTTTCTTTCCTTTTTCAATCTAAATTCTTTTGCAAACATGGTCATTTCCCACCTTGCTTGGAATTACAAGCAACCTAAAAAGGAGGTGGTTGTGGATAGGCCATCCTGGACTCGAGACGCTACAGTTTGGCAGCTCAAGGTGGCAGACTTATGCTTCTCAGAAGGAAAAAAACTACTGAAGGACTCCCTTTTTGATGCTTTGTATGCAGAGATGTTTTAATTAACTCTGGTGATCCAAGTTCAGAAAAAATAAAACATTTAAGATTCTTGCAACATTCTGTAGAATTAGGATGGAAATTAAGCCATTTATCAACATTGTGATGCTCCATGGGATATAGATGCCCTGAAATAATTTTTCACAATGATACACATATAAAGAAAACACCCTGGCATTAAAGCAATACCAGCACAACTTATTTTGCAAGCTGTGACTAGAGGCCCACTACCTCATGCTAAAATGTACAAAGGCCAACAAGGAGATAGCCAGTTACTTTGCATAGTCCCCATCCCTCCACTCCAAAGTCCTTCACCATGACCATCTACTGTGACACAAAAAGTTAAACACGACATACGCTATTGCCTTTTTGTTTCAGTTAAGGCTAGACTAAATATCCCAGTTTTGGCAAGAAGCGGATGGGTTTGTTGGGGACCAAATAAAAACTATTGGAGCAGAAGAGAAAAAGACCACTTACCAAAACCTTAGGTGCTACCCTCCACCATCATCACTCATCTTGTCCCATTCAATTACATTCTCCTTGATCATTAGCACTGTCTGTCTCTCATATCACCATATTTTTTTTTTTTTTTTTACAGAGTTTTATATAGCGCGAACTTGACCCGAATAGGGTATCAGAGCGCTTTACATAGCACCAGTTGCATTACATGAGGACACATTCATTTTTGTTAGGCACCATTGACCAGTGCAATCTCATTGGGCTGTGCAGATCCTTTAAACCTCTCACCTACCTATGACTTTAGGTGCAGCAGGTCCTACAGCTGACTTTGAAATGGGTCACTAAGGGGCCCCATATTCATGTCCTTAAATTTCAAGTCAAAAGCATTGATCAATTTCTCAATAAAGACTGTAAAAATCCCTAAGGTAATCAATGCCACCAACGCAGTTCCTGTTTACATTTCAACTTAATTTTCTTTTCACACTAAGAGTATTTTCCTTTTTCAGGTGTGTTTCTGCAGTTTTGTTTTCATGTAATGTGTAAGAAAACAGGTCTTTTTGCAGGTGTCCCCCCATTTTTTGCCCCCGTTTGGACTACTAGATGCTGGTTCTCGACTCCGCTAGTGCACTGAAGTCTGCTAACCAGGTCTCAGTGCCAGTGCTCTCTCACTAAAACTGTTACATGTGAATTGGCACCCCCAACTGGCAAGGACTTTAAACCCCTTATAAAGACGCTAGTATATGGTATCAGCGGTACCCAGGACATGGGTGTTAAAGGGGTCACCAGGGCCTGAAGCACTGTCTGCGCCATCCCGGATGACCCAAGTAAACAGATGACAGAAGTCCTGCCATTGCAGACTGCAGGAGCAGTGCAAACTGCTCAAACTCGGCTTTGCCATCACCAGGTGAGGCAAAGTCAATGCACTATTTTTAAAACATGCTAGTCATCCCTAAGGAAGGCCTCCTGGGCTTAGGTGGCAGAGTGCATTATATTAAAGGTAAGGACATATAAGTGCAGGCTTATATATCCCTATATTAGCCTTTTTCCAATAAGGGCTACTATGAGTGATCAGCTGTCCATAGGATAACATGGGCTGGCACCCAGACAAACTCAAGGTCGCCAGCTGCATTATGGTACAGCCGAAATATGTCATGTTTGGTATCAACCAACGTGCCTCATCACCCCAGACATGATTCTTGTGCCAAAGTCGATGTGGCATGCACCCAGGTGGCTACCTTAGAGGTTGCCCACCAGGTTGCCCCAGCCTTTCCTGTGCTTTGGCTGGCAGCCCGCAGCTGCTGCCAATAAGACAGGAATCTGACCCCTGCAAACACAAGGACATGATGGACGGAGCGCTAAAACCTTTCAGACACTCACCCCCAGTCACAGATCTGGGTTGAATCCATCATCGTTCTTTAGCTCACTTGCCACCCGAGTTCAGACACAGCTATATGCAAATCAGTCTTGACCCTGTGCCTCATGGGAACAGTCCAGCCCGAACTGGCAAGCCATGTCTTCCCTGGACCGGAAACAAGCATCCTGGGACCAGTTTCGGGCTAACAGCCCTCATCAGCCAGGCTAGCTTGAATCCAGTGGCAAAGTGAGCAAGGGACCCGCGTCTGGGCATACCCTACCAACTTAGGGCGAACAAAGCAAACACAAGGAGATGATGAACGGAGCGCTGAAACTTTTCAGACACTCACCCCCATTCACAGATCTGGGTTGAATCCATCATCGTTCTTTAGCTCACTTCGCCACCCCAGTTCAGACACAGCTATATGCAAATCAGTCTTGACCCTGTGCCTCATGGGAACAGTCCAGCCCGAACTGCCAAGCCATGTCTTCCCTGGACCAGAAACAAGCATCCCGGGACCAGTTTCGGGCTAACAGCCCTCATCAGCCAGGCTAGCTTGAATCCAGTGGCAAAGTGAGCAAGGGACCCGCGTCTGGGCATACCCTACCAACTTAGGGCGAACAAAGCAAACACAAGGAGATGATGAACGGAGCGCTGAAATTTTTCAGACACTCACCCCCAGTCACAGATCTGGGTAGAATCTGACCCCTGCCAGGAGATGTACACTCTCCCAGGAATCAGAAATGATGACCTGGATGGGAAGGAGGCCACACCTCCCTCCCCGACAGGATAGCTAGTGAAGTGACACATCAAGGCGGTAAGCTTCAAAGCTTACACCACCAGTGATATGCAACCAGGCTGCCTACCAAAGGAGGAAACAGCCTTCCACCTGCCCCAAGCACATTTGCACCCAGGCAGGCAGGAAAATTATGTAGTGAAGAGGTGTACAACCCCAGAAGGCAACCCACACCTCTAGGGTGGGCTACCTGGTCTGTACAGCTAAGGACGCTTTTTGCTATTTTTAAAAGTGGCAGAATAGAGGGTTCTGGGTAGAAACGGTGATACCCCCACCTCCGGATGTGGTCACCTCAGGGGCAGATTAGCCACTGGGGCTAGTAGCCCATTGGCCACTTGCACACACAACCCTCAATCTAGGATCTAAGGGGCACTCCTGACACCAGAACCTCTGTTCTGATCTGAGTTGCAACAAAGGACACCGAAGAAACCCAAGTCTGCAACAACAGGAGCTGCACACACCAAAGGCGTGATACTCTGCACCTATGGCAACCTTCCTGGAACTGCATGACTGTGACTCGTCATAGACCAAAGACCAGTCCTCCCAGACAGAGGACCCCTTTGATAGCCAAAGTCAAACTAGACTCCCCTGGGCTAGTGGCACTAGTCCCCTGAACACTGCAGGTAAAACCAACGTACCAGAACCAAAGAATAGCTGGCCATTGGGCCCTCTGAGGGATCACCCGAAGGTAGATAGTCCTGTGCATTGTGGGAAATGGATGCGCTGACCTCCAGCAATAAGCAGGCAGCTACCTTTTTACCCAGACCTCGATACAACTTCTTGCAGACCTTACTGCTGCCAAGGCTTGTTGGTGGCCAATCTGGCACCCACCACCTTTACTCGATGCTGCAACTCGAGAGAACTCCATAACACCTTCATCCGACGCTGGCATGCGCCACATTATTGACTTTTTGCACCCGTTTCCTCACCAGCACCGTGTAAGAGGTAAAACCAGCTCCCCAGTGGCTCCCGCCTCAGCACCACTGACAGCCAGGACAATTCTGCACCTGGGCTTCTCAAGTCAGGTAAAACTGAACTGACTGTCGTGGACTGGTCCTGGGACACACATCACCTTCCCCCTCATTGGATTCAATGCAACTCGACCTACAAGAGACCGATTGTCACTAGTGCTTTTTACCATTGACCACAATGCTAAATTTTTTCAGTGTTGATTTGCAGTGATTTATTATTCCTTCTAAAATCCATAACTCCAGTTGTACTTATCTGATTTACTTAGTTTTGATGTCTAAATTTATATAAAAATCTGCTTTATCTTTATAAATTGGTGTTGGATTTCTTTTGAGTCATGTCAATTACTTATCGTCCATGTTGGTACTCTGAAATGATTAACACATGCTCCTCTAGTAAAGCCTAACTGGTCTTTGCCACTTTACCAGGACAGAGCTAAGGATTTATTATTGTGAATCCAAGGACTATCTTTGGAGTTTGTGAGAGTATTGCACAGTGAAGCCTAACCAGCATCACTGTATAATACTCCACCTTCTTACACAATGTATGAAACGTGTATAGTGATTATTCTGTAATGAATCACCTCCAGGTGTCTGGGTGTGTTTGAGCTGTGGGTGGATGTTTATGGTGGAGTACGATAAAAAGTTCTTACGCTGAAAGCAGTCTGAGTTTCTCAGAGTGCTAGCCAGTGGGTCATTAAGGGGTTTAGACTACGTCCACATTCAACACTTGCCCCTCTACAGAACACATAGGATGATGGTCACATGTAAATTGAACAAGTGTAGCCAGAATCTGGGTTAAGGCCAGTTTTGTATGCCCATCTGGGCAAGGGGAGGCCAGGGTTATAAAGCTCTTTTTCTCCCCCACATCTTTCTGAAATCCTCTGTCTGCATATCTCACGTCATCTCTTTCCTCTTCAGCACCAGGCTTTCATTCTCTCCTTGCTTATGTATTCCCTTTCATCAGTGCAGGATCTGATTGGGACCCAGCCACAGCCAGTAGACCCAGATCTGGGCCAGGGATAGTGGAATATGATCTATTTGTCCAGCTGTAATTTGCAGACATGTGGGGAGGGGTCATTCAGCAGCAACCACAACTTATCTGCTTTCCTTTAAGAAAAGCAACCTGTAGACTATAAGGGGGGTTTCTTATTTTCACTTCCAGCTGGAACCAACACAAAGACCTCACTTAAACGGCTAGACTGGGAGCAATCTGGACTCCAAAATCTAGATGCCAATGCACCCATTTTGTTATCATTTCACAACGCTTAGAGAAGCTACAATTTGGAGGCAGGATTTCGACTTTATCTATGAGAGATATGCAGGCACTATAAGAATGTCTGATGTGTCTCTCTGTATCAGTAATTACTTTAGTAATAATTTAAATTGTACTTTTGTAATTTAATTTCTTATGTAGCACTACTTATCTTAGGGTAATGGTAGGGTGTCAGAGAACTTTATATCACACAGATATTATACAAGGAATTATAGAACAATGTAAATCAATGGACAAGGAATGTTACATAAAAGAACAAGGGTTAAACAGTGTAGGAGTCACACATCATTCATCCTGGTAGCCACTGTATTTTAAAAAGTGATTGGTTTGGAGAAGAACAAAGTCTGGCTTTAACACATAAAACAGTAGTTGGGGTGGTCTATAAAAAAAGGCGTCATTACTATCCAAATGAAGCCTTTTTAGCATTCCTAGAATAACAAAAGATTGGCAAAAATTATAAGGTTCTAAACCTACACCTTGCAGTGTGAATGCAGATCCTGGATTCTGGTTCTTAACTCACTGCGCCAGATCAGCAGGATTGTAACTTAAAAACTTAAAGTAACAAGATGTTTGCTCTGCAGCAGGAACATTAACCCTCTGTGCTACTTTACAGTGAGTCAAACCTGTTATTAGACAAAACACAAATCTTTGCACAAGGTGAATTAACAAACACGCTTATCTTACCATTATTAGTATTCATCTTTCATCTCATATCGGACCTCAAGCACGACGTGTGACAGAAAGTCTCCTCTCCACTTTTCCCGATTTCTGTGAAGCTTGACTCTCTTAATGAGCACAACTCACTCCGTTACTGGAGGACCGGACACACACTGCACAGGATTCTTTTCAAACAGAGCCGTCATTAGAAGCGTTTTCACGCACTGCACATGACAATGACGACGGCCCTGTCACGAAACAGCACTGAGGGATGGTGCCAATAAAGAGACAGTTATATTAAGGTGCACGACGTGCCCTCGCACCTTAATGTAACTATTTATGTCATTATTGTATGAGCACCCGTGACAGGCTGCTGCCTAGGAGTTTGGGGTCTAGGAGGGTATTGGCCTGGGGGAGGGGAGGTCAGACTGATGAGGGCTTGAGCCTGCAGGCAGACAGAGTGAGGAAAGCAGCCAGCTGAGCTCAGGGGGCAGCATGCACATTGAGAGCATGTGCAGCCTCATCTGGAAAAGAGACACACAAGGAACAATCCAGCCCAAAAATCTGTCACCCGCCAGGTGTGGTTTTACCCCACACAAATGGGAAAAACGTCACCCATTTGTGCGGGAAATAGCCCAATCTGGCAACACTGCAGCTTGTCAGTTGATTACTTTGTGTTCCACTGCAGCCTCCCAGAGTGTTCTAAAGAACAAAAAACTTTAACCAGATCAAAGCTGCACCAAATGTCCAATTATGATCCGTTAGATCATTTCCCAAGAATATCCAATCCGTTTTGTAAGATATAATCTCGTTTCTTTATTGATTTCTTTAAAAGGCCACAGCCAACGCGTTTCGTTCTATACGCAGAACTTCTTCAGGGCGAAAGTGTTGTCCATGAAAATATTGGTTAATGGATGCATCAAGCGATATTTATTGATTCAAGGTAATCTAGAGATGGTACTCGTGTCTCTCATTTATATATCAACGTCGCTATTTAATTAGAGATGGCGTATTGCGCTCAAATTCTCCATTGCCATGAACATATACCAATTTTTTCTTCTTCTTCAAAGAGACGAGTGTAACATTATAACATGATAATCATTCAGTAAGGTTCCTGTGACGATATATATTAAACACCGTATACACCGAACCTTATGTCGAAGCCATTAAGCCCAAATCGCTCTCCGGCGTTCCTATTCCCGCCCGTGAACAACTAGAGCACTAACAGTCTTATTTAAGACAAAAGTATGGCACACCTGTAGCCATCTTGATTGAATCAAACTAGTAAAACGTAAAATATTTAATTTAGGAAGGAACAAAATGAGTGGGTTCATTTTGTCATGGGAATTATGGTTAGTGCTGTAGTAAGAAAAAGTATGACACATTTTAAGTGAGTTCTCAAATATCTTCCTCTTCTATTTCATTAAAATGTTCTGATACGCAAACTGAAACATGCACTTTCAACACCAGCAGCAGACTGAATGTTAACTCCTTGGTGATCAGCAGCTTTACTACAGTATTCTAATGAGCAACTAGAGTGCTAACATTCTGATTTGATGCCAAAAGTGCGACACATCAGAAAGCCATCTTGATAGAATCGAAGAAGAAAACTGAAAGCATTTTCTACTGAGGATACTGCAGTAAATGAGGAAATAAGGGAGCTTCATAACAAATAAGTCTCCCAAGATGACCACCAGAGATAAAACAGCCCAAATGTATCACTAATATCACCCAAATGTAGCCCAAGTATAGCCCAATGACAGAAGTGTGCAAACACTTAATTTTTGTTTTTTTTGCAGTTTTATGTGGCGCAGACTTGACCCAAAGGTATTGGAATACTTTACATGAGCATCAGTTACGTTACACAAGGACACATTCATTTTGGTTTTAGGCTTGGGGAGATTAAGTGATTTGCCCAGAATCACGGGATGTCGAGGTGACCTCAAAACTTGAACCTGGTTCCCCAGTTGCAAAGCGTGCAGCTCTGGCCGTAATGCCACATTCTCTTCCCTAAATGTAACATATAATCAAGTGATCAACTGGATTACAAAACATCAAGATAGCAAATAATTTAAAAGTGCTGTGTCGCTATTTGCGAACTCAGAAAATATGTCCTCATTTTTGTTTTTTAGAGCACTAACCATAATTTCTATGGATATAAGACCTTCTCGTTTTTATAATTTCTAAAAGAAATGCTTTAGGTATTACAATTTTGATTACACCAAGATGATGTCAGGCATGCCACACTTTTGTGATATAGAATGTTAGCAATCTACTTGTTCATTAGAATACTGTGAAGAGGCAGAGGTCAGGGGCATGGACTCAGATAATTGAGGGCAGGGAGGAGGGTGGAGAGGCAACAAGTTGACCATGCTGGGCAGGTGGAAGGGGTTGTGGCAGCACAACGGACCATGGAGGGCAGGGGAAACGGGGACAGGAGCAACAAATCAACCATGCAGGACAGGCAAGAGTGGCTGTGGCAATATAATAGACCATTGGGGGCAGACGGAAGAGGCAGTGGCAGTACAACCATACATGTCAACAGACCCGATTCAGGCAGGAGACTCCCAATGTTTTTAAGCCGAAAAGGGCTTTTTTGTATCTGTCTCCTGCCTAAATCTCCTCTTTTTCAATGTAAGTCAATGGGTAAAATCAATTCCCCAGATTTGTTTTCCAAAATCTCCCTCTTGCCAAGTTCAAAATGTTGGCAAGTATGGTACATTGGATCACAGAGGTCAGGAGGAATGGGGTAGGGACATGGACTAAGATAGCAGAGGGCAGGAGGGAGATGGGCAGGGGGACCAAACTGACCTTACAGGGCAGGCTTCAAGGGTTGCAGCAGCACAATACACCGCACAGGGCAAGCGGGACGGCAGTGCAGCACAACGGACCATGGAAAGCAATAGGGAGGGGACAGGGCAATGCACATGCAAAACAGAGAGCAGAGGGGAAGGAGGCAAGGGCAACAAGCTGACCATACCAGACAGACAGGAGGGACAGTTGCAGCATAATGGACCATGAAGGGCAGGAGGGGGGACAGGGTCACGAAGACGGACCAGACAAGGCAGGGGGGAGGGGATAGGGGCCTGCACATGGAAAACAAAGGGCAGGGGGCAAGGGGGCAGGGCAGGAGCAGCAAGCGGACCATGGAGGGCAAGCGGGATGGGCACTGGAAGCACAACACACCATGGAGGGCCACAGTGAGATTATAATGACATACACACAGACATCGGAGGGAAGGTGGGTGTCAGGGGCACCAAGCTGACCACACAGAGCAGGTGGGAAGGGCTGTGGCAGCACAGAAGACCATGCATGGCAAGCAGGAGGGTTAATGGCAGCACAACAGCCATGGTGGGCAAGAGGGACGGGGCAGGGGCATGCACAAAGGACCATGGAGGACAGAAGGGAGTGGTAGGGGCTGGACACAGACAAGAGAGGGCAGGGGAAGGGGCTTCACAACAGACCACACAGGGCAGGCAGCAGGAGAAGTTGCAGCACAACAGAGCATGAAGGACAGAAGGGAGTGACAGCAAAATGGACCATGGAGTACAGGAGCGAGGGGATGGGGTCATGGAACTCAGACAGGCAGGGTGGAGGTGGCAGGGACAGGCAGCAGCCATATGACCATTCTAGGCAGGCAGGACAAGCAGTCCCAGTTCAACAGAACACTCAGAGTAGAAAGGAAGGGCAGCTGCAGGTCCATGGAACATGGTGGACAAAAAGGAGGGAGCAGGGGCATGCAAACAGACATTGGAGGGCAGGGGGAAGGAGGGTAGCAGCAGCAAGCTAAGCACAGAGGCTAAGCAGGAGGGCAATGATGGGGCATACAATTGGGCAATGGAGAGGAGGAGGAGTGGGCAGGGACATCAAGCTAAGTGGAGTGGCAGCACATTGTACCATGCATGGCAGGAGGGAGTGGGCTGGTGCATGAACTCGGACAACGGTCACACAGGGCCATGGACTTGGATAATGGATGGCAAAGAGGAGGGGGAGCAGGAGCAGCAAGCTTGGGTCGGGACAGCACAATGCCATGTCAGGCCCTGCGTCGACTCCCCCCCCCCCTTCACCGTGCATTGCAAAGGTGACAGAGACGTTATAGTTAGAAAGTAGAATTTGAAAAACCTTAGGAATCCACTAAAGAAACAAAGGTTACAGGTATGTTATAGTTATGTTCAGATTTTACACGCACAAAACCATAGAAATTCAGCTTTTATAGTTAGAGTAATTTCAAGTAACTATAGCTCGTGCCCTATGGCAACTATATGTATATAGGTATATATGTATATGTGTGTGCCTGTCTTTAAATGCTAAAAATATTCAGAGACGGGAGCCTATGCATGGGCATGCAAGCATACACAAGGACAACCATTGTTTTGTAAAACTTAAGCACTAAGACAAAGGATAGTCAGATATCTAGAGAGACCTTTAATAACAGTTGAGGTTGGTTGAATATCACTTTCTTTAGATTGTATTGCTAATATACTTTTAAAACTGTGCATTGTTAGATGGTATATTTTCATTCAATTGTCAATGCACTTTAGCGTCCAATAATTTTTGTCCTTTACTTCTGTTGTTAGGGCCCAATAAGTCTGGTTATATTTTTAAATGTTTATGTCTTACTGTATTGTTGTAATAGATGATTTAACTTAACATAGTGATGGAGCAGAGAAAATAAAAAAATTTTAACCCCTAACAAATTTTATAAATAATTAATAAAGTGTTCGTTTAAATGTATTAATCAACACTGTACGTGGGGGAAGGGTAATACGCAAGTATACGTGCTGAATAATCTATTAACGAATGTCTGTGTGTCTAATTATAACATAAAAATAATTGCGTACTAATTTATAATTAATGCATGATTTGTGCTTCATAGAAAATAAACGTGTCGTCGCAAAAACAATAGTGATGGTAAGTAAGGAACAGCTTAAATGTTGCTTTCTGCTAGGTAATAACTAATTGGGGTACGTAGATGACGGGAGGGAAACGAAAAGGCTATGTTTCTCTATTTTAATTATGTTTTGTTTATTTCAAAATAGTGCTTCTAAGTATAAACGAGTGGCGATATAAAATGGCTGCCAGTTAATGAAGTGCGCAAGTGCGGGAAACACGTGACAAGGGAGAAAAGTTGGAGAAAAGCTAACCTCGTGATGTTGCTGAGAGGCTAGGATGCGAGAATGGTCAAGGCTGATGTGACCTAATTGAACTGATAGTGTGCCGTGGTGATCAGCAAGGAACCGTGGGAAACCATTTTAAGAAAAAGGACAATGCCTGCAGAGTTCTCAATGTATCGAAAGAAGTTACAAATGTACTGATCGAAGCGGATGGAAACATGTCTTGAACTGTGAGAAAGAAATGATCCAAGGACCATTTGGATCCGAGAGAACTTGATTAAAAGAATGAATAGATGAAATGAATGGACCAATGAAAGAAAAGCGTGTTATTAATGTTGCAACAATTAGTTAACAAAGTTAGAATTAGGGTATAAGAGGGCCTACTCTTAGTGGGAGGGGGGACACAGTCACGATCGGAGTTGGAGAGTCGTGTTGGTGTTGGTGGCTTCCAGTGCTTGGTGGTCCTGATCGATCCATTACTGAGCGGGAGATGCTGAAAGACTGTTAGATGAGACGGGTTGCAGGTAGCTGATGCTGACGAGCTGAAGTTTCTGTTGCTGTCTTAATTTTCCAGTTGAGTATGAGAATCAGGTTATTTTTAATTCTTAACTTAGGTTAGAAATCATTAGGCTAAATTAGGAAGGTAGGCAGGTAATTAGGGTTTTGCTTCATGACAAAAATTTCCTTTCTGCAATAAGATTGATTATGCTTAATAAATATTTGAATTAATAATGAATGAATAATTGAATAAAAGTTTAAATTCTTTCTCATGCTTTTAAAATTATATAAAATTTAAGATTCTTTAAATCAAACGACTCAGTGGTTATTTTACTAAATGATTGTGACACCAGTAATTGGTTATTGTGATTTAGCTGGTCTTAATCACTATGAACTAATTTCTTACATGAATGATTCATCGACAAAACAATGAGCAGGAATATCTTAAGAAATAACTGAAAGAAAACGATAGGTTTAGGTAATAAGATATCCCGGCTCTTTCCAGCGGTACATAAATGGTGTTTTCCATTTAGTTCTCATGTTTCTCCTAGGAGTACAGATTTTCGTAAAGGTGTAAAGGAAATCCAGGTGTGTGCGAGTGTGATAGGCGATGTTTATGGGCCCCATCGTCATGTGGATGTAAGAAAATATAGTTTGCCCCTGGATGACCAATAAGTGACCTAGGAGGAGAATAGTTTTATTGTACGCGCTGCATCAGATTTCTTGGTAGCAGAGTTATGGTTTTCTATAGATTAGTTTAGTGATTATTGTTTATTGATTATTGATAATTTTTGATGACTAACACTATGGGGCCGATTCCGATCTCGGCCGGTAGGGCTCCGAATCGGATTCGGCTTTACCGGATCCGATTCGGAGCCCTATTTCCCGACCGATTCGTACGCGCGTCCGGGCGAGCGAGTACGATGCGAAATCGCCGACCGACTCGTCCGGGCGTCCCGACCGCTCCGACCGACTCGTTCCCGGGTCTAATCGCACCGACCGACTCGCTCGGACTCGACTCGCACCGCACAATGGAGACGTTCCCCGGCCGGGTAAGTACGATGCGCACCGCGACGCAGTCCGACCGAGCCGCGCACTCCGGCTCGAAAGAGCAGTCGGAGCCGTACTTTGGGGTCCGTGTCGGACCCCCTGTACGCGTAGCCGCGCGAGTCGCACACAGGGGGACCCATGGGTCCCCCTACCTGTGCGTGTACGGCGCGAGTCGCTTCGCCGCGTACCCGCTGTAGGGGGCGCCCTTGTCCGACTCGCACCCATTGAGTCAATGGGAGCCCGCGTACGCGTTGTACGACAGGCTCCCATTGACTTCAATGGGAGTCCGACCGACTCGAGTCCGATGGCATACGTGCGCATCGTTCTCGTTCGGTCGGACTGCACGGGTCCGATTCGGTCGGAAATCTCTCCGGGTCCGGCTCGGTCGGAGAGATTTCCGGCCCGAATCGGAATCGGCCCCTTTATGTTGAGTCGCGTTCTGTTAGATGTGAGTTTTCACGCTTCTGGGATGTAGGAAGTGGAACACGTGTGGCAAGAGAAGTCACATGGAATTTGGTACATGGTCTGAATTCATTTTGGTAATAACACAGGTTGTGTTATGTTAGGGATTTTCTGTACGAAAGGTGTGTAACTAAAATAGCAAATCACGTTTTCTTGTAAAACTTTGGCCTTAATTCTCAGGAGCCTAGTCTCCACATGTGTCTTATCCCCAGAGAAACGAGTAAATTGTTTGCTTGAAAGAAGGGTAAGGTAGAGGGAAGTGCTACTTTATCGGCGACAGTTAATAATTCTGTGGTAGGGTAGAGGTAAGCGCTGCCTACTGGAAATACAGGATTCTTGTGTAAAAGGACAAAGCTGTCACTTTTGTTTAGCGAATCAGACTATGGAATTGTTTTAATTGTTGTAACTAACGAAGAAAACAGTGAAAAGAAAATTGCCGATAAATTTTGTAAAGGAGGGGTAAAAGAGCAGGAGTGACGTAGAAAAAGTGCCGCGCTAGGATTGGATAGTGCGCTAGTCACGTGAACAACAGAGTCAGGAGTGACGTAGAAAAGTGCTGCGCTAGGATTGGTTGGTCCGCAGACGAAGGGAATCGTTCTGATTGGTGCGTTAGTGTGAGTCGCGCTGTAATTGGTTGAAGTTCCGTACACAGAACAGTGCTGGTGTAAAGAGAAAAACAAATCGAAAACATGCCGTATTACGAGTATGAAAGGGAGAGAACGTCATGGACGACAAAAATAAAGAATTTCTTTAAGATAGACAAAAAGGTTGTGACTAGAGAGGGACAAGTAATTCCTCCGCCGAAATCAGCAGCTTCACATATGATGCTGAAATATGGATATCATACATGCATATGGTTAGAAAATTGGGCAAAGTATACGAAGAATGATGGTGCATTAGCTTTCCCTGAGAATGGTTCATTTAGTGTAGCGGTTTTGCGGAATTTGCGAGAAAAGATGACAAATCTAGAACCTAGACCTAGACCGACACAGTTTGAAGCGTTGACAGAATGGGAGGATGAGATGTATGAGCGAGAGAGATTCAGAGGTTTAAGAGATCATGAGTTTATGCCTGGAAGGATGTGGGGAATAAATCATGAGGATAGAATAAAACGTTGGAGATGTGCTAACATGACAGGAGGTTTGTTTCCAGCTTTTACAGTTGAGGAAGAGACTAAGAGAAAACGGACTGAGAAAAAGAAACATATGGAGAGGGAGAAATATATGCATGAGAGCGAAACGGATGATGAATTGCTGGAAGATATTTTAAATAGAAATCCACCTCCATATCAGCAGAGTTCTACAGTGGTGACACCAAATGCGCCGCTAATAGAGACTATGCGAAATAAAAGTCCGGAAAAAAGAATTGAAAAAAATAGGTCACAAGATCAAATGAGAACTTCACAAAGTGAAGGAATAGAAAGCGACAATGCAAGCGAATTAGCAAGGACAACAAAAGAACTAACTGAGAAGATTAGAGAATTGACGAAAAATATGGAAGCAGTGACTGTACCTGTAACAATAGGTCCAGTAATACCAGTTTTTGAGAATCAGAAAATTGATGAACGATCTTTAGTGATTCCCATGAGTTCACAATTTCAGAGAGAAAAAGAAAGGATGGAACAAAGTGCAAGTACAAGTAATTTGGCTAGTACTTACAGACCAAGTCCACCTACAAATTTGACTGTGAATGAGTGCAATGGTAGGAAAATGCATATGGTAACAGAATCTGCAACAGAGACTCCTGAAAAGAGTGGTAATTGGGTAGAACTAAATAATACACCCATAGGTCCGACTCCTGATGAGTTAAATGAATGGATGAAGGCATTTAAAATAAAAGAACCAGAAGAAAAACCATTAGATGTAATTAGGTTAAAAATTGACATGGAAGAATTAATTCTAGGAACGATTGGTACAGAAAAGATAAAAATTACCAGGATGATGAAATAATGTTTCTGTGCAAAAGTATTACATGGAGAGCAAAGAATTTACATGACAAACTAGAAGAAGTAGCCAGTGAAATTGGAATAGACTTTGCGAAAGTGAAAACATTGCAGAAACCCTATAGAGTAGACTTTTGTGAAAAAAATATTGAAAATTTGAACACGGCAGGAAGGCTGACACAGATAAAAGAGTTAATTGTGTTATTGAGAAAATGGGGTGATGTGGACAGATGGAAGGTTAGATGGACAAAAAGAATGAGAAAACTACAGACAAAGCTTCTTTGGCTTTTATGATAACTGAAAAAGAACCTGTTGCCAGAGAATACCCTATGAGAGAAACTCCAGGTGGTAGTTATGTGCATGTTCCCTGGACTAGGCAGGATATACTGTCATTCACAAATGACTTTCCGAAGCTAAGAGAGAAACCAGTTGAATGGTACCGACAAGTAGAGAGGTTTGTAAAGGTTTCAAAGGTGTTGTGGATAGATTTAGATGGATTATTTGACATAGTGGTACCAACTGATTTGTGGTCAGAGTGTAAGATTACAGTTGACTGGCCAACCACAGAATATCCAAGAGATCCTAAGACAGGAGCTCCAGGTCCTGAGGTGATGAAGAAGTATGATAAGGTGATTACCTTTTTGAAGAATAAGATTCCTCCTAAAGAGACAGATTGGGTAAAAATCGATAGAACTACACAGGAAAGTAAGGAGTCTGTACACGCCTATTATAAGAGGTTGTTGTTGGTTTTCAAGCAGTATAGTGGATATGAGGAATTAAGTTAAAAAGATATGAGTCATTTTGTGTACAGATTTGTGTTTGGATTGAAACCAGAGATTAGTGAAATGATTAAACAGCATATGATTAATTGGCAGAATGGCACAGTCGATGATGTGCTGAGGTATGCTAAGTATTGCAGTGATGATATTGAGAGTAGACAGCGTAAATTGAAAGAGAAGGCAATGTGGGCACAGGTGAAAGTGGCAGAAAAACAAGAAGCTCAATTGGATAATAATAGTGGGATTGAAACAGGACAGAATAAAACGCGACCTAACATAGGTAAAGGGAAAGGTCAAGTGAGTCTAGAGGAGGCAAAGAAGAAATGGCCCTGTCATAATTGCGGAAAATTAGGGCATTGGAGAAACGAGTGTAAGTTCCCACCTAAACCTAATCCGGAAAATCAATCATTAACTCCACAGGTGCAGAATGAGGTAGTTGTTCAACAAAGTCAGGTGCCGCAACCACCACTTCCCAACACTGTTAACCAGCAAAGATACAGTACAGAAACAGGATTCTACGGAGGAGAGCAGGTAACACATTTGCCGCGAGCAGCTAACATTTCTCAGTATTGGTTGCGTCAGAGTGAGGATGAGCCGGATGAAGGTTTCTGACGGTGCCCAGGAGAGGGAAAAGAGTGCGTACTTGGCGCAACTCTAGAGGTAGATCAGTCTGGTCCCTTTGTGGATGGAGAAGTGAATGGTGCAAATGTAACATTCCTTGTCGATACTGGAGCTACCCGTTCTACTGTTAGATCAGTGGAAATTCCAAACCTTCCTCTCTCAGGTGAATGCATCCAAGTGGTAGGAGTAGCAAATCAGCAGATTAAAACACCACTTACTGAATTAGTGGAAGTAAAAATTGGTTCTTTTAGCAAAATGCATAAATTTGTA
The DNA here is from genome assembly GCA_963921515.1 of Calotriton arnoldi. Classification (NCBI taxonomy): domain Eukaryota; kingdom Metazoa; phylum Chordata; class Amphibia; order Caudata; family Salamandridae; genus Calotriton; species Calotriton arnoldi. Next base: position 1,883,855 of record CAWUFW010000549.1, read on the forward strand.
GTATGCGATTGTAGTCCTGTAAATCTTTTAGGTCGTGACCTCTTGTGCAAGATGAATTGCACAATTTATTGTACACCAGATGGAATTGGATTTCAGACCTCAGATGAAGATGTATTGTATAAAGTAACTTTGATGAATCAGGAACCTGAAATGAATGGTTTGTTTCCTGCATTTGATGCAGAAAAACTTCCAGAAGAACTAAAAATTGCAGTGAAAGAAAGTGTGTGGGATTTTACAGGAGAAGATATTGGATTAATGAAAGAAGTTGATCCCGTAAAGGTAACAGTAAAAGAAGGAACAACTTACCCGAATACGCCACAGTACAAATTAACTCCAGAAATAATTGAAGGAATAACTCCTGTAATAAATAAAATGATTGAACAGGGAATTCTAAAAGAAATAATGAGCAGTCCATGTAATTCACCTATTATGGGACTGAAAAAGCCAAACGGAACATATAGAATAGTACAGGACTTGAGAAAGATCAACAAAATAGTTGTACCCTGTTGTCCAATAGTGCCAAACCCTGCAGTAATTCTATATCAAATTCCACACGAAGCTGAGTGGTATACAGTGATAGATTTGTGTCACGCATTTTTCTCTATTCCTTTGCATCCAGATAGCCAGCCATTATTTGCGTTCCGGTTCGGAGAGCGTATCTTGGCATGGTGCCGAATTCCTCAGGGGTATACAGAAAGCCCCTCAATCTTTAACCAGATTCTAAAGAAATCTCTGGAAGATTTGAAAATGCCAGAAAAGTCAGTGATGGTGCAGTATATCGATGACCTATTGGTGGCATCGAAAACAAAAGAAGCATGTGTAAGTGATACAATTGCTTTACTGAACCATCTAGAGAAAAGAGGACATAAAGTGTCCCCTTCAAAATTGCAATTTTGCCAAAAAGAAGTTCAATATTTAGGGCATAAAATTGAGAAAGGAGTGCGAAAGATAGCGACAGAAAGAGTAAGAATGATTCAAGGAATGAGAGCACCAATGACGCAAAGAGAGGTAAGAATGTTTCTGGGAATGGTTGGATATTGCCGACAATGGATAAGTGGTTTCTCCTTGATTGCAAAACCATTACAAAAATTGACCAAGAAAGATGTAAGAGACCATTTTGAGTTAAATAACGAAGAAATGAAATCTTTCAAAGAGTTGAAAAAGAAATTGTGTGAGGCCCCTGCTTTAGGCATGCCGGATTATGAGAAGGATTTTGAATTGTACTGCAGTGAAAGAGATGGATGTGCGTTTTCAGTACTGGTACAAAGACATGGAACAATGAAAAGACCAATTGCTTATTTTTCAGCTGTTTTAGATCCTATAGCAAAAGCGTTGCCCGGATGTCTGAAAGCAGTTGCTGCTACTTGTGTAAGTCTGGAACAAAGTGAAGGTATAGTGATGGGGTATCCACTGAGAGTATATGTTCCCCATTCAGTAGAAATTCTTTTGACAAGAACAAAAACACAGTACATGACACATAGTCGGCTGACTAAGTACGAAAAAGTAATCTTGAGTGCTGAAAATGTGACCATAGATAGATGCATGAATGTGAATCCTTCAACATCATTGCCAGATGAAGAGAGTATAATTGAACAAGACGAAGTAGATCATGATTGTCTGAATGTGCTGGAATATTGCACAAAACCAAGAGCTGACATAAAAGATGAACCGTTAAAGGAATCAGATTATGTCATGTTTGTGGGTGGCTCCTGTTTGAGAACGAAAGAAGGAGTTTTAAGCGCAGCTTACGCAGTGTGCACAGTGGCAACTGTGATGGAAGCGTCTTGTCTGAAAGGAATATGGTCTGCACAAGTTGCGGAACTGATTGCTTTGATTCAAGCATGTAAATTAGGAAGAAATGTGCGAGTCACGATTGTGACCGATAGCCAATATGGTTTCGGTATCGTACACGACTTCGGTCAGATTTGGTCACAAAGAGGTTTCTTGACGTCTGCAGGAACACCTATCAGAAATGGAGATTTTGTTAAAAAGCTGCTTGAGGCGATACAGCTGCCTAAACAAATAGCTGTAGTGAAGTGCAAGGCACATAAGAAAAACGAAGATTACATAGCTGTTGGAAACAACTATGCTGATGAGATCGCCAAATATTGTGCAGAGAACATGGTGTCCCTGAATAAAAATAGAGAAAGGGAGCATATCTCTTCTCCTTTGCTTTTTACTAACACGGTCGAGACATGGGATGAAGTGAGACAGTTACAGGAAGCTGCAAATGATGAGGAAAAAGATTACTGGATAAAAGCAGGATGTAGAAGACAGGAAAATAATGGTGTGTGGGTGTACAGAGATGAAAGACCAGTTATGCCTGATAGCATGATTGCAGACATGGCACGGATGTACCATGGACAAGCTCATATCGGGAGAGATGCAATGATCAGACTTTTCAGACAAACCTGGTATAACCCAAAATTCAGAGCGATAGCTGAAAGTCTTTGTCAAAGATGTCTTATTTGTCAGCAATTTAATCCAGGAAGAAAGACAATAGTGAGTCTAGGAACAATAGGACGAGAAGGAGGTCCGTTCACTAGAATGCAATTGGACTTTATCGAAATGCCCCCTTGTAACAGACTAAAATATGTTCTAGTGGTCGTCTGTTTGTTTTCTCGTTGGGTGGAGGCATACCCCACTAGAAGGAATGATGGAACAACAGTGGCAAAACTTATGCTGCGAGAGTTCATTCCAAGGTATGGTTTTCCAGTCACGGTTGAGACAGATAGAGGAACACATTTTCAAAATGAGTTGATCCAATTGATTTGTGAAGCATTGAGTATTAAACAAAAACTACTTTGTGCATACAGACCAGAGGCTTCTGGGGTAGTAGAGCAAATTAATGGAACAATTAAGAACAGATTAGGAAAAATGTGTCAAGCTACAGGACTCAAATGGCCAGATGCACTGCCCCTTGTTCTGATGACCATCAGAAGCATCCCTGAAAAGAAAACTGGACTTAGTCCTCATGAGATGATCATGGGACGAGCAATGAGACAAGCACAAGTACCTGTCAACAAGTTATTGACTATAACTGATGATCTAGTACTGGATTATTGCAAGGGACTGGCTGATGTGGTGCGTTCTGTGTTTCATCAGGTTGGACCGGATGCGACCACTCTTGAAAGAAAACCAGCCCACGACTTGAATCCAGGAGACTGGGTCCGCATAAAAATCCACAGGAGAAGAAACTGTCTAGTTCCTCGCTGGGACGAGCCACGACAGGTAATCCTAGTGACAACGACTGCAGTCAAGTGTGCAGGAGTGAAGAACTGGGTCCATGCCAGCCACACAATCAGAGTTCAAGAACCTACTGATCGACATGTGAGTCAACGTCTGGAAGTGTGGGATAAAAGTTTAACGGCTGGGACAACAAGAATAAGAGAAAGGGTGCCAGAACTTGAAGATCGACCTGAAAGTCGACATCTGGAAACCCCAACTGCGAGCACCTCTAGAGAAGAAGAGGAGGAAGAAGAAGAAGAAAGAAATTCAGAAATTCCAGAACCTGAAGATCGACCTGTAAGTCGACATCTGGAAATATCTGATACAAGTTCAGGATCTGATGATTCAGTTGCAAACTGTGAAGAATTTCGAAGGAGAACTTGGGGTTATAAACCAATTAGAGAAGAAAATGAGCAAGAAAATGATTTAGATGAGCAACCAAGTACAAGTTATGGTGGAAATCCTTCAGAAATAATATCAATAGACGAAGTAGGGAAAGAAGTACACAAAAAGTTAGAGAATCGAGAAGAACCCCGAGGAGCAATAGGGACAGATAGAGAAATAAAAGAACAGGGAAATTTAGAAGTAGAAAGTGAGGAAAACACCAAATCGGAAGAACACCGAGGAGGGACAGTAATAAGGGAACACAAGAAGGAGAAAACAGATCCACCGGTAAGAGACGAGGAGATCATAAGCTTCAAAATAAGAGACAATAGTGAAAAAGTCGAAACTGAATCTGAAGAGAGTGGAGAAGAGGAGAAAACAAAAACTGAATCAAGAAAAAGAAATTGGAAATCAGAAAGAGAAGAAAAAGAAGGTGAAGTCAAAAGGCCAAGAAAAGGAGATAATTGGCCCAGCAACTATATAAGAAAATTGAGATATAGAATAATAAGAGCAGGAGAAGAAAGTGCTGAACAAGTGAATGAAATAACAAGTCAAAAAGGACAAGAAAAGCCAAGTGGAAAACGACTGCAAAAGTCTAAAAGAACGAAGAAAGTGAATGCAAAGTATAAGTCACCTGAGTGGCTATATATCGCACTGACGGATTACAAAGAAGAAGGAAACACTCACGAGAACCAGAGACTAAGAAGTCGAATGGGTAAAGGTGAGATGCAACAAACCTGAAGTGAAGACTTATAGTGCTTCTGCCGGACATGACAATTTTACTGGATATGACAAATCACCGGATGTGACAACGAAAGAATTCTGGAGAGAATTAAAAGAAAGTACCAAGCAAAGACTTTTTGAAAGCAGAGTGGCATCTAAGTCATTTCTGAGGTGTAGTGACACAATTTTCTGAAACTTAAACAAAAAGATAAAAGCAAAAATGGAAAATACTAGAGATAGAAGAGATAAATGTGAGTTTGTAAAAAGATGGTGTAAAATGTGCTGCTTTTGTATAGGTTTATTAATGACCGTATGGATAGTTTTAGCAATCACAATTCCTATTAGTTTAGCTGTAATAGAAGCAAAGAATGATACTAAACCAGAAAAAGAAACTAATATTAAAGAACCAGTTATTTTAAGAAGTAGTGCAGAATTACATAAGGATAAGTCAGTAACAGACTTTTCTAAAAATGTTTTTACAAAATTGTTGTATGAATATGTAGAGACAATGGATGTGAGAGATTGTTATGTTTGTATGCAGTTGCCTGCATCAGTGTCAGAAGGTGTGACTTATCATCACCTACCTCTAACTTATGGAATAACCTGTAGTGTAATAGCAAGTTTATTTTATAAAACAGGTAGATTAGAGTCTTATTATACTGATATAGATAAGATTTTTCAAACGTTCCGGTAGTACCAGAACTTAACAAAGTAAAACCAGCAAAAGTTTTAGGAGAATTCTTTCTAGAACATAGAAAATTAACCTTAGAAGAAATAGTTAATAACAACCTTACCTGTGAGTTAAAGAAAGAAGAAAAGGTATTTTTAGAAATGGGTGAAGAAAGAAGAATGAAATTCCAAAAAGAAGCAATAAAAGAGGAAGGAACACATCTATGGACGTTTGAGGAAGGAAATCATGAAGGAAAAAAGATAAATGCAGCAATGACATTAGATTGGCCGCAAACAGGAAAGTTGTGTATTAGGAGAAATAAGACAGTCTATGACAATTACTTTGTAGGTTCCAATATCTGCCATGACAATTATCAAATTTTGGGAGGTTGGGGATTCAAAGGTGGAAAAGATCCAATATTTCCAGGTATCTATTATATTTGTGGGAATAGAGCTTATTACAGGTTACCGGACCATTGGTATGGAACTTGCTATGTAGGCCTGGTCTTTCCAAAAATCTTTCATATGGACAGAGAAGAAAAAGGAACATACAAGATGATTAATAGCTTTACACGTAGAAAGAGGGAAAGTTTTTCAGAAATCGTAGGTGATATTTTTGGAGCATTAATACCAGCAGTGGGAATATCTTTGAATGCATTTAAAATTCGGAAGTTATCCACAGTAGTAGATCGTTTGTCTACAGATACTGCGGGAGGGTTCTTGATGGTAAATACCGAAATGGTTGCCATGAGAGCTATGGTGATGCAAAATCGGCTTGCCCTTGATATTCTTTTGGCAAAAGAGGGTGGAGTCTGTGGAATGCTGAAAGTCCAACATTGTTGCACTTACATTCCTGATAAAAGTGAAAATATACAGAAGTATATTACAAATATTACAAATTTGCACAAAGAACTAGTTCCACTGGAGGTTGAGAGTGTTTTGGGAAAACTTGGTAGAGGGTTTTCTTCAGTAGCAAATTGGTTGACCAGAATGAGTAGACTAATGATAGGGAAAATTATAATAATAGCAACTGTAGTAATATTGTTAGCCATGGTGTTGAAAATTGTAATAACGTGTATAAAAAGAAAAGTAAGACAAAATAAGATAAAAAGAAATAACAGAATAATGAAAGAGAGAGAGAGAGAAATGGGTGAAATTGAGTTAGAGAAAATGAAAGAAAGCATGTATAAGGAGACAAGAAGACAAGATGAAAGGGAAACAGATGTGTAACTAACAAAAAGCAAAAGGATGAAAGACATATGCTGCCTGAAAAAGAAGTATAACTTGGGTTTTATGTGGTGATTTAAAAATCACCAAAGGAGGGAGTTGATGGAGCAGAGAAAATAAACATTTTTTAACCCCTAACAAATTTTATAAATAATTAATAAAGTGTTCGTTTAAATGTATTAATCAACACTGTACGTGGGGGAAGGGTAATACGCAAGTATACGTGCTGAATAATCTATTAACGAATGTCTGTGTGTCTAATTATAACATAAAAATAATTGCGTACTAATTTATAATTAATGCATGATTTGTGCTTCATAGAAAATAAACGTGTCGTCGCAAAAACAATAGTGATGGTAAGTAAAGAACAGCTTAAATGTTGCTTTCTGCTAGGTAATAACTAATTGGGGTACGTAGATGACGGGAGGGAAACGAAAAGGCTATGTTTCTCTATTTTAATTATGTTTTGTTTATTTCAAAATAGTGCTTCTAAGTATAAACGAGTGGCGATATAAAATGGCTGCCAGTTAATGAAGTGCGCAAGTGCGGGGAAACACGTGACAAGGGAGAAAAGTTGGAGAAAAGCTAACCTCGTGATGTTGCTGAGAGGCTAGGATGCGAGAATGGTCAAGGCTGATGTGACCTAATTGAACTGATAGTGTGCCGTGGTGATCAGCAAGGAACCGTGGGAAACCATTTTAAGAGAAAGGACAATGCCTGCAGAGTTCTCAATGTATCGAAAGAAGTTACAAATGTACTGATCGAAGCGGATGGAAACATGTCTTGAACTGTGAGAAAGGAAATGATCCAAGGACCATTTGGATCCGAGAGAACTTGATTAAAAGAATGAATAGATGAAATGAATGGACCAATGAAAGAAAAGCGTGTTATTAATGTTGCAACAATTAGTTAACAAAGTTAGAATTAGGGTATAAGAGGGCCTACTCTTAGTGGGAGGGGGTCACAATCACGATCGGAGTTGGAGAGTCGGGTTGGTGTTGGTGGCTTCCAGTGCTTGGTGGTCCTGATCGATCCATTACTGAGCGGGAGATGCTGAAAGACTGTTAGATGAGACGGGTTGCAGGTAGCTGATGCTGACGAGCTGAAGTTTCTGTTGCTGTCTTAATTTTCCAGTTGAGTATGAGAATCAGGTTATTTTTAATTCTTAACTTAGGTTAGAAATCATTAGGCTAAATTAGGAAGGTAGGCAGGTAATTAGGGTTTTGCTTCATGACAAAAATTTCCTTTCTGCAATAAAATTGATTATGCTTAATAAATATTTGAATTAATAATGAATGAATAATTGAATAAAAGTTTAAATTCTTTCTCATGCTTTTAAAATTATATAAAATTTAAGATTCTTTAAATCAAACGACTCAGTGGTTATTTTACTAAATTATTGTGACACCAGTAATTGGTTATTGTGATTTAGCTGGTCTTAATCACTATGAACTAATTTCTTACATGAATGATTCATCGACAAAACAATGAGCAGGAATATCTTAAGAAATAACTGAAAGAAAACGATAGGTTTAGGTAATAAGATATCCCGGCTCTTTCCAGCGATACATAAATGGTGTTTTCCATTTAGTTCTCATGTTTCTCCTATGAGTACAGATTTTCGTAAAGGTGTAAAGGAAATCCAGGTGTGTGCGTGTGTGATAGGCGATGTTTATGGGCCCCATCGTCATGTGGATGTGAGAAAATATAGTTTGCCCCTGGATGACCAATAAGTGACCTAGGAGGAGAATAGTTTTATTGTACGCGCTGCATCAATAGCAATAAAATTGGTGTTGAATGTGAATAACGTGGATGTCAGCCTAGAAAATGACAGATATAAGGAACAGTCAGTTGGAGGGATTAATTTACTTCATATTCTTTCCCCGAATTTCTAATGTAACGAAATATTGAAAAAGAAAAATAGGTTCACCAGCCCTACACAATTCATTAAAGACAATAGAAGCAAGAAGAGCAAAAACTTGCAGCTGAAAGGGACCAGTAGAATGAATAGAAGTGTGTTGGAATGAGGTGAGTGCGGGGAATATGCTGTGATGTACTCTGAAAATAATGGAACTGATTCACAATAATATGTAAGAGTACATAAAAGAGTACTCCTGCAGTATTCTTTAACATATTCTTACAGGCTTTTGTCAATTAATTGCAGGTGCATTTTTAGCTCGTTGTCACTATGTCTCATTGTCATATAAGACAATATCTGTTTCATGTGTTCCTCTCTTATTTGAATATTTGACAGTTGATGGTACAGATTGCTCATGTATTGTTGTAACGAAGTGCAATGAGACACGCTCCTTTCCCAGACTGTAAAAGCGAAGTATCTACAAAAGAAAAACATAATGCAGAAAACAAACTATTTCACACAAACTATATCAAACTATGGAAATAATATCACTATATAATTAAGGTCACCAAAATTCTAAATGACTTCTAGTGGTGAATTTAACTTTTCAATCCCTTTCCCATGACTGGAGCACTCTTTTACTACTCGTAAATGCCTTTGTGAATTATCCCTTCAGACATCTAAATGGGAATAGATATGAAATATTCAGACACAGTTGGTACAAGTAGAAATTGCACCTTTACTAATAGGGGGTTGGATGTTTCAGGGTAGATTCACAAAGGCATCTAAGAGTATGTAAAAGAGTATTTCTGTAGCACTGCTTCCCATATTCATAAATGTTTTTGTGAATCGACCCCAGAGTGACCAATTAACTGAAAGTAATTTGACATGTACTCTTGGAAACACTTACTATACTTGTGTATTGTGTAAAGTTGTTTAAAGAGAAGGAAAAGACTAGTGGTATCCAATATGTTTCAGACCCCAGAGCATGTTTTGACATTCATAGCTGCCAAAGGGTTAGTGAACTTGTGCAAACCTCATGACTGAAAGTCACAAAATCTTTAGGGGTAAAAGGGACTTGTGGAACACACATAATACAAAAACATAGCACAATAAGAGGAAAATCTAGAAGAAGTCTGGTGATCTTGTCAATTTTGTAGCAAGACAAGTAAACAATAACACAACAGGCATGGACACCTTATTCCAAAATACTGAAACTAAAATAGTGGCAGTATTGAAGGCACACTATTGACACAACCAGCAATTATGCACTGGGCTATGTTTGGACATAGTACAGGTTTGTTTTACCTTGTATTACAGGCTTTTGTCCCCCTTCTTCCACACAGGAATAAAGCAAAAGAACCAAAAGTAAGATTATCTGTCTTTATGTTATTCAAGGTGAGATTCAGATATATTTCCCAAGTCTGTCAATTGACAAAACATGAGGTCACTTGGAAGAAGGTGGCATGTACATGTCAAACAGAAAGTAACTCACCTGGATAGGCACATCAACCCTAACCTTTGGGGCTCCAGCTTTCATTTTATTTTCTTTCACTTCGTTGTGATACTGCTGGCGAATTTGATTTAATTTTCTCAGGTATTCCTGTAAGATAATTAAACAAAATGTAGTCAAACAATGATATGCATTCCTGTTTCTTAAAAAACAGTGCAGTATGCATAATTTACAGATGCATTCTAGGCATGTTATAATTTATTATCGAGATTTCTTTACAGCGCCTGTACACCCAATGGAGTTCTTGGCACTGTGAGAGGCAAACATCCTCTGGTATTCTGCTACTCTGATAAGTATTTAGTGAACAGCAATTTTGCAATTGCTTTGGGAAGCGATGACAGTGTTTAAATTCTTTTCACATTTAAGAGGCAGTGTACTCCTGAGGAGCGTGCAAGGACCAAAAAGAACACCCCCTAATCACTGTCAACGAAAATGATGCACCGGCAGATCAAGAGCTGGAAAGCGTAATTTACGTGCTGAACAGTATTTTTTAATGTAACTTTGAAAGAACTGAGCCAGATCACGTAGACACCTGTATGCCAGGCACAATATTTTTGAAGGATATTTGAGACTCAAAAGGCATCAAGTGGAGGAGACGTGGCAGCGGATTGCCATGGCTGAACCTAAATGCTCCCAAAGTCATTCTGCTGCCACTTCTGATTCACTTGAAGGTTGCTCAGCAGTACTTTGGGACAAGCAGTTATTACAATCCTACAGAGGAAGACGTTTCCTGCCTTCCAAAGTAAATTAAAATTAAATTACGCTACAGTTTCTTAATATAAAAGAAAAGGGGCGATGTCACTGCATTGACCAGGGACCTGATAATGAGGTCCAAGTCGAATTTAACACCGAGGGTTTTTTTACCATGGGAATCAGAGTAGGGATGACCAGCCGACAGAGGCCATATGCTGTGCTGCCCTCTGACTGTAATACCCTCTGTCTTGTCCACACTACGTTTGACACAATGTACTCCCCTGCAGGATATTGTTTACTTAGCAAACTTTAAAAATTATGTTAACCATCTTGGGATATTTTAAGATTTTACATTCTACGTCTATTCTTAGTAAGGACAGGTGAAAATTATCATAACAAAGAAAGTATCAACCAGCACAATAAATGCATACTGTATTTTCAAAAAGCGCATAAGATGTTAAAATTGTTGACATGGTTTATGCGAGTGGTTTTGACACTGCTTCTGGGTCATCATTTTAATTTGTTCCCTGAAGGTAAAAGAGAATGTGCACCATTTGCTATTAATTGTAGTTTTACCTTTCCCCAATTGTCCCAGATTGTCCACATCGGTTAATTCGATTCTTCACACAGATTCAGGACATTTGAAAAGGCAGATAGATAATATCCCATTTGGGAAATTTGTGTGTGCAAAACTTAATTGTAGTGAATCTAAGGAGTAGCAGGAGGCACCTCAGAAAGATTCAGAAGACGAGGCTATGATTTGGAAATCATCAATAAAGCATAAAGGAGAGTACAGAACAACTTAAGGGAGGAACATATAGCGAGGGCAATAAGAGAGTCTATAAGACTTTAAAGAAGCACTGGGACATCCTAAGTCTTGATCCAGACATTAAAGAGATTTTACCATCAAAATCGGTGGTGGTATATAGGAAAGTGCCCACTCTGAGAACACTTCTAAGTCTGAGTGATACTGCGCTCTATGAAGATAGCAGAAAAGGTGTGGGAGCGGAACACATATGGCTTTACATGCTTCCTAAAGGCTCGCACAGATGCAGTAGATGCGTCTGTTGTAAGTATGTAACAGACTAAACAAGAGCATTTACAGACTGTAATGCGCGAGTACAGTATGACATTGCTTCCTTTATTAATTACAACACTTGTAGTTGCAAATATGCAATGACATGTATATGTGGTAGGATGTATATAGGCTCTACAGTGGGGAAATTAAAAGTTAGATGTATGGAACATTTAAGGGCAATTAAGTATTGTGATACTAAGTACCCTACGGCCATACATTGTCGAGATAATTATAAAATTACAGAATTGGGGGTATGCACAGGAAGAGACATTATAAATCTATGTACATGTAAAACAAGTAACAATACAGAGACTGAAGACCTTATAATAAGCAACTGGGGGAACAAACTACACATAGGGGATTGACACGAGAGGATAAGGTGTTCGCATAAACCCTGAAGAAGCACAGTGTGCGCGAAACACGTGTTGGCTGTATAAGAAATTAACTACGTGAATGAATAAAGAAATCATCACAAGAAATTCTGTTGTCTGAAAATGTTACTTATCTCAGTATTGTGTTTTTTATGTATTATACTTACCACACTGGTAGGTACTAGTGTCCCGAGAGTTAAGCACCGGGCACTATTCCTGTTACCCACAATTACTGTTGTATATATATTTATACACTTACCTAGGAATTATTTACATTTTCGTTGGAAAGGCAAGCGTGGTAATGACATATTCATGGTAAAAAATTGCAGGCTGATATCTCGGGTACTGAACTCAGACTGTACTCTCGCAGGGGCATATGCATAAGCCTAATAGGCATAAGCTTCTTCGTCACAGATTGGTCTACACTACTATTAAGAAAGGCTTCCAAGTTATTAATTGGGCTTTACAATTCAATCCAGTTAGCACTTAATCATCTATAGCCACCCTGTGCAATCCAAGTCCTATGCCGTCTGAAGAGTAGTAAACATTGTTTAGGGTTCTCACAGCTCATCTGGAACACCTTGAATTTGTATTTTGCAACCATCTCGTAATTATACTGCACCATATTTTTCCATCATGCTCTTCCCCTTAAAATGGCCAACCAATCACAATACTCAAACAGCACTCTCTCACAAGTCATAATGTTTTCTTTCACAAACAGTGACTTTGTGGCAGGTGTGCTAACCATTTTTGCAAAATAGGAGTGTTTGCATCTGCAAAAGAGGTATTTCTTATGTAGTAAACCCAATGTAGGAGTAGGTAAACTTTTACCGACCCCCAAAACAGGTTTGCTGATGATTACTGATTAGCAGTTTGGAAGCTGCATGGTGTGAGAGTACCTTTCTTCCTATCTGGGAATCAGTATCATATGCATAAATGGTTTGCCATCAGAATTCCACTAAAAGTCACAGACATCCAAGTTGGGGTGGTAATCTATTCTACAGGCCACAGTTTGGCGATTGTTACAATTGCAATTTGCGACCTACCTAATAAATATTAATTAGGTAGGTCAGATTGCGACTATATCCAAATCCTTATTTTGTATATGAACCTACTAGTGCATAAGTCATTTCACAAAATAAGTTTCTGATTACAAAAAGATTGGTCACATTCGTTATGAGTTTCTAAATCCATTTTGTGATTCAGGAACCTATTACCGAATCGCAAAATAGGTTTAGTGCATAACAAATAACCTTTTTGTTTTGCTGACTCAAACCCTATGATTTTTGGAAATCTGAGACTTTGCAACCACAAAATGGCTTTGTATATCGGCCCCAAGTTCTTTTGTGCATAATACGATCCTGAACATTTCCTGCTACCGCAGTCAACCTCCTAAGAAATGGCAGAATGATGCTGGATAATGACTGATAGTAGCAATTGGGAGAATACCCATACCCAGAAGGAATATTACATCAATCCTTAATTAACCTCTTAGGATATATATAGGAATAAAATTGTGTCCGAGATTTCTGGAAATTCACTATGATTGAGAAGTTCTTATGAAAGTTTAATCTACAAGGTTCAACAGTGTATACTGGTGGTGTTCATGCACAAATGGGATTTGTTCTTTGATTAAGTAAATGGTCAGAACGTATGTGCTTAACATACCAATGTAGGGAGTGATACTGACGGCCTTAACTTATTCCCCAGTAATGATCACAACCTCTGCAGTAAGAGGGTCTCTCTTATCCAGGGAAGGTAGGGTAGACCACATTATTCCTCTCCATGTTGTAACCACATACTTTTTTGATGGTTCCACACCTTTGGGATCAGTACATGTGTGGTTCTGAAAAGTCGGAGTGTTCTGAACATCTGGTGGGAGAAGAGGGTGTCTTACCTTTCCCTTTCGGCGTATGTTATTTTTTGACATTTTCTCCAATCTTCCTCTCATTTTTGTAACCTAAAAATGTCCTCTGTATTCCCGAACTCTTAAAATTAGATTTTTTCAGTGGACCTAATGTTTTGGATCATGTTTTTAACACCACATTTTACATAGTCTTAATCATAATCAACCACAGAGTAAAGATCAGGCATGGGAAAGGCTAAAATAATCTTATAGTAAGTAGGTTCTGGACAGTAAAGAATTGTTAGTTTACTAAACATGGGGGGGTCATGATACAGTTCGTTTTAGATATGAGAAGTCCCAGTCTGTATTGATTAAAATATTATATTGTGGTAAAACTTCAACTTAAATTACTAGTAACCATTTCTATGTGCAACAGAATTCATGAGGTGACATTTACGGCTCCAGGTAAAGGGCAATTTACACAGTTTGAAAGGTAATGCAAATGGAGTTATCACGAAAAAAGATCTGGAGATTAATATGGAGATCTACATGCTATCCTTTTTTTTGCATGAAAACACTTTCCTAAACCACAAAACACAGAACGACTGCCAGATACGCTAGGAAAGCTCCTGAAGACAAAGATATACTGACATTTAATTCCTCAAATCACTGTTTTCTATGGTATTATGATGATGCTCTCAGAAATTTAATTTACATCCTTTACTTTGAAAAGGTCACATAGATATATTGTTATTTGGCGGTCTTCTATAAGAAACATAAGACCATGAAAGAAGCTGAGGTCCTCTCCCACATTTGAAATAACAAGAATGTCACAACAATTACGAGAAGTATTAATAATGAAGGCAGAATTCTGTTTATGTGTTTATATCACCTGTTCCTTCTCTCCATTCTTCATGATTGGTTGCTGTTGTTGCTCCATTGGCTGCTCTTGCTTCATTTCCTGCTGGGGGATGTGGTTATTGTGATAATCAGCAGTGGATGGACGAAGTCCCTGTACATGTGATAGAAATTTGTTTGTAAGAAATAGCGTTTGCAAGGAGAACATTTTTATTTTTAGATGTATCTATCTGCATTGCTATCTTATCTCTTCAGTCACCTTTCCCAATATCACCCAAAGAATAAACCATGAAGAAACACAGTGGCACTAATGGGATAATTGGACCTAAGCTGCAGTGCAAGAATTACAGCACAATGGTTTTGTGCCCATTTTTGCACTAATACCTATCACGACCAGAGTGCAATTTCATGGTAACAATGTACTGAAAAAGTAAATAACCACTGTAAAGCCAAAAGGCCTGGCTATTTCAAAGTGAAAGTGATTTGTATGTGCTTGTGTGGGTGAGTGAGAGAATTTGATAATGAGCCAGCATTTGCATGAATATGGAAATACATGGAAGAATAAATAAGTGACTGAGTGCATCATTCTGTATAAGGTGAGTGATTTCATAGATGGTGGAATATGTAAATGCACTGATGGACAGCTTGATAAATTTGTGAGTGCTTGAATGGATTAGTGAGTGAGAGCAGGCTGAGGCTTTTAAGAGCAGCAGCTATAGTGTTATAAAAATACGGTGCAAATTTTACACAGGGGCTAGGTACAGTCATGCTAAAAACTTTCCACAATATATATATGTACAGAATTATCAAAATTATGCTGTCCCAAGAGTGCCTATAATATGTTAAGAATTACGCCCATTACTTTAATACAAGCAATACAATGCAGTGGGTGTCAATGTGCCAAGTATGCCCACCATATGTCAAGAACTATGACTAATATTGTTATTTATATTTTCCCCATGACTCAATAATCTTTAATACATATGCATATTTGTACCATTACTAACATTCTCTTTGCATGTTTAAATGTGTTCCTTTGCCCAATCACTTAGTAGTTCTTGGTGCATGTTCAGATTTTGACCATGAGTCATTGATGTTGACTGCTTTTCAGGCTTACACTCAGAGATATGGAGTACCGGGTCAGGTTTGCACCATCACTCATTGAGCCTAACAAATGTTCAGATTTGCACCATATCTCAGTATTCATTAGAGAACATTGGGATTGCTACCATCATTCACTAATCATCAGTAAATACCCATATTTGCACCATCACTCAGTAATACTGCAACAGTCCATTTGCAAACACACCAACAAAAATGACACATTTGCTAATGCAACAAAATCCATTTTTATATCTATATGACACAGTGTCCATACTCAAGAAAGACACCACTGCCCAATTTTCCTTCAATAATGATTTTTTATCTGCTCCTTTCTCCTTATTGCTGCAGTTTCACACAGAGACAGCGCCACAGGTTGTTACTTCATGTTATTCTCAAGTCATCAGAAAGGGTGCAAGACCTCCGGTCATTATTAGATGTCTGTAGTTCCATGGCATGTTTGCTTTGTTCTGTATGTAAGGAAAGCGTATGGTGTACTGACATGAAGTGTCTCTGTATGCATGGGCCGAAAGGGGCACGCTGTAAAATGTGGAGTGTGGATGTTGTGAGAATGTGATGATGAATGGAATGCTGGTATCTCTGTGTGATGAAGCCAGTGGATTGATTACAGCTGGAGGGAGAATGGATTCCAAATAGGCTGTGATGGTAACCTGTGGGCCTAACATGAAAAAAGAACCTACTTCCTTCCCAAGTGGCTTCACACTATGTGGAGATCCTTCCCTCCAACCTCAACATTTTCGCGATAAGGATAAGCAGCTGAAAGTAAGCAATACTTGCTGTCAACAATACAACTGTCTCTAAAGTCAGCAGATGGGATAATTGTCTACCAGATGCCTGTTAAACTCAGAATCCTCCCCAACCCACCCCACGCCAGGAATGTCTGGGCAGTTCGACTTTGTTAACGCACCACAACAGCAGAGAAAGTTACAAGGACAAAAGTAACGTGTGCAGTAGATTGGAGCTGAGCTGCAGCCACATGTTAACGAAAGAAACGAGAAATTCCAACGTGAACAGGGCTGCACCAATGCAGAGCCACCTACTGGGTGGGATTTCTGTCCCATGGGCAGATTTTCACTGGTTGGGTGGTGGGCAGAAGGCCGCAGCCACATGCAGGTCTTACCGCCGCAATGGAGGCTGAAAGTGTGGCAGAATGGCTTGCACTAGCAGTGAGGAAAGCATTTACATACATTATCAGAGTGGAGGGCCATGCACTCACCAGTGTCCACCTTGCTCATTTACTAGTCAATAATCCAGCATTCGCTATTTCCTCTGGCCCCTCAATTGGTGGAAACAGAGAGAAATGAAGGGACTGTAGAAACACTGAATAGTTAAGAAGTGGGAACATAGTAAAACATGATTTTTATTCCAAAGATGCCAGTAGCCCAATCTCACCTTTCCCATTCTCTGACATTAGCAGCAGAGTCGGGAACTATGCGATAGTTGGAGTATGTGCAGCAGGCCACTCACTCCACTCTGCAGCATCTCTTGCAGAAGGTCTTTCAGGTGCTGCAGCAAGGAGCCTCTCAATGTGACAGATGAAATAACATTGAGACAGACTCCTTTTTTTATCACCAATGCATAAGCACTATTGCAAAGTGTATAGCTGCACAGGACTCCTTTGAGCTGATACAAAATGTGCGCTACCGTTATACAAGCAATGGCTGAAGAGGGCTGACTGTTGGATTCTGTGTTTAGAATGTGGGCATGTGAGCCACCCTGGCAACCATTGCTCAGGTGGAATTAGAATGTTAGAAGTGGACCTGGCAGTTGGTGGCTTGTCGTTGGCTCTGCCAGTCGCATTGATGTATCTCGGTCAATAAACCCTGAAGCACTGCAAGTCCTGTCTTCATTGGGACTTTTCACTGGCGAAGACGGGAAACTGCAGACCAGCAGAGCAGGCTTGTTCTTCTTGGAGCCTATTTTTTACCCACAACTGTGAGCTCGAGTGTTGCTGGGGCAGTGAATGAGCATTTGCTTGGGCTGGCTCTTGAACAGCCCGCAACGCAGCTGGACGACGTGTAGAGTGCTGGAATTTGTACCTATTTCCAGTTTTGGCGAAGTCTGTGCCATGTCATCGACGCTACACTAGGAGGTTGTACTGAGCTGTATGTTGCCTAGCGACAGTGTTTTGCATCCTACATGGATTTGTCGATTTAAAGCGCCCATATTCCTTCATGGTTGCTTAGCAACTCCGAAGCCAGGGTTGCGGCCTACGTGGAATCCTCGATTGCAACCGGCCACATTCCTTCATGGTTGCTTAGCAACTTCGAAGCCAGGGTCGTCGGTGTCTATGTTTCTGGGAAGCTGCGTTCACCTGCGCTCATTATCCTTGGAGCACATCTTTCAGTGGTGATCCGTACTCCTGGATTTGGGCAAAGTCTAGCAAGAACGAACGCTGACAGCATCGGTGACTCACACACCATTAGTCAGGTTTTGCCAAGTCTGCCAGCAACAAAAGCCATTCTGCACTTTGGTGATACGCACACTTAGGTATCGTGAGTACTTTCCAATTTTGCTGTTAATTGATAATTACTCTACACATCAGTGATATGCACACCTGTCGGCTACACTGCGTCAAGTTTGTCAGAAACTAAGGCAATTGTGCGCACTGGTGATACGAACACCTATGTATTGTGAATGTCTTTCAATATTGATCTAATTGATATTTACTATGCATATCGTGAGTGTGAATGTAGCTGTGTCGTAGCACTTAATTATGTTGCCTTTAATATTGCATGTTATGAAGAACAAGGGAACCCAAATAAGGTTGGTCAGGGACCTTGGGTAATCAGTTATTTCTAAAGACAGTGGTCCCTAGACAAGGATTAATGAGAGAAAACAATAAATATAGACCCAATCAGTACTATATTTTACAGCTGTCCAGCCGGACAGGTGTTTTTAATATATAGTTGCTTAAATATACACAAAATTCAGCAAGAAACAAATAAAGTGGGACACAAGCCTGTATCCAACTTAGTGGGAAGGACGTGCAACATGAAACAAAAAGGCTCAGGCAGAGCAAATTGTTTGTATAAGACACATTTTGGTAGGACAAACAAATTATAGTGGAGACACCATAACACATAATAAGTATTAAATAAAGAGGTGTATATGGCGAACAACAAGTCGACGGCGTTTCGATCCTTACAAAAGATATAGGATCATCATCAGGACATTAACAATGGTATGCCTGTATACATTTTGCCTAGATCCAGGTCAGAGTGACTTGGAGGAGGTTTGTTTCAGGCGAAGACCGAGTAGAAGTCCAGGCCAAGTACAGGGAGAGTAAAGGATGCAGGCGGCCGCGGTCTGTGCAGTTGGATGCTGGGTCAGAGTCGACCTAATAAAGGCTGTAACAGCTTAAAGGAGGCGTTTGAAATGTTCGCAGAGCGGTCTCGAAATCAGAGTGGCCTATTGCAGTGGGCTGCTGTATATCAGGGACGGCAAGCCAGTAACCTGTGAGCCGCGTCCGCGGTCTCTAGTGACAAGGAATGGGGTCGAGGCCAATCTGTGAACAACCTCTGTTACAGCATGTCTTGCCTGTCGGGATCGGGGATATCGACAGGCAAGACATGTGCATTTATGTACATGTGAGTGCAGGAGCATTTAAGTATTTGAATTGCTTTTTTTTTCTTGCAATGTGTAGTTCAACTTGCAGCATGCAGCAGGGAGTGTTACCTCCTGTTCCTTTCCTCTCCACTCCAGGTATCCCCCCTGTAGAGTGGGAAGCATGGTTGGAAGGTTTTGAAGCTTATTTGGAAGCCATAGAAGGGGGGTATTTACTCAAAAGAAAAGGTTGGCATTGTTGCGCCACTCTTTGGGCACGGAAGGCAGGAAGGTTCTTAAGCATTTACCTGCAGTTGTAATCATGGGTGAAGGGGATGCCACTGATGAATATGCTTCTGCTGTTAAAATGTTGGATACTTGTTTTTAAAAAAAAACTGCAATATCATCATGGAAAGGCACAAATTTTATATGAGAAAGCAACTTCCTGGAGAGACCGTGGAGAATTTCATGAGAGACCTCAGGGTTTTAGCTTCTACAGGTGATTACTAGGCCTTCGTGGACGAGATCTTGAGAGACCAATTGGTGGAAAAAACTAGCAGCAAAAAGGTGCAGGAAAAATGATTGACTGCAGAGAACCTAACGTTAGACAAAGCTTTGGAAATAGCAAAGGGTGTAGAGACGACAGCCAGATATATGGACCAGATGGGAGTTTATTTTAGACCTAGTGCCAGATGGAGTTAGAGACACAAGTTCATATGTTGGTTCCTGTTCCTGATACTGCAGTGAGAAAGGTGGATATATTTTTTTTACAGATAGTTTCATTTGAATGTTATAGGTGTGGTAGCAAAAATAATCTTCCTGTCCAGCTGTCGACAAGGCATGTGCGAAATGTAAAAAAAAGGGGACATTTTGCAAAGGTTTGCAAATCTAAAGCAAGGAATGTCACTTCTGATCCTAAATGTGTTCTTTCTCTGGAGTGTGAATCAGAAGATAGTTCTGAGTCAGGAAATGAAGAAAGCAATGTAGTCATGAAGGTTTCCAATGCAAATGGAATTGAGCAAAATGGGGTACTTACATTGGATACCATAGGTATAACAAGCATTGGCATAGCCAATAGGTCTCGCCTTTGGTACTTTATAAGTGTTTAGCCAGAGCTATTGGCTTTGCCAATGTCTTTAAGCTATGTTGTAGAGCATTGTGGCTGCTGTGCAGCATGTTGAAAAGTTCTAATAAAAAAGTGTTATAAGCATTTTTGTCACTTTATATATAACCAAGAAGCCATTATCTACAGCTGAACGGCCCTAATAAAAGTAGATTCAACTCAAAACATGTGTTCTCGTTTTTTTGTTCTTGCAGAGCTGGCAACTTTTCCCTGCCTGTTCTAATGCTTGTTTGTTATAATTTTTTGTTTGTTATGGGGGTGGGGCATAAACAACAGGAGGGTGGAGATTGAGAAATAGTACAAAACTAGCAACGGAAGGAAACTAGGGGAGAATCAACAGATGCCAGATTCCTAGGGCAGATTGAGGTGGTGCTGGGTGATGCTGAGGTGGTGGTGGTGTGGTGGTGCGGAGGTGATGCTTAGGTGATGCTGAATGATACTTGGGTGGTAGTGAGTGATGCTGAGGTGGTGGTGTGGTGATGCTGACTGATACTGAGATGGTGCTGAGTAATGCTGAGGTGCGCTGAGTGATGCTGTGGTGCTGAGTTATGCTAAGGTGGTGGTGCTGCACTGATGCTCAGGTGGTACTGAGTGATGCTCAGTTGGTTCTGGCTGAGGTGACGCTGTGCTGATGCTGAGGTGATGCTGCCCCGATGCTGCACGGATGCCGAGATGGTGTTGCATTGATGCTGATGTGGTGCTGCGTTGGTGCTGAACTTCTGCTAAGGTGGAGCTGCGCTGGTGCCGGGTGATGCTGCACTGGTGTTGCGCTAATGTTTAAGTGGTGCTGCGTTGGTGCTGAGTTGATTCTGCGCTGGGGCTGCACAGGTGCCCGAGCTGGTGCTGCGCTGGTAGTAATGCAGTGATGTGGAGGTGGTGCTGTACTGATGCTGAAGTGGTGCTGTGGTGGTGCTGAGTAATGCTGAGGAGATGCTGCACTGGTGACGAGGTGGCGCTGAGTGATGCTGTCCTGGTGCTGAGTGATGCTGAGGTGAAGGTGTGGAGTTGGTGCTCAGGTGGGTGGTGCTGAGTGATGCTGAGTTGGTGCTGGCTGAGGTGATGCTGATGTGGTGTTGCGCTGATGATTAAGTGGTGCTGCGTTGGTGCTGAATTGTTGCTCAGGTGAGTCTGCGCTGGTGTTGAGGTGGGGCTGCACTGGTGCTGAGGTGGGGCTGTGCAGGTGGTGCTGTGCTGATGCAGAGATGGTGCTGTGCTGATGTTTAGGTGGTGCTGTACTGGTGCTAAGGTGGTGCTGTATTGATGCTGAGTTGGTGCTGCACCGATAAGCAGGTGGTGCTGTGATGATACTGTGTTGATGCTGAGTTGGTGCTGTGGTGGTGCTGATGTAGTGCTGTGCTGAGGTGATGCTGTGGTGGTGTTGAGTGATACTGTGGTGGTGCTGAGTGATGCTTTGGTGGTGCTGAACCAAACTTAATGACATTGCCAATTCTGTGATAAAATGAATTAAATAATAAACAGTCTGAACTCTCTAAACCTGCTCTGAAGTCCCTCCCTTGCTATGACAAACTTCCATCCTTTTCTTTGCTACAAAGACAATGGTAATGGCCTTTGAGATGGTCTTAATGCTTTGGTGGGGAGACGAATGTGGCTTAGAAGACAATTCTAATGCAGCACTGCTGGGTTGGTTTCCTCTCTATAAATCAGGCAAATACTTATAGCAAACAGGCTTTGTCAAAGCCAATAGGTCTGGCACTAGCAAACCTGTATATTTTATTTATCGAATAAATTATTTTTACAAACATGCAATCGCCACTAAACTTTAAAAGACAATACGAAATGATTGCCTTCTAAGGTGGCATGCATATGTTTGCAACAAAAGAAAAAAACTTCACATTTCACACATCACAAACAAATGAAATGAATAAGACTCTAGGGTTTGCACCTCACTCCTTGTTTTCATAACTCCATGATTCCAGTCGGGCTGTGCTACATATCATAGCTAGGAGATGCATCTATACAACTAGTCAAACCAAAACTACAACACCCAGAATACATCATGTTATCAAATAAACCACTAGGAGTAGACACGATATGCACAGATGACATTGTGAGAGGTAGGCCTACTATATCCCACGCCTTCAAAAACGCATAAACAGGGACCCAGCCACTGGGGTTCACACTGCCTAGAAGTGCTCGAAGGCAAATTACACACGCAAATTACACACACACGCAAATTACACACACACACGCACACGCACACGCACACGCACACACACACACACACACACACACCTCATCACTGAAAAGGGCATCAATGGGAAATGCATCTCTATTTTCTAAGAGTGTTTCAATAATTACCCAAAACAACGTTAAGCCCCATCCCCCAAGTAATATTCGTCCACCTGTTTTCTGGTACTCTACCCGCTCCCCACAACAACGTACTTTGCGACAAACATGCAAATTACTGAAACAAAACACAAACTAGTTTGCCACCACATTACTACATCTCCCCTCGTAGTTTCTCTGCCACATTGTGTTTTGCTGTAAAAGATTAAACAGTCAGACTGCCAATTCGTGGAGTATGAAAAGTAAAATGCAAGAGGTAGAGTGAATCATTGGAAATATGACACTCTTCTCCTACCTGCAAAATCTTACCGCCTTATCCACTAGAGTAAACACTGCCAAAGAAAACTGGCGTCTTTTACTATCAGTAGTTAAGGAGTGCAATTGTGAAACTGATAGTGTTTCCAAGTTAACAAAAACACCACACAGACGGGCGATCCTAGCAATTACTCCCTACCACATGTCTCGTTTAGCAGCCTCAACGAAAAGGAGCGCCGACCAGTCTATAACGAGAAGTCTCCTGTATTGTATTGTATTGTAATTGCATTTGTATAGCGCTTACTACCCCTGACGAGGCGTCGAAGCGCTTTTCGGCGAGTAGCACGCTACTCCGGGACCCATAGAGGATTAGTGTTGAATTAGTATAGTGAAACATGCAAGTAAATTTTAAGTGGTGGATATGTTAGTCAGTTATTTGGATTCGGAAGGATAGAAGAGGAAAAAAGGTTTGTATTTATATAGCGCTTCTTACCCCTGATGGGGTTTGAAGCACTTTTTTTTGGTGAGTAGCACGCTACTCCGGAAACCCATAAAGGATTAGTGGTGAATTAGTATGGTGAAATATGAAAGTAATTTGAGTGGTGGATATTAGTCAGTTATTTGGAGTGGGAAGGATAGCGGAGGGATAGAAGGGAAAGAAAGGTTTGCATTCATATAGCGCCTGTTACCCCTGATGGGGTGTTGAAGCTCTTTTCTGGCGAGTAGCAGGCTACTCTGGAACCCATAAAGGATTAGTGTTGAAAATTAGTATAGTGAAATATGAAGTAATTTGAGTGGTGGATATGTTAGTCAGTTATTTGGATTGAGAAGGGTTGGGGAGGGGTAAAAAAGGGAAAAAGGTTTGCATTTATATAGCGTTTGTAACCCTGATGAGGTGTTGAAACGCTTTGTTGGCGAGTAGCACGCTACTCTGGAACCCATAACGGATTAGTGGTGAATTAGTATAGTAGAATATGGTAATAAAGAAGTGAACATGGTTGTCTGTTATTTTCATTGAAAGGGATAGTGGAGGGATAGAAGAGTGAAGGATTTCTTTTTTTAGGTCATAACAATAGGAGTAGGCTTTTGGATGAGTAAAAAGGGTTTTTGGAGGGGATGAGTCAGAGGGAAGAGTTTAGAAAGGTTTGTTTTGGGGGATCCGTATAGTAAAAGAGGTGTCAGATGATGCAAGGAGGGGTAGAGTAGGAGAGAGTCAAGAAAGGGTTATTTTGGGGAACATAGTAGTGGTATGGGGTTTGGGATAAATGAGAGAGTGGGTGTAGAGGATATAATGATAGATGTATAGGGTGAGAGATAGGGTAGTGCATTGGAAAGAGTAGTAGAAAGAAGTTTGAGATGAGTCAGAAAGTTGGGCTAGAAGATATATTGAGAGAAGTATAGGCTGAGAAATAGGGTAGTGCATTGGAAATGCAAAATTAGAAGAAAGTGATAAATATATAGTACATTGAAAGTATATAGATGCATAAAGGAGGTAAGTATACGCAGATTAAAGATATTGATAGAGGTACAGGATGAGAAATAGGGTAGTGCATTGGATATGCTTTTTCAGGAGAAAAGTAACAGACACGCAGATCCAAGTACATGGAGGTACATAGATGCACAATGGAAGCAAGTACATGTAGACCAAAGATGATTTTTTTTATAACAACATAATTATTCTACATGTTTATACAAAGCAATACACAAAGATAGGTGCATATCTATAGTGAAAATAAATGCTTATATATAGAGGGACACATACATAGGGTGGGTATTAATGAATGGGAATATGGGCAGCATTTCTGGCCCAGGTCCCGACCAGTCCCGAACAGGCTCAAACAGGCACTCACCCTTGTCCTCTCCACCCTTAACAGGCTCAAACAGGCACTCACCCTTGTCCTCTCCACCCTTAATAGGCTCAAACAGGCACTCACCCTTGTCCTCTCCACCCTTAACAGGCTCAAACAGGCACTCACCCTTGTCCTCTCCACCCTTGTCCTCTCCACCCTTAGCTGAGACGCCCTAAACCTTGGCCATTTATAGCCCTAGTAGTCAGGTGACCCCTTCAGCCAATGGGAACCCTAGCCCTAACACTATTCAATCACAACACTAGCCCTAAAATCTAGAACCAATAGGAGACCAGGACCTTACAGCCAATCTTAGCCCTAGTCCAAGCACCCAATCAGTTTCAAAAACCCTGATCTCTACGTCCAATAGAGGCCCTAGCCCTACCAGTAGTCCCAACCCTAGTCAAAGCAACCAATGGCACAGGAAGCCCTAGTCCCTACTTCCAATAGAAAGCCTAACCCTACTCTTAGTCCCACACCTAGTCCAGCAACCAATAACACCAGAAGCCCTAATCGCTACTTCCAATTAAAGGCCTAACTCTAGCCCTAGTCCCACCCTAGTCCCAACAACCAATAACACAGGAAGCCCTAGTCCCTACTTCCAATAGAAATCCTAACCCCAGCCCTAGTCCCACCCTAGTCCCAACAACCAATAACACAGGAAGCCCTAGTCCCTATTTCCAATAAAAATCCTAACTCTAGCCCTAGTCCCAACCCTACATTGATTGAATCACAGACCCAGAAACCAATCAGAACCCTCAAATACCCAACCAATGAGGACACTAACCCTAATCCAATAGAAACATCAGATACAACCACCAATCAGTGTACACATGTACCAAACAATATCAGACTATATAAGGTCCCAGCTACCTCAGACAAGGTTTGCTGGCCGGGGAGTTGGAAGCTGCTCCTCTATTCAGAAATCTCCTAGGAGACAGACAGGCTCAATCCACACTTTGGACTTCTGCAGGTAAGGCCCTAACAAACTTGTCCTCTAACAACACTATTTGTATAAAGCTTTACTCCCTCTCCTGGCCAAAAAATGAAGTGCACAGTCCCTATTAAACACAGTTTAAACAGCTTACAGCAGATTACTGCTGTCTCAGGAGGGAAGGGGGGGCTGGTTTCACTGACTTGTTAACACAAAATGGTCGCTGGGGGTGCACTGCTTAACATACAGGTCTTAGCACAGAGCAAAGGAGACATTTGGAGGGAAAAACTGATAGTCACTGGGAATGAGAGGGAAAAACTACAGAGTTTGGACTGCAAATCCCACAATTCAACAGGTTAAATGGAAGCAGTCACGGGCAGGAAAAACCACAAGTTTAAACACAAAAACATGGGATAAATTATGCAATCACTGGCAGGTTAAAACTACAATTTTAAACTGTAACAACCACAGGCAAAGACAGGTAAAGAGATTTAAAAAGAAAAATATAAGATGATGCAATCACAGGCGGGAAAAATCGTTTTTTTAACTTTTTTAGGAAAGAGACAGCACTAGTCTGCCTCCTTACCACTTCATGGACTCTGCTCACTGCAATCTGGGCACAGGTAGGCTGCAACTCACAAGATGGAGGAGAATGATTTGGGGTGCACCCAGCAAAGCCTTAAGGGGCCTGGGCAGGTGTGAGAGGGGGGCTCAGATTTGCTTGGAGCTGGGGAGCTGCTCTATTCAGAGATCTCCTAGGAGACAGACAAGCTCAATTCACACTTTGGTAAGGCCCTAACAAACTTGTCCTCTAACAACACTATTTGTATAAAGCTTTACTCCCTCTCCTGGCCAAAAAACGAAGTGCACAGTCCCTATTAAACACAGTTTAAACAGCTTACTGCAGATTACTGCTGTCTCAGGGGGAAGGGGGGCTGGTTTCACTGACTTGTTAACACAAAATGGTTGCTGGGGTGCACTGCTTAACATACAGGTCTTAGCACAGAGCAAAGGAGACATTTGGAGGGAAAAACTGATAGTCACGGGGAATGAGAGGGAAAACTACAGAGTTTGGACTGCAAATCCCACAATTCAACAGGTTAAATGGAAGCAGTCACGGGCAGGAAAAACCACAAGTTTAAACACAAAAACATGGGATAAATTATGCAATCACTGGCAGGTTAAAACTACAATTTTAAACTGTAACAACCACAGGCAAAGACAGGTAAAGAGATTTAAAAAGAAAAAAATAAGATGATGCAATCACAGGTGGGGGAAAATCGTTTTTTTACCTTTATTTAGGAAAGAGACAGCACTAGTCTGCCTCCTTACCACTTCCTGGACTCTGCTCACTGCAATCTGGGCACAGGTAGGCTGCAACTCACAAGACAAACACACACACACACACATATATATATATACACACACCTCTGTGTGTTGTTTTGATTGTTTCATTTGACATCAGAGAACATATTGCTTTTAGAGAGTGTTGTATTAATAAAACCCCACGCTTCTTTTTGAAACTGACTTTTGAAGGTTAATTTCCCTCATTTTGTGAGTGCTGAGTTTCCTTTCCAAGTGTTTCTTCTTGCTTTACCGAGTGCCTCATCTTGGGAGTGCTGAATTTCTTTTATTTTGTAGTGTAAAGCAAGAAACCCCTTGACGGCCCCTTTGGCCAAAACGGCTTGTACTTCCTGACGCAAAATGGAGAGCCGGTCCTCCATCAGTTGTTGGGTGGAGAGTGAAATGTAAGGCAGGGGCGAAAGAAAGAGTAAGGATTAGCTTTTGAGAACAATTTGAAGAACCCACCTGTCCAACCTGACCTAGATAGAATTGGTGGATTCTGCCTACCACCGAGTGGCTGTGATCCTGTAAGAGTACACTAAAGAGGTTTGGCAGGTTGGGTTGCAGGGGGCAAGTCCCATCAAACAGCATGTCCATCAGGGAGGACTGCACATTGCCAGAAAACCCAGTTGCGCGCAGCAACACATGGTGGCGGATGGCAACACTGGTGCCTATTGCACGTCTGAAGGAATCGGTGGTGTCCAAGCTACAATGAATTGTGAGCTTCACCGCATCTCGACCATTCTGGATCGCCTGAGACAGCAGAGGGCGGAGATCTTCTGGCACACCAGGGAGGACTTGTGCTACCGAATCCAAAAGGGCGTGACTATAACTACCCAACAAACAGGACGCGTTAGCAGAACGCAGGGCAAAACTAGTGGATGAAAAGTGATACTTTCCAAATGTTTCCACTTGATTCCATTCCGTATCAGGGGGAGTGGAGGGAAAAGTGTTTGGAATGGAACGGCTGTTGGAAGCCTGCACCACAAGTTTTTTAGTGACAGGTGCTGAGGACAAGAAAGGTGGGTCACCTGCAGGAGGGTAATGGCACCTGGCGATGTGTCTACTAACTGGCGGGCAACAGCAGAGTTTGGTCCAAGTTCCCAAAAGGGTGTCTGTCAGAGCCTCATTGAAGGGCAGAAGGGGCTTAGAAGGACAACTTTGGCCACCCTGTGCATGACCATGGCTTAGGATGCAGATTCGTCCTGGCCGATCCAGGAGGAGAAAAAAGAGCTGTCTCTGGAGTGTCTAGATCACTGGCCTCCTGCAAGTCCACATACCAGCCGTCATCCTGATAGGGCTGAGAAAACTTATCACCCGGGTCACACTCACAATCCTTATCAGAGTTTGTTCTAATAGGGGAATACAAAGAATGTTGCCTGCCTTGTAGTAAGTTGGGCCAGTGCTGAGTCAGCGACGGAGAGGTCAACTGGGGTGACCACTTCGGGTGACATTGGCGTCGACCTACCTGGGTCGGCATGATTTTGAGAGCTGGGATTGGAGTCAGAACAGCAGCTGGAGGCATGAGTGGCTCACAGGGACCAACTGGCGCCAAGAGCAAACCAGTCTACAGTATTTCAGGTGGAAAGCCTCTCTGCTTCTTTAAAGATCCGAAGGCACACCAGAGGGAGTAGGTAAGAAACCCTAGAGCTGCAGCATCTCTGTGCGTAACTCTTCGATCTGGCACAGCTTATTTTGAATACAATACTCTTTCTGATCTGCAGCCAGTGAAGCGATCTCAAAAGTGGAGTAGCAGCAGCTCGAGGGAAGATTACAAATGAGCCATGCTGCTGTATTTTGCATGACCTGCAATTTAGACAGCAATGTCTCATTTGTGGAAGCTAATAGGGCATTGCCATAATCAAGCCTGCTAACAATAAGACACCAGGAACTCAGATTCATCTACTGGGAACCAAAGGAAGGACAGAGAAAAGCCAAAGTCGTGAGAGCAGAGGTGCTGCACCAAAATTGGCACCAAGCCCTGCCTGACTGCTTGCACTGCGACAATCACGAAGACTGACTCATCCAAAAGCTGAACAGCCTCCCCAACTCCTTGGAGGACTGTTCCACCCTTTAACAACCAAGCCGCATCTCCCTTGGGGTGGAGGAGCCACCAAGTGTGTCCCTACTGTCCTGTTTTCTCTCCCCCTCCAGTTCACAAAAGCCAAGTGAGAGCCTCCGACTACAGTGACCCACTGGCCAAAACACTTCTGCACTTGAGCCCCCCAGCCCGCGTTCACGGAACCAAACTGTGTCCCTGTGCCCTAGAGACCTTCATTGACAGAGCCCACCGTTGGGTTATGCCAGACTTGTCCCCAAGTCCACACCTGCAGCCTTTCTGTTGCAGGTACCTTTACTACATAGTGCTCAAGGTAACCAACATGACCAGCACCTCTGCACCTGGACTCACCAGGGCAAATAAACCCGAACTGCTGGTGGTTTCTTGGACCTTGGCCCCTAAGCACCTTATGTTCCTATAAGTATCCTCCAAAACCGTTCGCAAGTGTATCTATGCAGTGTATGTTTCTCCCTTAGGATAGCATTACCACGTTCGAGGCTCATACCTTAATACCGTTATTCGAATAATTTATATTACTGTAAGAATCCATAATTCCAAAAGTACTTACCTGATTTCAATGATCTTGGTGTATAAAATTATATAAAATTGGTGTTATTTTTCTAAATTGGTCTCGGATTTCCTTTTTGAGTGTGTATCTTACTCACCGACTCTGTGTGTACAACAAATGCTAACACTACCCTATGACAAGCCTAAGCTGCTCGACCACACTATCACAAATCGCGCAATTGGGATTCTTAATTTAAGCCCTGTAAACCAGTAAGGGTCATCGGTACTTTTTGGATTGGTGTGCCCTTACATTGGCACTACCACATAAAAGCCAGGTTCCTACAGATAGCAAAGCTGTACCTCTCCCAGGCAGGCGATCTTTGGAGTGGACTTAGACCAAATGTCCTGCAGGACTGAACGGACAAAATGTCCTTCCCTCGACACCTGGCTGTGAAGGCAGTAGTGCTTCGTGAAAGAGTGCATTAGTGCCTATGTCACTGCCTGACAGATGTCAAGAACAGACACTCTGCAGTGGGAGCAGTCTTGTCCATGGTGGAATGGGCCATCAATCCTTCTGGAGGCTGCTTCTTGGCCAATGTGTAGCAGATCTTACTGCAGAGGACTTGAAAGAGTCCTTTTCTGCACTGCCTTACCTTTCTTACCCCCTGAAAACCCCACAAACGCTGATTCTCAACCGAATGGTCTTTGAAGCGATCAATGTAAAAGCCTCAGGCTCTTTTGGGGATCCAGTGGATGGAGTCTCGCCTCTTCTTTCAAGAAGTGAGACGGGGCAAAGAACATTGGGAGGATGATGGATTGCCCAACGTAAAAAGGCAAAACAAACAACTTAACTCGTGAAGAAATAATTTCATAGTGAATAAATCTAATTCAACAGATTGGTCACACAGAATACAATTCCGACAAAATTAAAATATAAGGAGAGAGGCTTTTGCCATTCAATATCTGAAATATATATGCAAGGGAGTACTCTGTGTCGGGTGCATATATATACAAAATGTATTTTTCACAAAATTGAGTTTTCCATACTAAATAATTCAGTGATAGATTATTTTTCAATACACAGAGGTTACAATTTAGTTTTTTCAACATTAAATCAAACACAGAAAAAAATATTCTTTGTATATATGTAGGGTCAAACAAATATCACAAACCAAACAAAGCCAAATCAATTGTTAGGTGCATCAGTCCATTGAAAAGGCCTTAGATGGTGTATCAACCATGTAGCCCAAAGTCTCTGTATCGCTGTATATGAAGCATCAAATGCGACTCTCATGGGCTGACATCAGAAGGTTGTCAACTTTTCAGTCTCAGATGGAAGTAATTAGTGGACCATCCTCAGGACATAATGTCCATATGCAATAAATGTGGAGCCTTTGAACATAATCATAAAAATATATATCTGTACGAGTTATATGAAAATAATACATAGTAAAGTGCACAGACTTCTGCCCAGAGTTTGAGAAAGCACAGCAAAAACGTTGAAAAACAGATAATGCAACACAGGTGGATCAGTCAACGAATGATATATAGTGTGTGTCATCATAGGATGTACTAAGATGTAGAACAGAGATCTATATGTATCTATAGTATACAGTAAATAACATCAAAGTTCAGCAAGGTATAAAAACCTGGTCTTACAAGTCTTACATCATTGAATGGAAGCCATGGTTTTGATACCGCTGGAGCAGGCTGCAAGTGTTCTGTCAGAATATTGGTTTTGTCTCACTTTTGAGAAGGGACAAATCTAGTACTTTCATTGCCTTCCTTAGGACTGCGTGGAAGGTGAGGTTATCCCCAATGTCTCACCAGCTTTGTTTTAGGAAAGGTGTCCAAGATGTGGGCAAAATAGTCTGTCATGCCAGAGGATACAGGGGGTAGCAAAATGCCTTCCTCACTACTCTCGTTATCCTGTGATTTGAGGCATCTGGACCGAAGATGTCAAACATGGTATGCCAATACTTTTGCCCTGGCAAAGGTCCAGATGTGGTTTCTCCTCTGCCAATCGCTGTGCCTCCCTTCTCGATCTCGAGGCACAGTAAGGTTGCTTGTGTTCCGGTTCAGGGAGGACCTGGCTAGGCAGTTCAGGATGGACTGTTTCCATGAGGAACAGGGTCAAGACTGATTTGTATATGGCTGGGTCCAAACTGAGGTGGTATGGTGAGCAAAGAACAATGGGCTGAAGTGCTACTTCGAGCTATTGTTAGTGGTTAGACTTATCGCAAGCAGCCTCCCATCACCTTTTGTGTGACCCATATCAAGAGCACCCAAAGCAAAGACACTCACTGAAGCCCTTCCCTCGACAGACCTCTGGTCTCTGTGGCCGTGCCATGACCTAGCTGCAGGCTGAGACGTCGGGTCTCTTGAGGAAGGAGGAGCGGTGGGGCGTTCTGTGGGCTGAGGTTCACTGCTGTTGGCATCCCCCCTCCCCTACCCACCACCCTCCGTGGTGAGTACTGTCCGCTTGTCAGCAGCTCGGTGCAGGCCTTAAAATAGGCTTGCATGAGGGCCTCCTGCAGTGATGTGCATGGACTCCTGCGGGCCGACTCAGCGCTTCATCTTTCTGAAGTTTGCACCAAGCCGGGTAATAGTCTCTCGCCAGGCCCTACCGGAAGTGGTGTTTAAAGAGGTTTGTTTCCTTTTATTCTTCAGTACCAGACTGAAGGGCTAATGCAGCGCTGCGAGCCGCCGGCCCCAGGGAGAGGAGCCTGCAATGCACAGAATACATGTGCGCAGGAGCAGTGTGGAGAAAGTCAAGGATAATGCCTTTCCCCTGCCTTTAGCATCATGGGAGACCGGGGAGCAGGCTCCCCAACCGACACCCCCGAGATGAGTGAACCTCACTATTGTCACAGCCCCCTAGCACCATCCCCTCAGTGCGCCCTCTCCCTGACTAATCATCACGTCACTAGCTAGTGCTAATGAACGCGTCATTGAAGGGGGGGGAAGCGAAAACCCAATCATCCATGAAGGCAGACAAAGAAGTTTTTTTAAAGCTAGCGATGTGGCGTAGCTTCCAGAGCTGCCGTCCTTGTTCCTGAAATTGGCACGCAGTGACTCCAAACACAAGAACTGGCAATGCAATAGGTCTCGCATTTACGCAAGACCTATTGCATTGCAAATGGTTGGCATCACGGACAATGGGAGGGAGGGCGCGGGGGGAGAAGGCACGGGCAACTGGAGGGAGGGCGGGTGGGGAGCAGGCACGGGCAACAGGAGGTGGGGGGGTAAAAAAGACACCAAAGCATGTCGTGCCTGAAATAGGAGAACCTCATTAAAGAAAATAGTGCTCAAAGTCTAAATAACACGTACCTGTAACAACCAAAGTAAACGGGCCAGTGGCCATGGGAGGTGGCAAATGAAGAGGAGGCGGTACTAAGGAAGGACTAACAAGTCTATTTACGAATCAGAAGCCAGCATTTAGGACAGACAATGACACAAGCCAATGGCAAATATGGGCGGAGAGTGGGCGGGGCTTCTATTTGCTACTCCACCACAACAAGTCTCGCAGAGCAACGCATGCGCACTGGCTCTAGGCTCGACCTAAAAAAAAACAGTGTGCCAATTGATATTGTGGGCATTTTTGTTTCTGTGATGGCAGATTCGTGGTCATTTTTTACCCTCATAGGTCCGGAGGATTGGGGCAAAATTGACAATGTCACCTTGAAGAAGTCCCAAGTCAAACCTATTGCTTATGGGGGTAAGCCAGTGAAAATCCTGGGTGAATTCGACAGCGTTTTGCACTTTAAGGGTCATAGCACTCCTGCCACTGTTTATGTTGCGAAGGACGGGACAAATTCATTGGGATGGTTAGAACAAAGATATTTAGGCATCATTTCGGATCCCAATAGTCCTGAGCAAGTATTGCTTAAGGAAGAATACGTATCTGTGTGGGCGTTTCAGGGTGGAAGTTGGAAAACAACTTTTCCTGAGATGTTCTGGGAAAACTTGGGGAGGATCAAAGGATTCTTCCACCGCATAATTTTGAAGGATGGGCTCCAGGGAGTGGTCCACAAACCCAGACGGGTACCTTTTGCTATGAGGAGGGAGTTGGAGCAGGAATTGGAATACTTATGCAAACGGGATATAATTGAACCTATAGAAAGCTCCGGTGGTTTTGGCTAGGAAGGCCAATGGCTCTCTCAGAATGTGCAATGACATAAGGGACCTGAATGAGAGGATTTGGATGGCTAGACGTCCCTTGCCCAATATCACTGAAATGTTAGGTTCGCTTAAGGGTGCCAAAAAGTTTTTGACTTTGTACATGTAGGCCGCTTATCATCAAGTCACCTTGCACAAGGAAAGCCGCCATCTGATGTTATTTATTAACCCTTCTGGTGTGTACAGGTTTATGAGAATGCCTTTTGGGTTGGCATCAGAGTCTTTGAAGCAATGTTTGTGGGGGTTCCGCATGTGAAGTGTTTTGAGGATGATATTTTAGTGTATGGGAAAAACATTGAGTCCCATGATAAGAAGTTTTGTCCATTTTGACAGATAGGAGGTTACGCTTAAGATAGAGAAATGTAGGTTTGCTGTGGACACTGTAGACTATTTAGGTTACAAGTTGTCTGCTCAAGGTGTGGAACCAAAGGAGGATCTGGTTAGGGCTATCAAGGAGTTTCCGTCCCACAGAACAAGGATCAGTTGCGCTCCTTCTTTGGAATGCTGGAGTTTTATACAAGGTTCATTCCGAACTGCAGTGGGAAAACACAGTACATGAGAGGGTTGTGGAAAAAGAATCAGCAGTTTGTTTGGTCCGTTGAGCATGAAAGAGAATTTCAAGATGTCAAATGTGAACTTGGGAATGCCATTCCCCTTCAACCTTTTGTTACCAAGGTTCCATCAATTGTGGGAACGGATGCCAGCCAACATGGTTTGGGTGCTGTGCTGTTGCAGAAAAGGGAAGGCAGTGAGGTAGTTGTAGCCTTCGCATCGAGGGCACTGAGAGGAGCGGAGCCGACAAACTCAGTTATCGAGAGAGAAGCTTTAGCCTGCTGGTGTGGAGTGGATCGTTTCAGGAACTATTTGTGGGGTTCGGAGTTTATCATTCGTATGGACCACAAGCCTCTGTTGAATCTGTTTACTACCAAGGGTGCTAGCAAGGCCACTCCTCGCATAGCTAAGTGGCATTATAGAATGACGGAGTACCAGTTCAGTTTAGAATACATTCCGGCGGCAAAAAACGTTTTTGCGATTGTTTATACCTGTTGCCGTTCAAAAGTGACATCACTGATGTGGAGTGTGAGGAGGATTATATAGTGGCGACACTGGGAGTAGCTGGTTTTGGGTGCATCTCAGAGGAAAAATGCGGAGAAGCAGTGTTGGGTGATGAGGTGATGCAAGAAGTTGTGGGTATGTTGGGTAAAGGATGGACACCCAAGGATTCCATGCAGGTGTGAATTCTTATAAGCATGTATTTCCTGAATTAAGCATAGAGAATGGATTGATGAGGAGGACGGGTTTGTTGGTGGTGCCAGTGAAGATGCAAAGTAAGATTTTGGCTTTGGCTCACGAAGGAAATGTTGGGATGAGGGCCATGAAGAGGAGGATCAAGGAGTAGGTCTGGTGGCCGGGAATGGATCGGAGTGTGGGGCATTTCGTCAGGGACTGTGTGGGATGTGCGGTCAGTGACAAGACTCAAGTGACT
Organism: Calotriton arnoldi; assembly: GCA_963921515.1. NCBI lineage: Eukaryota > Metazoa > Chordata > Amphibia > Caudata > Salamandridae > Calotriton > Calotriton arnoldi. The sequence goes on from CAWUFW010000549.1 coordinate 1,919,012, forward strand.
TTTCCCAGACCGGTTGAAGCAATTCCTGTTCCAAATAAACCATGGTTTAAGTTAGGGTTGGATATCATTGGGCCCATGTATGTTCTGAATGAACGTAGTAGGTATGGGTTGGTGCTGGTGGATTATGGCACAATGTGGTCAGTGGGCCAGTTCACGAAATCAGCTAACACGGAGGAGGTGCTAGACTTTTTGCAATCCTTGTTATTTAGGGAAGGTACACAAGTTGAACTGGTCACAGACAATGGGGTGCAATTTACATCCAAGGAATTTTAAAGATTTATGTCTCGTTGGGGAATAAAGCATATTACTACTACCATCCCCGTAGTAATGGTTTAGTAGAATGCTACAACAGGATCGTCAAGGACAACATTCAAATTTCAGTGGCTAATGGGTTGAATTGGGAGAAGGAGCTTATGGATTTGTTGTAGGCATTGCACACCACTCCATTTGCTACCACCAATGTTTCACCTTTTGTTCTGTTTAAGGGAAGGGTGGCTGCTACCAAACTGGTCAGACGTTGGATGAATGATTTGAAAGTGTCACATGTTAAACTTGAGAGCATCAAGGAGAGTTGTAAGAAGGCTCAGGAGAAGTATGCCAGCACAGATTCTATAAAAGGAAGACGTCAATTTCTTTTTAACAGAGGGGATTAGGCGAGAGTAAAACTACCAGGTATTGTGGCGAAGGATCATTCCAAATTCTCCCTGCCAATGGAGATTAAGGTAGTCAAGGAGAAGGTGGTGAAGCTAAGTGACAGCATATGGTGGAATAAGGAAAAATTGTCCTAGCAAATAGCAAAATGCAGTCAAGGGAATGAACAGTTCAATTGTGCCTCTGGAAACTCACAGGTCCAGAATGATATGAACTCAGGAAGGTCTGTGAGAGTGAGGAAGGCACCTTCTCGTCTCAAGGATTATGTCAGGGGTTGAGGTAATTTAACATGCAATGTGTCATTTCAATTTGAATGTAATTTTGTTTTCTTTGTGATATGTTCTTCTGTGTACTTTATAGGCGACAACACGTTGTTGTGCGTGGTATTATCATTTTACTGTTTATCATTTTATCTGTTTGAATTGTTTTTTGTTTGTTTGTTTACTATAAGGGGAAAGATGTGTTGGGTTCTGTGTTTAGAATGTGGGCGTGTGAGCCACCCGGGCACCCATTGCTCAGGTGTAATGAGGATGTTGGGGGTGGACCTGCCAGATGCTGGCTTGTCGTTATCTCTGCCGGTCACATTGATGTATCTTGTTCAATAAACCCTGAAGCACTTACCTGCGAGTCCTGTTTTCATTGGGATTTTTCACTGACCTAAAGCCCACGAATTGTGTATTGATCAGGAGTGGCTCCTCCATGAGAGTGGAGGAGCGTCGCCCCCCCTAAAAAATAAAATGGCAATAAAGTTTATTTATTACCATTTTATTTTTGAAACAACCCGTCCTGAACCGAGTGTCAGGACGGGGCGGGGCTAGTGCTGCCGAGTGGCAGCAGGGAGCTGTGCACTTATTTTAAAGTGCGCATGCCTCTTTGTCCGGCCGTCTTGAGACGGCCACCCAGACATGCACATTTTAAACTTCTCTAACCTAGCTGTCTTAGAGAACTACGTTAGAGAAAGCGCAGGCCTCCAGTACCCTTAGGAGGGCTGCAAGATGACGTGCCAGGTTTGGAGAGTGCAGTTTCATGGTCCGGAGCTTCCAGGAGCGAAGACACCTGAGCAAGGCGGATGTTGTGTGGCAAGTCTGCAAGGTAAGTGACTTTTTTTTTTTTATTAACTTAATGCCACCTGTATGTTGCCCACTCCACTACCCTAGATATATGCCAGCCTCCACTGGGATTGATGACACAAGCTTTTGCAGACAGCTGGAGCTGTCTGTGACACCTCTGAAAATTGAGTATTGCCGTGCAAAATATGTATGCATGTTACTCCCCATTTGTTTGCTCCACATTGTAAATCCTGCACAAAACACATTTACTGATCATTGGAGTGAATATTATTTGAACTAGAGTGTTTTGCCCCTCCTGTTTGTACAATGATCTAAATGACCCTGGAAGTGCTAACCTATGAAGCAGTCTATTTCATCTTCAATATGTTAGCCCTTACCACTGAAGATATGTTTATATCCAAGAAGACAAGTGACTTTAGATCTATCAAATTTGTTGGACCCCCTTTTGATTTACAACACAACCTTGGCTTGCTTTGAAACCTACGTTTCCATCTCATTTAGTACATTTGAGGTAAAAAGAGGTACTCACTTGGACCAAAAGCTACAGTGAACAAGGACATTTCAATTAATTCCAAGCCTTGCCACTCTATTGCTATGTTGAATATAAAGATATTAACACCTTGTTCATGATTTTACTAAACATAACATGACCAGAACTTTTGGCACAGCAATTTCTTTCAAGTTATAAAACCTAACATGAAGTATTCATTTTCTGCAGTGAAGAATACACCTTCGAAGTTCTAAAGATTCTATTAAAATTCAACTAACAGACTAAATAACTATGGGCCAGTTTGTAAACCAGTTGGTGTGCTTTGTGCACCGAATGATATGCAACCTGGGCTTTATGTTGTGATGAAACTGATGTATATCAGTTGCACAGCAAAATGTACATTAGCAGGAGGTTTGAAAACCTCCTGCCTCGTTAACATGTATCATGCAAGAGGCATTTTGAGACCACCTCTAAAAGCCTGTCAATGCTAGAATAGAGGCTCGGAAGGGGCAATTGACCTTCACCCCTGTAGTCACTTTCCCCGCATGTGAAGATTTTTTTAAGGGCCAGGGGCTGCTTTAAAAAAAAATCACATACAGAGAAGGACATCATCGGAAGGCTTGAGATGATACAGAATTCGGTGGTCAGACTGATCCTCAACCGGACCAAATGGACCCACACCACCCAGCCCCTGAGGAACTTTCACTGGCTCACCGCCCAAAAAAGATGCAAATTCAAACTACTGACACGCCTACAAAGCCCTCCATGACCAAGGACCAGCATACATGAACCACCGCCTGAACTTCCACCAACCATCCAGAAACCTTCGCTCCGTCTTCCTCGCCCTGGCACAGACACCGAGCATCTGCTGTAGCCACAGCGGAGGATGCTCCTTTTCCCACCTCGCCGCCAAGTCCTGGAACACTCACCCCCTTCACCTCCGAACATCACCCTTGCTGTCGGATTTCAGGAAGAGACTCAAGACCTGGCTCTTCGACTAAGTCCAGCAACCCAGCACCTGAATACCCTCACTGGTAATAGGCATGCTCTACATATACCGACTAATTGATTGATTGATGCAATGGTCTGGTAGACCACTGTCATATCCCCCCAAGGCCGTCTGCCACCATTCACAAGATTAAAGCTGTCCAAAAGGGACAACTGCCTCTTTGTGAATCAGATGCGGCACCAAGCAGGGTGTTGATATCTGTAAAATCATTTGTTCAATGATTTGCATGTGCAGCTGTGGTTCAATGATTTGCATCCACAACTGTGATCTCGAACCTTTTATATAAGGCAGTCTGAATAGGAAAAATTAGTGGATGCGCATTAATTGGCCGCAACAGGCATTTGGCGAGACAGTAAGTTCTTTCTGACTTATGATAGGTACTCTTTGATTTGGAAGGATCTTTTATTAGGGATAAAAGGTCACTGGTACAAGGCACGTTTTGGTACAAGACAATATCAATTCACTATACCTTGCCCAAAAATGCATAGAAATGTTTTGCAATCTCAGCTTGGGTTTTCACTTAATGTTGAGACTTAATCAAGGTTACATCACTGCAGTTGACAATCAAGTTGCTTCTCAAATGCCTTCATGTCATAGGGATGCCCCCCTATCCCCATATCACTTTAGACCTGAGGGGGTTAAGGCTTGCTGCAGTCACAACAGCTCTCAGAAGTCAACTCACTTTGGGGATATGGACCAGGGGCAGGGGCTGTACTGTCATCTATCCCCACCTGTCCTCAGTTCACCATAGACTGAAGGAACTGGAGGGAAGGCAGATGCCCACTGCCTGTTGTAGGGTTACCCTTCCTCCTGTGGATTTGCACAAAGGATAAGGGAGAGGTGAGGTGGGGGTGCTGCTGCACTATCTCCAATTCTCTCTTCCCATGTCTCTGCTGGCAACGAGAGATCCAAGATTAGCAGGGGAAAGGAGCTAACCCCAGGTAGCTGCTCTGTCATTGTGATAGAGCCGGTGTGGTGTGCAGTGGCGCTCACCGTTCTGCTGTTTCAGAATCACTCTCTGCTCAGGGAAGGAGAAAGGGAGAACTTAGAAGGAGAGGAACAGCATGATAGGTGGGTATGTATCATTGTTTGAGGGGGAGTGTGGAGGGAATTAACCAAAGAGAGGCACATGGAGGGTGGCAGGAAGATAGGTTAGGCTTGCAAATATTTCCACAGAGATGGGGGTATGGAGAGGAAGTTAGGGACATGAGTAATGCATAACCAAAAAGACAATAAACAGATTCGAACAAAAGAAAATGGAGAGGCAGTTGGGTGGACAGAAGAATGACAGGAGCCTAGATATTTTTAGGGTGCAGAAGAGCATCAAAAGGGTGGTTATATTTATGACTACAATACCTCTACTCACCACTTACTTGCTTATTCCTGAATGTAGGTTAGTAGCTGTGTGGAAGGAAAATCATAGTCACCTTACACAACATAAAACTGGACATGTGTAAGTATCACAAAGAGAGTGTTATCCACCTCGACTGGAGTAACAATCTCACAGTCCTGGAAACAACACTGTTGTTGATAGTTCCCTGTGCACAAAATACACAGCTGAAGTGGCCACTTTTCTATTGCGAGAGCAGCTCTTAGAAAGTGTTAAATACGCAATGGCAGAGTACAAATTTGAAGACAAGAGCTCAGTACACTGAACAATTTACATAATTAATCTCTTCAAGCCCTGGAATAGAATAGAATGTTGGGCTCACCATTTCTCTGTCATTCAGTGTTTACTTACCAGCTGCTTTTCAACTTTCATTTTATACTGGTGCGCTTCCCACCGTCTCTGGAGATAATCTGCACACCTGTATGAAGAATATTTGAATATGTTTGTAATTAACAACCATTTTATTTCAAAGTGGCAGCCAACTACCATTGGGGCTGGAGAATTAGCCATATAATCAATACCATTTACAATTTAACCTCTATAGCATCATGCCTCCCATGTAGTATTACTAGAAACAACTTTACTGATCTGTCTGTAATGGCCACCAGGCTTTTACATTTCTTCTTCCAGCTTTGTCCAGCCCATCCTCACCAGTCATCACCCAATGAATGCATCAATCTCTACTAAACTTTGGATTCAGTTCTGTTTCAGAATATGACTCTTGGGGCCAGATCACAACACATTTTTGGCTGGCTCTTACTCATGTTCTTGGTAGTAAACAAAACAATGCTTGGTGTAAACAGTTTTTACCAATGTATTATGAAATAAGATTTCGGGATGTGGTACTACAAGAACGTTTGTGCATATTTATTGCGGTGGTAATGTTTTTGTACTACATTCATGCACTGCGTTGGTGTCATTTACTTTGCTTGCTGTGTTGCATTCTGTTTTGAGTGTCTTATTATATTGTGCTCTGTTGTGTTTTATTTGTGTAATGTTGCTATGTATTGTGATATTTTGTCATGTTCTGTTGTTTATTTTAGAAATTTTATCAAATGTTGCTACAGGTAAAGGCAAAAGCACAGCATACTTCCTTCCAGTTACAGTCACAAACAACCATTTACCACATTCTAATGAAGTTATATACTGCTGCTTTGGCTTTTCAAATATTTAAGACAACAGTCAGCCCAAAACTGTGGCAGGGACTTGTCATGTATAGCACTTCCAGTGCTCACTCTATGTGATACAGCCCTGAAGCCATATTAAAGAAACTATGGACTGGTACATAAACTGTGGAAGAATGAAGCAAATACATTGTGCCCCATGACATGCTACATAGAGATATGCAAATATGTGAAAAACTAGAGGAAGTGAACTGTCGCAACATACAATATATGTTCTGCATTTTATATGTCTAATAGAGATTTCATTTTCCATTACTATTTTTAACTAAAAAAATAGAGCATACCTTTTGTGCCATGAGTGATGTTTATGTAAGGAAGAAAATTGAACAGACTGATACAGTACGATAACTAGTATCAACTTTCCTGTATATTCAACATTTCTCCCACACCACTGCGGGCATTGCTAGGACATATGCATGACCTTCCCAAGTCTTCTCAGCACTTCTGTGCCCTAGCGTTATTGTTGGCCAAGAGAGAGGTCGCATTACACTGGGGGAGTAAACACCCACCGACGTTGAAGGGCTGGATGTTCAGCATGTCATACTGCAATACTAATAGCGATCTATATACCCAATTGCAACCCCCAGCGTCCACACTACTTGACATATGGCAGCCCTTTCGATCATACTTGTTGCACAAACATCTGTGAGCTCCCAGACGGGACAAGACTCTCCAGCTGGAATATAATAGGATGAAGTGTAAAGACATTCCTACCATAAAGCACAATAATTGTCTATGATAGGATGGCAAGTGTTTTCTTAACTGGACCAGGACAAACTATGTTGTATTAGACGTCAGTTACTATGTATGCACATGGACCACAGCTGCATTATTTGTTTTTAGCATTACAGTCTCGTATTGTATCTCCTCTTTTATTTTGTGAAAAATTATAAATAAAGCTTTAAAAAAACTTTCCTGTATTTTCAATACTTTATATCACGTAAAAAAGCAAAAAATGTGAAATCAGCTTGCTTCACACTTTGCCACAATCTTTTATTGTATGATGAATAAAAATCATTACAAACTAATAATTCACTTACGATTTAAAGTTCATGTGAAAATGTATGATAGCACAAGTATTTACTAGCAGATAAAACATTGTACAATGAGTGTTAGAAAGGCAAAATTTAAAATAAAAACCACAATAAATGTACAAACAGTCATTCACATTGACAGGATTCGGGCAGAAAACAATCATTATATAGTAGAAGAGGTCTCTAACTTTTTTGGTAGCTATGTTGCATAATCAAAATACATGATAACCCTAAACAATACCTTGGGGAAAATATTGTTCATGAAGACTTCAAAAGTTGAGCTGAGTGTATGTGCACCAGGCATGCAGCATAAACACAAAATGTCTGGTAGGCTTTCACTCCTACTGTCACAGAGCTGGCAGGTCCCTTTATAAAGATGCCATCCATGGCTGACCTTCATTAAAGGTGTTAACATTAATCTGAGCCTAAGATATGTATTCTGAGTGCCTTTATTTAAGCAGTTTATTAGGTATGGCTGAGGTTTGAGGTTTACATAACTCTCATTAGTATATTTAACGGAATAGGACCTAGAGCATGTGCTCTAAATTTTGCATCACACAGAATCTATAATCTACTACCTAGCCAATCTGCCCAAAGCAGCCTCAAGGTCATTCAGTCGACATTTCTTCCTGTCCTCACTGAACATTAAGCTAACCGTGGTAGCTCCACAAAATGGCTAGACCTTGCTCAGAGCTCCTTCTTTCGGTCCTTGTTTGCCATGCCACGCTCCTCTATTCTTTGCCTTAAAATGTTATTTGTTACACACATAGCAGAAATGCTGCAAACATTCAGTTATATGGCCCCAGACAATGTGTTTCTTTTAGCTTACCATCTTATTTCTAGGTATGGAATCTAACCAGGCTAATGAAAAAAGAAGAGCTATAATAGTAAGAGGCAAAATATAATAAATAACCATAATCAGATAGCATTCCTGAGTAGGGTGATGGCGCAGTAGAGCGCGGTTAGCATTTCCATGCAATAGACATTTATGGTTGACCAAGAGGCAAAGAGGTTAGCATTCAATACAAACAATTTTAAATTTGTGTAGCCCATTTGGCCACACAATAAGGACGAGGAATCGGTGGGTTTATCACACACAAATAATCAATCCAGTGAATAGGCAGAGTAAGAATGTATTATGAACGTGGAGCTTTACAACAAGTATATTAAAGCGCCGATATGGATTCTGGCTTGACAATAGAAGGCCAATAAAGACTGCAGTCAGAATAATCCAGATACAGAAAGAATGCAATTCGGTGTTCCTCTGATAAACTCTGCTAAACATGAATATTTCTAAAGTAGTAAGTCTAAGTCTTATATCTAACTACAAAAGGGTCCTCAAGAAAAGTTCAGCTGGGAATTTAGAAATGCAGGAAGGTGGAAGCATAGTGAGGGTTTCAGTAGAAATCCTCTAAAGGGAATCAAGTGTTTAGCATATAGCCTTACACTCGCAAGCATAGGGCAAGCAGAGAGGTCTGTAACTCTCAAGGTCCGAAGGATCTGCTCTAAACACTAACAGTGTATATGTTAATTAAAACACCCAGATGCATCCTCAGTCACCCGGACTTCACACCATCCCTCCAGGGACCAATGGTGGTGAACTTTATACTGCGATGGCAACATATCCAGATTTTCTCATTCAATGAAACCTGGACACTCACAACGACCTTGAGTATCACACCGTTCCTGATACATGATGAACAGGAGGCTTCTTAAGCCAATTTAGCTCTCCACATCTCTGCCAATATTTTCTCTCTCAGGCCTCCCTATCACTGATACATAATACTCTTTTCTCTAACTAACGAAGCCTTGAAATCGCATCTGCAGAGTAGAGAACGTGCAAGGCAAACAGAAAAATACATTTAGAAATTTAGGCCTTGTCGAAGTAGGTTTAGTTAAGCACTAAAATGTGAACTTTGAATACATGATTATATATGCATGTTTTACTTCAAAATAAGTGCAACAATATAAATGTAACTTAAGAAAATGAGTCATGGTTACACAGGAAATGCACTTTTAAATAAATGCAACATAACTTGAGACATAAGTGCAAATATGTAAGAGAACTACACTTCTTCACGGTTAGGCCAAACGTTAATATACACATGTTTAGGAATCACTAGTGTTCTCCAGGGAAAGCATTTCAGTAGTACATTTGAATACTTATTATCAATAAAGTTAGACACATAGAGTATTTGCTGCTAAGTGTACGTATATATTGCGCTTTTGTGACGAGTAAGGATGGAACTAAAATTGCGCTGCTCCAGTGGTGAATATGGATAGCCTTGTATGTCTCCTAGAAACATATGTGCAATTTTGCTTTCAGCGTGCATTTCTTAAAATCAACCCTGGTACCACACAACTTATGAGTGCTGTACTAAATTTGCTGTCCGAACATCTAACTTCAAATACCTTGGAATACACTTTGATTTGGACCCCTGTAATGCTAGGCATTAAATATCACCCCTGTGGGAAGAGACAGAACTAGACACATTGAATTGGAATACACTGCCCATTAGTGTACTAAGCAGGGGCGCCCTATATAAAATGATTCTAATCTCAGAGTCCTTATATTTTTCAAAATTACTCTTAATAAATACCGAAGAGATTTTGTACAAACACAATCGGTTTTCTTTGGGCATATAAACCCTTCTTGGATTGTATTAAATAAATGTGCACACTCAATGTTTGAAGGGGATTTGGGCATGGCAGATATGCGCCTTCAATACTGGGCTTACCAATTACGAGTGGTTGTTTAGTGACGAACATGACCCTGCACGTCAGGCGGAACGAGATCTCCTAGAAGAAACAGACATGATGAAACTCCTATACGGGTACCAAATTCCAGGATCACTTCCTCTAAGAACCAAGATTCCAATTCAATGGAGCTTAAAGATCTCTAATGGATGAGCTGTGAGGGTAGATTTACCCAACAAACACGACTCTGGAATGGCACATACTTGACACACACAGTACGACTGCAAGGGTTTAAGTCATGGGACCGGATTGGGAAATATCTTGGGAGGGAGATCACACTAAATACTTTGACACTTGAGAGGGGGAATAGGAACTTCATACATCACAATTGTTCACATATTTGCAATTGAGACACGCATTGGAAGCCCATTGATCACAGATGCTAATGCTACAAGAAGGCAGCTCTTTTGAGATACATTCATATACAGGACTGGCATTTTGAAAGCATATTGCTCTCTCATTTCTAATTCCCCAATTGTCCTGTCTGATTATAGAACATCATGTGAGGAAGACCTGGGCGTGTGGATGAGGCTGATTGTAGAGATGCTGTGATGCACCCCAATAGTTTTTAATATCAGCCAGACTGAGCCTGGTACACGCAAATATTTACACAGGACATACCTTACTAACAAAGTAGTTATTAAGAGGGGCTTGTCTCAGTCCCCAAACTGTACAGGATGCCCTATAGTTGAAGGTGATTTCTTTCATAGGATATGAACATACCCTAAAATTACGCATTACTAGCACAACGTTACTCACACAATATCACTGGTTTTGGGGCGGCCGATCGCCTTCTCTCCCAAAATGATTCAGTTGGAAATTATGGATGAGGTTGGGGTCCCAAGGGGAGGGCTGATCCTACTAGGTGTGGGTGCAATGATTGCAAAATGAGACATCGCCAGATGTTGGAGGTCAGAGGCAGCTTCCTCAATTGCTCAAACATAGAACAGCTGGTTTACCAATCAAGAGATTGCTTGAATAAAAACAAAAAATGGGGGGTTGATGTAATCATTTTCAATTGACTGCAACATAAAAAGCAAAGGAAAAATGAAGGCTATTTATGATCCCCTAATAATCTCAATGTGCAACTATTACTGTGCTACATTTGATTTGCAAACTCGTTGTTGCATTTCCCAAACGAGATGTTTGAGTTAAATTGTTTATTTTTATGTTGCAAATGTTTTCTTATTAGAAGTTCTACAGACAAAAGTAAGTCCTCTTAGAGCCTAAATCTTGATTTGTTGGGCCACCCAAAAATCACAGGGTACAGTTTTCATGGTGCCAGTACCAATTTACCTCCCCACCAACTGTCACCAGGGTTGTGTAAAGGAATGTCCTGAAGGCTGTGTGGCTGGGACAGAAAGGATCACCTCAGCCATGTCACAAGAGTAACTGAAAAACAATAGAATGTTGCCAGTATGTCTGCTAAAAAGAACCTTCAAAGGAGTCCCCAGATTTCGTTGTAACGTCTGAATATTAAATATGTGAATGTGAGAAAATAAATGGAAGCCATTTAACACGGATTTTTGTGAACCTTTCTTGGACAATGCAGGCTCCTCACACTCAAGTTGCTCGATTCCCTGGCTCGCTCATAACTTATTTTGTATTTCACACATGTAGTGAAGGAAAAAAAGCAACACAGAACAAAGTTATTGGGCTTTTAAGATACCCTTGCCTCCGCTGTCACTTGAAAAGTTTGACTAGCTTGATGTGTTTTACATGAAGTATCTACATTTCTGCAGAAAATTCCCTCAAGTCCCTTTACAATCTATTTTACTTTCTGCTATTTCATTGTAGGTCAGGCCTCTCACATACTTCATTTGAGGGTCTGACCAAAATATTTTATGGAATGGGGGCTTGGCATTGACTCAGTTTGCAACCTTTGCAGTAATGGGTAACTCAACCTCTACTATTTAAAGGTACGCTTTCAATTGAAAACAACATTTTATGATAGCCAATACCATTTAACTTGGGCTTTTAACTTATGCTTCAAACTGCAGTATCAATTGATGAGGGATATGGTACAATTTGATACTGTTAAGTACCCAGAGATCTTTCCGGAACACTGGCTGCCCAAGAAAAATGGACGAGAAATGACACTTACCACTGTGGCTGCACTTGTTCCCTCTGCCCATAATACTCGTCTCCTCTTTGAATCCCCTGAGGAACCTGTGGCTGCTCAAATGGCCTCTTCTGGATGTTGTTTAGCTGAGCATAGTAGTGGCCATATTGTCCACATTGAACAGCAGCTGGCCGTCCTCCCATCGCCACCTGGGGGCTCCAATGCTGGAAAAACACAAGAACAGAAGAGTGGATCAATGGGTCTATAGAGGGTTTCATTCACAGTATTAAAGAAAAACGGGTGCCTGATTCACAGACATTTTTGTGCCATTCTGCGTCTAATAGGTCATCAAATGGTGTCACCTCTGTGCGCAGATGCTAAGATCCTGGTTCAGGGGCAAATGATCTGTAGACATTTATAGATGCAGATTGAAATTTCAGATGCAGAAATACACTTTATTACTGTAGTTTCTGCAATTGTGATGTTAGGGAAGTTAGGGGACTATGGGTGTGGCCGATGGAGATTCAAGTGGATGGCCATGGGTTACGTTGGCGAAACCTGCTATGTTCAAATCTAATGGGAAATTCGTAATCCTATTCCCACTCAAAGTGCAGCTGCTCCAAATAAAGGTTGAACTAGATGCGCGAGAAAATCCTCAAGCACCTCCATATTTTCTAAAGGTTCTAGGGAAGTTTAATTTTTAGGTCTCGGCTACAAAAAGCCTCACCTGTTTATTGGCCAGGCCTCTTTTTTCCAACAGACATATAGCGTGGCCTTTCAGTCAGGCCCTTGCTCACGATTGGATAGCTTTGTTGTCTATCTCAGTTGTCTCCTTTTCAATGGATTTCCTCCCTAGTTATGTGTTTGTTCCACCAAGGAACATTTCTGTCTCACATTGTTCTGACTGGTTGTATCCTTCCACTACTAATGTTGCCGGCAATCTGGAAGAACTCTTTTTCTTTTTATACTCCATGGGAGTGCAAGTGTTTTCCTGCTTTTGCTCTCTCCCACATGTGCCGCTTTCCCTTTCACTCCCCTCTCGCTCTTTACTCGCAGTGCTGCTTTCTCTCCCATCCTCCCTCCCCCACAACGTGTATGTTGCTTTCCTAGCACCTTCCCATCCTGTTAGGGATCTGCTTTTTTTTTTTCTTTAAATATTCTTCTTCTTCCCCAGCTCCTCTGTTGCTCCCCCTCAACTCTGCCCTTAGTACCCCACTCTCGTCACCGTCTCCTTCCGCTCTTCTCATGTACTATACTGGCCACCGCTACTGGCTTTACCAATGCTAGGTGCTTTCCCCATGCGCTGGTAACGCCAGTATCAGTGACCTGCCATTCAGAGTGTAGGAAACGTTTTTCTATACTTTCAGGTTGCCCACCATGTTGCATTTCAGAAAGTTGCGACGAAATACAGCGGCCATCGGAAAAGTTTAGAAACCATTGTTTGTATACTGCAAAGATGCGCACAAGTTGCATCACACAACGTGTTGATGAAATGCTGCAGCCTTCTAAAAAGTATAGAAACCGCTGTTTTCTATACTTTCAAGATGGCCCCAATGTGATGACACAACACGAAGTTGCGTGATGCAATGTGGCAGCCATCTTCAAAGTATAGAAAGTATTTTTTTCTATATTTTATGCTGGTGGCAATAAGCACTGCTGAAGCCAATAGTTCAGCCATTTAAAATCGAAACCCATTGGCATTACCAATGCTTATTTTCAAAGTTAATAATCAAAGATCATGAACTTAAGTAAGCTAGGGCACATGCTATTTGCGTGGTTGTGTAAACAGCCAACTAACATTAAATTTAGGAAAGACCGTTTTGTACCTTAATACAGGTTGCTTGGTTTTTCGAAGTTAGCATAATGTTTCGTACATTAAGTTCGCTATACTAAACCACACTTCAAGGGCAGTTTGTCTTAAAATATACTAATAGCAGATTCCTGTTTTCACTAGTCACCACCTTTTTCAGAAAAGAACTTTAGTGTTCCCCCTTCATAGTTCTCCTAAAAACATATGTAAATGGTCAGTAGCCCATAAGTTAACTTTTCCGAATAACTGCCAGGGAGAGACAAAAAAAATGGGGAGTCGTGAAAAATATATTTCCTTACCAGTCGTGCCAGGGAGGGGAGAATGAATATCATACCCTTCTGCCTTGCCCAAGGGCAGAAGGCCCCCTGCCACATTTGCAAAGTGTGAGAGGGTAAATCACTGGCTTCTCCACCTGCCTTTCCAAACAGCATAGGGTAAAAATGTAACTGAGTAAAAATACCTAAGGGTGGAGAGGGAAGTAGTTTATGTCTTCCCTCCCTAGCATTGTGGTTTTTTTTCATTTATAAAAGCCCCCTTCATCCTTAGGGAAGGTGAGGAGGGTCATGGGGCACACACTACCTTCCCTTGTAGAAGCATGCAGGTGTGGGGAAACAAGGACACACAGTATTCCCACCCTAAGGCAAGGTAGGGGTAGTAATTTAAAAAAAATGCCCCAGGCCTTGGGCAAGGTAGGGGGTAGAGGCCTCTAATAACCACTACAGGAAGTCTGTATTAAAACAACCACTATCATATGCCAACCTACGCTTCCCCATGTTTATTATCCAAACACTCTCCATATACTTCCCTACAACCAACACAATGCACAAACACAGCCACCATCCTAGACCAACACATTTACCATCTTGTCAACACGCCCACCATCATATGTCCACAGAACCGCCATAATATGCCAACACACCCACCTTCCTATGTGCATACACTCACCCTCATATGGCAACACACCCACTATCATATGGCAACACACCCACCATCATATAGCCACCATCCACTATCATGTTTCACTACAGGTCATCTACTGTACCTCTGTACATCCACCACTGTACACACGCATACACACATATACCCCATCAGACAACCACACAATCACATTCATAGACAAACACGACCAACATACGCTCATACACCCACCACCAAATGCCCACATATCCCCACCATACACCGACAGATGCCATATGCTCTCTCACAATAACTTCCTCTCTGGATCACTTATTTTTCATTTCGATAAAGTACAGTGAACAAGTGCAGTGTCAAGTGCAGCGTAAAACAGCACCAGAATCTGAGGAAGTGAACTCTAATGCTCACATTGGTACAGTAGTCTCACCTGGCCAGTTCTATTTGAATCACTGCATCAAGACCACCCACTTATAAACAGGATCTACAGTCAAGGCATGGATGGCTCTTTGATCAGTCCTAAATTAGATTACACCAACCCTGTTAGGAGGACTTCATCACTACCAAATTGCTAGGCTATAGTAGGTACCGAATGCTATGGTTCACTTAGCACTCAAGGTCAGCATGTTCAATAATATTTCAATGGCCCTTCAGTTCTCTGCATTGGCTCCATTGAAGGAAACACATTCCGCTTAAACAGATATATTTGATGAGTAAATGCATCCACAGAACAGTTCCCGCATATATGCAGAAGAAATGTTCTCCCTACATCCCTCACCGATACTGATATTTTAACCCAACACAAAGAGGCTAATAGGAGAACACATTATTTAGAGACATTGGGTTTACCTGGATTTCTATTGGTCTTCCGATGATATCAAGGGAGACCAAAGGATCTTTGGGTATAGGGAGCCTTGCAGAACTAGACTAATGAGAGGAGAGAGTTATGGTATGAAAACGAGGTGGAAACCGCATGAGTCCTATTTGACAAAAAGAGAGAAGGAAGGTAGATGAGGTGCCAAGTAAGCCACTTTCAAAGTGAAACAGATGATGACTGTCAGTGAATACTACTGATAGATCAAAAATATGGCATAACAGAGCCCCCAACAGCCATCTTCCATTATCCTAAAGCCATGTAAAATGGGGATCAACACGGACATTGTACTTCTGACAAATATAAAAACAGAGTGAAACCTGTCAATAAAACTATTCACTTCCTTTGTCAGTGACAAAATAACCGTTTCTTTGTAAGTCACAGTGAAATGCTTTGATTCATAAATATATGGCCCAGTAATAGAATGACCATGGAGGGTGGTGCCAACTATTACATTGGATGGCAGAGTTTATTAAATGTTATCAGCATACTGGTGGATAGGGGGTATATATCACATGCAGAAAGATTAAGGGACTAATTTAGATATGAAATGTAACAGAACAACTCTAATTTCTTCAGAAAAAACAAAATCCTGAGGGGAATTTACCAGTATATTTTATTTTACCATATGTATTATATGGAGAAGGACTTTCAGTTGATGGGTTCACTTCGTGATTGTAGGAAATCCACCTTTTCACTTATTTATTACGTTTTGCCGGACTCTATATTTTTGTTGGCTTAAGAACTTTGTGCACTTTAACCCTGATACCCAGAGGTAAAGAGCCTGTGTTCCCTCTTTAAACAGGGTCGAATTGTTATAGTCCTGTGAGAAATTGGGTTGTTGGTAGGGTGTGAGCCCTCGTCAAGCAACAGCAATAATCCCCTGCAGGGTAAACCACAAAAAGCCACTTAACTGTGCTTAACCCTGGGTAGCTTGGTACAAAAAGCAGTGAGACTTTACTTAGAGGCAATGTGTAAAGTATTTATGGAGCACACAAACAGTAATACAGTGAAAGCACAACACAAGAAAAATCTCAAACCTACTTAGAACAATAAAGGTAATTTTAATTAATTATTGGACACCAAAACGACCAAAATCCAATTAGTAGAACAGGAGATACTGAATTTTAGAGTTTTTGGAGAAAATAGCACCAAAAGGCATACAATGTCAATTGTGGATATCTGGTCGTGGCCGACCGTGAAGGACCACGGGCTGGCTACTGGGGTTCAGTTAGACCCGCTGAAAAAAGTACCTTGAATTCTGGTCCGTGGAGCAGTGAGAGGATCCGCGCCGAAGAAGCATTGCGCAGCCGAAGCGATGCGTCGGTTCAGAGGTGTGGCGAGGCTGCGATGTGAGGGCCTGCGTTGTCGTAGGGGATCCCGTCAATGGAGCTTGTGATGTGAAGTCCAGCATCAAGGATGCGGCAGGCAGTCGGGGCAATGTGTCAGTTCCAAAGAGCTGCGCGTCCCCGATGCGGAGTCTGTCATCATTGTCGAGGTTGCCTTTTGACAAGGGATGAAAGGGCCTGCGCCAAAGATGGGCAGCACAGTAAGGGCGATGCAGTGGTTCTGAAGAGCTACGATGAGAGTCTTTGTGACGGGTCCAATACACACAGCAGCTGTGATGCGTCGGTTTCACTCGGTTGTGCGCCACGCAGCGGAGGAGATGTGTCGTTTAAGATGGATCCACAGAGGCTGGCAGAGCACCTTAAGCCCATTTCCATAGGTCCAGGAATGGGGTGGCACCACCTGGAATGGCAGAGTCCAGATGCAAGGTTGTTGGAATCCTGTTATGTCCGTGAGGCTTGAGATCAAGAGGCTAGTCAAATAGCCCTTGGAGTCACTATGGGTTCTGGGTTCAAGAGATGCACCCAGGCAGCAGGTCAGCACATCAGGGCTGCAGTTCCTTTAGAGCAGCAGTCCAGCAGAATGGCAGTCCTTGTAGCAGCACTGCAGTCCTTCTTCCTGGCAGAGTATCCACAGGTCCAGAAGTGTACTGAAGAGTGGGACTGAAGGTCCTATTTCTATACCCTGAAACCTTTGTTATGGAAGGTGGGAGAAGCCTCATGAGAGGTTCTTTGAAGTGCATGGAATTTTCTGACTCACTTGCCCTGGCTCCAACCTGGCAGCAATGACAATACAGGGTCACTAGGCCCTTTGTGTGGAGGTAGAGCACAGGCTTATCAGGTATAAGTGGGCTGTGCCCAGCTCTGCTCCCCCATCCTGCCAGCAGATGGCCCATTCAGACACACCTGATCCCTCTATTGTGTGACTGTCTGGGAGGAATTCACAAAGTCTAACTGTCAGCTACACCCAGTCATATCACTCAAGACAGACTGCAAGCACAAAGGGCTAAGGGTAGGAAAATGCCAACTTTCTAAAAGTGGCATTTTCAAAATTGTAATGAAAAATCCGACCTTGCCATTAAAGAGGGTTTATCATTACAATTTCATATGTACAAAACATGACAAATCTACCTGCTCCCAAATAGGAATTACAGCTTATTAAATGTAATAAGGAGTCTCCAATGTTATCCTATGGGAGGGGCAGGCCTCACAGTAGTGAAAAACAAATTCTGGTGTTTTTCACTACCAGGATATGTAAACTTAAAAGTACATGTCCAACCTTTTAATTACACAACACCCTGCCCTAAGGGCTACCTAGGGCCTACCTTAGGGGTGACGTATATGCAATAAAAGGAGAGTTTAAGGCTTGGCAAGGTGATTTAAATGCCTAGTCGACATGGCCTGGGACATGTTTTAAAGTGCTACTTAAGTGGGTGGAACATTAAGTGTTGCTGGCCCCCTAGTTGCATTTAATGTACAGGCCCTGGGTATATGGCCGACCACTCTATAAGGGACTTACAAGTAAATTAAATATGCCAATTAGGTATATATCAATCACCCATGTTTAGGGAAGTGAGCACAAGTACTTTAGCACTGGTGAGCAGTGGTAAAGTCCACAGAATCCTTAGGCCAACAAAAATAAATTTCAGCAAAAACTGGCGGTAAGTAGGCAAAAAGTTAAGGGGGTGACCCTGCAGAGATGGCCAGGTCAATCAATTCCTAATCGGTATATTTAATTTACCTAGAAGTCTCTGGTATATCGTACAAGGTGTACCCAGCCCTGGCAGTTAACTGCCACGTGTGGACTACAGCACCTATTGTGCTATTCACTACAGTAATATTGCAAACATGGCTTCAGGCCTCCCCTCTGTAGCCTGACCGTAGCCATGTAAAAAGTTAAATCTGACCCCTCAAATGTCACCCCTATGTAGGTCTTGTAGTCCACAAGCAAAGGTGCATAGTATTTACAAGTAGGGCATGTAGAAATGTAATTTTAATATTCCTTACAGGGACTAGCACCTAAAAGCTATTTTCACTGTAGGAAGGCTAGCTGACCCATACAGAAAATCATCATCATCATCATCATCATGTATAACTTTATTTCGATCACAAGGATCTTAAAAAGTACACAGTACAAAACTAGATTAGAACAATATAGAAATAAAAGTTGAAAAACCATTCTAAAAAAGCGCAAGGCTGCCATAAAATACAATATAAAAATTAGAAACAGAGATAGACATTTCATACAATATATTTAAAGCGCTGGATCCATAGTGCATACCAATATTTGGCCAGGCCGAAAACTATTACCCTGCGTGTCAGTAAGCAAAGTTCTCATCATCTCAAGGTAGTGTCCAGGGCCAACCAATCTGCACAATGGGATAATCCACTTTCCCCTCAAAGATTTGTAGTGGGGACAAAAAAATAACAGGTGCACAATGGATTCTGAAGAGGTTTTGCAGGTTGGGCATAAATCATCACTGGAGACATTACATCACCACTTGTTGCAAAACAATTTGGTGGGTAAGGTCTTATAACAGAATTGTAGAAATAATTTACATGCCAAGGGGGGAACAATTTCATCAATAGTGACCTCGTAGCTTGGAACAGACTTAAAACTAATAAAATCCTTGGTCAATGTACCCACCACTTTTGCCATCTCCACCTCTATAACTGTTTCCCAGTAAATCACATTGATCCTGACCTTTGGTATTGAAGACAAACTTTCAGGGTTAGACCAATACACCTCCAACCCAAGCTTCCTGAGTAGGTCTCTCAAGCGGTTAAACCATGGAATGGATGTTACGTGGGGCAATATCAGGAGGTCAGTTACTGCTGCTCGGTAGGAGGCTAGCTCTTCAACTGACCATAATCGGTGCCAAAACTTTAATAATTTGTAGTCTATCTTGAGGGCCAATTGTCTATGAGCAAGATCTAGATACAATGGGATCAAATGGGTACTAGGGGGTAGATTTAAAAGAGATCTGAGAAAGCGATTTTCAATAACGTTAAGGCAATTCATAATCCCGCTACCCCAAAGTCCTGCCCCATAGAGGGTCCTCCCTAGAACCTTGATGTTACAAATTTCTAGTGCAGGGGCCATTTTCCTGGACACCGTGGCTTTATGAATTTTACTAATATGGGCAGTCTGCTGGATTAGCGACAATTTTACTTTCTCTATATGGAAAGCCCAGTTGAGGTTGGATGTCAGGCGAATACCCAAATAGTCAAACGCAGCAACTTGCTCTAGGTTGCTGCTACCTACATACAGGGATCTTTTGGATAGTTGTGCGGTCCCTCTTAAAAAGATCATGTATTTTGTTTTGGCCTCATTCAAGACCAGGCCCCGCTCATCGTAGAACCGTGTAAAATCAGTCAAAAGTTGTTGGAGGCCTTGGGGGGATTTAGAGATTAGTAAGGTAGCAAAGAGAAGAGCGGACGCTTTCTCTCGCCTATTTTAGGGGCATCACACCCATCCCTAACTAAAAAATCAACCACCTCGTTGATAAAGAGGGAAAAGAGAGTGGGTGCTAACACACATCCCTGTCCACTCCACGTTGGATTGGGATTTGCTCTGTTGTTTGATTATTCGCCCCCCACCTAACTTGAGCTGTATTTGAAAAGTGTAATCGAATTAAAATTTCTAGGAGATTGCATGGTAGGCCCATCTCTTTCTCTACTCTCCAGAGACTAGCTCAGGGTACTAGGTGGAACGCAGACCGTAAATCAACAAAGACTATGTATAATTTACTGCCTTTGATGTCCACATTCTTCCAATAAATACACAAAAAACTAAAGCCTGGTCCAGTGTACTGATATTAGCACGAAAACCTGCCTGGTAGTCAGTCAAGATACGGGACTCTAGGATCCAATCCTAGCCAGTACATGTTTACAAAAGATTTTCTGCAGGGAATCAATGAGACTTATTGGTCTGTAGCTGGCCGGGGAAGCTCTATCACCCTTCTTATTTATGGGGATGATTTCTGTTATCTTCCACGATGAAGGGCTGGTCATACCTGAGGCAATGGCATTAGATAGCATGTTAATATAAGGGCCCCAGACTGTTAGGTCCTCTTTGTACAAGTCATTGGGGATTCGGTCGGGGCCAGGAGCTCGAGCTGGAACACACGAACGGATTCCTACTTGGGTTTCTTCAATAGAAAAAAACAACGCTTCTGCCATACCAGATAAGTTTTCCCTTCTTCCTTTCAATAGGGTCCTCTGCCTCTCCATTGCTTAGCACGTAGAGATTCCCAAAGTAGGACACCCACTCATCAGGCTGTACTGTACACTACAATACTGATTTACTACCCTTGAGCCAATAGGCTTCTTTCTTCCAGAAGGTCTTAGAGTCTTTGGATGTCAGTACCCTTTGGAGCGAGGACCAAAGGGAGTCTTCCCAGTTCTTCTTCACTGTCACTGTTGATTGCCTGTACTTTGCTCTACATGCCACCATTTCTATACAGACATTAGACTTTCCTGCCCGAACCAAGTCCCTGTTTGCTTCCCTGCAATTCTGGTTATACCAGGCTACCTGGGAATCGCGCCATAACTGTTTCTTGTCTTCTACCTGTTTCTGCTCTTTGCACGGTTTGCCCAACAGATCCCTGATCTCATTATAGAGAAGTTTGCGGCAAAAGCTCAATCTTGTGACTACTTCCTCTTATGGGTATTTGGCCAGCTCTTCCATCACCATGCGAACTTTGCCTTTGGCAATATCCAAAGCCCCTGGGTGTTCCTGCACCCAACCCCATCTAATTGTTCTCTGATTGTTTGTAATAGATAAGACACCCAGGCCAGGCCTACTCTTTGGGTTGGGTTCCTGTTCGCTCAGATTTAATAAGGTGAGGGCAAGAGCATTGTGGTCACTGTACAGAAAATCAAAGTACAGATTAAAATCATAATTAATACTGTATATCGGGAAAGACTAGAAAAATAATTAAACAACTATTCTAATAGTTATTATAAATCCAATACTATGGTGAAGTCAGATTTTTTATAAATATTAAGGAAAAGTAGCTTTTAGAATGCTACCTTTTGTACTTTAAGTTCCTGGAGGCTAATTTGTATTTGCTCTCAAACTTCTCCCAGCCACTAATTAGCATTTGAATAATGTGAAAAGGGTGTGAAAGGCCTCCCAGGAGCAAACAATAGGCTGACTTGAATGGGCAGAGATTACTCTTCTGAACCTCATGGAATATGCAGAATGTGGGCTGTTAGCATCCTTTTTAACATTGCAGTGTCAAATCCTGATAGAGTGTCAAATCCTGCTTTACAGGTCTGCCGGGTTTACATATATCACTGAGGGAGCACATACAAGGCACAGAACAGGATGCCAAGACATTGCTTGTGTATACATAGGCTGGTTGCTGGAAAACACTGCTTTTTTCTATCAGAACTCTGTTTCTGGGTTTATTGAGGATACAGTGGCTGCTTCAAGCTTTGCTGTTAGTTGTGGGATAACATTAGGATTACCGAAGCACACTTCCCACACAGAACCCCAGCCCTCTGTATTGCTTCGCACTCCCAGATAATAGAAAATACCGCTCTCCCACACGGAGGCTCAAACACAACAAAGCAATAAAAACAACAAAACACCACCTGGAAAGGGGGTTCACTTTATAAAAGGAGACACATCAAAGACTGTATTCAGATTAAGGCTTGGGGTTTTATTTATGCAACACTCTCTAACAGAAAGGCTTTCCCAGATATCAAATGAACAACATTCAAATGTATATGGAGATATATATATATATATATATATATATAAGCAATAATATCACACTTATAAGTAATGCATGGATAATAATATGAAATGCAAGCAGATAATAATATGGAATGAAACACAAGCAGATTATGCTGGATATCCTGCAAGAAATCAGTAAGATATATACACTAAATACATCAGATGATTATAGCCACTGGAGACTTGGATGTGCACACAAACTCACTCACACATCACAAAGTCAATACTCAAAAACAAAACACCTCACTGATCATTCACTCGACATCCTTGCCAAATCAAGCTGGAGGAGCCATTTAACAGCCCAGGCAGGATTCTCGATCGGGACCCAAGTTCCCTTGTGACGACACATCTGCCCCACAAGCGAGCTCCCATCTGGGTGCCAAGATCCCCCGCCTTTAATACCTTTTACTCAACCTGAGGCGAAGGTTCTAGAAACTTTGCCCCCTTTCTTCTGTTACAAAAAACCGAGCTGACCGTACTGGTCTGTGTCAAGGTCAAGACAGAAGCTGGCCAGGCCCCTATATTTTGACTCCGAGGCAGAGCTGTACATTCCACACCTTTCTCTGGCAACAACAATCTCTGCTCTGAAAGGCACCAAGAACCCTTCCCACACATTATCCTAGCAAAGCTTATGAAAGCTTCACTCCAGCAGAAAACAAAACAACCTTGAACGTGAATAACCTAAACAACTTGAGTAATCTAGGGGCCTGCCTATGCGCGCAAAAAGCTCAAGCAAGACAGTCAGACTTCAAGATGACATGAGGGCATGTCAAAGCCAATAGTAAGAACTTCATAATAGTTCCCAATGTACAACACGATGCACATTTGTGCACCACTGCCTATAGCATCACACACTTCATCTCCCAATGTACAACATAATGCACATTTGAGCATCACTGCTTATAACACTGCACTTTGAGACCAAGAAGTACATTCCACACCTCTCTCTCTTGCTTTCAAATGCACATCCGACACATTCTGTTCCTGGCAAGGCTGTTCTACTCTGTGAAAGCTCTCCCACTTTAAAACTACAAAGAGATATGAAAGAAATCTTCAAGAAAACAAGGCACATGCATGGAAATGATGTCGTACATTCAGGCTAGGATAAAGTAAAACACCAAAAGTCAATTAAAACAATGGTAGTCAAAGGTCATCACGTGGTTTCAAAACATAGGAGTGCCTCTAGCACTACACCCTCAAAGCCCATGTTTAGGGTGGCCAAAGACTTTCTCCATCTTGAAAATGCACAAAGTGGTGGGTAGAGTTGGCTCCGGGAACTTGTACCCCATTGGCTGGGCATGCCTGGGAGTTATTTCCACCACCTAGTTCATGCCAGGCATATATGTTCACCTCCAGGAATACACTTCAAAACACACCTGGGCCTGAGAAAGAACAGAAGAGGACTGGACCTGCTGCCAGTGACCTGAGAGGAGCAGTGAAAGACTGACCTGCTCCCTCTTGAACCCAAGACAAAAAAAAAGACTCGAAGGGTCATAAGGCTGACCTCCTTGTAGTGTAGTTCCTATTTCCCTAATAGGCTCTGCGCATTGGAATAATATACCCTTTAGATTTGACATAGGACTGAGGTCAGTATGTCCCTATCGAGTATATTAAACTTAATTATTTTGTGCCAGCTAACTCAGAGGCCACTAGAAACTCCGTGTAAACAAGAAGGGAGTAGTTTCTGGCAACCGCATAAACATGACAACTTTGTTTCCCTTTAGAATCGGAACACTCTCAGAATCGTGGAAACAATAGATAACAGTTTCACTCAGCTAATCGTGCATGCTTAGTTTCTTCAGAGTTACACAGAAAGAATAGACGGGCGTTTCAATAAAAGGATTTATTGAACAGTCTTGTTTCTCGTGTAAGAGATATGAGCTGTTATGATCACAAGACAGTATGCGAGATATATAATGTACAGCGTAAGCAGTAGAAAGAAATAATACTGCGCTAGCATTATCTTTTAGCTATGACACATATATTCATATACATAAATAACATGAGCTAAAATTGCGAGTACTCATAAGATGCTTCTCTAAACTAGTTCTACCCCAGTGTACCTAACCTAACCTAGGTGTAGGGCAAGGTAAGAAGTAGGTGATGTATTCTATAGTATGGTATGCTATAGTATGGCAAGTATGGTATGCCAAGAGTCTGGTATGCCAAGAGTCCCTCTAGGTTCTAGTCAACTCCATACCTTGAGAATGAGAGAGGTGGGAATCTCCTTCCGGGTCTCGAACTCTAACACCCCGCGAAGGGAGTCAGAACACTGGAAGCTGGATTCTCTGCGAGCAGGGATGACAGCGTCTCTTGTCAGTGCCTCAGGCCGGGACACGGGCTCCTCTAAAGTCGAGGTCTCCTCCCACTTGCTTGGGCAAGGGAAGGTATATTTATACCCGGTAGGTGCCTTGGAATGTTAGCATTGACGTAAAGTCGGGCAGAGGAAGACGTCAGGAATGAACCCTTAAGGAATAGCGGTTCATGCATAATAAATGAGTTCTTGGAGAAATCAATAATCCTGTTTTAGGGGAACTCCCAAGAGCTTAAGGGTCTGGTTTCTAAGAACTCGTTGTGACGTTAGGGTGGACAAATGTAAGTGACCATGCCTGTATTTGGATTGCATGGCTAATGCCTAAATAAGGACTGGGATCTTATGCCTATATAAGGGCAATGCGAATTGTGCCTATATAAGGACATGTTTCTGGAAAATCTATATACAGACACCTAAAGCGGAATACAGCACCCACTCCACTTTCGAATGAACGATAATACTAAATGCTAAACATTAAATGCTAAACATTAAACTGAGTACCACATGTTGCTAAAAACATTTCTAAAAGCATATTAAAAGAAGTTTTTAAAAGAAAATGCAATAGGTACTGTACATTTTAAAGCATTTTTTCATCCTAGGCATATATCATAAATAAAATGCAACATGAATGAATAAACAGAAATATATGCATATGACGAAATGGTTGACAAGTATTTCAAAAATCAAAGCCATTTCATAACATGGTGCTAAAATGAAATTATAGTAAAATAAGGTGACAATGTGTCCCTGGAAGTATTCAACGAAGTCCGTTTTATATGAATAGTTCTACTGTAAGCAGATTGAGTTGCCATGTATTTTCAAGAAATAGAGAAAAAGAAAAAGTTCAATTTTTAGGAAGAGTTCCAAGTTTTGTTCTGTTTTGAAAATATGGAGGCCAAATTCATTGCTTCCCTGGTACACTGTGAGCCGAATCAAAGTCAGTGTATGGGTCTGGTGTAAACATGAAATCATCTATTTTCTATAGACAAAATATCGTCTACCGAATTTGGTGACATTTGGAATACCTCGTTCAGAAGGTTAACTGCACAGAGATGAGAAGCATCGCCTTCAGCATAAGATGCCGCAGCAATGTTCGCGTCCGTTGTTACCTGTGTGCCTGTTGATCCATCTCGTACCTCAGCAGCAGCAGGAAGCGTCTGTGAGATCTCAATGAATGCCGTCATCAGGATTGGTAGCCTTTGGGGACAACACAGAGCATGGGCCGTTATCGGGTCCAGCAGAGTATCGATATCCGTTGGCATGACTGATGGGAGTGTTAGACAGGTGTCTAGCACGCATTCTTCACCGCAAAGCAGGCAGCGTAGAACAGGTAAGATGCAATCTTGCCAGATTGGTCTAAATGACAGAAACCATGTTGTATTAAGTTCCCGTAGACGAGGTATGCCCAAAAGTTGCACTATGCGCTCACGGCACTTCCGTTCTAGGAGAGCTTTCTCCAAATTGCTGGGAGTGACGCCGGTAGATAGGCTTGCCATAGTGTAGTAGTAGGAATAAAAAAAGGATTCCTGCGAGGAGTGCTAGAATTAATGGCACACCACCAAACACCGAATGTGCGAAGTTTGGAATGATTCCGAGGACTGCCTGCAAAGGTGTTAACAGTCCTGAACAGATGGTCTTAAATACATGTACAATCCCACTCGTATCAGACATGTTTAAGATACGTCCCATCATTTCTACGAAATGTATAGGGCAGTTTGTACGAATTAAAGCCTGTATCTCAGCCGAAGTCCTTGCAATTTGTAAATCATAAGTTTCTTTGGCCGAGGTCAAAGGCACAGTTTGTTGCAAAAGCATGGCTTTCATTCTGCTTAGAGTATCAAAACGTATAAAAGAAACATTCAATGCAGGCCATAGAGGCGACTCCCTGACTGTCTCTATTTGGGGGAACAATACTTGCATACAACAAGTAACCCTGGAGCCAACCGTTACCAGATATGGGATTCCTGGCAACATGCCACAGCAACTCTGATCATTCAACATGAGGTAACTCCCATTAGAAAGTTGGCCAAACGTCGGATTAATCACAGCAGCTGGTGTACCCTGCAGGTGGCAGGACAAGTTTGCCGCAGAACCATTACAAGTCCCGTGTAAAGAAGTGTCCTGACATATGAGCGAACCGCTCAGTGCCTTTTCACAGTGTGTACCGCTTAGAAACACTTCACGATCCCCACTCCAACATCTGTATTCATAAGGTAAATCCCAGGATGTCTTAATGTATTCTTTACCCAACCTTTCATATTTGCCTGCTTGCATTTGTTTGAGGCAATACTGAAAATGAAAAGTAGTGACAGGCAGAGTTATTTTGCCATTGATAAGCTAATCTGTAGCTGGTTTTTCTGCTACCGTAAATGGTAATTTTTCCAGTTTTTCAATGCTCAGCACTGTATACTTTGCTCCCCTTTGTGCCTGTTTGACCTGTTTATCCGTGAGATTGTATTCTGAAAACAGAGACGACGTGTTGATAAAACGCCAAGGCACATATCCTGCACGCAAAGATTGCAGCATCCAGCCTAATAACATAATAGAACGTAACTGAGATTGGCCTTGTTGTAGCATGGCTAAATCTTGTTCCAGTATGTCAATAGCAGAGGATACAATGTTGTCCAATGAATAAATTCTGGATGACAAAGTTGTTAACCCATTGTCGACAACAGTGAGAGATTTCTCTAAGTTAATACGATCAAGCTCACGTATTCTTTCTGCGGCCTCTGCCTGTGAAACCTTCCATATCTCATTATAAGCAGCATAAATGCCGGCATATATGAAACGTTTTTGACGCGGTTTTCTTGGTCCTAGCAAGAATTCCCTAAGGTCTGCGTCTTCTTTAAGTAAAGATAAGTGTTGTTTCACATCCTCAAGTGTACATTTTTGTAACCAGTCAAGGCACAATTTTCCTACACTGTATGTTGTTACTACCCCCGGATGTTGTCTTTGAACATAACGTGGGTCTGGCCTATGGATAGTAAAGCCCTGTATTCTATTCAGGAATCTTTCTTTACAGATGTTTGTGTCTGTGGGCCAGAGCAACCATTTTTTCCAATCAGGATCTGATCTGTTGTTTTGTAGTATTGTGTCTACTGTGACCGCTCCCTGTGTAGTGTTATTACTTGCAGGTGTTGGTACAGAAGGTGTGTTCATGTCTTTGATCTTGGCTAAACCAAGGCAAGACGTTTGTTGCACAGTGTCATTCAAAAACATTATTTGATGTGGGATGATACAGGCTCTAAACAAAGCTTCTATCCCCTGCACTTGCCAATCTTTAGAACCCCAGACAGATTTTGTGTCGATTGTGTCTTTCCAAAAGTCGAATCCTTGTCTAGACAATTGGGTAATAAAGGCTGCAGAATAAATCTGTTTTGTATTAGTTAACATCATTTTCTGTCCTGTTTTGTTTATATTCTTATAGTAAAACGTTTCTGGATCAGATGTATTGTACCCTGAAAAATATGGAAACTTATTTGCAAACGTTTTTGAACTACCCTTTGGTGGTGTAGGACAATGTTCCCATTGGTTAAACATAAAAACATTTCTAGGTGTTGCAGATTTATGCAAGAAATGATGACCATAGTGGTTGTAACAATAAAGTTGTTCGTAGTCTGATGAGCCCTCTAAGTATTCATTGTTAGAGAACGCAGTAGACCTTTCTAGGTCAGATATCATATCATTAACAGTCTCAAAGTCCCAATCATCAGAATAGGTACTGGAGGTAATAAAGTCACTTAATGAAATTTTAAATAAATGTGGAATCTTCAAAAGTTCCGTCGGACCGAATATGTCGAAATCGGTTTTGTCCCAAACTATACCATCCTGTATAGGAACGGCTGTGATGTTCACTGCTGACAAGTCTCTTGCTTCACGATGGGAAGATTTGTGTGGTTTTAAAAGTAAGTTCACATTTTTACTTTCAGTGTCCATACGAATGTATCTGCCATTTATGAGCATGCTAAGAGTTATAACCAAAGCTAGCCAAAACAGAAAGAAAAATATTCCAGAAATAATCCATATTTCAATCCATGGTGAAACCAGATAAGTCTTTTTCAGGAAATGAAAAAGGTCTTGTACTTGCTGTTTGAAAGTTTTTGATGCTGGCGTCGTTTCAGGCTCACTCGGATCCTCAGAAAACGTATCAAAGTTAATGAAATAGCCAGAAGCAGGTCGGTCAATTGTTGAAATTGCATCAGGATTTGTTGAAATCGCTGGAACCAGTTGATCACATGTTACGTTGGTGTAGACAGGTGTATCTGGACGAACTGTTACTTGAGTTTCAAGAGGGATGAGTTCCATAGCATTGTTGCTTAGTCCTTCATCTGTTACTGCAGAATTCTCGATGGTTATGAGTCTTTCAGTCTGAACCTCTTGCATAGTAGCGAGAGGAGTGCGTCTGCTACTAGGTCGGAGTCCACGAGGCCTACTATTTAGTATTGGCCACATACTGTGGTTTGATGAGGTCGATTGACACAAATCTTTTCTCCTTTTTACCAGCAAGGGGCGGCAGAAGTACTGTTCTTGTTCCGTGGACGGCTAGGACAGTTACTGGTTGTCTGTAAGAAGGTCCAAATTCCTTCTTGTCCGCAATCTTCTCTCTGACTAGATCCCCAACTTTTGGGATCCAGACATGCCTTGCTGGGACTGCCGGTGTTTCCCCAGTGGTGGTTGGCTTCAGGAACACGTTGCTTTGTTTCGATCTTAGTTCATTTAGATCCTGTAAAACAGCCAAACGATCTTTGATATCAAAGGGTTTATTTTCCACCACTGTGCCTTTACATTCGAGATCAGGAACCCACATTCTTGTCCCAAATAGGACCTCATATGGAGTGACCCCCCCTAGAGAACTTCTTGGCAAATTATTTAATGAGCGTTGGACCCCATAAAGATGTTTGACCCACCCATCACCCGAACCTAATACTCTAGCTGTTATAGACTGCTTTATGTCCCGGTTTTTCCTTTCCACAACAGATTTTCCTCAGGATGAAACGGAGAGGAGTACCGCAATGCAACGCCCAAACTGGCCATGGCTTCTTTGTAAGCCCGAGAGCTAAACGCAGGGCCCTGGTCAGAATGTAGTGTGCCAATTGCGTATGTGCCGATAAAGACTCGCAAATCTTTTATAACAGTTCGAGCGTCAGCCGAGCGCTGAGGCCACATCCATAGGAACCTTGAGCACGAATCCACTGCGACCATTATATATTTATAGTTACCGTCCCTTTGCAAGGGACCGCAGTGGTCCAGGTAAACACAAGCTAATGGTTTGTCTGAAATCAACAGGGGTGTCTGCGCAGGACGTTTCACTGTGGAGACTTTCATCTGTTGGCATATTTCACATTCCAAAACATAGTTCTTGGTCTGTTTCCTAATGCCAGGCCACCAATATCTTTGTTTAAGTAAAGATACTGTTGCAGAAACACCTGCATGGGCAGAGGCTATCCCTTCATGTGCTGCTAGGATCAGTCCTAATCTACGTTCCAGGTTTGGAATTACCCTATCCCCCACTCCAGGGATTCGAGCAAAGGAACGTTGTTTGCATCAATTACATAAGAGTACTTGAGTGGAAATTTCTTTGGTAACGCTGCACCACTGCCTTTGCTTGAAGCATTGACAGCCAACAATATCTCACTGTCTATTCTCGTTTTTGAACGAGTGATCGCAGCTACGGAAGCCGTCTGAACAGCCCCCTTTGCGGCTTCGTCAGCCAATGAATTCCCTGCAATGTGAACGCCATCACGTTGATGACTCAGCGTATCACGTGAGCTTTTGGTAGTTCGTTTCTCAACTGAACTACTTGTTCCCAAAGCGCTTTATGCTTTATTGTGCCACCTTTTGCATCTTTGAACCCGTTTTCAAGCCAATTTTGTATGTATTCATTATACGACTGAACACAGTAAAAAGAATCGCACACTATAAGTGTGGGGAATTCGCGATCTGTATTTTCAAGTGCCAGTTTGAATGCTTGTAGCTAAGCTCGCTGAGCTGTATAATCTCCTAGAGATTGAGTTTTAGTGACCATTGGTCTGAAGTTACCATCTTGCATGCGACCTTTAACGATTGCGCACGCTGCACTGTAAGCTTGCTTACTCCCTGTAGCGGGTTGTGCTGATCCGTCAGTATAAATTATAAATTCGTACTGATCTAGAGGCAAAATTTCAGTGGGCAGAGGACATTCATGTTCATATTGCAGGAACGCTTGTGTTTTTAGATCAGGATCTAAAACATATTCAACATCTGTTGCAGCAAGAGAATTAACCCATTGTATCCATCTAGGATGTAAATCTTTTGCATTTGGAATGCTCGCTTTTGTAACCGCCTCTAAGGCTGGTACTGGGGTTACGACAATAATGCGTTTTCCTTGAGCTAGAGCTCTTTCTTTTGCTACAGCGGTTTGAACTGCTGTCAGTATTTTTTCTGTTGAAGTGAAGCGCATTTCTGCTTGTGTATACAAATGTGATTTGTATGCTATTGGTACTTTTTCACCCTCATTAAATGTTAAATAGGTGAATCCGCATTGTCCCGAAATTATTCGGATCACTAAATTGCGTGTATTTACGCGTGTTTGTAAGTGATTTGTTGCTAACATGTTAGCTTGGAGTGAACGCAGGATTTCTGTGTGTTCTTGTGTCCAATGTTTTGTTGAAAAATCAGGTTTGATTAATTCGTAGAGAGGTTTAACCCTTTCTGCGTAATTTAGAATGTAAGTTCTTCCAAAATTTAGGAAACCAAAGATGGATTGTAAATTTTTCTGCGTTTTTGGAGGTTGGAGCAGCGCGCACTTTTCTAAGAAGTTAGCTGCCAGGCTCTTGCCTTCACTTGAAAGTTCATATCCTAGGAAAAGGACATTGAGATGGGCAATTCTGGATTTTTTAAAGTTGAATTTATAGCCCTCAGAGGCGAAGCCCAATATTATGGTACTCACCCTATTCAAGTGCCTATCTAGGTCATCGTCTGTCAGATAGATGTCATCGACATATGACAATGCCTCATTATCATAAATTTGTAGTAACTCTGTTACCCTCGCTGAGAATAACCCCGGGCTGTTTTTGAACCCTTGTGGGAGTCTACAAAATTGACGCTGGGTCCCCATTATTGAGAAAGCTGTTAAGTACCTGCTTTCAGGTGCTATGTTTTGACAAAAGAAACCATTTGAAATGTCCAATGTGGTTTTATATTTTTACGCACAATGTTATTCATTAATGCTGTACAATGTGCATTTTGCACTGCAAATGTTTTGGAACAAGTGTTCAAGTGTCTGTAATCCAAAACTAGACGATATGTATTGTCTGGTTTGGATACAGGAAACAAAGGATTGTTCATTGAGGAGGTGCATGTTTCAATCACCCCTTGGTATTCAAGTTGATCTAAGATCTCCCGACCTGTTTTTTAGCTTCTTGCTTTATTGGGTACTGCCTTTGTGCAGTAGGTTCATTTTTTAGCTGTATTTTGTGGTGAGTGAGTCCTCATCCCATCCTACATGATTTTTGTATAATGCTGGGGCCTGGGCAACTGCCCATTTCCTGGCATAAGTATATTTTAGGTGAATTAGAATATGGTTGGAGAAGGCTGGCATAATAATGTCCTCGCCATGTGGGCACTCCCTGACAAAGTTTGGTGGCCAGTCTTTTTCTGCTAGAAGTATATCATAATCCCTTGAAAGTTTCTCCCAAAAGAGTGTTTTCACTTTTCATAGTATCTCTCCCTCAATTCGGAGTGTTATTTCATATAACTTTTGTGGAGTACTAACTCTGGTGTCTACAGTCTCTACTGTGATGTACTCATTCAAGTCCACTATCTCCAGAAGTTCCTTCAGGTTCTGGCGAGCTATTGTTACTTCTGCTGCACTGTCCAGCATTGTCTGAGCCCATTCTCCGTTCTTGAGCTGTGTTCTCAGTATTCTCGGCATGTCTGATCTTCAGACCTGCTACCTTCTTTTTTGTGAATTGAGGTTTTGATTTATTTTTCTGAACGTGTTTGTCGTCTTTGGATTTCACGCGTTCTTCTCTATGTTCTGACCGTCCTCTTCTTTCTGATGTCAGTGACGATATCTGAAAGGTACGAGAGGAACGTGTATCAGTATCCTGATACCTGTCAGGTTTTCTTAAATTATCCCTATTCCTGAGGTTATACCTCCTTTCAGAGGGCTACTTTTGAGGAGACCTACCTCGGGATTGAGAGCGTGTCTCGTTTGAATTTTGTTTATTAGTTTCCCACTTCTTTTTAGAAGATGTAGGATTTTGTTTAATAGAGTCCTTCTCAGGACTTTCAGATAGTTTTGGCTTCAATGGTTTTCCACCCAAACTATCTCTGCCTAATTCTGCATAAGATTGTTCTATTATTCTGGGTAGTTCATTTTGATGTTCTGTTACATCAAATTCCCTTAAGCGTTGGCGGATCGCCACTGATGCTGCCTCCCCTTTAATATTAGATAATATTATTGTTGAGACCTGGTCGAAGTTTTTCAGTAATTTCATACCTAAATTCTGAGCAGGTTCTGCCCCGTATTCGTTTTGAATTTGTTTCAGGACATCTGGTATTACTGCAATCGATGGAACACCATGTGTTTTAGTATAGATGGCAGCAAAGACTGCGCCCCAAGTGGTGCAGTCTTCCAGTTGTGGTGTGATCCCCATTGGTAAAGAGATTGTTAGGATTCTGTGTTTCTCATAAGGGCTAGTATTTGGAAATACTGCTTCGGTTTGAGTAATTTTTTGAGCTATCCAGAATGGAATTTGTACACGTTTTGTGGGCATTTTACCCATGACTGCGTGTAAAGTCTGTGGAGTAATTTTTAGTGTATTCCCCTGTTGAGGGGTTTGATTTGGAATGGTCATTGGTGGTTGGACTGTGAAAGTCCGCATGACATATTGGACTAATTGTCTGTAAATTTTTATTAACTCTTGTAGTTGAGTAAGTAATTCCTCGTCTGACATCTCATTGATGTCAGGATGAGGCGTGTAGCCGGCTAGAATCGGCCATGTTGCTCCTGGTCTACCTAGTGGACCGAGCCTGGTAATGTTTTTGTGATGTTTTAGGGCGCTTTTAAACCAGAGATCATGCTCCTGGTATGTGAGTGGAATTTCAATATCCTCGAAAGGAATATATTCCTCTGGTGGTTCATCTTCTTTAAAGAAGTGAAATAGTTTTGTTACTGGATTTGATTCTGGGAATACTATCCATGAATAGAATACCTCTGTCTGAAAGGATTCGTGTGCTTCTATCACGAAAACTGCTCTACCACCTCTTGGTGATAGGCCGTGTTTTATAAGTTTTAGAGTGATGGCTCTCCTTACGTTTGGAGGGATGTTTATAACACCCTCATCGGTTTCATTTAAACCTGTAAAATTAAAGGCTGTTACGACTGGGTCAGCCGCAGCTACACTGCTCTCGGTGTCAGACATTGTTTTTTGAAAAATGTAGAACAAGTTTCAAGGAAACAAAAGATAAGGTGCACAATATTTTGGAACACTGTAATCTTCAACGTTGAACAAACCAAACAGGTAATATATAGGGTTTTTTGTACTATTTAGCTTTGGCGGATACTTAACCCTACCCACTCCAGACGTCTTATGGAGTATGTGAGTAGGGGTCTCTGAGAAAAGCACGACTGAGTTACTCAGTATCTAGCGTTAAATTAGTGCCTTACCAAACCGTTGGGCGCCATGTAGTGTAGTTCCTATTTCCCTAATAGGCTCTGCGCATTGGAATAATATACCCTATAGATTTGACATAGGACTGAGGTCAGTATGTCCCTATCGAGTATATTAAACTTAATTATTTTGTGCCAGCTAACTCAGAGGCCACTAGAAACTCCTTGTAAACAAGAAGGGAGTAGTTTCTGGCAACCGCATAAACATGACAACTTTGTTTCCCTTTAGAATCGGAACACTCTCAGAATCGTGGAAACAATAGATAACAGTTTCACTCAGCTAATCGTGCATGCTTAGTTTCTTCAGAGTTACACAGAAAGAATAGACGGGCGTTTCAATAAAAGGATTTATTGAACAGTATTGTTTCTCGTGTAAGAGATATGAGCTGTTATGATCACAAGACAGTATGCAAGATATATAATGTACAGCGTAAGCAATAGAAAGAAATAATACTGCGCTAGCATTATCTTTTAGCTATGACACATATATTCATATACATAAATAACATAAGCTAAAAATGCGAGTACTCATAAGATGCTTCTCTAAACTAGTTCTACCCCAGTGTACCTAACCTAACCTAGGGGTAGGGCAAGGTAAGAAGTAGGTGATGTATTCTATAGTATGGTATGCTATAGTATGGCAAGTCTGGTATGCCAAGAGTCTGGTATGCCAAGAGTCCCTCTAGGTACTAGTCAGCTCCATACCTTGAGAATGAGAGAGGTGGGAATCTCCTTCCGGGTCTCGAACTCTAACACCCCGCGAAGGGAGTCAGAACACTGGAAGCTGGAATCTCTGCGAGTAGGGATGACAGCGTCTCTTGTCAGGGTCTCAGGCCGGGACACGGGCTCCTCTAAAGTCGAGGTCTCCTCCAATTTGCTTGGGCAAGGGAATGTTAGCATTGACGTAAAGTCGGGCAGAGGAAGACGTCAGGAATGAACCCTTAAGGAATAGCGGTTCATGCATAATAAATGAGTTCTTGGAGAAATCAATAATCCTGTGCTAGGGGAACTCCCAAGAGCTTAAGGGTCTGGTTTCTAAGAACTCGTTGTGACGTAAGGGTGGACGGATGTAAGTGACCATGCCTGTATTTGAATTGCATTGCTAATGCCTAAATAAGGACTGGGATCTTATGCCTATATAAGGGCAATGCAAATTGTGCCTATATAACGACATGTTTCTGGAAAGCCTATATACGGACACCTAAAGCGGAATACAACATCCTGGTCAAGTTACAGGGATGCAACAAGCTAAAAGAGGCATTTTCTTCCAACTGCGCAGCTGACCAGTGACAATTGAACCTAGACTGGACCCTGCAGTTGGCTTCTACCTGACACCCTGTGAGTCTCTGAGTGCTTCTTCGGAGGTCCTGGGGCTTTCGAAGAGTACTCCATAAGCCGATTGGGACTTAAAGAAGTAAGTCAGAAGGTAAACTCTTTGACCAGGATGAACCTGGTTGGTGTATTTGACCCATGCTCCATCATGGTAAACCTCAAATTGTGCCCAAGTCTCGGTCTGCCACGACCACTGACTATCATTGGTGCTTTGTGTTTCTTGGTGCTTTAAAGAAAATTACATTCATATGTTCAGCTCCCCTTATTGGATTTCTGTCAATTTGTTTATTCAATTTTACTACATTTTTTTAATTAGGTTTTGCATTTTTATTGTTTTTCATTTCAACTGTATTACTGTTTTGGCACTGCATAAATACTTTACACATTGCCCTAGGTCAAGCCTGTCTGTTCTGTGCCATAGCTACCATGGGAGTTAAGCTCGGGTTAAATTAGTGATTTTAAGGATTCAACCTGGTAAGGGTTGTGATTATTTCTAGAGGTGGGAAGTCATCCACTCCAATTAATAATCCAATCTCCTATAACGATACAGCATTTGCTCCAAAAATGGTAGTATTTTGCATTACTACCCAAATCTCAATCAGGACCTAATGGCCATGGTAGTACATTATGTTGAAGATCGCTGAAAATCTGCATAGCTCCTTGAGGACATGAAACAACCAATTTCGAGCACTGTGGAAATTATTTCAGAGGCAGTTGGATGTAACGCTTACAGAAGTATCACTCAGAATAGGTTATTTGTTAATGATGGTTTTACCAATGTTGAAGAAATGAAGAAAGGATGATGTTTCCCCACCTGCATTGGGTCTACAAATTCAATGCTGCAGGAATTAAAACATTTTAGTGGACTAGCTGAAAACAATATATGTAATAGTACAATGCATTCAATGCATAAGTTGTTAAAGTTAGTAAATGTCCAAAATGCTACTCAAGTTAACATACTAGCCTCTACCTTGACAGGCTGATGGTGTTGAACCCGTGATGGATGTTTCCACTCGGGCCGGTATGGCAGTTCTTGTTTCTTCGCTGGAGTTACTGCCCTGGATTGGGGCGGAGGTGTGTTCTGTATTTTTCTTTTAGGCACTTTAGGAGTTTTGAATAGGAGAAGCAAAAGTGAGAGTTTGTTAATAATTATAATGCCTTGTCTCCTTCTATCACTTTTCTACAAATTGTAATCAGTGGTACATTCAAACAAGTTGTTGAGAAAGCGAATAGATTCAGGTTTTTTATAGTTTGTGCAAAATGCAGATATCATACTGGCATATTTGCACACAGACCAACATATATAGACACATTTAACATAGTCCAACAGAAATATAGGCATCAGTCTTATTAGTCCTACAGTCATACTTCTGCACGAGGTGGGCCAGGTTCATGTGTAGAGGGCACAGGCTGGTGAGCACCTGGGGCAGGGGAGTGCACAGAATAGAGTTCAGCAGGAAGTACTGAAGGATGCACAGCATGGGAGCACTAATGATGCACTTCAGAGGGCCACAGGGTGATGTATCTCACAAGTTCAATGGGCGCTGTGCTTCAGGCTGTGCACTATTTGATGCACTATGCAACACGTGTTACAGGGGCGCATGTTGATGTGCAGTACATGGTCTCAGGATGATGGCATAGTGGTCTCATTATATATCAGACAGGTATGAGCAGTTCATCCAGTCCTAGGATTTTCGGTAGCCTGGGACTAGCCATAACCCCTCCCCTCTACCCGCCATCCCCACAAATGCAAGACTGTGAACATCAACGGTGGGACTGCATGAGCAACACACACATGGCATTTTGAAAGACCGCAAAGGGCATCCTTAGCCTTTATTTCTTATGGATTTTGGGGCATTTCTGTCCTTTATTAAATACACAATACCTATATAAACAAATGATGTACCTTCTCAGGACTTCAAAAGAGTCTGATCTTATTTCACTAAGCAGCTACCACTTTCCATGAAAGGTCATTACTTCTCCAAGTCAATAATTTCTGGGCATGACTATAGTCTGTGATACAGTGAAACATGTTACAAGCCAAGTCAGCAGTCTGGTGTGGAACTAAATATGATGGGTCATTTCTTGGACATAATGAGCCTATTATCTCTACAAACATGACCTGAATGCCTTTTCCAAAAGATGTAATAAAATCAAGAGGTCAAAACATTGTGAAAAGTGTTCTTAGATGTTCATCTCATCTACACCATATCATTTTCAGGGCGGGACTGGGGAACCAAAAGCAGCCCTGACAAAAATTCTCAAACCAGCTAGTTTCCTTTTCTTTTGTTCACACTATCTCTTTCTTTCGTTGTTTATTTCTTTTGTTCTTTCTTTCCTTATTTCTCTCCATCCTTCCATTCTCTCTCTCCTTCTCTTCTTTATTTTTGTGATCACTTATTCTCTACCTTCCACCTCCCACCTTCTCTTTCTGTCACTTCTGAAGCCCCCCCCATGCCTGCTGCAATTAACTCGGGGAGTTGGGGAAAGTGACAGGCACCAAGAATGGCCCTGGGCTTTTAAACCCCGCCTCCCCGGGCACCAGCACCCCGAAGAAAAGCCAGCGGAATAAAAGGCCTGCCCGGCCCTGGCCATATTTAAGAATTCAATGTCATCTTAGGAAATACTTACTTGCACTGCTTATCTGTTCACACTTAAGAAAATGTCTAAGGATATACACGAATCACTGTTTAATTTGCCACCAATATCCAAAAATACCCAGTGCATAATTTATAGATCTGGCCTAGAGGCAGATTTAGCTGTCTCACCAGCCGCATGTAATTACAAAAATCTTAAATAAAAAAATACATAAATGTATACATTTGATTTAAGTCAACCCTCTTCATCCATTGGTTTGTTCAATGGTTTAGTTCTGGCCCACCACAGCATGGGGTAATGGGTCAGCCATTGACTCTTTTGCACTGTAAGACACGGCAATTTGCCTGATTACCTTCCACACCTCACATAAAAATAAAGGCACTTCAATGCCGGGGATGGTAAGCCAAAACTTCACTTTGCTGATGTTGTTTTCTTTCTATACTTTAACCTTTTTTGTCTTACCTATATGTTTAAAAATGTTTTCAGGGTACAGTAATTCAAAGCCAATAGCACATATATTTGTGTCAGTAAGAGACATATTTTCATCTGATGTGTATTAAACACTAAAACTGGGGTCTAGACTTGTTTTAAGCACCTCTGCCTGGTAGGTATTAGTGTATTAGTGTAGGTATTAGTATTCTACTGAAATTATATTTGAATATTGTTTTCGTACTTAACATTTTTATTACAAGCATGCAGCTACCACGTTCAGGTGGGAGCAGGTTTTTCTTTTTTTTTTTGATTGCATGTGCTTGCAATAAAAACATATTTGAAAAACCACACCAACTTTCCAAGGCCAGGCCTATATGTTTTGCTAATGAATGTTTAAAAAAATGTGTTATAGTGAAAACAAAAAAATATATTCATGCCATATATACATGGCAAACAATCTTTTGAGAAATACAGTAACAACAGTAGGAGAATCTTTATTTCGTCAGTTGAAAAAAACATTGTGCAATAAAATGCATCTCAGTGCAATCTCTGCAAGACAGAGTAAAGGGAATTTATAAAATAGCAGTTCACACACAGTGGAGAGGTGTGGTGCAGCGGCCAGGGCAGCTGACTTCGGAGCACAGGGCTCATGGTTCGATCCCCGGCTCCGGCGGCAGCTCAGCTCAGCACGATGTGACTCTGGGCAATAGCTCACTTAATTTCCACGATGGCCCCCAGCGCCTTGAGACCCGTAAGGGTGAGTAGTTCGCGCTTTACAAATACGGATTTACATTTACACAGCACCCATGTAGATTCACCAAAAGGGTGAGAAATACATATAGTCATCACGGATCAACATTAGACCCCTGTTTTGGCCGTGGGTTGGCTTGGCTCACACCTATTGGACTCCTCAACATGGCCCACACTAGACATTCCAGGTTGGAAGTCCACCCATCTCAGGATGGCAGAGAGGCTGTGGATCTCCTCCTAAGATGCCTAAGGGAGAAAACTTGGACCATATCTCTGCTTGCCATTGAGACATACAGAATGTTGGCGGAAGCAAAGATAGACACTATTACAGCCAACTTTGATCTGCTATGTGAGGACCACCACAATCTGACAGACAGGGTTTCGCAAGCAAACACAATCATCTCAGAATTCGAACCCTTGACGGATGATGTGTCCCAACACCTTGAAGGCCTTACAGAAAGGTAGCACATTTTGGAGGGCATAGCGGAGGACGCAAAGGGTCAATCCAGACGCAACATTAACCACGTGGTGGGTATGCCAGAGGAGGCGGAGGGGTCAGACCCTGATGGTTTCCTTGAATAATGGTTGAGGGAGTTTATCCCAGCCCACTGTCTGCCTACCTTTTATTTCCATTGAGCACGCCCATAAGGGACCTGCTCACAAATCACATCTAGGCGCCACCACATTTCCCATGGTTGCCAGAGTCCTCCACTTTCATGAGATGCCATTATTCGAGCTGCGAGACAAGCCAGGATGCTTGAGAGGGAGAATCATTGTATCATGCTCTTCCCGGACTACACCATGGCTATGCAATGACAGCGAGTGTCATTTCTGGGAGTTAGAAAGAAACTCCATTAACTTGGTATCAAGTATTCTTTGCTGTTCCCATTCCGGCTCCGGGCCATTGTGAACCAAAAGACATATTTCTTTGATAACCTAGCTGCGGCCTGGGAATGGGCTGAGGGTCAGGGGTTCTCCTTGCAACCTGGTGTAACAGTGCCGTTACCGTCCCCTGATGTGATTCATCACGATCATAGACCTGGTGAATATTCTTTGGCATTTACTCATCACCACCAGGAGTCACTGCATCAGCTGCCTTTTAATCATCTCCACTAAATCCCTTTCTAGAATCCAACCTACGGTGGATCAATCTTTGAAGACCTCCTTGGTATTCATTACCATCCTTCGGGTAGGTTACTCAGTCACCTACCTTGCTTGTCTTTTTCCACATGTCTAATACACCTATTTACAAAAATACCCCCCTCTTTCAATTGTGCAGGCTGTCCTTGTGTTCCCTTCATCCTGAGGAAGACCCTCCGTGACTACCAGCAATTCACGCACTCTTTTGGGTCAAAACGTCGACGTGCTTGTCCTAATCCAGACCCTATTCTCTCCACTCCACGTGAAAGGCAAATTAAGTCCCAGTCGGACTGGAGATTCATGTACCTAGGGACGGATGTCTTTTGAATGACCATTTTTAACTATTTATTCAGCACTATATATATATATTGCTCACAACCAGCACTTTTCTGCACCTTTGTCACTTTATCACTCTTGCGCCGTTCCAAAAAATTGCTTTGTGTATTGCTTGTGACAGTCTTACTGTGTCATTTCTACACCACAAAAAATGTAAAAAAGAAAAAAGTGATTAATCATTCAATACATTCTTTTGATTTTTTCATGATTGGTGTGTTCGTCTGTTCTTCCCTTCTTCATTGAATTTCATTGAATAAGTGTTTGAGTAATTGTATTTCTCTCTACTGTTTATTATTTGTTAGGTAGGAAAGTAATTTTGTACCCGACAGAACTAACATTACTCCACATTCATTAGAAGGCTAGGCACTAATAAGTCACAGGAGTACATCAGAATAAGTGTCTTGCTACCCCCGTGGAATTTGTTGCAACGTTCTCCCCTTGCTTAAACAGGCCACCCAGTTGCAACCTGCTCTTGCTGGTTATTGTATCTGCTTGAAGGGGCATTGGATGGAGACCTCCTCGGTCATATGTAGTATTTAAACCATGCATGTCAACCCCCAGGCTTTTCTTGATGTTCTTTGTGGTCATTTGCCAGAATGGACTAATACTCTGTGGTTGCTGGGTGAGGTCTTTTATAGTGTTCTGGACATTGCCCTAAATAGGTCTCATCCTCCACTTCCCTGGGCGCAGACAGTTCTCAATGCATAGATTTTCACTCAATGGCTTGGGCGTTGGAACCTGACTGATGTCTGGAGCTTTCTCAATCATACATCTTGTAAATATTCTTTTTATTCTCTGGTGCACGACTTGTTTGTTCGCTTAGACAGAATAATCATCACTACCACACTCTGCCCCAACATCGCCTCATCGCACTATTTGTGTTGTGACATCTCGGATCACAGCCCCTTGGTGTTAAGTCTCCTTTGTGGCAGACCATTCTCACTGGTCCCCAACTAAGCCTTCCTACAAACATGCTGGAGGACGTAATATTTAGGGATGCTCTGGCCTCTCGGCAAACAGACTTTCTCACACCAATAAAGGTAGTGAATAGAGGATATTGTTTTCTGGTGTCTGTGTGCAGCCAAAGATTTCTTGAAATGAGCTTAATTCGATTGGAATTAGCCTATTTGGAGACTGGACGACGATCGATCTCAGACCCAGAGCCTGCACCCACTCATAAAAAAGAAGACTGCACTGCATTGATTGGGAGGCATATAATGCAAGTTCTTAGTCTGAGGCTGATAATTTAGGATGCCTCCAAATATGGCTTTGATCAGCTGATTTGAAACATCTTCCCACTACTGCTCTCTGAGACCAATCCTGTGTATACTTGTTAGTCTCCATATTGAAACCACATCGGGACCCCACTGCTCCAACCTCTTACAGATCATCTGCTATTTTAAATACAGAATTTAAGATTCTCAGAAAGATACAGGTGGACAGAGTCCAAACTGTGCTTCTCCTGATCCATCCTGACCATTACGGCTTTGTCCCAGGGAGAAGGTCCTCCAAAAACATCACAAGATTGCTCAGGGTGATGGAGCTGGCCCAACAAAGATATCCACAACAGTTGCCCTTGTCCTTGACCTCAAGAAGGCATTCGACATGCTGGATTGGACCTATATTTTCGAGGTCCTCTGAAGATTTTGCTTTGTCCCCCGTATGATACAGATGCAATGGCTCCTCTATGTAGACCTTCCAGTAAGGATAGGATTGGGCAGTTGTGTTTCGGCCCGATTGCTTTTGGCAGTGGCACCAGACACAGTAGCCTCTTAATTCTGCTTTTCTTTGCACTCGGGATGGAGCCACTGGTGACATGCCTGCAACAATCAAGCCATGATTAGGGCATCTCCTTTTCGAGGGAGCTTCAACTGGTGATTTTGTATGACAAATATCTCCTCCTTTATCTCCAGAAAGCCCCAATATGGAGCAGCCATCATCACGGAGATCCTGGATCGTTTTG
Organism: Calotriton arnoldi; assembly: GCA_963921515.1. Taxonomy (NCBI): domain Eukaryota; kingdom Metazoa; phylum Chordata; class Amphibia; order Caudata; family Salamandridae; genus Calotriton; species Calotriton arnoldi. The sequence goes on from CAWUFW010000549.1 coordinate 1,961,867, forward strand.
GGACTGCGTTTGGCCTCTTGGTGAACAGGGGCAAATCTTCCTGAACCCTTATGCCCTGATACCTCTCTGTAACTGTAACCCTGTGTAGTGTTGGGAATCTATCATATTTCGCTATTAGGACACCAATTTGTACCATGCAGAAGAGGAGTTACAGGATGGTTACAATAACAGGGCGTTGAATTCGCTTCAGGGTCAAGTGGCCTTTTGGAGAACTCTTCATTAGTCGGTCATCAGGCACAAAGAGGTGGCCAGGATGATCATGGTCTCTAGGCTGTTGTATTATTTTGTCAATATCCCGCTTAATTTACCCCGAAAACATTTTCAGGACCTCAATAGCAAGTTGAGAGATTTGGTGTGGGCTGGGACCGCAGTAGGGTGCCCTAGCTAAGGTGCGGCTGCTGGTGGACTGGTCAAACATTTCAAGACCTATTTCTTGGCAGACCAATTACAAAGGTTGTGCCATTGGCTATCAAGAGTGATGTGTGAGGTGCCACACTTGCTATATTGGGAGGACCATATAACCCGCATCAAAAATGCACCATGCAATTCTAGTAAGGTTCGAACACAGAACACAAATTGAAATTATTAAGCATTGTAGTACACAATTTAACCAATAAGGTAGGTGTTCTATTGAATGGAGTGCTACCTGTACTTCATATGTGTCGATTCTTCTATGTCTAAGCCAATGAAATAGTAAGAAGAAGCCTCGTTAGGGGAAGCTGCACTGGAAAGCGCAAGGAGGAAAACTAGTTCAATAATGTGCCAGAAAGGAAGTAACAAATGCCCTCACCACTCCGCCGGTGATAATTCCGACCCGGCTGGTCAAATGGATAAAAACATGATGGCTCTGCAGTTGAATTTAAGTGGAAAGTATCATTGAAGGTACCTGAATAAGTAACGAGGTATAATAGGATTTAAAAGACTGCCAATCAATCGTATAACAGTAATTGTCAAGGTAATCTTTGGGACTGTCAAGGATCTTCAGAGCTCTTACCTCACTAACGGTAATCCTGTGAGCAGGTTGTAATAGTGTGTGTCCAAGAAAGCACCTAGATGGATAACGAGGTTGATTTAATTTAATTTGAAAAACTACATATTAATGGTGACAATATAACTACTAGGTAGAGTGTCGGTTGGCAATCTCTCCATAACCCTTACCTAAGTGATGGTGATTCAGCGTGGACCGTGCCGTAATGTCAAAGAAGGGTAAGATAGACCGCTTCGTAAGTGCCTTGATCTGAAAATTAGATCAAGCCCATATTACAGGAACATTCTAAACAAACTAATGCCGATTAAAACAACTTTACGCTTAAATGTGGTGACATGGCAGGGCAAGACACTTACCAACAGCGAGTATGCTGAGGTCTGCGGCGGCAACGGGTGCGCTCTCTGTTCTGGACGTAGACAGAGAAAACACCCGGAAGTGACTTTTTATACCGTCACTTGTCTACACAAAAAGACTAGAGCGCGTAGGTCCCAAGGCCCAAGTTGTCTATTCAAAACTTTATTGGTCAATTGTGAAACTGAGCCGTCCATGTGTTAAAAGAACGGTGCTCTGAGTAACGAGCTTAAAGTGTTGTGGCAGCCCGCCCTGGTTGTTAACAGAGCATGGAACTAATTAGGATGTGTGAATAGATGGGGGCATAAGATTTGAAGAGAGCTTAGTGCTCCTGAGCGAATATTCTAGGCGCACAAGACTCGCAGTAGCAATGTGTGTATCAAACGTCAATGAAGTTGTGCCCCTTGTGTCGTGAGCCTATTATGGCGGTTAGGGTGCCTAACACCGCAATTGCTGCCCTTGGGGTGAGAAGCATGAAATTATAGTATGGTGAATCATTGAAAGCTCTGTATAAAGGGAAGAACCTCTCATGATATAGTGCATGACAGAAACAAGAAGGTGTACGAATGTCTCAGAGAGACCAAATACGGTGAACCTAAGGTGTTGGAAGGCGCGGTAAGAGGTCACACTGTATAGTAGTGTGCATTGTAGAAACAGGAGGGTATACCATTGCCTATTGATTCTAATGTCAGTAATACACTTGAGTAAAAATACATGGCAAGGCCAGTGTGAGCCTTCGGGACACTACATGTGTAGAGAGTGGTGACATGTTCATAATTAAAATATAGATATTACTTATACATAAGGAAAAAACTGGAGAAGAAAAGAAAGAAAGCCGGGGTGCATATTGTTTTGCTCTCATTAGTGGGCTTCTCCGAGTCACAGATAGTCCATTCTCCAGTTCCCAGTTCGGTTTACGGTTAGGTGATGCGCGATACAGGATCTCGTCTTCTTGTTGTCAATCCCCCGAAAAGTACTGCATTTCGGGGTCGCTGTTGAGGCCTAGTTCAACAGTCCGGAGGCGCATAATCCATGTTGCCTCCGTGCGTCTGAGTTTCAGTTCTCTGTTGCCGCCTCTTGGACTTGGTTCCACATAGTCAATGCCGTGAAAAGTCAGCCATTTTTGTAGGCCTTGAGACGGACATGCAGCGGCATGTAGTGCCATGGGGTATCTGGCATCTTGTTGGTGTAGTGCCCTCACATGTTCTCCTATCCTGTCCCTAAGTGGTCTGATGGTGCTGCCCACATACTGCCCTTTGCAAGCGCATTCTATGATGTACACTACGAACCTAGTGTTACAGTTGATGTTGTGTCTTATGGTGTATCTCCTTTTGACATAACCAGTGAATTCTTTGGTTTCGTGTTTGGCCCATCTGCATATACCACATGAGCCACATCTGTAAAAGCCTCTAGTTCGTGGGGTTAGCCATGAAGTGTCTCCACGAGCCCGTGGAACTGTAGGGCTAAGTCGATTTCTGAGTGTCCTGCCTCTCCTGTAGGTGATCTGTGGTTGGGAGGCAATATGTTCATCGAGTGATCTATCTGCTCTCAGAATCCCCCAATGTTTAGTTAGGCTTTTCCTGAGAGTATAACTCATGTCGTTATAATCTGTTAAAAGTCTAACTGGTTGATTATGTTGTTGTGTGCGAGTTTTGTCCCTTAGTGTGTCTTCTCTTTGTATTTGTCTGATTCTGTTCTCTGCCCTCCTGATTGTGTGTGTTGTGTATCCTCTTTTCATGAATCTAGACTTCATATCGATAAGGCATTTGTGGAACTCTATCTCTTCGCTGCAGTTTCTCCTGGCCCTCATGAACTCCCCGTAGGGGATAGCTTGAATTTGGTGTGCCGGGTGTGAGCTGCCTGCATGTAGGATAGAGTTACATGATGTCTCTTTGCGATAGAGTCGACTGTGTAATTTGTCATCTCTGATGTAGAGTTCCACATCTAGAAACTTGATATTGGACTTGCTAGATTCTTTGGTGAATTTCATGTCAAAATTGTTGCTATTCAGATAGGTACAAAATTGTTCTAGTTTGTCCTGGGTGCCGGACCAGAGTAAGAGGCAATCGTCAATGTAACGACCCCAGAAAATGATGTAATCTATCCATGGTGCCCCCTTCTGGCCCCAGATCCACTGTTCCTCCAAACTGCCCATGAATAAATTCGCAAAGGAGGGCGAAAATTTCGAGCCCATGGCCACACCTCTGGTCTGCTTGTACCATTGTTTTTCAAAAATGAAAAAGTTGTTGTGTAGGATTAGGTCCATCATAGTAACAAGCATGTTGGTATGTTGCCATTTTGTCGCTGGCCTATTGTGTAGGTGTTTTGTTATTACCTGACGGCCTAAGTCTGGTTTTATGCTGGTGTACAAGGACACGACGTCCAGCGTAGCTAAAATCATGTCTGGCTGCCATTGAAGGTCAGCCAGAGTGCTTAAGATGTGCTTTGTATCTTGAATGAAAGAGGGCAGGTTTTGTACAAGCGGTCCTAGGAATAGATCGACATATTCGGCGAGTCTTTCCGTGGGACCACCTATGCCTGAGACGATAGGTCTACCAGGCGGGAAGGGCAGGTGTTTGTGTACCTTCAGTTCCACGGGCTCGTGGAGACACTTCATGGCTAACACCGCGAACTATAGGCTTTTACAGATGTGGCTCGTGTGGTATATGCAGATGGGCCAAACACGAAACCAAAGAATTCACTGGTTATGACAAAAGGAGATACACCATAAGACACAACATCAACTGTAACACTAGGTTCGTAGTGTACATCATAGAATGCGCTTGCAAAGGGCAGTATGTGGGCAGCACCATCAGACCACTTAGGGACAGGATAGGAGAACATGTGAGGGCCCTACACCAACAAGATGCCAGATACCCCATGGCACTACATGCCGCTGCATGTCCGTCTCAAGGCCTACAGAAACGGCTGACTTTTTACGGCATTGACTATGTGGAACCAAGTCCAAGAGGCGGCAACAGAGAACTGAAACTCAGACGCACGGAGGCAACATGGATTATGCGCCTCCGGACTGTTGAACTAGGCCTCAACAGCGACCCCGAAATGCAGTACTTTTTGGGGATTGACAACAAGAAGACGAGATCCTGTATCGCGCATCACCTAACCGTAAACCGAACTGGGAACTGGAGAATGGACCATCTGTGACTCGGAGAAGCCCACTAACGAGAGCGAAACAATATGCGACCCGGCTTTCTTTCTTTTCTTCTCCAGTTTTTTCCTTATGTATAAGTAATATCTATATTTTAATTATGAACATGTCACCACTCTCTACACATGTAGTGTCCCCAAGGCTCACACTGGCCTTGCCATGTACTTTTACTCAAGTGTATTACTGACATTAGAATCAATAGGCAATGGTAAACCCTCCTGTTTCTACAATGCACACTACTATACAGTGTGACCTCTTACCGCGCCTTCCAACACCTTAGGTTTACCGTATTTGGTCTCTCTGAGACATTCGTACACCTTCTTGTTTCTGTCATGCACTATATCATGAGAGGTTCTTCCCTTTATACAGAGCTTTCAATGATTCACCATACTATAACTTCATGCTTCTCACCCAAAGGGCAGCAATTGCGGTGTTAGGCACCATAACCGCCATAATAGGCTCACGACACAAGGGGCACAACTTCACGGACGTTTGATACACACATTGCTACTGCGAGTCTTGTGCGCCTAGAATATTCGCTCAGGAGCACTAAGCTCTCTTCAAATCTTATGCCCCCATCTATTCACACATCCTAATTAGTTCCACGCTCTGTTAACAACCAGGGCGGGCTGCCACAACACTTTAAGCTCGTTACTCAAAGCGCTGTTCTTTTAACACATGGACGGCTCAGTTTCGCAATTGACCAATAAAGTTTTGAATAGTCAACTTGGCCCTCGGGAGCTACGCGCTCTAGTCTTTTTGTGTAGACAAGTGACGGTATAAAAAGTCACTTCCGGGTGTTTTCTCTGTCTACGTCCAGAACAGAGAGCGCACCCGTTGCCGCCGCAGACCTCAGCGTACTCGCTGTTGGTAAGTGTCTTGCCCTGCCATGTCACCACATTTAAGCGTAAAGTTGTTTTAATCAGCATTAGATTGTTTAGAATGTTCAGGTAATATGGGCTTGATCTAATTTTCAGATCAAGGAACTTACGAAGCGGTCTATCTTACCCTTCTTTGACATTACGGCACGGTCCACGCTGGATCACCGTCACTTAGGTAAGGGTTATGGAGAGATTGGCAACCGACACTCTACCTAGTAGTTATAATGTCACCATTAATATGTAGTTTTTCAAATTAAATTAAATCAACCTCGTTATCCATCTAGGTGCTTTCTTGGACACACACTATTACAACCTGCTCACAGGATTACCGTTAGTGAGGTAAGAGCTCTGAAGATCCTTGACAGTCCCAAAGATTACCTTGACAATTACTGTTATACGATTGATTGGCAGTCTTTTAAATCCTATTATACCTCGTTACTTATTCAGGTACCTTCAATGATACTTTCCACTTAAATTCAACTGCAGAGCCATCATGTTTTTATCCATTTGACCAGCCGGGTCGGAATTATCACCGGCGGAGTGGTGAGGGCATTTGTTACTTCCTTTCTGGCACATTATTGAACTAGTTTTCCTCCTTGCGCTTTCCAGTACAGCTTCCCCTAACGAGGCTTCTTCTTACTATTTCATTGGCTTAGACATAGAAGAATCGACACATATGAAGTACAGGTAGCACTCCATTCAATAGAACACCTACCTTATTGGTTAAATTGTGTACTACAATGCTTAATAATTTCAATTTGTGTTCTGTGTTCGAACCTTACTAGAATTGCATGGTGCGTTTTTGATGCAGGTTATATGGTCCTCACAATATAGCAAGTGTGGCACCTCACACATCACCAAAATACAAATGCTGCTTTTATTCTTGCACTTAAGGTCTGTTGAACAACCATACTGTCACATGCGGTTAGAAGATCTGTCTAGGGTTTCCACGCTATTAGGTGATTCACACTCACCACATTTTGATGAGAGGCTTATTTCCTCCCATTTTTTACTTAATGCAGTACTTTCTGTTTATACACAACCTATTGTATCATTCCCAGCCCTGAAGAAGTTGCGGGATACTTCCCACTGTGACGAAACACGTGTTGGCTGGTTGCTTTTTGATGTCACATGGAATAAAAGACAAAGAATAGATCTACTTGGACTTTAATGATCTTTTTGCTCATATGACTTTATGAACTCTCATTAAGAACTGTTATACATGTACATCGGACTTTGGCTCATTGTTTTGTGGAGGATCCTTTCCTTTACATAGTTAGAGGTTATAGGGTGTTCCGCCTACCTAGTAGCACCATACGCACTAGAAACCTAGCCTACTACACACATAAGCAGCAGGGCGCCATCACTTCCTTGACTACCAACACCCCCACACTGAAGAAATAGGCTATCAAGAGTGACTCTGGTGGAGACTACAGCGGGTTGCCCCCCACTACGCCTGTCTGAACTCTATCATCTAGTGCACCTGAGATGCAAACTCTCTTGTCCCATGTCCTGCCAGGCAGCTGTGGTATACCGGTGCCTTGTCTGTCACCGCGTTCTAATGAAACAGCCAGCCCCATATACCCAGAGTATACCGTTGTTGCGCCTTGTTCAACAGTCTTCTCTACTTGACTGTAGGGAACTGACACACTGGGAGGAAGTCAGGTTGGACACCATGGGTGACTTCTTTTGGGATAGACAGCTCCAATCATTCCAATTGCTTTGTGATCAGAACACCGTGCACGAGGATCAATTTCTCACCTTTGGGGTGATAACGCACTCACTCAGGTCCAAATGGGCAGTTTTCATCTCAGACCAGATATTCATCTCTGCACACACACGCTATACACAATGGGTACAAGTAGACAATGTGTCAGTTGGCTGTATGGCGCACAACAATCCCAAATGGCTACCTGCGTCAGTGTTTGAGAGTCATTTAGGAGACTGACATTGGTAGAGCATTACATGATCGAGAGTGGCACAGAGTACTTGACTCTCCTTACTCTATTTCTAGGAAGGCAAGGTTCAAACTGATAAATATTTTTAATCATCATAAACCCTGCCTATCTCCTGGTAAGCCTTATAAAATTTTCCTGCGTGCATCGGTTCCCGTCCCTGCTGCTCATTTACTCCTGCAGATTTATATCACATGCTGTGAAGTTGGCCACTACTATCTTGCTTTTCTGAAGCTCTTCTTCGGGCTCTTGCAACTTGTACAAGCATGACTTTACTGACGACTTGGGAACGTGTGCACTAGGCTAAGATTTAGGTCTCCTCCTAGCTAAAAGGGTGATCACAATGCATTGGAAAGCAGCCACATCTGCCTTGCCCATGTCCTGGCATACAGTATTATTGCATTGGGCCTAAGCGGAGAGTAAAGCCCTGCATAGGGAAAAGGTGAAAGGCCTCCGTAAATATCTGATTGCCGCAGACTGGGGTGGGTTATGGAAAACTCTGGGAGAGGAGCTCAGAGATGGTTTCCATCCCCCTTCAGCGAGGGTTGGATAACCTACACGGTATCATTTCTTGCTTATGGAAGCCCTTATGTCCGTATCTACCCACCAACAGAAATCCCTGATGGCAGCTGGCTCTACACCCACAAAGTAGCTGTGTATGAGAAGACCTCCATCATGGGAAATAGGCTTTGCAACTATCCCCCCTACCCCTTCCTCATAGGCCAGAGATACGCTTACTCCTTACTCTCTCACTAAGGTCCTTGGAGGAGGGGTACACCAGTAGCTCCTGGTTTTACTCTCTGATAGCTCTTCCCTAGCCTTCATTAACATTGAGCCCTCGTCTTCTTGTTTCCTGTTCATGGATCAACATAGCCAGCTATGTTTCATTCTATGCAGCAGAAGTCACGTGAGTGTTAAGTTTTTAAAAATTCTTTTTATTATTATTCCTTTTTCATATCCCTTTCTGTTATTGGATAAAAAGGTACTTCTGGAACCTGACCTCCTGGCTCATTCCCTTTGACATGTTCAGTGTTTACAGTACTTTGTATTGTTAATATGGAAATTGATGATTGAATAGTATATGTACACTGCAACTTTCCTTGACTAACTGATATGTAGCTCCCTGGTCATTACAATTTTACATTCATGTACATGTGCAAATACTGAATGTTATTATACTGCCTGTAAAACCTAATAAAAATGTTTTTTTAAAAGAAATCAGAATACCTGTCATTCACAGTGAATACTACGACAGTGCCATTTTGGGTGGGTGAAAAGGAGGGGAGTGGGTGGATGTGGGTGAGCACAGGAAGGTTGGTTAGCAAGGCATTACTGGAGTTGCTCTGAGGTTAGCATATTCAGGGTGCCCTCTAACAAGATAGCCCAGAGCTACTCATTGGTCTATCACACGGCTTTCCATCCCTTAGGAAGGGCATGTCTTATATTCTATTTAATTGGGCCATCACAACCTCAGGCCTGAGCGTAAGTCAGCCTTTTTCTGTGCACTCACAAAAGACTTACTCAACCTGGGATGGGTAGCAGGTCATAACTGGACCTACCCACAAAAAGGAATTTTGGATCTACATGGTGGCGATTTAACTAGAGGACGTTTCACAGCACACGGGTTGTTTGATCATGCATGTCCTCTAACAAATTAAGCTGTAGGCTGATTCACATCCAGCTATCAGATCCTATTTTTTTAGTGTATGTTATTTATAGTGTGACTTGAATAACCAGCATTGATCAGTTCTCATCCTGCTTCTGAATGGCTCTGTAACACTCTCCTATTCTGTTTAATGTTACTGTTGAAAAAAGCAGGTAGTAAGAGACAAAGGGTTAGTCATTACAATTGGAGTACATTTCCATCATTTCCAACACAGAGACATCCAGATTTGTTGGTGGAAATTTCTGAGAGTCACAGTGTTCTCAGAAGTAGTTCTGCAATTCTTTTGTACATTTTAAGTTTCTCACAATTGAAAGTATTTTTCCCTGGGCCAATGTAATAGGTGTACTTTTGTGGATGAATAAATGCTTTTTTCTTTTTACTCTGATGGGAAAATATGTTGTCAGTGGTGAAACCACTAACGTCCACCACCATCAATTTCAAAGTGGGCCCTTCTCAAACACAGCATGCATATGAATCTACTTTAACCTAAGCTTTTCCTTCCACATTTACTGACATGAAAATGTTAACCATAGATTTCATCAATTATGTCATTTGAGATCTCATCAGTGATGTCACTACTGATGTCATTTAGCATGTCATGAATGATGTAATATGTGAGGTCATAGGCAGTGCATGACGGTGGTGCAAGTTATGCTTAGTTTATTGAACCATAACTGGCGAATTTCTGTGTTTTTTAGGTTTTGTTTTGTAACTTTAACTGCACTTTAACTGGGTTATTTCAGCTAATTTGAGGCTATTTTTAAAACATATGTTATGAGCAAACCTAACCACAACATCCTTTTAACCTTTGTTTTTTGTTTTTAGAGAATTTCTGTGGTTTCAACATAGAAGTGTTTTTTGCAGCTCAACCAAAGTTAAATTCTAACCACTGCAGTGCACACATTTTGGTTGCAATTAGTAGGGAACAGCTGCAATCTCTGTTAAATATTTTGTCGATTGTATGCCGATGATACGATTCTTTATGTACGAGATCCGCGGGCTAACCTAGACCCCCTCATCCGGGAAATACTTCGCTTCGGATTGCACTCTGGCCTAGGCATCAACTGGCATAAGTCCGTGATTTTCCCCCTCACCCTCAGCACGACGACATGGGACCTGGAATTCCCGTTGGAATGGTGCGCTGACTCCGTTAAATACTTGGGCATCCACATACACTTAGACACAGCACAAATAATACGCCTCAATTACGGACAGGCGGTTCACACCCTGGAAGCGCAAGTTGATAAGTGGCTCAAACTGCCACTATCGATCGCAGGTCGAGTGGCGCTCATTAAAATGATCATTCTCCCCAAATTTTTATATCTTTTTAACAACATTCCCATCCCTCTTCCAAACAGCTTCTTTCAGACGCTCCGCTCTCATCTGATACGTCTGGTATGGGGAGACAGGCGGGCCGTTGGCAGGTCATGAGTCTCCCATACGAGAGGGGGGGTTACGGTGTTCCTGACTTGCACTTATATTATTTAATTGCCCAGTGCATCTACGCGCACGCTTTGTATCACCCAGACGCCAGAATCCCTTATCTCCGCCCAGAGGCGGACTTGGTTCTCCCGGAAAGATTGGCGGCAATTCTCCCCAGGGGCCTGCCCAGGGACCCGTCCGATATCCAAACGGTCTCCACTACTAGCTGGGCCTGGGACAAACTCAGACAGACCACCGGCACCGCTACTCTATATTCCGCTGCCCTGCCACTCCCTAACGCCCGTTGGTTGCCGATCACCGATGAGCGACTCATACAACGCACCTTCACTAAATTTGGGGTCTCTAAACTAGACGAATTATTCCCGGATGGACATGCCTTTGACATAGACGACGAATCTAGGTTCCCAGACGCTACATTCATGGACAGATTTGTGCTCCAACGGGTCCGCTCTGCTATGCGCGCCACTTTCCCCGACTTCCCTCTAGCGCCCCAATCATTCCCCCCTCTCACCATGATCATTGAGGACGACAGGGGGATGCATCTGATCTCCAGGCTGTACAAAGCGTGTGCGGCTCTTGTCCCATTGAATGATGATAAGATTCGTAAAGACTGGGAGGAAGACCTGGGCAACCTAATAACTGATGACCAGTGGGAGGCCTGCTGCGCAGTCACAAAAACGATCTCTCTAAATAGCCGACACAAGCTGATCCATTTCAAGTTTCTCTGCAGAATCTACGTCACCCCCGCCAGAGTCCATAGAATAGACCCATCCAAGCCCCATACTTGCCGCAAGTGCAACTCCCCACAAGCAGACTTTGCCCACATTGCCTGGACATGCCCCCGCTTGCACTCTTTCTGGAAAGAGGTTCACAGGATCATAGGGGTCATGATTGCAATACCTCTCAACCCCTTGCCTGAAATTGCCCTACTAGGCTATGTAGCTAATGTCCCCAAAAAGGTAAGGAGCTACGCCGGCATCTGCTTACTACTAGCTAAGAGAGAAGTGGCCATACACTGGGGTAGTAGGTCGGCACCCACGGTCGCTGGTTGGATGACAAGTTTAGTTACATGTAGCACACAGAACGAGATATATGCCACCACGATACCGACTACCTCACGACCCATGGACATTTGGGGCCCCCTCAGAGACTATCTGCTAGCCACGCGTCAGGACACCCTCACTCCACTGGAACAGGGCATGGTACCCGCGGGAATTGGGTAGTTGAAACACTAAGACACAAATGACACCCGACCAAGCTATCTATATATTGCCTGTTCATTGTTGACATCCACCACCGGATGCATTAAGGGCTCGGATAAGGAAATTTCCCCCGCGACATTAAGCTGCCACATGCGCCTGACGGTGCCACTCACAAGTCCAGTTAAGATATTAACACTATGATTTTTACGGTGCGAAATGACTTTGCCTGTTTACATGCCGTGAAGCTGTCACAGACTCCGCTCTGGACAGATATTGTTGATTGTATATGCTCTGCTGTAAGTTGCACAACGATAAAACGCTAAATAAAGTTTAAAAAAAAAAATATATATATATATTTTGTCGATAACTTATCCATTACAGGACATGGTTTGTAGACACATTAAGCAGGAGTTCACTCGCCTATCATGTTTTATGGTAAGCCTCAGTATTCTAACTACACCATGGACTGTGTATGCAGATGCTATTCTTAAACTCACGCTTACAGACTGTGTACATTCTTTGACTACACACAGTAGGGGTAGCCCGCAGGGCCTCGTAGGCAGACCCTGAGCACCAACATAAACAGGTGGTCTTTGATTGTGTACAGTGGATGGTGGGGTCCAGGTTATTATCACTGGCCAGTCCCTGCAACTCATCTTTCGTGGGCATCCAACATCCACAGTGTATAGCCTTTCATTGCCTGCAGTGGCGTACGACCAGTGATCTCAAAGATGTATACTACATAAGCAGGGTACAAGGTTTGGACTCTGGCCCGGCTATGCGCAGAGAGGGATGGGTGCAGGGACATGCCCAATGCTCCACCTTCCGCAGGTTTCCGATCTCTTCGACTGTACACAGCAGAGGTCAGCTGCAAACCCATGTGGGCCAGTCCCCTTCAGTATGTAAATCTTGTTCCTGTTTTGGTATGCCAGGTGGGCATTAGCTTGGCGGCACACTCTTATACCACACTGCTGAGCCAGGGCAGCCATGAAGCTTGCACCCAGAAGTGGTGTGCCATGCGGCAGTACTAGCTTCTCCATATACCAAGCTCCTTGAGTCCATGAAGCTTGCTCCTGGTGGTGGTGTGCCAGGCAGAAGGTACTAGTGCCTCAGAAGCAGGGCCCTTTGAGACTGTTAGGCATGCACCTGATGGTGTTGTACTGGACGTACTGTACTAGCACCTCTGCAGCTGGGCCCCTGAGTCCCTGAAGCTTGCACCCGGTGGTGGTGGTGGACCAGGAGGGCTGTACTAGCACCTCAGCAGCTAGCAGTGGCGGCTCGCCGAGGGAGTGCTGCAGGGCGGGGCGGGGGAGGGGCAGGGTGGGGGGGTAGTGGCGTCCGACATACGACGGACAGGAGTAAGGTAAGTAATGAAATAAATAAAACAATTTACCTTCCGTGCGCTGCATCACCAACTCGGCGAAGCAGCGCGCGCAAGGTAAATTGTTTTATTTATTTCACTACTTACCTTACTCCTGTCCGACGTATGTCGGACGCCACTACCCCTCCACCCTGCCCCTCCCCCGCCCCGCCCCACCGCCCCGCAGCACTCCCTCGGCGAGCCGCCACTGGCAGCTGGGCCCCTTGAGTTGCCAAAGCTTATACCTCATGGCCTCATGGTGGTGTACAAGGCGGATGGTACTAGCGCCTCTGCAATCGATCCCCTAAGTCGGTGAGTCTTGCACCTGGTGGTGGTGTATCCTTCAGGCAAACCAATTGAGCCCATGATGCTTGCATCCAGAGGTGGTGTACCAGGCTGGCCGTTCTATCACCTCTGCATCCGGGGCAGCTCAACCCAGGTTAAATTCTAACCATTGCAGTGCACTACTGGCTCCTCCGCAGCAGGGGGCTATTGAATCCGTGAAGTTTGCACCCAGCGGTTGTCATGCACCGGTGGTGGTGTATCAGGGGGCCAGTACTACTGCCTCTGCAGCTGGACCCCTTGAGTCTGTGCGCTTACACTGAGTCAAGGTGTACCAAGAAGGTGGTACTAGCCCCTCAGCAGCCAGGCTCTCTCATCCTGTAAAGGTTACACCCAGTGGTGGTGTTTCGGGAGGGCAGACCTTGCTCTGCAGCTTGGTCAGTTTAATCCATGAAGCTTGCATCGGAAAACTCATGAAATTCACCAGTCATGGTAACACTCACCATAGCTCATGCCGCTGGCCATGTTTTGCTCAATACTGGACAATGCTTTTCTTATGCAAATGGAAATGTAGTTAGTTTGAGCACGTTGGGCGGTTGAGTTATGTGGGCGTTGCATATCTTGTTACATTATTTACTGTTGTGTTATGTGTGTATTTATAAGTACTTGTTCACCAAAGTTTGTTGGAGGAGAACAACGCAACAGATTGAAAGAAGGGAAGACAATATAAACCATTCAATATGAGCGATTAAAAAGATACGTTTTTAAATAATACTTGCTGAACAAAAGTAATGAGAAGGAGTGTAAATGGCTCTGAAGTTTTTTCCATCCTCCTGCTGCCGCTACAGATAAGGATCTGTCCCCTACAGTTACTGGGTATTTGGAATGTGCGATACGAACAGCCTGCAGAGGGGGAGGGGTCGAGGAAAGACATGAAGACTGAACTTTGGGGATATAAAGTGTGGGTCAGTCCCGTGAACTGCCCAGTGCACGATCATTAGAGGTTTGACCGGGATGTACTTCTTTATGGGTAACTAGTGGGGTGCTCAAGGACAGGAAATGCCTGAGATGAGGTGAACAGCTGCATTAGTTAGAGGTGTTTTGCAAGGCTGTCAGACAAGCCCACATAGCAGGCATTACCGTAACTTAGGCAGGATTGGCTAAAGCCAAGATTACTGGGATATGATGCCTGGAATTGGAAAAAAAACAGGCAGATTGTTTTCCTCAAAGGTATGCGCTACCAGAGGCACATGCTTGCCATTTTAGAAGCCTGATGTTCTACCCATGGGAAGATCTGCGTATAGGTAAACACCAAAATTTCGTACAATTTTTGATGACATTGGACAAGGTAAGTATAAATTTGTTCAAGTCATATTTTGTAATCAACAACTTGGGTTTAGTACGGTTGAGCTTTAAAAAGTTGCTGGCCATCCAATGGCGAACTCTTGATAATGCAGAAACAAGAATTTGTTGTAAAGGCAGTCAGGCAAGGTGCACTGAGATTGATGGGGCTTGAATAGTGGAAATCGTCCGCGTTCATATAAAAAAGGGTTCCCATTGATTGAAGGAGTTGGACCAGGGGTATGAAAGTGATTTAGAATAACAGGGGTGATAATATACATTTCCGAGTTTGTGTCAGCTGAACCATAACTAACCCCTTCTCTGTGTTTTTTTAGTTAATTTCTATGTTTTTTTATGGATGCAATACATTCATCTGCCATGTACTAATTCGGCGCTTTGAACGTCATATATTCACATACATTCATGTATTAGTAGAAATGACCCTTTCCCTAGCTTAGGCCATATTCTCGATTTTGTTTTACTTAAATAAGATTGGAATGAATCTCGCTTTTGATTGTTAAACCCTACCTTGTGCATGCCTATCAGGTGGAGGATAATGACCAGGTCTGGGTGCTCCAGGCTTCCTTCTGTGTAGAACTGTGTGACTAAATTCTTCCTGCAGTAACTGGAAATAAATAAACACGTATGTAACAACAAGTCTACTTTTGTGTTTGCTTAAAAAATGGAGGAGTTAGATAGGTGTAATCACTCACCTCTGGGCTAAGATGCTTGCTTATTCGCTTCTCCAGGAATGGCTTTTTCAAGATTGAATTGATGGATGGCCGATCTCTAGGCGATATTTTAAACAACTGGCCAATAAGCAATCGCAGGTCGTAAGAATACTTTGTAGATACTGGGACAAAATGCCCTTGGCAAATCTTCAGCACTAGCTGACGTAAACCATTGCCTTCAAACTGCAAAGAACGGCGAAAAGAAAACGAGAATATTATTTGAAGAATCAGTACCAACACTCTACAAATGTGGCAGTTTTTATCACTTATTGTCTTAAAATACCTTTATCTTTAAAGTGAAATCATATGGCGAGCTGAGTGCCATAGTCTAAATGAGGCTTTACATGCTTAAATGAGCCTCAATTCATTTCCAAATGGGACTTAGGGCTTGAATTATATGTAGGTGGTAAGAGAACACCAAGCAAGATAAGGCAGATATCTCACCTGTCAATCTCCCACCAGAGGATGGGGAAGGCAGTGTTGCCAATTGCAAAGCCTTTGCCGGCTCAGCTATGGCAAGATTGTTTTGGTCACTGAAAGGTCACCTGAAATGGTGTTCGCCCATCCTGGCCTATCTGTTCAACTCCAAGATCACTATGTAAATCCCAGCACAACACGAACTAAGGAAATGTACATTGCAAACCTATTTGTCTCTTCTCAACTGAGACAGACATCTTTGTCAGATTTAGAATGATGTGTCAGGAAGCAAATAAATAATAATTAGAGGCAAGTTAAAAAGAACTTAGGGTCAAAAATAAATTTTTAAAAAGAGTAAAAATGTACTAACTAGAAACAACAACAACAAATTTAAACTTAAAAATATGGATCAGAAGATAAAAATAAATTTGAGTGTTCCCACAGGAAACAACGCATGCAAAAAGATGTCATCGGGTAAAGAACAAAACCTAAGCAAAATGGCTAAGCTCCATTGTGGCACTATTAGCATGACCAATACCTCAGGTGAGGCTGACTAGCCAAATCCTGTAGAGCTCGGGGCTACAATCAGTGAGGAAATTCACCTTACAGTTGGAGCAAAAATCGTCCGGTAGGTTGAGGATGAAGAATGTGTCTGGAGATCCATTATGCTGGGCAGGAGTCCTTAATGCAGAGAAGAAACGCAAAGATAAGATCCGGAATTGGGAGATGCTTCCTCTCGACAGTCAATAAAGAGTGTGAAGATGCCAGAGCCTTGTAGTGCATTCCCATGGTCAGTTCTCTCTGATGGTTTTAGGGAGCTTGCACTAGCCCAATAGATGATACTGAAGAGCTGTATCAGCTCAGGTTTCCAGGAGTACAGATTGCAGGCACAGGAGTGCTTTAAAGGCTTGAATTTTCTACAAGGGGGAAAAGGCACTTCACTTGGGCATGTTAGGGGTTTCACAGTTCCTCTTTTTTTTTTTTTAAACAAAAGTACAATTTTTTACCACCTGGTAAAATGACACTTTAATGTTAATTTTGTGATTGCATCAGAACAACCTGAATGCTTTTCTTGTAGATCATCAGAGTTGGAATTAACAAACTCAGTTACTTCAACAAATCTTCTCAAGGACTGGGACCAGTTCGAAAAACCCTCCCCATTCTCCATTAAGGTTGTCCAAAGGAAATCCTCTTCTGGGTTGTAAATTCCTCTGTCTGTAGGACCTTGGCTATCTGGCTGACACTTCCAAACATGATGTATTAGGACTCCAAGGAGCATATGGCAAGTGGACCCACTTTGCAAAACTTGTTTCATACCTAAGAGCTACTTGAATGTGCAAATAACATTTATACAATCAGGAATGGTGGGATTTTGCTCTTGTAAATTGGATTTGTTCATATGGGAATTCTGGCAGTATGGTGGAATATCTGTGTGAGCAAATCTGCTCTGGGGGGGGTGGGTAGTAGATGTTCAAGGGTGGATAATATATAGAACACTGTTGAACACACAAAAACTCTTAAAGTAAAAAATGTATTATCAGGGTGGCAATAGAAAGGGAGCAGCCCAAAGTGGAATGGAAACTGAAGTATACATAAAGTGATGGATGGAAAGCTTGAACTAATCTCAACCACTAGTACTTACTCAGGGCCAGAATCCAGCATTATTTTGCACACCATGCCACCTCAGTTTGGACCCAGCTATTCACAAATCAATCTTGACCCTGTTCCATTTGAAAAAAGTCCAGCCCGAACTGCCAAGCCAGGTTCCCCTAAACTGAAACACAAGCAACCCACGACCGATTTCGACCTAGTTATAGACTCATCAGCCAGGTTCAGCATGGTTCCAGTGACACAGTGTGCACGGGACCCACGTCTGGGCATATCCGTCCCACTTATGGGGACAAACTGAAGTATACAAAAAGTGATGGATGGAATGCTTGAATTAATCTCAGCCACAGGTAATTCCTCAGGGCAGCCTCCCAGTCCATCGTTATTTAGCGCACAATGCCACCTCAGTTTTGAGCCAGCTATATGCAAATCAGTCTTGACCCTGCTCCAATTGGAACAGTCCAGCCCAAACTGCCAAGCCAGGTCCTCCCTGAACCAGAACACAAGCAACCCATGACCACAAGGCAAGGGATATATTGGTGGACTCATTTTGTTTCTCCAAGGAGAAAACATGTACATTGGAGTTCCATTTCCAGATGTGAAAAAGTACACTTGTCCATTTCATATGTGAAAATGGTTATGCATATGAGTTCTCCTGAAAATCTACAACATTCACAGATTTCCAGAAATACTAGTGGAATTATTTCTCAAGTTTACTCCAAACATGGGTGTATGCCTATCAAGTAAATTACTAACTTTTAACCACGAGCTACTGTGAGTTGGGTACCAGGTGTTTTTTGGTATGAGACTAACAGGTATCTTCTTATTTTCTTTTACCAACAGCAAGAAGATGCAGCGGGGCATTATAAAGGGCCAAGCTATGATCCTTTTTGAGGGTACCACTAAACCATATCCTACATTTCTTTAACATGACTCATACCCCCTTTTATTATAGAGTGATGTCTGTAAAGCATGTAAAAGTTGACATCAGACCTGAGAAACCTAACTAGCTATTTCCTCCCTCTTTCAGGATCTCAGTCATTTCAGTAAGTGGGGCAAGAAGTGCCACTTTCTGTCAAGATTGATTCAAATGTGAGGAAGCAGAAATGTGAGGCCATTCACACTGAGGGGTCAATTCCGATTCGGGCTGGAAATTTCTCCGACCGAGCCAGACCCGGAGAGATTTCCGACCGAATCGGACCCGTGCAGTCCGACCGAACGAGTACGATGCGTCCGTATGTTATCGGACTCGAGTCGGTCGGACTCCCATTGATGTCAATGGGAGCCGGTCGTACAACGCGTACGCGGGCTCCCATTGACTCAATGGGTGCGAGTCGGACAAGGGCGCCCCCTACAGCGGGTACGCGGCGAAGCGATTCGCGCCGTACACGCACAGGTAGGGGGGACCCATGGTTTTCAATCGTCAAGACAACTAATTCCTAAAGGATTGGATTATGGGCATTTTGGTTTACACAGAAGTATCCTTAAATCATACGTGATTTGAAAACGACCTGGCTGCATATTTGTTTCAACTCTAAACACTCAGATTGATTGTTCTGATAAGAGTTCCTGTGATGGAACAGGACGGATTCGTAGGAGGACATTTCACATGTGTATAAAAGCTAATGAACATAGTGTATAAGACATTTGTTTTCCAGTCTGTTTATATACTGCTAAGTCCTGAGAATCACAGGATGTGAATGTTGCTCCTTATGTTCCATTTCCACAGACGTTAAGCAGAAACTATACGCATTTCCCACAAAAGGGTGCATAAAAACATAGCTTGAGGTAATTATTCTAAACATAGGAAGATGTGTAACAGCATATTGTTAGAAAGTAATCAGATTCATTAATGCAGCAAGAGATACAAATATAGCCCAGGCACATGAGATTTGTATCTTTGTATTGTATCTGCAACCCAAACAGTATGAAAATCACTAGTAGATTTGTAAATTTGACCTGAGTGTTAGCAAAACAGCAAGTAACAATGAGCTGGAAAGCAGTTTGCAGGGGTTAAAAACACAATGAAGAGGGAATTAGTGAAATGGATTGAGCATATTAGTGCACTTTACTGCATATGGAGGTTTAAAGGGGGGTAAAGGAACCCAGATTCATCCAGGGTATGGGACACATAATGGCTTTGATCACTGAAGGACACTTGGAGGAGGAGGAGGAGGAGTAGAGCAAGAAGAAACTGTGATATCCCACGACATTTACTTCAGCAACCCCCCCATAGGAGAACATGAGATGGGTAACTGTAAAAGCAATTGCCCTGATCTGAGGCATCTGAATAAAAATAAGGAAGAGATGGATGGGCACCTTGAGCCCCATCTCCACGAAGAAAACATTTTTCAAGACTGATATGTTCAGGAAAAAAGTACTGCAGCTCTCTTATATAGACCAAAACATTTAAAGGTTTTATTAGTAGTTGTTAATTAGGAAGCTAGAGAGAATAAGACAAGTGATAATGAATAGCATGGAAAATGACTGTGAGCCATAGAGATTTATGACAGAGTGTCAACTGTCCTGTAGCAGTGCAAAGCTTACATGTGCTATGTAATGTAAAATAATAATAACATCATAAAAAGCATTGGCGGCGAGGGTGAAAGATGGAAAATAACATTGCTTCCACTGGATTTTGCACACAAGATTAGTGCAAACCTGACAAATGGTGTTTCCTGCGCAAGTCCATAGCTCTGGTCAGTTTCAAAGGCCCTGCCCACCTCTAAAGCGAACATCAGACAGCTCGCCCCTCCCACACACCTCAGACTTTGGTGCCAGTAAGTGGAGAAGAACTACAAGATGAAAGAAGGAACTAGGACAATACGTGCCTCCTTGCACGAACATTGTTTAGACTCTAGGAATTAAGATATTCAGATTCTATTGTCACTTCTAAGTGTTGTATTCCATTAATATAAGTCTATAGCTGCCATCTTTCAAAACTAGGGAAACAACTGAAATGTATTCTATGAACAGCTCAGCTATGGTTGGTAGCCTCCATATCATTGTGACTGGCACTGGGTCACATGGAGTCATTGATAGGCTACAGGGCAACATGTCACAAATGCTTGCGAAGCTTTCAAAAAACAAGTAGGCATATCACCAGACAAAGGTGGCCCAGTTAGACACACAGTCAATTAGTATTAATAATTCACATTTTCCAATGACAGCTTAGTGACCCGTTGTGTACTAGGCCAGGCGCATGTTAAAAGGTGCTGCACTGGGGGTGGTACCTCCACTTAAAAGTGCATTCAGGATCATATAAGTATAGAAGTCTCTACAGCAGAGTTTAGCTGAGGTAAAAAACAGGTGTTCAAAAAACATACAATCTTCCGGTACACAACAGATAGAAACGTTTGTCCTTTGCATAGCTAATAAAGCAGCCTCCTTATGGGTTTTTAATTTTAAATTTTGGCTCTACAGTTGACCTTTGCCTCAAAAGTCACGAGCTGCTAATTATGGTTCAAACATATGGGTATATGGGTGCTTACCCTTTCTCCCACACTGCTGTCTTGGCAATTGTTAACTATTTATAAGGCACATTGAAGTTATCTCTAGACTCGTATTCTTATCCGGATCCAGAGCACACCCAGACCCCTGCACAGACATCCTATGTGCACGTCGAATCGTGTATGATATCTGTAGATGGTAACAAGACTCTATGTTGTGGTGAGAGTCTGATTGCTGGGCCCAGTGGGACTTAATATGGATAGTCCTAATTTTCATGGCAAAACATGGATGATGGGATACGGCTACACCAGACAGTTGAAGTGTATTTCCTGCATTCCTGGAGCTGACTGGAGAAGACCCAGACACTAAAGTGAGGGAGGATGGAGGTTGGACTACCCTTACAAATTCTATGAGGATCTTTTAGAAGGGCATTGTCAATTTAGTCCTTCCTGGCAGCTGCCATATGGTGGATGGCGGATGGTGGAGGAAGTAGGGGTGAGTAAGCAGATTCTGTTCTTAAGGGAGAGAAAGTTTCTAGGTAAGGCCTACCTATTTGTCTTTCCCTGATTTATACTTCAGGAAGGCTAATGACTGGACTGATATCAAATTCCTCAGTTACTCAAAGAGCCAAGACAAGAGATTTCAAAGCATCTGTTGTTTTCAGAATAATAACCTTTTTTATGAAAGAAGAAAAATCACACATAGAAGCTTCAGCAAAAGTGTGGTAAAGATTTTAATACAATAGTTTAATGTCAAAATTTGAAAACTGCAAGTTATATAAGACAGACTATTTGTGTTACTGTATCTCCGAGGATAAGGTTAGGCCCCTTTAAGGGCACTGAAAGGGCAGTAACAGAAAACATCAAGGAGCATTTGTTGCCCTTCAATGGAATGTGTGTCGAAAACGCAACATTTGTTTCACCATTTGCGGATAACATGTATGCTCTAAGGAAACTGCATAAGAAATGGGTTGAGTACATCTGGACAGATGAAGAGCAAAGAGTTGAGCTTCTTTTTGAAGAGGCAAAAGGAGATATTGTGAAACAAACACATTAGAATCATTTAATGTGAGAAGTAAAGTGTGGTGGATGCCATCAGTTATGATGTGTGGTAGTTTCTATCACAACAACGTGGGAAAAGAATGTGGAATATGGATTTTGTGTCCAAGTTATCCCTTCTGAAATTAGATGCTCTGATATTGAAAGGTAGTTATTGGCAGACATGTGGAAGGTACAGCATTTCCACCACTACTTTTGGGGCATGGAATTTAAATTACTGACGGATCACAAACCAATAGTGTGGTACTGGCATGGGTAGAGGGAATGTACCACTTCACGTATAGCATTCATGTTCCACATCAGAAGATTATATCCCTAGTCGCAACAATTAGGGTCAATTCAATCTTATGTATTACACCCTCTAAGGAAAATGTCTACAGGAAACTCTTTATATATGTTTTTTTGCAGATTATATGATTGGATATGAACACCCTGACGAAGTAATGATATATGGATGCCTTAATGCACTGGTGAAAAGTCTTAACCCAGAGAAGTAAGCAAACATTTTGATGAATTTCATTTTGGAAAATACTTTAATTTCATTTTGAAAGGACTTTTTTGACTAATTTGAAAATCAGGGAGCCTTTGGGGAAATTCAGTGTGAGCTCTGTTGTGTACAGATTACAATGTACTGACCTCATTTGTGAGATGTTTACTGGTGAAAGTCAAAGTGTACAACAAAATTGAACCATTACAATTAACACAATATTCATATCAGTACATAGAATGTGAGCAGTGAGGAACACTTGATTTATCCTGGTTGCAACGATATGATGGCAGAATGCATGGCGTGGTGTTCGGTAAAGGAGGAGCTAAAAAGAGTGATGAAGTTGGGACAGAGGATGTGGTGGCAGTGTTGCCAGATGTGCTAGTGTGTGGGTTGACTGTTAAAGATCAGTAATGAGAATTGAGGAACTGTAAGATAGCGTTTTGGGTGGAACAATAAAATATGTCATACAAGGATGGTGAAAGTTTGGTGGTGAATTAGGCTTATTTAAGCAAGTAGACCATGAGTTAAGTTTGGGAGGGGATTTGTTATTATGGGATCATTGGTTGAGTGTGCGGAAGGAAGGATAATGTTACTTACCCAGTAAGCATCTGTTCTTGGCATGTAAAGCTGTAGATTCACATGCTTTGCATACTCCTACCATCTAGTGTTGGGTACGGATGTTTGCAAGTTGTTTTTGTTCGAAGAAGTCTTTCCAGTCACGAGGTAGGTGACTCCTCCTTTCGGTGATAGTGCGCATGGGCATCGACTCCATTGTTAGATTGTTTTCGCGCAGAGGGTGAGAATGGAGTTAGTATGTGTAGAATAGGGATGTCCATGCGTATGAATGTGAATTAAGAACTACAACAGCTACAGGAGACTGGGGAGGTGGATGGGTTCATGTGAATCTACAGCTCTACATGCCAAAAACAGATGCTTACTGGGTAAGTAACATTATCCGTTCGAGGCATGTGAGCTGTAGATCACATACTTTGCATAGACTATATAGCAGTAAACTACCAAAGCGGTGGCTAACCTGTAGGGGTTGTAGTTGTTTGAAACAGTGTTTTAAGTACTGCTTGGCCTACATTTGCCTCTTGTCTTGCTAACACATCTACACAATATTGTTTGGAGAATGTGTGCGGTGTAGACCATGTTGCTGCCTTTCAAATATCAGCTATGGGAATATTTCCCAAGAAGGCCATAGTAGCCCCTATTTTGCAAGTACAATGCGCTCTAGGGGGTACTAACAAAGTTCTCTTTGCTTTAATATAACATGTTTGGATACATTTTACAATCCATCTTGCAATACCTGACTTAGATATAGGATTGCCCTTGTGAGGTGGAGAAAAAGCAACAAATAGTTGCTTTGTTTTCCTAAATTCTTTGGTTCTTTCTATGTAATAAAGTATAGCACATCTAACATCAAGTGTGTATAGAGCTCGTTCTGCTACAAAATCAGGTTGAGGAAAGAACACAGGTAACTCAACTGATTGATTGATATGAAAAGGAGAAACTACTTTACGGAGAAATTTAGGATTGGTACGAAGAACCACTCTATCTTTGTGAAGTTGAAAGAAAGGCTCTTGTATAGTTAATGCCTGAATTTCACCAGCTCTCCTTAGTGAGGTTATTGCTATGAGGGAAGCAACTTTCCATGATAGGAATTGTAACTGACATTTGTGCATTAGTTCAAACGGTGGACCCATTAGCCTTGTGAGGACTATGTTCAAGTTCCACTCTGGAGCAGGGGGAATTCTTGGTGGTATCACCCTTTTAATCCTTCCATGAAGGCTTTAATCAATGGTACTCTGAATAGAGATAAGTGTATTTTGCAAGTATGCAGCTACTGCTGCTAGATGTAAACAAATGGATGTGTAAGCTAATCCACATTGCTGTAAATGCAACAGATAACAAATGATGTTCTGTACAGAAGCATCAAGTGGATTGATATTGTTGTTGTTACAATAGACAACAAACTGTTTCCATTTTGCTGCATAACATGCTCTAGTAGAAGGCTTTCTAGCCTCTTTAAGAATATTCATACAGTCTGGTGGAAGTTGTAAATAACCAAACTCTATGACTTCAGGAGCCAAATTGCTAGGTTGAGTTCTGTGGGATTTGGATGTCTGATTTCTCCATGGCTCTGAGTGAGGAGACAGGATGTGAGATGTAGCTTTTGATGTGGAACCACCAAGAGTCCTAACAGGGTGGTGTACCAAGGCTGACGAGCCCATGTGGGGGCTACTAAGATCAATGTGAGGGACGTTTGTCTGAGCTTCCAAACCAGTAATGGAATTAGTGGGAGAGGCGGAAAAGCGTACGCAAATATCCCTGACCAATTCATCCATAGAGCATTGCCTTTGGATGCTCGGTGTGGGAACCTGGATGTGAAGTTTGGGCATTTTGCGTTGTGTACTGTGGCAAACCGATCTATCTGTGGAAATCCCCATTTTTGAAAGTAGGGAAGAAGACCTTGAGGATGAAGTTCCCACTCGTGTACTTGCTGCCTGTGTCTGCTGAGCAGGTCTGCAATCTGATTGTCTACTCCTGAAAGGTGTTCTGCTAGGAGATAGATTTTGTGGTGAATCGGCCAATTCCAAATGCTTTGTGCAAGGTGCGACAGCTGGAAAGAGTGTGTCCCTCCCTGTTTCTGTAGGTAGTACATTGCGGTCATGTTGTCCATGCGAACTAAGACAGTCTTGCCTACAAGTTGGGTGAGAAAAGCTTTGAGTGCTAGGAACACTGCTAGAAGTTCCAGGTAGTTTATGTGGAGACGTTTGTGATTGTCCGACCACAGCCCCTGAACTGTGTAATGTTAAAGAATGGCACCCCAACCTGCTAACGATGCATCTGCTGTCAGTATAGTCTGTGGAATCGGGTCTATGAAAGGCCGCCCTTTTGCTAAGTTTAGAGGGTTCCACCACTGCAGAGAGCGATGGGTGCGGCTGTCTACCAACACTAGATCGGTTAATAGACTCTGTGATTGATTCCAATGACGAGCTAGACATTCTTGCAGAGGACGCATGTGAAGCCTTGCATGAGGTACGATTGCAATGCAGGATGCCATCATTCCCAGCAGTTGCATGAAGACTCTGGCTGGTAATGATTGATTGGGTTGAAATTGTAATATTGTGGCCTGAATATAGTGAATCCTGGCTACATTGGGAGTGGCTAGAGCTTTGCGAGTGCTGAGGGAAGCTCCCAGATAAGATTGCACTTGTGCTGGACACAGGTGAGATTTTTGTGCATTTATTGTGAAACCCAACTGATGAAGTACGTGTACTATTGTCTGAGTGCGTAGTATACAGTTCTGGTAAGTGCCCGTTTTGATAAGCTAGTATTCCAGGTAAGGGAAGACATGTATACATTGTCTTCTAAGATGAGCGGCTATTACTGCAAGACATTTGATAAACACTCTGGGGGCTGTGGTGCCGCCAAATGGAAGTACCTTGAACTTGTAATGTTTGCCTGCTAAAACAAACCTGAGATATTTGCGATGAGCGGGATGAATTGGAATATGAAAGTAGGCGTCTTTTAGATCTAGAGTAGACATAAAGTCGCCCTGCTGCAAGAGGGGAAGTACTAGTTGAAGAGTTACCATGTGAAAGTGCTCTGACAATATGTATTTGTTTAACTCTCTGAGATATAGAATACGTCTCAAGGAGCCGTCCTTTTTGGGAATCAGAAAGTAAAGGGAATAAACCCCTGACCCTTGGTACTGAAGTGGGACTGGTTCTATAGCCCCTTTGAGTAATAAAGATTGCACTTTTTTGTTGAAGCAAGTGCTGGTGGTCTGGTGACATTTTGTGAGATAGAGGAGGAATGTTTGGAGGATTGTTGAAAAGCTCCAGGCAATAGCCATGTTGGATAATTCCAAGCACCCATTTGTCGGTTGTTATTGATTTCCAAATGGGGAGAAAGTCTTGAAGTCTTCCTCCGACAGGTGTGGAATAGTCGGAGGGAAGTGTTGGGAAGCCACTGTTTACTTGAGGAAGGGGAAGTGCGAGGTGTGGTGTTTTTACCTCTGCCCCTGGGACTATTTCCCCTATAACCTCCTCTGAAAAATCCTCTTGTAAAAGATGATTGGGAATTGTCTTTGTAGGAGGATGTGTTCTGGTCAGTGCCTGTGGATCTGGACCCTCCCCTATAAAAAGAGCGCCGAAAGAAACCTCTATTTGAGGGAGATTGAAGCGCTCCCATCGATTTTGCTACTTTGGTGTCCTTTTTCATTTTTTCGAGTGCTAGATCGACTTCAGGGCCAAAAAGATGTTTTTTATCAAAAGGTATATTCAGGATGGATTGTTGGACTTCAGGTATGAATCCTGATATCCGTAACCATGCATGTTGTCGCTTGTAAGATGCTAGTATTTACCGCTCTAGCTGCGGTGTCAGCTGCATCTAGAGCGCATCTGATAGAGGCATTAGAAAGTAGTTTGCCTTCTTGGACTAAACCCTGAGCCTTTGCCTTATGCTCCTCTGTGAGAAACTGAAGTAATTGTTCCATTTCATCCCAGTGGGCTCTATCGTATCTTGCTAGTAAAGACTGAGTTTTAGCAATACGCCATTGATTAGCTGCTTGCGCAGCTACAGGTTTGCCGGAAGCATCGATAAGCTTCGATTCTTTATCTGGGGGAGGGGCATCCCCAGACCCTTGAGAGTTAGCTCTCTTTCTAGCATTTGATACCACTAAAGAGTCAAGTGGTAACTGACCCTTAATAAAAATAGGATCTGTGGGGGAAGATTTATATTTTTTATCTACTCTAGGAGTAAGGATTCTGGCACGGACAGGATCTTTAAAAATATCATCTGTGTGCATTAACATACCCTTGAGCATAGGCAGTGTCTGACTGGATTTATGTGATCTTAGAGTGTCAAAGAGAAACTCTTCCTCTAAAGACTCTTTATGTAGCTCCACCCCATGGTATTCTGCTGCTCTAGCAATAAGCTGTTGGTATGACAGATTGTCATCAAGGTGGAGATGGCCTGGCAGGATAAAGATCTGGGTCTGTATCATGTGGAGGAACAGTTGTGTAGTCCGTCCAAGGATCTGGTAATTGTGCATCCTCATCATCAGTGTCACCTGCGTCAAATTGAGGTGGAGGACTGACTAGGTGTAATATGTAATGGATCAAGCTGTGGAGGAGAGGAAGGAGGAGGAGATGGAAGTATTTGGAAAGGATAGTGCCTACACTTTTTTTCTTCAAAGGAATTTTGCATGGGGTGTCATCATCAGAAAGCTTGTGCTTAGATGGTGGTTTAGCATGGATATGCCCTGTGTCAGGGTGAATATACAGTTTTTTCTGTTTCGGATCCAATTTAGGAGGTACAGTGTCTATGTTTGGATCCAGTTGTGTTGTAGGCAAGTCTTTGCTTTTCGGCACCAAAGCTTTCGGGGCGGAGCCGGAATGTCCTTTCGGTGCTGAGGGTTTCGACTCCGAGGGTTGTTTCTTGGGTTTCGGTCTCAAAGGTTTCAGTTCGGAACACATCTTGGTTTAGAGCTCGAAGGTTTCGGCTCGGAAGTGGGCTTTGGCCAACTCAGTCCCGAGCCGGAAGGCTTTTCAGAGTGTTTCGGTGCCGAGCCATGAGGCAGAGCATGAGAAACCTCTTCTCGGTGCCGACCTTGGCCTTGAGGCGGAGGTGGTGCCGAAACCTTAGATGTTTTAGGGACGGTGGGAGGGGAGAAGGTGTCTTTGGTACTCACGTCCCCCTGTCCCTGCGGCACATCATTGTCCTCAAGGTCGATCTGTAAGTCTGATCCGGAGTCAGACGCAGCTGAAGCCAGCTCTTCCTCTGCCACTAATACCTCTTATTGTTCGGAATCTTCGCCGAAGAGGTCCGGTGTGATATCCAACCGCTGCCGCTGCATCTCTCGACGTCAAGCCCAACGATCACGGAGAGTTTTCTTTGATCTGAAGGATCGGCACGCGTCGCAGTCTTGCTCTTTGTGCTCGGGGGACAAGCACAAACTACACACCGGATGAGAGTCCGTACACGGATATTTCGCGTGGCACAGCGGACAGAATTTAAATGGAGTCTGTTCCATCGACGAGGAGCCGAACAGACGCGGATGGGCTGGAAGTCCGCCCGCAGATCTTCCGGTCGAAATGTCAAGGTCTTGAAATTCGAATCGAACCGCGGAAAAAGAAAGCGCGTTCGAAAACAATACCTTCGATGTAGAGAGAAGTACACACTGAGGGGGAACCCGGGGATCGATTCCGAAGCAGAGCACAGCAATACCCGTCCGAACCCGATGGCGGAAAAAAACAATCTAACAATGGAGTCGATGCCCATGCGCACTATCACCGAAAGGAGGAGTCGCCTACCTCGTGACTGGACAGACTTCTTTGAACAAAAACAACTTGCAAACATCCGGACCCAACACTAGATGGCAGGAGTATGCAAAGCATGTGATCTACAGCTCACTTGCCTCAAACAGAATGTTGCTGGATCACCAGAGTCACATGGGGATGCCTCGCATCAAAAAGATAATATGTGAATATTACTTGTGGTGTAGCATAGATGCTCAGGTTCATAAGTGTCCAGCTCACATAGTGCTGGTCAAACGGCTAGAAAGAGAATGCCAATGTGTGGCTTTCAATATAGTGATTTAATTCTAGTGACCATCTATGAATTCATGCTTCGCTTTAGATTATGGTGGTGGATTATGGATCAAAAAATACCAGAGGTGGCATTTGTCGAGTATGTCACTACTGCTAGGATGATGGAGATTGTAGTTTTCAATATTGAGTGAATATCTAATGTTGTGGTCACAGATAAAGTGTGCAGATGTTGTCAGATGAAATGAAGAGGTTTCTAGAAGATCATGTTATACAACGTTACTATGGCATTACAGAACCACCAGGGCAATGGCAGTAGAGGGATTCAACAAAGGGATGAAGAAGGCTATGCAGCTGGCATTAAAATCCGCATTTGACTGGTTTAAGGAGGGAAGCAGCCATTTGGATGTATCACATAACTTCACACTCAGTCACTGGTAAGAGTCCATTTGAGAACTGATGAGTGGTAGTAAGGCTTTTTCAAGTGTTTAGCCCTGATGGATAATGAAGGTGAGATAGGATAAGAGTGTGAAGACGAGAAAGGTGAAGAGGAGAGTATAATTCAAACTGCTAGAAAAAAACAAAATGATTGTAAGTGTGGTGTTAGAATCAATGATTTCAAGGGCAGCGAGGATAATAAGATTGCCGGAGTTTGTTGTGAAGGGAGATTCCCATTTTGGTCCATCCATGCAGTTGATCTCTGTTTAAAGGAACTATACATTAGGGGAAAGGCCAAAAATACTAGAATAAGATGTGTTTCGGGGTGAAACCCGGAGTAACTTAACGGGAAGATGGAAGTAAGTGGTTTCCAGTTGTAAAAAAGGAAGAGGCATGAATTGTAACATTCAAGAGGTAATTCTGTAAGGGGCTGAGAGTGCTGAAGGGTCATTAACAGAAAAAGGCCCGTATTGAGATCAGTACTGTAATGCTAAATGCTGGGGCGCCGCTGCAGAATATGATGAGGGGCCTCTGAGTCTCCCATATCTCACAGATATTCATTGACCTTGGGCTGAATTGGGCCTTCTTGAAGGGTTGGGGCGCCCCCTACGTGGCAAGGGCTGCAGGAGCCTGCGTTACGCCCGATTTAGATTGGTGAGGTTAAAAGGTTTAGACTCCATTGCACAGATAGTAGTAAAGTTAAACATCAGAATACACAAGATCCCTACAAGTTTGCTAAATTCAAACTGAGTATTATTTTTCCAGTTTACTTTCTTTGAAACGTTACTTCTGTTCTTTTCTAATGGGCTATAATATATACACAATATATGAAATGCTGCAAACCTCCGAATTGGGGTTTTGTTTCTGAAAAACAAAAAATATATGTTCCTCCTAACCTGAACATTTTTTCCTAGAGCTTGCGGGGCCTATTTCGGAAGACAATGCCTTTTATGGTAATCCCTTGTCAGGAAAAAATATCACTTAGCCCCCCCCTCCAGCCCCTATCCCCCAAGCAAGGCAGGCTTTCTGATGCTCTAAAGCAGTGGAATCACTATTGGCTGATTTTTGTCAGATGCCCCACTTTGACCTATCTTTAATTACCTCTTTGCCTAATTTAAAGGTAGAATATGTCCAGCAATGTGTATTGCACCTTTTTTCAGCATCATGCCAATGGTTGGTAGGAGTTTATGGAAGGTTAGTTGTACTACAAAAATGAATTGATTAGCACAAGAACTGAATCACACAGACCTCTACATACTAACACCAGTCCATAACTACACATTTTCTCTAGCAACGGTACAACTTTTGACAGAAATACTTACAGGATGCTTCAAAGTGCACATCTCGTATAAAACACAGCCCAAAGACCAGATATCTCTGCAAACAAAAAAAGTAATGACAAATTCTTAAAATGCAAATCTGCTCGGGAAAAAAAAAAAATCCATTTTAAAAACGTAATTTGCTCTGAAGACATGGAGTGCAGTGTGTTCACCTTGCTAAAAATTCGTTTTAAAGCATGGCAGATTAGGCTAGGCAACCACTCAGGTGCGCCCTGCGGCAAGGGAATGCAACATTACATGTATAAGCGCCAAATATTCCCTGTGTGCCAGGAAAGGAGATGAGATGTAGCACAGGAGCCTTTACAAATTGCACCTGCACTCCATCTCACATAACATTTCAAGATCATGCATTTTAAGGACAATGGGCTTGATTTAAAGTTTGGCAGGTGGTCCGTCCTAGCAGACTACCGCCCACCATCTTCTGAGATCTCCGCCTGCCTTGCCACGGTCTAAGGAGGCTATGCATCAGCCACGGCCGGCACAGGTAAGCGCAATGGGGCGGTGGGGTGGAGCAGGCGCAGCGGGGGGAGTTGACAGACGACAGAATAGGTATTATTTATTTAATTATACCTATTCTGTCATCTGTCGACTTCCCCCACTCCCACCCCACCCCACCCCGCCCCACCACGCTTACCTGTGCCGGCCGCCGCTGCTATGCATTGAATGTTTGCTGAGCAGTCGCCATATATCAAGCGCATCAAAAAAAAAATTGCTTTACAAAAACATGCTCCCAAATCGGGGAATAACTCTGTAAAACAAAAAAAGGGTGTGGGCTCATTTTTCTTTTTTTCTCTTCAGGACTGCCAGACTTTTCCTGAAGGTCCCAAAGAGAAAAAGACAACATCAGACAGCCGTCTCTAAATAGGGTGGGTTTTCTAATGCCCTAAGTGCCCCAAGTCTATCTGCCCACTGATGTACGGTTTCCACCGGCGGAGCCAACGGATGCTCCACTGGCAGAAACATCACGGTCTGCCCGACTCTAAAGAGAGCAGGTGAACGGTTACAAAAGTGGTAGAGTACCCTGTTCTCTAAAACTCTAAATCAGGACCAATGTCTTTTATGAAACTACTGCAGTACACTGCTCAAAAAGAGAAACGAGTAATACATACAGAAAACTTGTGAAAATGTAACTTGTTTAACTGAAAGAATTTTTAAAGGGCTAAATACTGGTTGAACTAAGAACATGAACATATAACTACCTTCACTTTGAATACTGAAAAAATGATTTTTTATTTAGTTTTAATGGAGCATTTAGACAAGGTACACAGTATCAAGGTGGTCTGTACAGTTGACATAACCATGACAGGTCAGTGCTGAGAGTTAAGGGCCTGCACGTGCACAGGATGTGGTCACTCTGTTAGTTTTCTGAACCCTTTATCATTCTCATTGCTAAGTAGTTGTTCTTCTAAAGATAACCTTGTGACATGGCATAGCCAGACATTTCCTATCCTGTAGAAAGCAATATTTTGCAGATTTCACATGTAGCATCATTGCAAGGCCACAGGTAAACCTATAAACTGACATCGCCTGATTTCATTGAGCCACCACTCTGCTTCTTTGAAAGCTGGGATTGTTTTTTCTCTAATATAAATTACTCATATTTGAAACATAATCACTGGTAAGGATTTTGACTGTATACGCCTTACTAAAATGAGGCTGAAAGATTGGTTGCCTTCATCTACATCCATCCAAGTCAAAGATTACTGATCTTATAAGATTTCAGTCTCCACTTTTAAGGAGGACTAATAACACACTTCATAAGCGACTTGACTACCTGTAGGTTATGTCAGTTGCGTAATATGGCCACTCATGGCGTGGTCTTCCTACTAAAATCACCTTTGTCCAAGAACAACTAGCCACTATTTAGAGTTTCTGTTTGGCTCAGCTTCTGTTTCCAGAGATTCCTGATTCAAGTGCTATGGCAGTTCCTTGTTTTCCGGACTTATACTATTCAGCGGTATATGTTTGTTTCTATAGCTACCACTGTTCAGCCATGTTCCCCTATTCACTAAGCTACCACTAGTTTTGTGTAACCTTATGTCTTCAACTTCCACTACTTTGTGCAGTTCCCCTTTTCGCAGTCCTTGCCTTCCAATCTGCCTCCTTAAGTTCACAGTTTTTATTGTGGTATGCTTCTGTCAAGGTTTACCTATGTTTCACTCCTTTCCTTTCAAGTACTATTCCATTACATCAATTGTGGGTGAGGAACTTACTGGGTTTCAGTATTATAATGTAGAGCTCAAGTGTGCTTATCTAACACCCTTTTCAGTATTTATGCTGCTATTTGTATGCCTTGCACACCCTTGATATTAATTGTGCTGAATGCTACATTGTCTCGAATGCCTGTTCTTTATGAGCTTTGGTTTTCTTTGCTACAACGTTCATGGCTTCTTCTTTGGATACTTCTTTTCCTCTGGCTCTATATGTGATCTTGGAGCAGCACTGTTATTATTATTCTTTCATTTTGTTTATGTTGTTACGATCCTTGACATAAATAAAACGAGGGAAGGTTTGTTTATCTTGTGGCAGGCCTCCTGTCAGACCAAGTCAGCAGAGCCCTTGGCCTCCACTCCTGAGCCTGAGGACTGTCTGCACATTTAGAGAGTCCCTTCTACCTGGTAGGGATCTCTGTAATGAAAGTGCATCCATCTTTGTGGCAGATGCACCTTCATCACATCTGAATGTCAAGAGGCGCTACATGTCTTTTTCAGTCTGGTGGCATTCTCTTTTGCTTTTCAGCAACAAAACCCCTTTCAAGGGGTTGGTTGCTGAAAAGCAAAAGACACCTATACCTGATGGGCAGGAAGCTTTCTCCATGTGTGTCGGGCATTTCTGGGAAGGAAACATTAGTGGTGGTTAGCCTGCCCAATAGTAGTCCCCAAGACTCTAAGGACCTCATTACGATGGCGGTCGCAGCGGGATTGGGACCGCCCGACAAGTAGTCGGCAGTCCCACCCGCCATATTATGATACAACCGCAGTGTGGGTGGTTGGAAACATGCCTTTTTCTATTGCGGCTCTTGCTGCGGCCCGGAAAAAGGGCCACAGCACAAGCCGCAATAGAAAAAGGCATGTATTTGAACATCATGCACCGTGTACCAGGCACCATGTGATGCCTGGCACAAGGTGCATGGATGTTTTGGTTTGGGGGAAGCACATGTGCCCACCTGGCCACATAGCGGTGGCCCACAGGGGACGAGAGCCTGGCTAGGGGCCCCCAAATTCCTTTTCCGACAGCCTTTCTATGGCGGTGGGACTGCCATGAAAAGGCTGTGGAAATGGGCATCGTAATCGCAGGCATCACCTTCATTGTAGGGATTACTGTCCGACCACTGCCCGATGGGCTCCTTGATCCTGTCAGAGGTGTCGGTCTTTCACCCCGTCCGCTGCGCTCCGACAGCCGGTATTATAATCCGGCAGTCTGACCTCTGCCCTAGATGTCTGATAGAACCGCCACCGACGCCCTGTCAGTGGCTGTCCGCCCAACATCGTAATGAGGGCCTAACTGAGGTGGGAGAACTGGAAGCAAAGTGGGACGGGAGCTCCAGCAAACTTCTCTATCCAGCCTTCCATACACCGTTGCCTGCATTTTGTGAGGAGCCAGTGGCTTTCCTTATCTAAAAAATAAATGAAACTGTACGAGCAGATATGGCCAAATAAAATATATAATTCTACTCTTGTCCTTCCAAACACAATCCACCATGTATGTTTACCTACTATTTGCTTCCTTTGCATACTGATTTGCTGACATCCCTTTCCTGTTCTTCATCTAGGTCTTCCCTAGGCCCCTGCACAGTGTGCGTTCTATTTTCCTCTTTGCTCACTGTTAATATTTCTTTGCAAGAAGGTATAGTTCCACCATCTGTGAAAAATGGGTCAGGCATATACAACCCTTACCATGTGGGAGTCATTATCTATCCAATTACCATGAGGCAGGACGTGAGAACAGCACAGTGATACGGGGCATCAGCAAGGGTCTTTGCCAGATAGCATGATGGGCACAGGAGGCGGAAAATAAGTAATTAGCAAGACAGGAGACCCAGAGTAAGATTTACCAGTGATTCCTCGGGTGGAAAGACTTGCTAGCATTGAGAGTTGGTAGAATGTGTCCAATGATGCTGAAAGGTCAGTGTGAATAAGAGGAGGTTACGATGGGCTTGGCTTCCTACCTTCATGCCAGGAGAGAAAGTAGAGAAAGGATAGCTTGGAGAGCAACAGAAGTGGTGTCATTCCCTGTGCTAATGCTCAATGACCACCCACAGAGGAGAAGTCAGCAGACATATCTCTGTGAAAGGGTACATTCCCCTCCTCCCAAGCAATGCTAGTACCAAAAGGAATTAGCTTCTGAGTTAGTTTCTGATGTGGATGTCTGCAGACATTTGTATGCCTGAATGCCTGGGACTTGCACAGGTCTTTAAATAACTCTGCTCCCCTTTTATTTCCTTGTATGCCTTAGCCCTCTAGCTAAGGGTTGCTAATACCCTTTCGGCTGGCCTGTTTTTATTTGAATTTGTTTTATGTTCTCATTTCTTTGTTTTCTTATATTTCCCCCTTCAGGTTGCCGGGCCTCTCATTTTTATTTCTTTGTTATTTTAACTTGCTTTTTAGTAGGTGGTATTATTTGTTTATCCCGTTTTCTGCCTGGCTTCCACCTAGCCCTATGGGCGGAAGTGGAAATTTGTGCTTGCTACCTTGCACATAGGCACCTCCTCTACTGCCTCAGGGCTGCTACAAAATAGTGCTCACAGTGCAGACTTGCTAATTGTAACTGTCCTCTAACACACTTCCCATCATCTGTGGTGCTGTTATATATTGGCCTCCCATCTCCAAGAAAGATTTTGGATCCAAAATCATGGAACTGATCACTCCCTTTGCTCTTAAAAACCAAAACGTGATAATTCTTGCCGATTTTAATTTCCACTTGGATGACCTCAATAATCAGGACTCCTCCTGTATTCTCTTTGATGATTTTAAAACCTTTGGCCTACACCAGTTTGCCTTCAGTTCCACTCATCAAGCAGGGCATACATTAAGTCCCTCTTTTCTGATCTTGAGAACATCAATTTTTCTCATCCTCTTCCAGTAATTTGGACCGGTCAACATCTGATAAATGTTCAGATTCCTTCAGATCCCTTCCCCGCATTACTTGTGATGCACTGATCTCACCAATCAGCCTACCTATTCAAGAGCCTGGAAACCACTGTCTGAGTAAATACCCCACCCGAAACACTAAAAAGGCAACTGCAGTTGTTTATCTTAATAACTTGACCACTAAGTCTGTTGATGTCATTGCCCCTCTTAAACCCTCCCTGGCCACCCCAGACTTCCATCTGCAAAAAGGTACATAGAGAACTTGAGCGTCAATGTAAGGGACTGGAGCACCCCTGGAAAAGGATACATTCAGCACACTCCTAAACCTATCACCGACCTCAGCAGACGCACCTAGGGCATGAAAGCATGGCGAAGTCATTACCCTGCTTATAAAACTACCCCTGACCCTGAAGTCCTGTCTAATTACAGGCCAATCGCTCTTTTACCTTTGCCAGAGAAAGTTTATAAAAAAATTATCAACCTATATCTGTCATTCTGTCTGGAAAACAACAACCTTTTGGGCATCTCTCAGTCAGGTTTCTGAGCTACCTTTATTTTGCAGTCACTGATAACATTTGCACTATGGAGGATCATGGCGCATCAGCCACTCTAATCCTTCTTAATATCCCTGCTGTGCTGATATGGTGTCCCACGCTATCCTCTTAAGATGCTTACATGAGTTAGGCATCTGCCTTGATACCCTTACATGGATCTGATATTTTCTATCTGAGAGATCGCAATCCGTTTTCTTCCACCTTTCCTTTCCAACTCTTCTCAGGTGGTTTACACAGTACTCAAGGGCTCATCATTCAGTGCTACCCTCCCCAATGTGTACATGGCTAACCCTCAGCAATATTGTCAGATGTTAAAGCTTCAAAATCATCTCTTTTAAGCTGTTGTTAACCAGCCTAATATTTCCATCTCCTACAATATCACGGCTACCTAAACCAGCTTAAATGCCTGTATGCTTCAAGTCTCAGACTGAATGTGAAACAATTGCCTAAGACGAACAGCGATAAAACCAAAGTGGTAATCTGCAGCTATCCTACATTTACTTGGGATGAAGACTCTCAGCCCAAGTAAACGGATGCCACCCTCTAAGCTGGGGGGCATCCGTTGTTCCACCAACACCACAAGAAATCTGGGTATTGTACTAGACAACAATTTGCCTATTATATGGTCGACCAAATCAATTCAGTCTCTGCTTCTTATTGTGGCATCCTCCGCAAAGTTTTCAGTTGGATCCCCATCAAATTACACACAACTAAAACTCAGTCTCTTGTTACCAACCAAATTGACTATTGTAGTGGACTATATATCAGTATCCCAACTTACCTGACAAAAAGACTCCAAACTATCCAAAAATGCAAATGCTCGGATGGCTTTCAACCTGTAGGCAACGGCCTCTATATCTCCTCATCTCAAGGCCCTCTCCTGGCTTTAAGCTTTTTTGCCACATTCACAAGACAATGGTGGCCCACAGTATCTCTCTAAAAGAATTCCCTACATCAACCCACTTGCCTCCTCCACGTTTGTCACCAGCACCTGGCTACTAGCCCCTGCATTTTTTTATTTTAAAATAAATCTAACATTTGTTTGTAAAAAAATTAATTCAACTATTTTATTTTCCATGGGATTTTTTAATAATTTTAATGTAATATATATTTTCTATTTTGCGCAACATTTAAAATAAATATATAAAATTAATGTAAATTAAAATTCAATATAAAAATAGTTTTACTAATTTATAAAAACATTTAAAAAATTAAAAAACTATAATTTAATATATATATATAATGTTAAAAAAAAGATAAAGTATAGGGAAAAGTAAAAAAGTTTATTAAACTTTTATATTGTTCTACATTTACAATAAATATATAACATTAATGTACATTATTGTTTAATATAAATATTTGTACTTTTTTTCTCAACTTTAATACACTTTTTTACTTTTCCCTCTACTTTGGGCCGATGATGGAGATCTCGCTATGGTAAAGTATAGGACTATCTTGATCAGTTCTCAAGGTCTCTGCATTATCTCTTTAAGTTTGTAAATCGCCCTCTGGCCGTTATTGCCGAAGAGGCAGGGCTGTCCATTTTTTCGTATGCCGATGATACGCAGCTAATTTTTTCCCTTTCAACAGCTAAGGAATCTGAGTCTTCTATTCTCCAGTACGGTCTGAGGAAGATTGAGTCTTGGATGCAGGACAATCTACTCAAGCTAAACGGAGAAAAAACGGAAGTTCTGATCCTAGGGAAAAAACAGGATCTCTGGGATCCTCAGTGTTGGCCCCTGGAGATGGGTGCCTTACCCCAGCCTGTTCATCAAGTATGCCATCTTGGGGTGATTATTGACGTACAGTTATCTATGAGACAACAAGTAGTGAAGGTGGCCTCTATTTGTTTTACCATTCTTAAATGGTTGAAGAAGATTCTTTGGATGTTGCCCCTTTCCACTCAGAAAACTGTAGTTCAGGCTCTTATAACATCTATACTTGACTACAGAAATGTCCTATATCTGGGCTGCAATAAGGAAGTTATACAAAGAATGCAGATTGTGCAAAATGCAGCGGCCAGATTGCTCTGCCAGGCCCCTAGGACTGCTTCTACTTCTGGCTTTCTCCGTAGCCTTCACTGGCTTAAGGTGGAGAATCGCATTAAATTCAAAGCCTTGAGCTATATGTTCAAAATTAAAACTGGTTCAGCCCCTCAGTACCTTCAGTCTTTGGTCCAACCTTATTTACCTTCACGTACCCTTCGCTCCACTACTCATTTTAAATTTACTGTTCCCAGAATCAGATTGAGGCGTATGCGCGGTCGCTCTTTTGCTTATTTGCGACCCTCCCTGTGGAATTCCCTTCCCATTTCTTTACGTAAAGAAACGGTTTTTGTTAATTTTCGAAAACAGCTGAAAACTTGGTTATTTAATTTGTAGTTCTTTTCCTTTTCCTTCCTTTGTCAGGCTGGCGCCGGGAAACCCCTTGGGGTAGCTGTGCACCCTACAAATTCAATTAACATAACATAACATAAATCACCGCTCCTGTAGAACAGTTTGTGATTCCACTGTTGCCTCTAACTTAGATATGTGCTCTTCCATTTCTGTCCCCTGTAATGTGTAGGCCTGGGCGGTGAACTCCGCTCCGTTCGCAGAGTTTTCTGCACTCCGCACTCAGCAGAGCTTGCGGAGGGCAGAAAACGCTGCTGCTCGTAGCGCAGCAGAGTTTTTTCCCCACTCGCGCTCGCCAACGGTAAGTTGGCGAGCGCGAGCTGCAGCTCGGGTAGAATTTCTACCCCAGCGGCAGGAAGATCAGCGCGAATGGAACTCTGCAGAGTTTTAATGTCACTTTGCGGTACTGTGCTCCCTTGATTTCCATGGTTCCTGACCCCCTGCATTTTAAGGATCTTGATGTTTTGCCATGTGGTCAGATTATACTTCTGCTGAATCTTTTGCAACATTCATTATCTCAGCGGTAGGTGGTCGAGTATCAACAGAATTCATGCCATCAGATATCTATGTGACATCAAGATCTCTTGTTACAGACATTTGAGATTTTTCATCTCCTTGCTGGTTTCTTGGCAGAATGTCTGAAAAGTGTGGGGATCTGCTACCATCGTGGCTTTCTCAACCTGTGATGGGGGTTTGATTGTTCACATCGCCATACTAGATGACAATGTACTAGCTGAATTCTGGGTTTCAATTTTAAAGGCACTGGTAGTTTTATCATTTTGGTCCTCTGACCCTGTTTGTGCCTCTTCTGCCTGGGTTTGAAGCAGTCTTCTCTGTTGCCCACATTTGTAGAGCTTCCTTGATGTTGAGTGATCAGGTCATTCAGAGAAGGGAATGGAGGCATTATGTTTTCTGCTGCTTTTATCATTTTTTGGGATACTTAAATAGCCTTCAGCTTTGACTTGCTCAGAAAATATGGAACTTAAAGGAAAAGGTAGACCTAATAGAGAGTGAGTCACCTGCTTCCTGTCCCCTGGATTATTCTTCCACAAGCCCCTGAGGTTAACATTAAGGGACCGATTACGATGTCGTGCGGAAACTTTCTGCCCAAATCCTTGTCGGAATCGGTTCCAACCGACTCGCGGTTGGCGGTTCCGCACGACCGATTACGATGCTTCCGAACACCGTTCGGAATGTCTCCTATTGACTTCAATGGGAGCCTGTGTTCCGACCAACAACACAGGCTCCTATTTGGAAAATGGGTGGTTGCGGAAAACCTTGCAGCCTGTCGTGGGCACCCCAGGGTGCCTGCCACACTGTGCATGGTCTTACAGGGGGGCCCCTTGGGTACTCCCATGGACCCCAACCGGAGACCTCAGGATGAAGGGGGGCCTGCTAGGGGCCCCCAAAGACAGTTTCCAAATGCCTTTCCGTGTCGGACAAACCGAGTCAGAAAAGCTGTCCGAATCCGACATCGTAATCTGTCGGTCAGAAACGCTGTCCGTAGAGCTGTACGATTTGGCTCTGACTGACTTGGTTTCTCCGAATGCCGGTCGGAACCAATTCGGATTGACCGAACGGTTTCCTTTCCGACCGCGAACATCGTAATCGGTC
Source organism: Calotriton arnoldi (assembly GCA_963921515.1). Taxonomy (NCBI): domain Eukaryota; kingdom Metazoa; phylum Chordata; class Amphibia; order Caudata; family Salamandridae; genus Calotriton; species Calotriton arnoldi. The sequence goes on from CAWUFW010000549.1 coordinate 2,002,245, forward strand.
GGTCGGAATTGTTTCCGACCGAGTCGGGCGGATAGGTTCCGACGCGGTCTAGGGGAATCCAAATGCCGCTCAGAGGCTTTCCGCACGAAATCATAATCTGTCCCTAAGTTTCAGGACCAGACCTGTACCTATCCCAATGCCTTCAACTTTATAAATCTCCATTTTAATCACTGGTGTTTCTTCTTATGGGCATCAGTTATTAGCTTTTTTTATTCCAATTTGTAAAAAAGATATAAAGCTAAACATTACTTTTCTTCATGCAATTTAATTTTTTAGATGAATAGTGTTAAGTAATTAGTACATTATTGTTTAACTGTAAATTCCTCTACAGCTAAACACAAATGTACTAATTACTTGGGGGACTGATTTAAAAAATTAAATTGTATGAGGAATGCAATTGCAATAACTAGCAAATGATTAGCAAAAGAATTCTGAGTGAGCTAGATTTCTTTATAGACTTTCAAGAGAATGGCCCTGTTTCTACAACTTTTCAGGTTTCATTGTCAACCTTCCAACCACTGATAAATGAAGACTTCAATCAACTAGTCTAAACTCAACAACCTTTAGGATCTCCTGAGTATATGCTCCCTGCTCACATCAATAAGAAATTCTTATTGACTGAGGGAATGGCTGTTAGAGATATAATAAATTAATTGAATGAAAAGTGTTGGGAACCCCCCAGAAATATATCCTTCGCCACAAAGGAGTCTTGCTTAGCGCACCCCCTTCGGAGAGAAGAAAAATGGACAGATGTCTCTCACGCGCCTCTATGACGAGTTCATCTAGATTCAGTGTGATATAAATTTGGCAATCCTGCCAGAAATACTCTTATATGCAGAGGTTATTTTTAGATGTGTGACCCTCACCCTGGCTCCCGAAAACAGCACACATAGACAGTTGTTGATGTTATATAATAAAAAATCATTATGTACAATCAGCACAAAAACCTTGAGTATCAAAAGTATGGACATGATTATGCAAATCTCAAAAATCTTAATCTAGAATAAGATGCATATTAGAAAAACTCAAACCGATTGTATATTGCACACCTATAATATCTATAATGTTATCAGCCTCATGGTTATTTGTGTTGGCTGAATGAGTAGTATTTTCCCTATTTATTTTGTGCCAGTCCATGTATTATTCACCACATAATTTATAAAGCTTCCAGCCCTATAGTAAGACAATAGCTCTCCAGCATTTTCCCCAAGCTACCAGCCTCTGTGTCTGCCCCTTCCAAATTCTTGGGTCCTTTCTTCCCAGTGACTCCCAAAGGGGAGGTGAGGGGAAGTTATGCAGTCTCTCGTATATGCATCACAGAACAAACATTTCCTCAGTCTGAGACATGTCTGAAAGGCAAGCAAATGTATAGAAACACATTTCCTTCAAACATTTGCTATGTCAAAGCATTGTTTCATAGACCCTACACCTTGCACATACACACTCTGAGTTAGATTATTCATGTTTACCATACAATTATGCCTGACTATATGTAATAGGTGTCATCAGAAAAACCCTGCTACACGTGCCAATAGGTTTGGTACCAGATGTCTAGAAGACAGCAATTGTGATGTTCCTCTTGAAGAAGCCAACTTTAAACCCTGCTACCTTAGTGTGCTATCTGCCCATTTCACAAGTTACTTTTCTTTACAAATGCCTTGAAAAAGCAGTCTACAACTAACTTCAGAAGTTCATTGAGACAAATGATATTCTTCACCCTATGCAAGCAGGTTTCCAATCTGACTGTATTACTGCAACTGTGGTAGTCACTGCACCAGATGAACTTAGACTGTCTGCTGATACAACCCTGGCCAGCTGTATATATTTTTCAGGAGGTATGGACTGTGCTAAACATTGTAAATCATCAGATTCCCACAGACTGGCTGAGGGGGAGGCAATACTTGGTAATGCTTTGGCCGGGTTTTGAGATTTTATCAAGAGATTGTGCATGATCCCTTTAGGTCATCTTAATTGAAATTATTACTCAGTGCACCTCAGGGTTCCATTTTGTTCCCACCACTCTGTAATTTATATGGTCTTCCTCTGGCTTTCCTGCTCCATTCCTATGGTTATACTTTTTGATGTATGCTGATGGCAGTCAAGATCATAAGATCATAAATGCTTGAAGAACTAGTGCAGCCAGTCTCCATCAAGTCTGGATGAGTCATAACCAACCAAAAGTGAATGGAGATAATATAGAGATTCGACTTCTCTATATCTCATCCTCTTCTTGGTAACTTCCATTTTGGCCCAAACTGTTAGTGAATGTCCTACTACAGTAGACTGTGTCAAAAGCCTCAGGGTAAAGTTTGATACACATCTGATTCTTGTACCTCAAAATAAAGCAGTGGTCAGCTCTTGTTTTTATCAATTACAAGTCTTGAAAATGACTTTCCACCTTTCCACCTTTTATTTCTTTTTTCATAAGGTCCAAATCATAAAAGCTTTCATCTCCTTGTGGCTGAATTACTGCAATGCCCTTTACCTGAACTGACTGGAATGTCACCTTTGTTCCTTACAATTAATTCAAAATGTAGCAGCCAGGATAGTCACAGGCCTTACTACAAAGGACATTGAGAGCCTGCCTTATCCTCATTACACTGGTTCCCTATCAATCAACGGGTGATTTTTAAATTGGGCACCAAGGATAAAACTCCCCTCTGCTCAATTCTGATAGTTCCGACCCTCTTTGGTGTTTAGGTCTCAGCATCGTATCTTTTTCAAGTCCCCAATATTCATAGAGATCCACTGAGGCACACTGCACAGCTTCATATGCCCTGAATGGGAGCTGCATAACAATATCAGCCCTCTGCTAAGCTCCAATGAAAGTACACACAAAGACATATGGGGAAGAAGGGAGTATGGTCATGCAAACTGGTATTACGTTTCCATCGAGTTTCAATCGAGCAAGCTGTTCTGTAAATGTGCCTCAATATATTTTTATTTATTTTTATTAAGGCATTTATTAAGAATTTTTCCACCTGAAGGCACAATGGCAGTGAGATTGTGAATCTAAAGATTATATAGGCAGCTACACTTCAAAAGGATGAAGCATGGTCCTCAGTGCTTTCCAGATTTTCAATAGATTAGGCTCACTAAGGGGTGCTAAGGAAGTAGGTTTCAATGGTTGACCACCATCACGAGAGGGTCTGACTAGTGCATCTGAGTGTGTGCTCACAGGGCAAGAAAGTAAACTATCATAGCAGTAATCACACTGTCATTTGTACTCCAACCATGCTTAGTCAGGTGAGTGCTAGCAGCCTGTGAATGGCCATAAGCATCTATTTCAGTGTGGCTGCAAAAGCCTCGAAGGGTATGGCCATTGCGGGCACCTGTATGCTCTGCCCGTGGTCTTACCTTTTCTAAGCTACAAGCAACATTCAACTAACAGGCCAGCACCCAGAGGCTGTGCACTGTATTTGTGTGCTATACAAATGTCCTTAATCTAATGTAATCTTTTTATCACAAACAATTAAAAACATTGGTGCCTTACATTCAAAGTAACAAGGAGGTATTTGTTTATAGAAAAGAATAAGCATTTGAAATTATTTAATATAGTCTGTTCTTACAATAAGAAATTTGCCAATAAACTTGGGAAAGAAAAATAATTGTTATGAATTTTCTTTTTTAGATTTTCATAGTTCTATTTTTTGACAATTTATTGTACTCATCTTCTGTGTAGGAAAGTAGATCACTAGGTTCCCACAGACACATCTCAGAATTATAGGCCGGTATCTTAAACCACTATGCTGTTTGCTGCTGCATATGGTGCATCACTATTTTATATATTTTATTAACACACATTTTGCAAGAGAACATTTCAATAAAAGCTCCTATGCTCTCGAGGATTTCTAATCAGTTAAATAACAAATCATTCAAATGTCTTCTCAATAGCAGAATGATTAATCATCTCAATAATCTAAATACTTCAGCCTTAGTCAAGGACAATGACTCAACTGCATGGACTAGAGAAAGACAGTAAGAGAAAATCACAAATAGGACCTATCCAGTGACAACAGAGGAGCAGTTGGATTACACACTGTGAAAGAAGGATATCAAGGAGAACTGAAGGACTGACTTCAGTGTTTGAATCAGCATTTAAATCCACGTGTAGCCTGCTCAAACACCATCTGAGTGAGAGAATGGGGTTGGAGGCGGCATCGAGATCGATGTGGGTTGCAGAACCCCCACTCAGCATATGGCTAGGTGTTATTGCGGCTTAGACCACACCCGCATTTCTGCTGTTGCCTGGAGGGGTGCTCTGTGACTTGGGGGCGAGGGGGGAGTGTGAAGTGGAAATAGCAGCACTGGGACTCTGAAAATCGACATTGGGCAAAAGATGTCAAACAGGGTCTTCTTTTTTGTGAGCTTCTCAATCCCATGTGTGGAAGAAAGAGGGATGGCTAAGCCTTATGCAATGACATCTCCAAGATGGTGGTCTAGCCAAGAATTACTGTGTGAAACACTTATAAAGCAGACATTGACAAATGATGGATGTGTCACAATGCATTTGTTCTCTTATTTTTTGTTGTGTGCCACGCAAACTTGCTACTAATTTGTCCCTGATGTTTGCTCCTCGCATCCAAAATTCCTTTTTAGTCTTCTATTGTATGTCCTGACTTAACTGATTTCTTTCCAGTTGTTTCATGATGGTTGTTGCTTTGCTTGCTACTTCTGCAATAATCTTAATCTTCATTAAAGAACTACAAGATTGCCAAAGAGTTTTTTGCCCTTGTGACTTTTTCCTCCTAACTGGGACCCACTTAAAGAGACACATGACACTTTTTGGGTACACTATTAAATGCAAAGCGGTATCATGACTGCAGAGAGGAGTCACCCACTCCTCAGACATTCGAGAAAAAAGTTTGACAGACCTTCACAGTGTCCATTTCTTGACAGGCCCTCGAATCGACATGTATTTTTACCCCTCTTGCTGAGAGGCTGTGGAGCTGTGTGGCACACAAATGCAATCAAGAGAGAGCCATCCTTCATTGTTATGTCTTTCATCTCACCTCTTTACCCTGCCCTCTCTTTTTCGCCTTCATTGTCCTCTCTTAACTGGTCTGTCTCCTCCAAGTCTTCACACTCACTGCAGTATGGCTGGTAGAGGAGCCCTCTTGGGTAGGGAAACCTCAGGGCCACACATGGGGCTTCAGTTACAGCACTAGTGAAACCAGGACAGATTTTAAAAACTTGGGACTATAAAGTCTGGTCACCCTACGAGTGGCATACACCTTTAAGCAAATCAGCTGAGCCGGAGGTGTCTGTAGGAGCCCTTTGCTATAGTCCTCGCAGATGCCTGCAAAAGGCCTCCAGGATGAAACAAATCATGGAACAGGCAAATTTGGGAAGTATCACCTTCTCCAGCCCTCACAGTCCCCCTGATACTTCTGTTTCCTCTCTCCTTCATGAACTTCAAGACCAAGACCAGATTCCATGCCACTCATTTTTTTAAACAAACAGATGGCAAAGTCTAGTTTTTGGTGTGCGAAATTGTGTTTTTGGGTTGGGGAAGACCTTTGCATGCCTGTTTTGTTTTGATAATAATTCTTTCAGATTTGAGATGGCAGGCATTTTTCCAGCAACATGGAAATGAACATTTTAAGTAACACTTTTTAACACTGTGCCAGAGACTCAAAGCATCAGGTTTTTCTTCCAGCAAATTATATTCCCATAGTTCCAGAAAGTCAATTTTTACGAGATTGCTAAAGAGGTCAAGGGGTTTATAAAGCAGACAGAGACTGTGTGTGTGTTGGTTGATGTCTTGGGTCAAGAGTACTTTGACAGGTGATAGGGATAGAAACCTTTCCCTTTCTCTCTAGCTTCAGATAGAGACAGTGACAGATTTGTATAAGATGTGATTGGTATGTCGAGAAGTGGGTCTAGTGCTCAATAGACCACTGGAATCAAGCTATACATCACTGAAGAGGCCCAAATAGGCCAAATTAAATCAGAATGTGCCTGGGTCCCTACCCATAAGGGGCTAGGGTTAGCTGTTCAGACTGGACTGTTCTTACTGGAGAAGGACCAAGACTGGTTTCCAAATGGATGCTCTTTGAAGTTGCATTGTGGGGTAAAACATGATGGATTGGAATGCAGCCTCAAGTAATTACCAGTGGCTGAGATCAATTCAAGCATTCCAACCATCACGTTATTTTCCCTGTGTGTTGCCCTAAGAGCAATGGGTATGCCAAGCCATGTGTCCTGAGCTCACTGTGCCACTGGATTCAAGCTATGCCTCACTGATGAAGCCTAAGTAGGCTGGAATCGGTCTCGTTTTTAGGTTTTGCCTGCACAGCACTTCTGCTGTGCTTGTGAAATCTATTGTATTTAATATATCTTAAAAGGGATTTACGTCTCACCATCACTTCTTATTGGTCTGTGTGCTTGCCACTTCACTTTTCCTTGTTTCTATTGGTTGTAGCCTCTTCTCCCATCTGTGTTTCTCTTATCTGTTTCCCGTCGCCTAAGTACTCATTCCCATCTGCTTTGGTGGTTGGACCTTTTATTTTTGGTTAAGGCTGCAGAGCGTGCATGTTTATTCTTGCCTCCGACGCCTTGTCAAATATTGTCGTGGCAGCAGCACACATGTTATGTGAGTTTGCTGTCTGCATTTTCAGGTTTTCTTCAAAAATTTCTCCCTCTGATGCCATTTGATTAAGGCTGCAGAGCATGCTTGTTTATTCTTGTTCAATTTTGTCATTGCTCTTTACTTTTATGACCATCGCTCTGCACGAAGGTCAGGCAATCAGCACTTTTGATGGCACCTGCTCTGGTGCGCATGTGCCATGTCAGAGGATATCCAGGGCCCGCCTTCTTCCAGCTCTGGCTCCTGTGGCCTGTTAGGTTGGAAAGCCACTCCCTCCTGTGACGTAGGACACCCTCGCTAATTGAATGCAGCCTGAGTGCACTATGGTTAAGCACTGTGCTTCCCAAAGCTGATGTCAATCAGCGAGACCCCTTTTCCAAATCATCTCAGGGTGGGGCGGGATCATCAAGAGTCACTGCTCCCCCCTCCCCGTGACAAACTTAGAAAGGAATGGAGCTGACACAAAGCTGTCCAGAGCCTTGGAACGACTGCTCTCCTGCTCACGAGACACAATAACCTCAGGTTTATTACCACAAGTGGTGAAGGAGCACCAGAGTCTGTGAGAGGGGGAGAGGTCAGCCTTTTCTCCTCCCAGCTGTTTATCACTGCTCCTTCACCCGCTTACCCTCCTCCCGCTGTTGCTGTTCCTCCCACGCCTGCCTGCCTACTGTTAATTATAATTTACACACACGCCTTCTGCCTGTGCAGTATGTGACGTACAGCCTTTTCACTATTCATGCGGTACATCGGACATTCGAGATTAAGAACATTTACCAGGCAAATTGACAATTCAGCAGCTCGCAAAAAGATGCCTCCTTGAGTAGTACACCTGGATTTGTTTAACTCTGTTCTATGTTATCAGGTTTATTGCATACTTTTCTGTTATTCTGAACATAAGCCTTGATCTCAGCCAGCTACCAGGAAGTGACTTTAAGAAGTTACTGTTTACCCAGTGCAACTCGAAGAGGGTTCTTGGTGTCACAGGGTCTGGCTTGTATATCAAGGCCAAGGCAGATACAAATATCTGGAAAATCATTCAAATACGTTTTTAACCTTGTAAAAATATAAACTGAAAAAGTAATGGAAACAAGTCAAAAGAATATTAATGCTGTCTAGACTATTCCTAAATAACTTTTAAAGCAAATAGCTTTCAAGAAAAACTGTTATTCTAGTAATGCCCCCTGGTCCTTGGGGAACCCCAAAACATGCACAAATGCCCGGTGTTTTAACAATGGTGCCTAGACTACAGTGATCTAAGGACGCTGCTGAAGGTGAGGTGTGGGTAGTGTAGTGATCTGCTGATCACTGGTCTAGTTGTTTTGTCACCAGCCACTCCCCGAGGGCTGGCTTACACCCCACCCCACTCCTATCCACCACAGGCGTCACTGGACATGTGACCCTGTTAATAAAAGGGACCGGGCGCACGTGCCCTGGGTCAGTTCTACCATCTAAGTAATGTGTCTATGTGTAGTCATTTAGCGTGCATGAGGGCCTAGGGCCCTGCACCATTACATTGGCGATGAGGGTGGGATAGGAGCTTCCTCTTGAAAGGTTAGTTTCTCTTTCCATTTGAGACGAACCAGAGGGAAAATGCTGGTCTCTGTCAACAATGACTTCTCTGTTTACCCTGGCCGGTTGCTTGGGTTTCGCCAGACACCACTTTCAGAGTTCAGAGTGAGTCAGTGTGTAATGTCGCAGCGCCTAGAAGCACTCAACCAGGTGAGACCCCCCCTTAACCCCAAGCAGTGGGCACGCTGTATTCATGTAGCATGCATTTCTTATCTTTCGTTTCTATTTTTATGTTTTCATTGCCAGAATGAAGTGACATGAATGACTGGTCAATGGAATAGCATTTTGACAGCTGAGCACACAGTTTGTCTTGGCTTCAGGGCACTAAGGTGAATTAAAAAGTTCTTGGAGGGTGCGGGGAAGTGATGTGAGGTAAAATGAACATACAACTAAAGAGCAGTGTCACATGGAGGTGAGGGTGTGTTAACGAAAAGACACACATCACAGGGCAAAGGCCACAGCAGTGTAGTTGATATGAGGGCATACATGAACAAGTAATGTAGCTATATGGACAGAGCATGGAAATTGTCCCATTACCATAGGCAATGCAGACTGAGTAATAATAAAAATATTTTATGTGCAGCACTTAGTGTTTAAATAATGTTTTAGTTGTATTATTGCTCAGTCACCTCAACACTGCAAGTTTTATTTAAATGGCTTATTAGGTCAAGTTATAGGCAGCGTTAGCTGTAATCCACATGTATTGTCGTTCATTTTCTAAAAGAGGGCTTCAGAGGACTATTCCTTTATCGCTGCAGGTGGGTGAAAGGCTGTAGGGTGTATCATTCCGCCTGGGATGCATGCATTGGAATGCAGGAATTATTTTACAAACTATTTTACAAGCTATAATGCATCACTACACTCTATCATATTCCATCCGTTATATAATTGCACATCCAGGGCCACCTTAAGCATGTTTTTGAGTTCTGGCAAGACGAATTTTGCCTCCCACCTCTCTCCACTCTATACCACTTTTAATTTATTAGCAAAATCCAGCTCATTCACGTTCTTAGGAAGACAACAAATTCTGAATTATATGTTACATTTTCAGAAACAGTAAATGAAGAAGCAAAAGGACATACAAGTATTTCCATGAAATAGTATAGAAATGGAATTTGTTTAATCTAAAACCTGTGGCAGGGCTGGTTTTGCAAGATACCCATCTTCAGTTGAATATCTCACTCATTGGAGGTCTTTATTACGCTCCTGGGACTGACTCAGTTACTTACCGGTAATCTTCAATTCCTATCTTCTGGTCTTCTCCCAGAAATTGGATAGTACTTGATGCCACATTGCATCAAGAGTCATTCGCCAGGTCTAAACTCTTTCTTTTGCACCTCTATATCACTTATTTACCCTACCATCTCTTGCAGCTGTACTCACCTATATCTGTCTCTCAACTACCTTTTTCTCAACCTCCATACACTTGTTTCCAGCTCTCTCAATCTCTAAACTGTCCCTTACCACCTCTCATTCTAAAGCTAGTCTCTCCCCCTCTGTTCCACCAGATACTGCACAATATATTGCTTTTCTCCAAAAACAAGTCATAACACTTTTACAGAGTTTCTTTACCTTATATTGCGTGACTGCTCACCAACTTTAAACTTACCCCCAAAAAAAATATTACCAATCAAATAAGCGAAATCTACTGCATTTACCAATGCTTGTTGGAATTATCAGTAGCTGAGATTAATTCACAATTTCCACCGTTCACCTTTTAGTTTTCCTCCGGTTTGTATGAATTGACATCTACCCCCTGTCTGAAATGAAATCTATCTTGCAGCATGAACAATCTTTTGGTTTCCCATTGGTACATAACTGACAAAGTATGAGGGGTGGACGGATCTCGCAGAGTTTTACTCCACGGAATTCTTGTGGAGGTACCTAAAAACTCAGCGAGAGTCCGCGGAATTCTGCGAGCGGTGGAATATCCATACATCACGCTGCTCACGCTGATTTTTAGTGCCGTGAGCTTGTCCCGCGCTGTAAAATCAGTGCAAACGGCACCATGTGGCGCGGCAGAGGGCACTGCTTTTTCCTGCCGGTTGAGTATATTTTCTGCTTGAGTAGCAGCTTTCTCAATGACAGTGGTAGCGACCTGCCGCAACAGCCCACATTGAGAAATCACGGTAGGACTTGTCCGAGTGCTTGATTTTCTTGCTTGCACTAGCCAGCTTAACGCTGGTGAGCAAAACTCAGCCAGGCAGCGGATGACAGAGTTTTTTCAGAACTCTGCACTCCACCCAGAACTCCCGAAATTCTGCCAGTGGAGCGGAGTTTACCACCCACCCCTACAAAGTATAGATTTATTTATTTGTTTATTATAAAGTGCTGCATGTCACTACAGTCCCTTCAGATCACTGAAACAGATAGACAAAATAAACCTAAAACGTTATGAAAGGATGTGAGTTAGAGTACAACCAGAGGAGGAGATCTGACATTCTTTGATTGCTCCCAGGAAGTGATAGACTTAATTGAAAGCCTGTTTGGAGTTTCCTGAAGTGGTGGAACAAGGGTTCTCTTTGGAATCAAGGCTATTCAAAAGTTTAAGTCCATGGACCCCCAAGGATCTGCCATCACACTTTAGTCCCTTAAAGGAAGATTTTTAGAACAGACGTGCCAAGCAGCATTTTAGGTTCCTGGTGGGTACATTATGGTCTGTCCATTTTTGAAGGTAGCCATAACCTTTGCCCAATATTCCTTGTGCATACTGGATAGCAATCTCAATGTGATCCCAATATTGGGTGCCTGACTTTGTACTCTTTACAACCTGACAAAGAGTTTTTTGGAAGGCCTTTATATACTACATTACAGTAGACCAGTAAGACCAATGTCTGCGTCCGCACAATTTGGTGATCAGTTTGGAGGAGTGAACAGATCTGCTGAAGGATAGAAAGTAGGAATATACCTGAAAAGGGGGGTCCTTGATCCTAACTCACAGTAAACCTTCCTATATTCAAGCTTGGTATTCCTTAGCTGACATTTTTCGGTAAACATAAATGTTGCAGAATACTGGAGTTAAGGGGAATGGCTAGGGAGTCAAGACATACTGTTTCATGTCACTATCTCTTTATGTTTGAACATTTCAGACTATGGATAACATTGAAAAAGTCTGTTGGCTGATAAGAGGGAATAACCGCAACAGAGATTTGGGGGGTACGTTTTATTAAACTTTGCTCTGTGGAAACCCATATTTTTTCTCTTGAAAGAAAAAGCTAATCAAGTATTGGGATTAGTTGAGCTGAGGATAGATTTCTCTCAATGTTTGGCATAGAGTGTCTTCCTCTTATGTTCGTCACTAGAAGGATTTTTTGGCTATAATTGGCCATTTGTTGCCAGGTAAATTGAAATTGCTTTTTTCTGAATAACCTTAATTATGTACCTAAGATTCACCATTGGCAGGTTGTTTTGTATGTATAAATAAAACTATAGAGAAAATGTATTTTAATTGTAATGACCCTACCAATACAGGAGATCATGTGCTTTTCCCCAATTTTAAATGTAAGGTAAGTAAACTAAGCATTTCTGGAACATTGCTGTGGCACAGACTTGTAGTTGTCAATGATGAAAACCCCCAAAGCTGTGAATCTATGGCATATCTGCCAGAACTTATTTGACTATCTTTGAGGAATACCGCATATTCACATCAAACTCGTTTACAGGTGATCAGACTCCAGTGTGCTGTAAAATAGACTCCAAACCACTGTTAAGGTAAAGTTATGTGCCAGGTTTGCCAACTTACGTTTTATTGTTGTATGGCCGATTCTCACATATTTCTGGAGACAGATAGTATGGTGTTCCTACACATGTCCGAGCAAGCTCCATTGTACTAAAAGGAAACGTAAAAATGAAAATACAGAAATCTATAGCTACCAATACTTAAAAGGTATGAAAAACACTTTAAATAATATTCACAACTACTGAAAATAAAAAAATAATAATAATAAAGTATCTAGTAGAAATCCAGCTGTAATGTGCGCTTCAAAATAGTACCTCCTTATATGTATTTTGCCTTCCATGCTATTCTCAAAAACAATTTAACAAAAACATTATGGTAGAGAGTTATGTATCCATCTTTCTGCCCCAAAATATTTTAAACTTTCAAATGTCGGAGGCTATGGTACTTACTTCTGATTTCATTGACACTAGTAAGTCTTTCAACAATAATATTAATGGATAATTCACTTAGAACAGAAAGAGAACACACTGTGGTTGAGGGATAATTGAAAACAATTGAAAATGAACTTTGTATCATACATTGACAGAGCAAACAATACACTTTTCGATCAGTATTAAAAACAAAGTTGTGAGAAACGTCTAGGCGGAGTCAATCAAAATTTTCAAACCACTCTGGCGCGCCCCACTTTGCCCTGCCTGAGTAATGGTGTCTGATTCTTGAGAACAGTTAGCTCCAGCTTTGGATGACAAAGGAGGAGAGTTCAAAAATGGAACTACAATCCCAAAGGATCATTTGCAGAGAGTCTGAATAGTGGGTGAGAAGCTTCGCTAATTCAATTTCAGAATTCATTATAAACCTTACATAGCCAAAAAAAATTGGATTCATGATAAGGGGTACTGATAAAAAATAATGATATTAAACCTGGAGTTTCCCCTTCAGCAAACCAACATAATTGTGGTCTACGAAAGTATGAAAATTGGTCCACAGAGCAAAACAATTTAATTTACGTTTGTGAATTCCAAATCATGATTTACAGAGTAAGGATTTCTGGGCTTTTTAAATTGAGGTTTCACTTAAACATGCAGAACAAAATACCCTACTTGGAGGTTTTCTCAGAAAAGGGGAGGCATGGCTTTTGAGAGGGGGAGGGAGTGGCCTTTTCAAAATCATGTGAAAACATGCAAAATGTTGTGGGCTTTTCACAATTTTTATAGCATTTTCCATCCTCGAGCACATGTGAAAAAAAGAAGTAATAGTGTTTCTAGGTTGGAAGTGGGACGAGAGCCCTCCGTATTTAATTGTTGTTTGCCCACAGTGAAAAGTAGGGGTTTTAGAGAAAAATGCACATTAAACACATTCCAAAAATCTAATAATTATATAAGCTTCTGGAATTCTGTGAATTTCCAATAAAAGACTGAACTTAGATTTAAATTTTTTCAATTTTTCGCTCAATCTGCAGAAGTAAAAATATGCAACAACATTTGTGTGATAATACTTAATGGGCCCCGTGGAAAAGTGTTGATGAGACACAAAAGTGCAGTAGGTCTAAAGTAATTTTGCATGCATTCTACAGAGATGTATATGCAGGATAAGAGCACATCAGTGTAGATTTGCAAATAATCATGAATGAAAAACAATGCATGGACAGGAGATATAATGTGTCTAGCAGGTGTTGTGTTCTTCGATTTCATGTATTTATACTCGTCCTTCGGCCCCAATCAAAAAGAGCGTACTAGCAGGGAAAAATCAGTAGATGACATCAGTACTCCCCCCTCCCTGATAGTACCGACACATGGGCTCACTGAACATAACATTGATTCCTTCCAAAACATGGGTAAAAACAATACACTTGTAACAGTCTCTTGGGGACGTCTACTTGGGGAAGGTTAGACCAAAATTCTCTGTACTTTTAGAATGGAGTGGGATTGTGTTTTAGCAGATATCAGTGCCCCCATCGGCTTCAGGTCTCAGGGCAGTTGTTGGTACAGTGTCTGAGTCAGATGGATGCGTGGAGCATTCGATACAGTCTCACCACTACCACTAGCTTTGTTGCTGATACCAGTGTGACAGATTGTGCTCATCTGCTCCTCTCTCAACTCATTGTTAACGACTCTAAACATCTTGAGTCAGGATGCATTTAGTTTTACAGTTGAACGGTCTCTCCGAGCAGTTGCCTTCTGCCTGGCAGTCGATTCACAACACATGGCCTTGGTTCAAATGGAGGTAGCTCCTTCAAGGTTTTCCTATAGAAAGTAACAGTTGAAATTAAAACATATTGAAAATGAGTTGAAAAAAACAGCCATTTGTGCCTGCATTTTCACCTGTAACTTCTTCTAAGTATGACAGATTTTTAAACTTGCTCCCTAGTTTACTATCACGAAGCAGGACACAGTCTCCTCCCACCTTCAGCTATTTTCTTTTTGTTCTCATCTGTTTGCTTACATGGGATTTAGCCTGTAGTTTCTCTTGGATGGTGTCACTACCAGGACTGCAGGAACCCATGAAGGGTGACATGGAGTGGTGTCTGCTGGGTAACAACTAAATGTTACCATAGCTGTGGAACTCTGTGAGTGTGTGTAAAGTTGTAATATTCTCTAAGAAATTTGTATATGACCAACTCCAGATTATCACCCTCCAACTCGGCTATTCTCATCACTTTATTGAGCACATGAAACGCTCAACCTCAGAACTGGCTTGAGGCCATTGAGGAGTTATTTTGCAGTGTTCCATTCTCAGAGATCTAATGTACTGAGTGACGTCATGACATTGAAAAGAAAACTAAACCCCTGTGGGAGCCGATGAGTAGCCATGTTTTTTCCATCTTTGTAATGACTTTTGCTGCAGTGGACTGGAAAAATTCGGCCTCAGGGTACATGCTGTAATCATCCACTAACACTAACAGGTGCTTGGCGTAGGGTAGACTTTCAAAAATCAGTCATATCCAGGGTTGACTTCAAAATCAGTCTTATCCATGGAGTGCCTGGGGCTGACTCTGGTATGATCAGGGCTCTGCGGATGCAGTAATTTGGCAGGACCTGCAGGTGGATGCAGTTCATTTGACTTGGGCTTTAATGTCAGGAAACCAATTTTTTTGTCAAATTAAATTTTTTGCTTTTACAATCCCTTGGTGTACATGATATGCTGAACCAATGATGTGGGACATTAAGACCCTAAGTGTGACCAGTCCCTTTCCTCACAGTAGAAGCCCATCATCTGTTGTCGACAGTTCATCCTTGATGCACAGACGTGGCTCTGTATGTAACCACATCTGTCCTTCAGCAATCCTGTACAGTAATGTGGCCATCAGAGACTTCCACCTGTCACTTACGACTGCTTCCGCCACCAGGTTCAGGCATTCATCTTTTTGAGTTGTCAAATTCAGGCTAAATCTGCCACATTACGTCACCATGTCGAAAAAACTTTGAACTTCAGAAACACTCTTCTTTAGAGCTGCTGTCTTGATGTTGTCGACTTTGGGACAGGGGCTACTCCTTCTGCTCTAAATCTGTATCCAAAGAACTTGATGTCTTGTTTAAGGAACTCACAGTTCTGTTTATGGAGCATCAACCCACAGTATTGATTCTAAGAGGGACTGTAAGCCGAGTGGCTTCTGATGCCTGTATCTACTCAGACCGACATGTGTCAAGAAGGTGGTAATATACCTGGATGACTTCTGCAATATCAGATGGAAGTATACCGATTTTAAGTCAACTTTCAATAAACAGTTTGCTTCATTTACTTCAGCCACAATTTCGTCCACTGTAGCGGTAAGGTGGCTTACTTTTTTTATACCTTTGTTTGGCAGCGTCATGTGCATATAAATCCTTATCTCCCCTGTTTTTTTTTGTTTTTTTGCTATCACAATCGGTGATGCCCACGGTGTGCGTCCATCCGCTTTTTCAGTGATTCCGGCTGCTTCTAAGGCATTGCGTTCCTTCTCTATTTTGCCTCTTTTACACAAAGAAAAGGATGGTGCCAGTGTCGATAAGGCAGCTGATTGGTGCTCCTTGCGTGTTTAGTAAACATTTCAGCTGTGGTCATGCTTGGTGTTCACTATGGTTTTCAAGCGCTGAAATTAATTGAATTTATTCTTCTTTTGACTCGGATTCTTCCTCTGATGCAGATGTTAGGCATGGCTCTTAGTTGGTGTTGAGTAGTTTCACTACTTTCTTGGCCTGGCGACTGTGGGTGAGCCTTGATGCTTTATTGCCTTTTGCCTTTTGTTCACAGACAGACGTTTGCAAAATAGGTTATTTTTACACACCTGAAGCACGTTTTTCCTTTCACTTGACAGGGGCTGTCCTTACATGATGGGTTGCCGTAACACCCACACATTTTGTTTGGTTATTGTACGGACAATTTGCACAGGGCTCCACTGACATTGAAAATGGCCTATGCAATTGTGGCTTTTATTTGCTTAATGGTTAGGACAATTCCATATGAGCTGATCGCACCTCTGATAATTTGTACGCTCTGCCAAGCATGAGTATGACCACCAGAGCCATCTTCTCTTGTTTCAGTATTTCCCTTCTAAAATTGTGGTGAATGACAACCTTCAATTATCTGAGCCCTGATTTCTTCATCCATAATGTCAAATACACAGGTGCTGGCTATACCACGTAGTTAGCATAAACAGCTTAAATTGGTTCTTTGGAAATTTGCTTGGCCTGTTGAAGAATGAACCATTCATAGACAGTGTTGGCCTGGGTGCTGGACTGTCCATTCAGTGCAGGTAGCGCAGCACTGTAATCATTATCCTGTTCGATGCTGGTCAATGTGAGAAACATGCTGTGCACCTCCTCCGCTGACAGATGTAGTACTTTTGGCATGAGTGTCAGTCTCTGTGGGTAATGTGAAACAATTTTCAAATCTTGCGACTCACGTTTTCTGCCTGGCAGCTACAGACAAAGGAGCAGTGAGCATATCAGAAAGCTGGACTGCATGGGAAGTGTTAGGTAGCATTTTAATTAGTTATCCATAGCCTACTCTGGAGGGAGGGTGTAGCATGGATGAAGCCTCCTGTTTGCTTCAATGAAACAAGTTTTTTGCTCCTCACTGAAATGAACAGTTCAGTATTGAATTTGGCATTGAATACTCACTGCAAGTATGTTCACGAAACGTGCTCCTTCCTTGGTGCCAAAGTCTCTGCATTGTTGATACAGATGTAACACCAGATCTGACTCTGATCATCTGTCATTCCTGCAGTGCTGATCTATCTTTAAGAGCTCGAAGATAGTGCATTGTATGTAATGAAATACCAAAAACATTTAATATGGCACAACATGACATAACCTAATACTTCCTTGTATTGTTCTTAGCTTCTGCTTTGATTTTTTTGTTTATGTGCGATCTTCACTGACGATGTGTGGTGTTTGAATGGACATTACAAATGATTCAAATTCAAGTATAATGTAAAATTTAACTTGAGAAACTACATATGAATTGTCAAAAGCACCATTACAGCTTTAAAAGGACAAAGATTTTAGATGAGTACAAATACAAAATAAAGCTTTTGTACAAAACCGAAACTTGAGGTCCATGCTTACTTGTTCAAAACTCTTGCTATGCCGAAATCCCCAAGCTTTGCAAACAATCCATTGTTGCTAAGAAATATATTCTGTAAAAAAACAATAACACTTTAAATGATATTTAAAGCTTACCACCTCAATATCTCTTAAGCATACATTGTTTTCGCAGGTGTACAAATCAAATATCAATTGCTCTGGACCTGTGCTTTGATGTCCCTGTGCAAGACCTTTCTGTCATGAATATGCTTCAAGCCCAGTGCAATCTGCACAAACCAGCATAGGATCTGTAATTGAAGATGATATAAAAAACATTTATTATACATAGTTTAAAGGGATTTAAAGAACACATTTAAGTGTTTAGAAAATAGTGATACCAAGAGCATAATTTCTCTCCTAATTAGAAACATACTGAGACACAAAAACAATACAATAAATCTCAGACAATGCATGCAGCTGTATTATACACTTTCGGATGAGGTGTGTATCATTACTCACTGAAAAACCTCACTATAGTTCACCAGTCCTAAACTAATTTGCATGCGGTGATCCAAAATATAATAACTGATTACCAGAGGTGCATCCAATTTCCAAATAAACATATGAAACACCATTTGAAATACAAAGAAATGTTCAAGGGAGTATTTTCTTTATTAATATCCAATTTAATGCATGACCCCAGGCCATTTGTGTGTTCAAAAGAATTATGGTACTTGGTTGACTGAGAAGTAAGAAAAACAGCTGTGAGCAGCATTTGATTCCAAATGTCTATGGGCATCTCATTGGTGTGGATGTGTGATCCTTTCCTCTACGTTGGGAAGACAACATCTTAACGACATTGGGTGAAAAGTAGGGTTTTTTATTTAAACCAACTGAATAAAGTGTAGTTTTCTGACAAGATTACAGAAATATGCAAGGGAAAATAATTATGCAAGGCCAAAGACTTTGAGATGTATTGTCAAAATAAATCTGAAAGGGCTACATTTAAACTCATCTCATTTAAATAGTGTTTGAGGGCTGAAGAGTGTGTACTCTCCCCTTAAAACATGGCAAAATTGGCCTACAGACAATTGTGCCACCCACTAAAGTAGCCTTTTAAAACTTGTTACAATCCTGCCACTGCAGCCTGTAATGCTGTTAAAATCTGCAATCTCTACCTGATAAAATAAACCTTTTGCCAGGCCTAAACACACCCTGCTCTAACCATTGCTTGGGCAGGGTGCATTATGTTTGCAAAGTAGGACATGTTTGTTTCATACTTGTCCTGACAGGTAAAAAATCCTAAAGTCGTTTTTCACTCTTAAAAGGCTTATCTCTCCCATAGCCTAACACCCAGATACATTATTACATTTAATTACTGATAACTTCAGATTGAGAGCAGATAATGATATTCTGTTTACACTCAAATTAATTGTAATTTTAAATCCTCTTTAATGGTGAAGTTGGATTTTAAGTCGCAATTTTGAGAATGCTACTTTTAGAAAGTAGCCATTTTCTTGTCTAAACCAACTGTGCTTTTCTACCAGAGCCCTGGGTCACTGCACTGTGAATAGCTCTGCTGTTGAGGTTTGTGTATTGCTTCCAGACAGTGACGCAAAGGAAATCGAGGTGTGATGGGAGAGGGTTTCCTGACAGGATGGCTGGGGAGGAGCTGACCAATGCCCTGATTACATTTCAAAGGGCCTTACCTGCACCACACACAAAGGAACCTGACACCAGGCCTGCTCTGTCTTTTGTCACACTAAACAGTTTGTAGCCAGGACCAGGGAAAAGGAAAGAACTGACCAAAAACAGTTTTTGGGGTAGGTCAGCGAATTCTCCCAATCAAAGGCTGGGCCCAAGTATAACACTGGGACCTTCAGAACTACTTCACAAAACAGTGCTGGACCTGTGGAAATTTCAGAAGACGGACTGCCCTGCTGCCAGAAGGACAGCCCTGCTATTTGAAGAACTGCCTTGCTGTCTGAAAAAGGAAGATTCGACCTGCTTGGCTTGAGCCCAAGCTACCCAGAGTCAGTTAGCTGACCTCATGTGTGAGCTAAAGGGATACAACAAGTTTCCAGATGCCTCCCTGCAACTTACCAGCTGACCAGCACCAACTATACTTGCCGGGATCTGCCTGAGCCCTGCTTCTAGCCTCAGCCGGAGTCAGCCTTGATCCCCAAGAGGTGCCCCTTGGTCTAGGACCCGTGGCCGGCATCAGTGAGAGCTCCTCCTGAAGAAAAAGATGAAAATCCTGAAGTTTGGGACCGGCAATGCGTGACCTGCACTTCTAGCCAACTTCGACCATCCGCGATGATCAACCATCGTGAAGGTCCAGTGACGATCAGCTCTTTGCGCTACAGCAACGACCATCAGTGACACCCGACCTGCTCTTCACACCGAAAGCCTTCTTCTCTCAGCCTCGGCTAACGCGAACTGAACTCTTCGCACCAGACTTGCTAAGGTAGCTCTTCAGCTGGACTAACGTGGTCCCTGTATCTGACCCGCACTTCATTGTGGTCAGCCTGAACTTGTGACTCTCCCCCCGGTCTAACACGTTCAGAAAACCGTAAGTGGCACTTTCTGCTTCTTGGTATTATTTGCACTAAAAACTTTAAAATGTAATATCTCTGGCCCTACTGATTGGATTTTCGTCATTGTAGTATAAAGTTATTTATTAATATTTGCTCTGTTATTCTAAATTTGTTTAGGATTTTTCTTGCACTGTGTTTTCACTTTTATTGCGGTTTAAGCCAGGTTTATTTAGTGACTTTTGTGGTTCACCCTGACCAGGATTGTGGTTGTTGTTCGAGTGGGGCTTCCACCCCTCCCAATCAATAACCCAATTCCTTACACCCAACATAGAACCTTCGTCTCTATCCTCTTTGCTGAGCCTTTCACCTGGTAAAATGATATATGTTGAAAACCCACCAGTCCACAAGGATATATAGCAGGTTGCCTAGGCCCTAGACCAATGGATGAAATATTTTTTTCCAGCTGGCAGGCAGAGGGGGCACAAGTCTTGATATGTACCGTGACTGCGCTCCCACGCTGTCTAGAAAAAGTGCCCACCAAATCATTTGCATTAAAGATAACTGGGCTGGGAGTTTGGCCTGAACAGGTAATCCACAGAGAACTATGCAAGAAGTGCTATTAACGGCAAACTCAACAAACACAATACGTTCAAATAACTAAAAGCATAAAGAACTTAAATTTAAGGTTGAAAACAAGAGAAGTTAAAAAGACAAGACTATAACAAAAATTTCATACAAAAAATAAAAACTATGTACGGGATTCAGTAGCATGTGAATGTATAACTAATGTCTGTTTGTGTCTTTTGTCTGCTGGCATAATTTGTTCTAATGGGCTATGGAGTCCAGATGGAGGAAGGGTAGTTAAGATAAGGTAGGAAAATTGTTGTAATACCTGCTCTAAGTCACAGTGCTCCAAATACAGCTGTCTTTGTTGCGGTTAGGGATAATGCTACAAGGACGTTATGCAGCGTGTATTTTTGTTTAGAGGCAGGAGAATACAAATGTATTACAATATGACACATATATCTTTGGTTCATGTTGTTTTGTGCCCTTATCAGTCGATTAAAAAGTTCACGGTCGGAGGAGAGCTGTGTATATATGGGAAACAAAAAAGATTTATTTAAAATTATTGGAAACATATCCGCTTATAATATAAATAATCTTAAATAAAGTATGGAATATGTTGTGGAAAATCCCCCTACATGTCAAATTAAACAAAAATTAAGAGGTGGTCTCTGAGATGAGCGAGATAGATAGATGTGATAGATAAAACATCCTACGCTCCATTGAAAGCATCTGCCCACTCAAAAGCCAAAGTAGTTTCATCCCAAAAAAATTATCCCGTAACACCTATCTGTAAGACTTCCATTAGGAAAAGAGAACTGAGTTTAAGATATAAAATACAATATGCTGCTTGGCATATAAAGCCACCCATGTGAAAAGTCCATCTTATCTGGAGACTTTTTGACTGTCTCTGGAGACCAAAAATGAGGGAGGAGCAAAGACTCCCCTGCTCCTAACACCTAAATTCAAAACAAACCAAGCCATGAAGAAATCTTTCTGTGGCATAACCAGAAACCTTCACAGCTCTCTTCTCACATTACTGGAAACCCATCCAACAATATTATCCTTGAAAAAAGCACTGAAGCCACATCTTTTCAGTCTGCACCAAAACTAATACTATTCCTTCACAAACGAATCTGCCACAGCCCTCCCGTCATGAATTAGCGGTGTATGGTCTCAGCAATTTCTCAATTTGCTTGTATCTGCCTGATGCTTCTCCCAACTTTATGCACTTTGCAAGTCTTACTTATTCTACGTTGTTTCTTGTTACAAGCACTTATACATGTGCAGTGTGTGCAGTATAAAACAAGCATTTGCAATGCCATCGGTCTCGCCTTTGGGACCTTATATGTATTTAGCTATGCAGCACATTAGCCTGGGTGCTGAAACATCTACTGTTCTTTAACATGGAGGGAAAGTAGGCACCAAACTGTGTGACATGCCAGGTATGGGAACACATGGAGAGAAATATTGCCTTTGAGCGGGAAATGGTATAGTCCAAAGCTTTGTTTTTAATATAAAATCAGGGCCTTTGGTGGTGATATCACTGAAAATACAAGGAGGTCTCGAATGCTCGACCTAAAAATTACTATGGATGCATAAAGAATCAGAAATCGTTTTTGGCTTTGTTTACCTTTTCAATTATTTTTTTCATGGTGGGTGAGGGCTGATTATAACAATTTACATTTAAAGTTCCAGTTATTTTATGGGTGAAATGCCGAATCCTGGGAGCATTAATGAAGATTACCACATTGTCCAAGTTAACGAGAAAACATTTAAGGAGTTCATTTACTGTTTATTTCTGATGGTTTGTAAGTGGTCAGGGCATAGGGCATATAGAAGATAGAAACTTCCGCACCTTAAAGGCGTAGGCACTGAAAGTCGATGCAGTTTTGGGATGTGGAGTGAATGGAAATAGGAGAGTGGAACGAATGGAAAACCAATAGATAAGCAGAAGAAAGCTGTGTAAGCATTTGAGAGAGGGAGGCCCAGAAAGGAGAGGATGCGAGTGAGAAAAATGAGAGCGGTAGGGAAAAAAATCCATTTATTTATGGAAAATAAGTGATTAGCAGAAAAGGCACAGCACGAGATAAGAGACAGGTGCTGAAAAGCAACTGTACATGGAGAGATAATACGCTGCTGTCTACAGCATCTGGAGGATGAATGTTTACTGCTGCCTGGGACTCTCTCGCAGCATTCACCTGCTGATAACGCCCCGGAAGCTTACCGCTTTTATTGCTGTGAAGATTAGTGCAGCTATTTGCACAGAACTTGTTATCTTCACAACACTGTGGTTTTTACATGGAAAGGCGGGGAAAAGTAGACTTTTCCTTGGAATAGTAGTTTTCATTCTCTCTTATAGACGTATAGGTGGACACCGTGGACTGCCCTGGAAGCACCAAGTTGTTGGAAGTCTGCCTCTAGGGAGGAGTGGTGTGTGTGTGTGTGGGGGGGGGGGGGGGTTAAAGAAAGTACAGGCATACTGATTATAGGACACGTAGAAGAAAAGTCCACCTGAATGTTAAGCAGATTCCCAGCATACCTCAGACTTCACTTGTGATCTGTTACAGCATACCGTTATGCCTCTTGAAGGCCGTGTTCCATGGAGCCCTGTTGTGCGAGATCCTGGTAGGGGTGAAAAGCACCGCACATCAGTCCAATGCATGACAGAACGTAAAGCAAGCCATGGCAGGTGCATGGCAGTTCGACGGCTGACACTTACAGGTGCACGCACACATGCGTGTAATGGAAGAAGTACTGAGGCTACTATGAACCTCGAGTACTGTACTGACCACGCGCAGAAGTCTGTTCTTAAACTGTGACAGACGGTGAGATGAGTCATCTGCATTTACCAACCGGTGTTGCTATTTTCGCTTCCATTCAGTATGTGAATATTGTGCAAGTGGGAAACAATTGGCATTTTTAGAGACGCATATCTACAAAGGTTAGGGAATTAAGCCACTTGGTAGCGTCTCTATCTCACTGCTGGTGAGGTGACACCTTTTTCATCTGAGTGGCTAGGGAGGAGGCACAGTTGAGCTGGACAGCAAGAGAAGGGTGTGGCGTAGTTTCCTCCCTGTGATGTATTCCACAGGGAGTGACTTCACATTCTAGATATCTTTCCTAGCCAAATCAAAGGGTGGTATTTACTTTGGTAGTGTTGGCTAGCCTTGCCTGACTGGTGCAACTGCCCCGTACTGGAAGCTAGCCAGTGTGCCCTTGGCTTTAAATCGAAGGTGTGTAAAATAGCCTGAAGGAGGAGGAGGCACCCAGAAAAGACACAGCCCAGCCAGGGCACACTAAAGTCAGAAGTACCAGAACCGTGGGATGATTAATCCCTTTGTTGAAAAAGAAAGAGAAGAAGGACTGTCTGGGAATGACTTTCGGCTTCCGATCCTGACTTGCACTGCCCGTCATATCCATCCGTTTTATGGCCTCACATAAAAGTGTAACATTAATCCTGTCACGCGTGTTGTGCATGTATGGAGGGTAAAACGGTTTGGGTGAAAAGGTGGCACAATGTTGTGCATAAAGGGTAGATAGTGCGCAGGTTTATTCGCAACAAGTCACTATTACACCATTTTGATTCTACAGAAAGAAGAGTGATGCACACGGGTGGGGGTGAATGACCGACATTTAAGCGTTGGATTAAGGCGTACTATGCCGGAGACAGGTCCGTTTGGATTTATCGCGAAAACCAAAGATCATGGAAGGGGAAGTAAGCATTGTTGGGGCTTCTGGGTGCACGCCATGTCAGTGCTCAGCAAAGCAGGCCCTTTCCACGTGATTTTTAAAAAATATTTGAAATGGCTTTGTTACCAACCGAACCCTGGAGTTGCGATGAAAGTAACACTGTCAAAGCTGACTCTTCGCCCTTGCTAGTCTGCGCACTGCTCATTTGGAGGGGGTCGGGAAGCCTGCACATTTGACTGGCATGCCGCCGCAGTGCCTTGACACTGCTCCGGAGCTTGCGGTGGCGCTGGCGAGTAATCAAGGAGGGCGAGGCTTGTAGTGTTAGCCCGGGCGTCAGGCGTGAGTCGTGCCAGTGTTGAAAACTACATTATCGACGCTCCTCGCACATGCGTTAGATAGCCATCAACAGCGCGAAGCGCGTGAGCCAAAAAAAAGAGTCCAAATTCACCCAGCCAATCCCGACGACAAACAAGCATTTGCAATGCAATACGACTCGCATTTACGCGAGACGTATTGCATTGGAAATGGGAGTGCGGGCGTCCTAGAGGGCACGAACGGGAGTGGGGAGGGGTGAGGGGGGGGCGAAAAGTCACGGACTGCGGGAGGGGGTGGGGGGGGGACACAGGGCAGAAAATAGTGTTGGAGTAAAGGGGCCAATAGCCAGGGAAGGATACAAATGACAACATGGCTATCAGGAGGAGGGACTAACAAGCTTAAAACCAATCAGAAGGCAGCATTTAGGATCTAAGCCAATGGGCGGAGAGTGGACGGAGCTTCCAGAAAGCTTCCACGCTATAGTGTATACTGCATGCCTCGCAAAGCGAGCAGCGCATGCGCTGCAACGCTAGGCGAGACCTAAACAATAAATAAATAAAATAGAGCGAAGGTGGTCCAAGTTACTTGATCTGCACAGTCTAATCAATGCTTAATTTGAAAAGAATAATAATTGACAGGGCCCTTCTCGGGAGGTTACTGCAGCTTGCATCATCCATTACCCCTGCCAGCTCTGCCAATAACCGTACCAACGCAACTACTAACCACTGCACTCCTAAAAGTGTGTCAATCCAGACCATGCAAGGCCATCCAAAGCTATAACAATGGTGAGAGCGGCAGGTATTAGTCATTTTGTAATGTATGTTGACCTATTAAACACTGTTGTTGTGCTCATATCACAATTAGACAGACAGCGCCATCATGTGGTGGTCTGTCGCTAGAGGCGGTGCTGACATTTAAGTGCTGGTGCTGAGCACTGGAAACCACTGGCTCAAATTAAGCACTGAGTGTAGTATCACACAGAAGGTGCAGGGCCACATGCTAACTGTTTTTGGTCTTTGGTATTTTTCCTTACTTTTATCATTGTTTTTCTGTCTGGCGTATGGCCAAGACATTTTGATTTTATGAATATATACTACATACTATAGTATACTATATAATATAATATATGCACAGGGCTTTCAGCTCGACTTCTTCATCCATTGGTCTAATGCTGTGTGTTTCCACCACTACAGCATACAGCATAGCGTAATGGGTTAGCCCACTTCAACTATTGGCCAACTTCCCTAGAGTGAAAGCATCCTGCTCTTTCACAGCAGCATATCTGTACACAAAGCAGTTCCCTTCAGGCCCAGGGACTATCAAAGCAATATGTGCTTTTTTGAAACCAAATCATATTTTTGCTTTTAACCAATGTTGTTTTCATATTGTCAAGGGTCCAGCAGATGCCCTCGCAATAATGTTTTACAAAAAACATGGAAAAAATAAAACAAGCATTGACAAAGCCAAAAGGCTGGCAGCCAAAGCCCGACCTGTTGGCTTTGCCAGTGCTTATCTGTAACTGCATTTTGACACAGCACAACATTGTACAGCCCCACTTCTACATGTTGTTATACCTACAGTTACAACAATGCAGTGCAATTGTTTGCAGAATAAAAATCAAGAAACATCAGGAAATATATGTTTTGAATACTACATGGTAGCTCTAAAAATAAATTTGCAGATTACTCTTAAAAACTGCACTGTGGTGTTTTACCTGATCTTCATCAAACAGAACACCACGTTGCTTGTTTATCCTTCTCATTAGGTCGCCTCCATCACAATATTCCATCACAATAAATAGTTTGTTCCTCTCTGTAAGAAAATTGGGAAATATTATATGGTATTACATAGGCTAATTGCTTCAATCTTTAAACAAGCCATTTAAAGTTCCTGTAATCAAGTGCAAAAAAGAATCCTTGGTATCTTCTGAAAGAACCATAAAAAAACACACTGATGCTGACACCAGACAGCTGTACCTGACGTCAGTTACTCAGCATGGTAGAAACGTTGTTAGCTTTCGCCTGAGACAGTGCATGCTTTGTCGGCGAAGTCTTTTGTAAACAAAAAAAATACGCTTAAATGGGTTTAGAGCCCTGCCAGTACTTACCATTGGTTGGCTCCGACGTCACTCTTGTTTCCTTGCTTCTTATTGGTCACCTCCACCTCCTGCTTCCTCCTGGGGCTTAAGTATTTGTCCCTGCCATGGACCAAATACAGCTACCTGTCTGCGGCCAGTGTCCTTTCACTGGCCGTGCACTCCTGCAAGTACTTAATATATTTTTTTACTATTTGCCCTGCACTCTATAGGAGTGCATATGTCTGCAGTCCATCTGACTTCCCCTCCCCTCCCTTGTGTTGCTCGTCCCCCCACACTCCTTCTGTTGTCTGTTGATTGTCCTCCCTCCCTCTGTTTCCCCCTTTTCCCCCACATCTCCCTCATGTTGCGTACCTGCTGTCCTTGTTGCTGCTCCCTACCTTCTCCCTTTGATCTCCTTCATGTTGATTTTACCCCGTCCTCCTCCAGCTGTCGATTGTTGCTGTTCCCTCCCTCCTCCTTCCGCCCTTGTGATGCTTCTTCCTCTCGTCCCGCTGTCCATTGTTGCTGCTGCCTCCCTCCTTTCGAGCACCTCCATTGTGTTGCTTGTCCCCCTCCCATACTTTTTTAGAAATATGGCACACCAGCGCGGGCTCATGTGCAACATGGCTTAAAGAAAAAAAAGGTCAACACTGGGCGTGTCATAGCACTTTTTTCCACGTTATGCCATGAAGAGGAATAGAGTTTTGCCCAATAGAGAGACATATTCAAACCTGTCTACGTGGGCAGGGTACTAATAATCTTGGTACATTTTATGACCAACAACAGATGCAGTGATGTCAGTTCATAGTCATTCAACCATTCCAGGAAGAAAGACGAGAAGCTAAGATGGCCTATGAAGGGTACTTCCATCTCAGGTGTACGTATAGACGTGACTAGGCACCCCTGCCCCACCACTGAGCATCACTAATGCATGATTGCATGGAGTCATCACCGGACCAAACAAGATGACTAAATGAGTTAAACACTCACCACCGATATTTATGGTGATGTGTAGATCACTAGAGCAAAACCAATTCTAGCTTTCATTCTTCCGAAGTCGGTACTTTGAGTACCATTGTATTGGGTAATAACAACATCTGTAATTTAGAGTGTATGTAAATGACAGAAATGGGTTACACAGTACTGTATAAAATCAAGTTATTATTTATTGGGCAAAAGCCAGAGAGCTCCTCCTGATGTAATAAGCTTTTTAAAGACCCAACATAATATGCACCGAGAGCAGAAGCAGGATGTCTTATAGGGAAATGTGGGATATGCTGTTCTGGATACTCAGTCATGTCTCCTATATTATTACGAAGGCTGGCTGCCGCTATACAGTGCCAGGGGTCTGTGCATTGTGCATATGGATGGTCTGGTATGGTAGAAGTGGGCTTGTGGCCCTATTCACTGCATGAGGGTCTGTAAAGAATGACTATGAACCGTTTCCTCATCATCATCATAGTCACTGATTTATAAGGTGCCCAAGACTGCAAAGGCATCAAAGCCCTATGTAAAGCCTGGCTTCAGGGTATGATTACTCACATAGATAAGCCTATAAGGCGTCTCTAAATGGTAAATGCTGATTGACTTGTTTGAATCTTCAGTCAGAAGCAAGGCCTGCGGCCCTACTCACTGCCACTGAACAGTGTACATATGGATTGTTTCTTATAATAGAAGCAGTGCATGCTGTCCCTATATACCACCTGGGAGCCTGCACAATGCTTGGGGACTGTTTCCTATAACTTAAGTATGACATGCTGTCACTATAGACTGTCCGTACAGTCTGTACTGTGTCAGTTGGGCCTGCCTCCTATGTGTTCGACCATGTCATAGCACTTTTTTCTTTACCTTAAGTCATGTTGCACAGCAGCCCGTGCTGCTGTGCAACATGTATGAAAAACAAACTGACAAAGACAATAGATCCTGCATAGGCGAAACCTACTGGCTTTGCCAAAGCTTGTTCTATATCCAGTCTGGTGCCTGGGAAAGAAGAATGAATCAGCAGGAGCTAATATCTATGGTAACGAAGGTACTCTAGATGTAAAAGAGCATATGTAGTGCCAACTTGTGTTACTTCCTCAAGTCTGTCCAGGACACCATCATTCATCCTTCTCACTCATCATTCCACACCCTCCCTCCTTCAAGCATCATAACTCACTGCTCATGCCTTGGTCCTCATCCCTCATTCATCCTTCGTCAGCCTTCCATTATTACTTGGCATATCTCACACCATAATTTTCAGACTCCTCCTTAATATTCCATCTCACTTCGCACTCCTCGTCCTCACTTGACACTTGAAGACAAATTAGATTATGAAATGTACGGTCTGGCCTCCATTTTAGGACATCACGATTACTTACTCCTCATTCCTCCTCACAACTCTTCCCACACTACTCCCTCTTCACTTCTCATTCCTCTCACCACTTCTCCTCAACCTCCTCCTGGTTGAATTACAAAATGAAATAAAGCAATCACAGACAGAACTCGGTGAGAATTTTTGGTCTGGTGTCTCCACCTTTTGTTTTGGTGCCGGCAGAACACTGGCTCGTGTGAAACAAGGTGCTTGCCGGGACAGTTGGCAGGACAGCTCAAAAGAGGACAGAGACCTCCTGGGGTTGTAAGAACAGAAGAAAATCTGTAAACGGCTCTACATCCTTTTCAAACCCCCTGTGTGATGTCAGCAAGTAAGGAACCGGTTGAGGGAGACAACATGGCAGTTCTCACAAACTGGAGGCGGCTCTTGTAGTCTCTGTGGGAGATTGCTATAAAGTGACAAAAAATGTAATGAACTGCAACTGAGGCTCCTCTGGCAAGCCATAAGGAACATGAAGGAGACTAAAACAAGGTACAGAGGGTCAAGAGTAAATTGACAGCATTAGAAGAAGAAATGGAAAGCAGCACAGAGCATCTTTTAGGGCATTTGGAACTAAGGCACACGTTCTGCAATGTAAATGAGAATAAAGGAGGTGTGCCAAGACTATCTGAACAATGCTGCTAAGATGTACGCTTTTGGCATGGCTGTTGTGTTGGAAGACACCACCTTAAAGAAGTTTATGGAGGGGCTGCTGACTAAGCTTCATTTTCCTTACATAAGTGAACGGCCTATTGTACTCAGAGCTTTCAGCATCTCACCTAGAGAGGAATCCCAGGAGGAAATCGGCACAGTGATGATAAATCCCACAGAATTCTACAGAAAAAGCCGTGCATTCTGAAAGCAGGAGCCCTATAAAGAATTTTGTGAAATAACGGTAACAGAATCCCTCTCTTTCCAAACCTCTGTCCAAAAGGATGCTGAAAACATCAGATCTGCAGCCTGCACAAAATACCCTGCAAGCGATTGACATTCAAATAACCATGCGACAACAAAACAAATGTATTTGTCCTAACAGAAAGATATGACTCAATATCCACTGATGTTTCCATATTATCCCTTCTTAAAATTGAGATGCACTTTTTCATTGTCAAATTTGCGGGTATGTGTCTCTACTATTTGAGGTGATAGGAAAAGGAACATTTGGGGCTTGTGGTTTGTGCTATTTAATGTGCCATGAAAAGGAGTAGGTGCAGTAACATTTTTAGATCGAGCCTGAGCCAGCGCGCAAGCGCTGCTCTGGCGATCTGCTGTAGGTAGAGTACGGAGGAGAAGCCCCGCCCACATTTTTCATTGGCTTGTGTCTTTGCACTTCATAAATGCTGGTGTTTGATTCCTTAATAGGCTTGTTAGTCCCTCCTTAGTACGGCCATGTCGTCGTTTGTATCCTTCCATGGCTACTGGCCCCTTTACTTGGTTGTTACACGGTACGTGTACTCTTTTTTTAGTTTCCTGTTGAGCTTTACTTTGTTCCCGTCCCCCTCCCATTGTCCGTGTTCTCAATCCTCCCGCCCCCTCCCGTTGTCCGCGTTCCCTGTGTTCACGCCCCCCTCCCATTGTCCGCGTTTTCCATCCTCCCGCCCCCCTCCCGTTGTCCATGTTCTCCAAATAGATATGCAAACTACAACGCACACAATCCCATTCTCCATATTCACTTTCTTCCCACCCCCTCCCGTTGTCTGTGTTAACTTTGTTCCCGCCCCCTCCCGTTATCCATATTCACTTTCTTCCCACCCCCCTCCCATTGTCTGTGTTAACTTTGTTCCCGCCCCCTCCAGTTCTCCATATTCACTTTCTTCCCACCCCCCTCCCGTTGTCTGTGTTAACTTTGTTCCCGCCCCGCCCGTTCTCCATATTCACTTTCTTCCCGGCCCCTCCCGTTGTCCATGTTAACTTTCTTCCCTCCCCAGCAGCGGGAGTCCTTGTGGCGAGGTGCGACCCATATGAAGAGTAACGTCGCAAAGTTGGTGAGTAGTGCCTCGTGAGGTATCACTCTGCAGAACCGTGTTCTTTTAAATCTTATTAATTGCGCTAGCGCGCTGCAGTGGTGCCTGTCCGACTATCTGCGTTTTACTAGGATTTAGCCTACCCTTCACCGATCTCACCGCCCGCTCCCAGCGCAACACATAACAAGCCTCCTCCCCGCCACCTCACTTCAGGCTCTTCGTACTGACGCACCCAACACCGAGCAAGGCCTCTCTCTCGTGCCATACTACTGATTTGGGCATCAGGCAGGTGTGCTCTTGGCCTACAAGGCTGGTTTATGAAGTCCCTGCTCTGTACTGCTTGCTTTTGTTTCCCATCACACAACAGCGCTGAATGGGCCGTTTTCATTGCTGTTTTCGCCTCAGGGTGTTTTTTGTTCATGCAGTGGTGGCTTGTTGTTTACACAATTGCCCAGACTGAAGTTGGCTCTGCTGCTGGGCCCTTACCGCCTGGCCCCCCCGGCTGCTCCCACGGAGGCTCGTGCTCAGGCGCCCTCAGCAGTTTCAGACCCTGTTGCCAGTTGAAGGGGAGTTACTTCTTGAGCCCCCTCAAAAAGGCGGCTTCACCAGCCCGGCTCAATGGATTACGGCTCTCCCCTCACCCTCTCTGCACCATGCCTCAGACAGAAGATCACTGCGTCTTACTGTGATTATTAGCATCCTAGAAACGGTCTGATTACATTACTCACAGGTGAAAGCAGCTCTTTTTGGAAGGTTAATCTGACCACACATTAGTATTAAAAGAAAACTTTCAGCATTTCTACGTAGAGTAACCAGACATTATGGGAGGCCTGATTGGACCTTGAATGAACTGACATTTCTAAAGTGCTGGAGTAAGCATAACCTGATTTCTGCAGAGAACATCCTATGTATTTATTTTGTTGTTACATTAATTTGTAGCTGATGGAAAGCTTCTTGGTGCTTGCGAGTGTGCAAAGACATCTGGCAGGCTGGTCAGCTTGAGAGTGCAGAGGAACACACCTAAATTAGAGCACATTTCCACACTGATTCACCACAGCTGCCAAGGTTTCAGATTGCTAACTGTGGCGTTTTCATAATTTCACTCTAATTATGAGTGACATTCACGCAATCTGACTCTGCTTAGTTTTCAGTAGTCTGCTGTTAGCGCACTTTAGTTCAGTGACTTTCTTAGAGTTTCTCGTTGCTCAAATGGGTGTAATTTCTGATATTTATGTTTCCCTTGTCTTCATTGCTTGATTTTGCTTGCGAAAAAGTGTCACTCATAGTCATTGAAATGTCACTCATAATTACACTTAAATTATGAAAATGTGACCCATAGTAATCTGAAACCTTGGCAGCTATGCCCCTCCCGTTCTCCATATGGCTCGGTTCCAGGCCCACAATCAGCCACAGAGGTGAGTGTGTCCGGCTCCATCTATTCAATAGGCTGGCTCATTAAGCCGCCTGACCTCCCGGGTATGATATAGGACATATTATGCTGCCACCCGTACTTTTATTTTGACAAACCGGAGGCGAGGTTCGGGTCCTAGGCCGGATTAGGCTGTCGGTGCCTAGGCCAGAGACGAGTACCCCTCTGTGCCAAATAATTCCGCCCTTTCGCTCTCGCAAACGGATATGATTATTCGTATGGTCGCGTACCGGTAGAGTGTGATTTGGTGAAGGGCTATGTTGTTTGAAACTGGGGTAAGGAAGGGTGAGGGTACCTGTATGGAAACCGACTCTGGGCATCATGGGATTTGTAGTCTGACCTCAAGTACCTTTTTAAACAGTGGGCAGTAAAAAAACCTGACAATTTTTGCTTGCGTATTTACTAAGTCCTCATTGGTTACTCAATACTTTTAGATCATTATAATCGTGGGAAAGCAAGACCAGATGTTTCCTATTGAGAGTAGATCCCAGAACTTCCGCATCACACAAGTGCAAAGTAGAAACTGGATCACGTTTTGTCCACAGGATGTTTCATATGGGGGTGATTAAACGTTGTGTTTGTTTTTATACATAGGGCGAACTACTAGTATTTATTTGTCTTGTAAACGGCACAGAAGCAACACTACTTCCGGGTTGCTACTTAATATTCATGTCTATTTTACGTGCATTTTTGTGCATGTGGAAATAGGACGGGTGTCACTGGATGGGTGGGCACTAGACCACAACCGTGCAGATGCAGAGCTGAATGTTATTTCTTGTCGATTGAGCATCTTTGCTAATACATAATGTCTTTTCTAAGTATGGTAACTAAAAACTAAAATAAACCTGATCCCAATTAAGGATCAGTATAGATTTTATGGCACAAGCGAATTGGACTGTCAGCTTTTGAGTGTCTTTTTACACATGCGTTGACATCAGTATTGTTCACTTGTACTTTTGTGACCTGGTGAGTAATCGACTAGCAGCTTTTTATCGGCCTTTTACGTTTAAATCTAGCTGCATATTTTTAATGTGGGTATGAAAATGGTTTGCGCCTATTGACACTTATGCATCGGGCATATACAGTACTTAATGCATGATGTAGTGGCCCTATTTATTTCTTATGTTGCAGTGGGGAATTGAAGTCCCATTTCCACGGGGCGCACACGATCATCTGCTCTTAGACTAGGGCCCTAATTCTACCACTAGTAGTGGTACATTGGTAGGGCAACAATATGCCAGTGGACTAATGCGGACAACATGCTGCACAGCACCCATTCTGCCCTACAATATACCTTAAAAACATTAGCAAAGCCAATATCTCCAGCTAAACACTTATAGGGCCCCAAAAGCGAGACTTATTGGCCATGCCAATGCTTGTTTTTAGCAGGTGGCAGTGTGTGCTTCAACGACATCTCCTTAATTGCCTATTGTAAGTTCGTTCAAAAACGATTTGATTCCAAAAGGTTGGTTTATGTTGATTTAAAAACTATACATTGTCATGGGGTAATTTACAACTCTGGTGTCTTTGCAAAGCATCATGAGCATTATTACAAAACCCCAAATAAATAAATACATGTAAAATATAATTTTCAGTCATTACACATGAATGTGAGCTGACACCACCAGGCTCAAAGAATGAACTCTGTGATGATTTTGTTATTATGCTATTAAAAAAAGTAAATACTTTATGGAAATGCAACGGTGCTGAGCAGGACAGGGGATGGGGAGGGGCCCTGCTAGGAAAGAGGTCATTCTTTGAGACTGATGATGTCAGCTCACACGACTGTGGTCTAAAGTTGGGGCTGCTGACTTTGGAGGGGGGATCCCACCTTGCTTTAGTGAGATAGGAAGGTATTAATGGGACAGTTTTCAATGTTATATGTATAATGTAAATATTGTTGTCATCTATCAAACAGAACCTTCCCGTAGGTTAACTGATCTATTTGTCACCACAATCCGACTTTAAAAAGTCGGTATTTACTAATGTAGGACAATCAGGATTCTGGAAGAGAAGGCGTCTAGAACTGTTTTAATCCAAGGTCTAGAAAGACAGACCTAAATGGAATGCAACGTGAAGTTTTATATTCTAAAAATCCTGCGCGTCTCTGCCAAGACAAAGGATTCCCAAATCGATTTCAGAGAGCTCCAAGGGCCTATGCAGCGGAGTGTTCTGCATCACTGCAAGAACATGCTCAATGAGCACTCGGACCTTCATCTAGGAATTTGTTATTTTAAGTCCTCTTCTTCCACGTTCTCCGTTTGCCCTCATTAATCATGATTGTGCCTCTGCTGAAGTTGATTTTGTGAACTTCCTTTGTGTCAGCTAAGCTCTACTAGAGAAGTCATTACAGCGATAACGTGCTAAACTTTATAATTTCTATTACTTACTTAAGAACAGCTCAGGAGCTTTAGCTGACTTGCCTCTGGCAGTCCTTTCGATCAAAACTGCATCGAGATTTTCTATGAACCCCATAGAAAATACAGGCGCTCTCTCATATAACATAAACTGTGCATAATAAGTTGTTTATGAGAGTGTTGTTGATACCTGAGCTTTTACCTTTGAGGGAATACATCTGGCACAATCCAGGCCCCAACACTGATAGAGAGGCCCTAAACCTTTATTACTTTACCTGGGCTGGAGGTCACCACCAGAGATATCCATTGACCCTAGAGAATTTGACCGCTGTGACAGTCTCACTGGACAACAGCTGTATCTCCATTTTTCTCACCATCAGATTGACATGTGGTTCTATGTAGATCGCAAGGCCATCAGCACCAGTGGCCTCTAGAACAACAAAGCTAGGTGTATTTGCGAGGTAAGAAGCTAGACACTGCTTACGTGATTGAACTGTGACTGGGAGAAGTGAAATCATAGTCACTTGGTGCCTAGGACATTGTTTAAAAACGAAAGGTTCTGTGACTAAATTAAGTGTTGGTTTTATTGAATGATGACAAACTTAGGGCACAGAGTGTGTCTCCAACATTTTGGAAGTGTGCTTTGGCTCTGGTGAGGTCCCCTTGAGTGCCAAGGACAAGATGGTCTTGTCCTCAGCACTATTCGAGATGGCTGCACTGAGGAACAAGGCCAACTCGACCTTAGCTCCTGAGTGGGTACTACAGCTCTCGTTAGTCAATCATCCAGATAAGGATACATAATAGTCTCCTGGTAATGTAAGTTATTCTTATTGGAAACTGACACTGAAACGAAGGCTCATGTACCGATGGCAAGGGTGACTGCTATGATGATCTTGAGAAATGTCTGATGGGAAAGTGTCAGGAGCTGTTTGGTGTGTCCAACTGGTATTTTGTGTTTGCACAGCGCAAGCCTGAATTGGAAGTGAAGCCGTACGGTACATTGAGGGGTAAGAAGATGATTCAGGGGGAAGTGTAGGTCGACAAGTGGTGAATGTTTTAAAACATTTATTGAAATTCTGACATCTGTTCAAACATCAAAGAGTTATAATCATAATTTTCCTTATGTTCCATAAGCCCCAAGCATAAAGAGCCATAACTGTGCATGTGTATTAGTGTTCAAGATTGCTCTAAAAGACCCCACTGTGAACGGGGACTAGGCTTAAAGAAATTGGGAAGTTGAGAGGCTTCGGGGCAAGGAACCTCATTGGGATTTCTAAGCTTGGTGGCCTCCTTGAAGGCG
This sequence comes from Calotriton arnoldi, assembly GCA_963921515.1. Lineage (NCBI taxonomy): Eukaryota > Metazoa > Chordata > Amphibia > Caudata > Salamandridae > Calotriton > Calotriton arnoldi. Next base: position 2,038,175 of record CAWUFW010000549.1, read on the forward strand.
GTGGTTTTATGCCCTTCAGCTCCCTTCAGTGTAGCTCCCTTCAGTGTGATTACCAACTCAGTGTCACGCAGTATTTCAAATACATGCAGCTCAGACATGCATGGAAGGCAGAAGGACTGGACGCTCAAGAACTACCCGAATATGCACCACTCAAGGGTAGGCTGCTCCTGGGTGAAATAGAGAAAAAGGCAGTTTCTTATACTTACTGAACGATAAAAAACAACATGCCAAACTCCCTGATGAAATTGAGGGCAAAATGGGAAAACAAACTAGGAGACATAAATTATACAGATTGGGAAGCGGCATTAATGCGGCCAAGAGAAGTGGCGATAAAATAATGCCTGAGGCTTATACAATTTAAGATCCTACACCGGTTCTACTATTATCGAGCTCGTCTGCATAAGTTTGGGAGAGCAGACTCCCCGAATGCCTGAGATGTAGGGCAGAAAGGGGGTCCTTCCTATGCACGCTCTGGGATTGCCATCACATACAATACTGGTGCAGAATACTGACAGAAGTAGGAAGGATAATGGGAGCAGCCTTTCCATTTTAACAGGGGGGACCGAGGGATGGAGGGGGGATAAAAAAAAAACTGCCACTTACCTTCATTCTGCCCACCGCCACCTCTCCTCCATCCTCTCTGAAGCAGCCTGGAACCAGGTAGTGAAGCACACAGGCTCCTAGAATCCGCTGGCCAATCACAACGCTGCCTTAGCAGCGCTGTGATTGGTCTGAGCGCTGTGGTTCGGCGCTCAGACAGGGGCTGACAGGCTGGGTATGTTCTCCACCCAGGCTGTAGTGTAGCCTGGGTGGAGAACATGCACAGTGCGCATGACGCTTTGGCCTGCCCAAGACAGCCGGCCAAAGCGTCATGCGCACTTTTGTGAGGCGCGGGGAGCCCAGCCCCGCACTGCCCCTTCAACTGCAAGCTGAATACAAAAAGCTAAAGGATAATAACAGAACGTTATTATCATTTTGTTTTTTGTATTCAGCTTGCAGCTGAAGCAGTGGGGCGACGCAACTCCACCATAGTGGAGGAGCCGCCACTACATTTGAACAGAAATACGTTATTCTGGGTATACCCACAGACATAGATGTACCGTGTACCAAGCTCCTTTTTTGTGACTAAGGTATTGTGGTAGCGAAGAGAGATATAGCCAAATACTGGGGGGGCCACCATAGTTCCATCCCTCAGAGAATGGAAGGCTGGAATGGACTTATACATGGCGGCCGAGAAGGTAACATGCAAAACTAGAGGTTGCCCGAGGAAATTTTACAAGATCTGGGGTCCCTGGATAAACTATTATGATCTAGAATTGACAATAATTAGGGGGGAAGCCCCACCTGCCCAGGCTCTACTCCATTGTTACATGGCCCATGGGTACATTGTCGTCTTCTCTAAGTTAGCATGAGCACGCTGCAGACTGTCCGCTGCTTTACGTACATTACTGCACAAGTTTATTTTGCAAATGCCTCTTTTGACATTTTCACACAAGAACCTACCGCTGCTTTCACGCTCTGCAGGTTCCTGGGATTTAGTCTGAACACTGTGAAGAAGGTCGAACTAACAATGCACCTTGTTATTCTGTTCTGGTCAGGCCCTAGCACCTAGACAAAACATACAGATGCAGCTGTTTGGGAAAACGCACTTTTGTCTTATTGGAATACACGGATAGGTAGCACACACTTGGAGAGGGACATTTCCAGTGAGAAGAGTACGACAGCACCTATGATGTAGATCTACCATCTATAGACTGAGGTACGGGGTCTGCAGATAACGCCCAGAGATCTTCTAATATATAATCATCCTAATTCTATGCAAGGGGACGGGGGTTAGGCTACGCTGTCTTTTACAATTAAGGCTCCCTTTATGATTTACGGACTACCTGCTATGCTGACCGTATTTGTGTTATGCATTTTTCTGCTTATTGTGGCACATATACTGCATATTAGAGTACGTTAGTTAAAATAAATATTTTAAACTTGTTTATGTCTCTGTCAGATCTTATTGTGGACAAATACAAGAGTGTGAGCAGAAGGGTGTGTCTTGCAACCGCGATTCCTGAGAGAGTTGGGAGTGTTGTGTTCTGGGGTGTCTAATCACTTGTTCCTCTGTGAGTGAGCAGGAGGGTAAGTGAGACACTGTAGCTAGTCGGTCCTGGGCTCATGGGTACTAAGGTGATAGGAAGGCTCAGTCCCTACATACCTACGCATAGTTCTATGTTTGCGCAGAATCCCTGCAACACCATGATTCGCAATTGCCTATCCCTGTGTGATTGGGGCTAACTAACTGGATATTTCATAGTGCCTGTCTCTGTAATTGTATCAATAATGCTGCAACTTCACCACTCAAATGTTTGTATTGTGTGGGTGCGAGTTCGTATCCTTTTGTTGCTTGTCAATAAAACAAAATAAAATGTTTTTTTCAAAAAAACGATTGTTCTAAAATACAACACCATGGAAAGGAACAGGGCCAAAGAGGTACATCAGCACTGATACACATACTCAACTGTCCATTCAAAATCAAGAGGAAACTAAAGGAAGTCGTTATAGCTGTCAACTTGGAAGCGCAGCAATTTCATCACAAGTAACTTTCGATTAACACAGTTAAACATTTTTAGAAACAGTTGCTTCTTAGCCACAGAGACAAGGGGTTACTCATTCAGTCCATGCTCATCAAACATGAGCTCAATATAAAATGCTTTTGGCCACCAAATATCTTAACACACGAGGTCTTATGAACACCTTCCTTACTTCACCTCAGCAGACAGTATTATGGACATAGTGCACTGTTCTACTGTGCTCCGGGCAAAAAGTGGGACAATTTCCCAGGCAAAAAGTGGGACATTTTCCCAGGCAAAAAGTGGGACAATTTCCTATATCACAACAAATGCCCTTTTTCCCGGTGATAGTATACACCTGCACTGGGAACAGCACTTTAGTGAAAGACGGACCAGCTGTCTGAAGTAACTGGTCCACCTTTCACTATGCAGGTGGCAACGCAGCCTTCATTCAGAAAGGGGGTAGAGATCCCCTGCAGGTAGGTGCAGCAGGAAACTGCTCCTTTCTGCAGAGGGATGTCTGGGACCCTTACTGTGTGGCACATCTGTGCGCAGCTGAAAGTTTATTTGCCTTTGCACCCACGTGACGTCTGTATTCTGGTACTAGTGCAGAGGAGTGTTTCCTGATAGACACCCCTTTGAGATCATGCTGGAGCACAGGTAGTGCTGCAATCTGTGTACAGACAGGCAGGACATGCTAGCATTTACGGTCCCTTCTGCAATACCAAAGTCACCCAGGGGAGAAGAAGCCTGGTGCACACACCCATCGCACCTCCAGGGCGCTTAGTGTAATGTAGTCTGTTTCTAGATAAGTCTGCGTATAAAAGTATAGGCATATAGGTATGCAGATAAATGTTACCATTCACTAAGAAAATGTTGATTGTTACTCTGAGAACACATTTCTATAAGCAATATCTCTAGTAAAATCTACCTCAAATATTTCAAAGTACACAAACCTTCAATAGAGTTGAAAAATGTCACAACATTTGGATGCTTCATCTTAGATAAGAGAATAACTTCTTTATGCGAAGCCTCCTTTTCTTTTAGTGGCATCTACGAGCAAAGGGAAAATGGATAGAAAAAAACTTGAGTCGATCATTACTTTTTTCACTGATCCTACAGAAGACTGAATTTTAATCATGCAACAAAAGTTATTTCATTTTTTGTTTATATTACTTTAATTACATGTTTACAAACAAATAAAGAAAGGGCAAGTAAAGTGGACAATCAGGAAAAAAAATGAACCACAGAGTAGCAGGAAGTTTACATTTAAAAGGCATAGATGTTAATGTTATTTTAAAAGTTTTTCTCGTTGAACTCTGTCTAGGTAAGCAATGATCCAGATAACATTGGAGGGTACGAGTATTGTAATCCCCATTCTTAAAATCAGTTTGAAAATATAACTTTAAAAGGGGAAACAGTGGCTGATGTTTAAACTGTACATGTATAAAACATTTTAAAACTAATTACAGCTTGTATAACACTTCTCAGAATGGTTTAAAACGAAAACTGTACAGTTAACCTACATGCTTACATTGCTGTACGGTTGTGGAAATGACACACATGAAAATTTTAAATTATGCATACTTGGAGACTTTTCCTGCACAAAATGTTCTAGCACTTATATGCTGACTAAGACCAAGTAAGAGATTTATACAGTGGTGGCTGGCATGGCTCGCGGGGGAGGGCGGGGACGGTTGCGGAGGGGGAGTCACGGGGGTGGAGTCGCAGGGATGGGAGTCGCAGGGGGGGAAATCACAGGGGGAATCGCAGGGGGGAGGAGTCAAATATTAAAAATAAAAAAATAAAATAAACTTACCATACCACCAGTTTCCACGTCTCTGCTCCTGATCTCCTCGTCGAACTCGAGAAACAGGAATCACAGCCAAGCCCTACTGACCAATCACAATGCTGCATTGTGATTGCTAAGCACCCAGGCTCCCCTGACCAATCACAACGGTGCAATGTTGTGATTGGTCTGAGCGTCCTGGTTTGATGCTCAGCAAGGCAATGGGGGCCTGGGCATGTTCTCCATGCAGGCTGTAATGCAGCCTGCATAGAGAACAGGGAAAGTCAGCATGACTGTTTTGGGAGGCCCGAGAGGGCCGGCCAAACAGTCATGTGCACTTAGGAGTGGGCAAACCACTCCTCCCATGCCCTGCTCCGAGAGCAGAGCAGCCCCGCCCACCCGCCCACCTGCAAAGCAGCTTAAGCATAAAATGATAATATCTCAAAGTTATTATCATTTTATGTTTCTATTTTGCACTGCTTAAAAGAATTGGGGCCACGCTCCTCCGCCATAGCTGAGAAGCTGTATTTATATGAAAATTGCTTTGACCAAAACAATTAAACACAAAAAACAATATAGTCAAATCCAATCAAATATAGCAGTGGCTTCCTAGCTATCAAGCTATCGTCTGTTTTTAGGAAGCAAAACCAGTAAAGAAAGACCTATAGATTACAAAAAAGTTGCTTAAAAATTCATATAGGTTTCATCTTATCAAGATAGTACTTCAATGTCTTCTCAGCACTTGAGATCAGGAGACGCATTTCTGCTGGAAGGTTGGTTTGGGAAAGAAAACATGTAGCAAAATTGTTTGATTAATGTAAAAGTCCAATATTACCTTGAGAAGAAAGCAGTATAAAATCCTATTGAGTCCTTAAGGGCAATTTATATTGAAGAAAAATTGGGTATGCCTCATAGGCACTTAAAACTTGACTCTTATTCACCCTCCTGACTGATGTAATGGTCACTAGAAACGCACCCTTCCATGACAAATGTTATAAGTCTGAAATATGTATGGGTTAAAAAGGGTGCATCAACCTGGATAGTAGATTTGGTGAACAAGGAGGTGAAGATTTCTTGAGATAAATGAAGGTTCACTTGAAGCCCTCTAGGAATCTTAAATTACAGCTGCATGGTTGAAAGTCCATGGCACATTAAAAAGGTGCTATCCTGCCTCATTATAACAACTCTGTGTGTTTTCTTGTGCAGGAGATCATGTCACAAGTACCCTAAAAGGTGGTCTGCATGTTTTGGATGTTGTTCACCAATATAGTGCTATCCTCTTCTGGGGATAGGGATACACCTAAAGTGGTACTCCTTTTAGCTGATTTATGGTACTAGGAAGGGTACAGACCTTTTTTACCTGTACCCCATGTCAGAACACGGTCTACAGGTTCTATGTTTCTGTCAAGGCTGGGCCCCTCATGCTCCCACAAGAATTTAGGGGGTCATGCATTTGTGTGCAAGTACAAATAGAGATTGGATACCCCAGCAGGTATATAGCCCTTAAGACTGTTAAATGCTGCAAAGGATTGAGTGGTAGGCAAATATACTGTCTCTTCCTTTCCTGCTTGTCCCCTACACTACTCTTCTCTTTCCGCCTGGGCATTCAATGCAAGAGATATTATAAGCTTAAATGGAGTAGAAATGATCCTTTGAGTTCAACCGCTCTAGACCAAGCAAGTCCAGCAGGTCAGCCAGTAGAGTGGGTGCGGCAACACCTGAAAAACGTACAGTAAACAAGTGCATGGGCAGAGCTGTATACCTACACAAAGAGATGAGCTGCATGCCTGTTCCCCACATTCTGTGTCCTGCTCTGTCAGAGAAGGCAAGACCCCTACAACTGCCCCTGACTGCATAGAGGTTGTCAGGTCCCGGTTTACAAAACCAGAGTGATAGAGAGAATGAGGCGAAACTGGCAATCAAAGGATCTCCAGAGCATGGAGACAAAGGTCCCGATTTAGAATTCGGTGGTAATGGTCCTGCCATTAATTTTTTAATGGTTTCACCGCCCGCCTACTTGGCGGTCTGCCCGCTCTATTTAGATGTTGGGGGTCTATGGATGAAAGACCGTCCAAGTGCGTCCGGCTCCACGGGAATCATCACCCGAGTCAATGGCGTCACAGGCAGAAGCGACTGTCGGCGGGAATCCAGCCAAGATTACTTCCGGGCCAATCACGATGTGCCTTTCCGTCAAGGAAACTGTGGCCGGAACACCTCCTACATCGAGTTGACGAAATTGAAAGAACTGAGGTAAAAACTTACCTTTTTAGGATTAAATCAATTTTTATTGAGTTTTTATCACAAAAGAAGAAGACAATACACTCGCCTACAACCAATGGCTGGTGAGGGGCAACAAGTGTAGAAGGAAAGAGAGAGATTGGGGAAGGGGAAAGAGCAGAAGGAGATATTGGGGAGAAGAGAGACTAAGAGGGATAGAACCAACAGGATGCTCGAGTGCAAGTCCCTATCTAGCCATGTTCAGACATCATCGCGGCCCGTTAAAGGATCAAGGCGGTCCAGGGCCATTCACCGTAAAATGAAGTACTCGGAGGTACACTGAGCAAGAGAGCTCTCGAAAGGTATGAGACAGAAATTTCAGGCACGGCCCCCAAGTTTTTTGAAAGGTAGGAATTGTATGGTCCACAATGGAGGTCAACTTCTCCATACTAAGTAGATCCCATAGCTTATACAGCCAGTCTGCGTGAGTGGGTATAGTATCGGTGCCCCATTTAGACAGTAAGACTTGTTTGGCTGCGCATAGTGCCAGGGTAATAGCCCTTCCCCTCCTCGACTTCAATGGGTATGTCAGTGGGTTGGGGAGGACTAACAGGATGTAACTCGGTAATGGGGCAGGTTGGTGGCGAACTTCTTTCCAGTAGTGGTGTAATTTAGGGCAGTGCCAAAGCAAGTGTGTGAAAGTGTGTGAGAGTTCCTGACGCACCACGGTGGCACCAGAATTGATCGTCATACCCCCTCCTCCACCGAGCTACACACTCGGGTGTGAAGTACCAATAGCGAGTAAGCTTAAGAAGAGTTTCCCTGCCAGACGTGCTGCAGGCGGATGTTCCGGTTAGCTGCATAACATCCAACCATCTTTTGTCCGAGAATTTTCGTTCACAGTCCGTCTCCCACCGAGTTTGTGCGGGGGAGGTCATGCCGTCCAAGGCCCCGTGCAAAAATGCGTCGATATCAGAGAAGTGGCGCTTGTCGTCCCGCAAAGACAGGAGCTTCGCTCAAAGGGAGTAAGTGCTCTGCTCGCATGAGGATGCACTTGCGGGAGCGTCAACCAGTCGCAAATCTTAATATAGTGCCAGTACTCTGTATCGGGCAAGCCGAAATCTCATTGCTGCTGTGAGAAATCTAAGAGGCCCGAACGTCGAAGAGGTCCCCGATCCTCTTACAGTTGGCCTCCTGCCAATGGGGGAAGGATGTGCCATGCAACACTGAGGGGAAGTCGGCATTCCCTATAATAAGTGTGAGAGGGGAGAGAGAAGAGGAATGCTGGGCTGGCACACTCAATTTATACCACATTCCAATCGTCGTTCGAGTCACAGGGAGATATATTCCCCCGGTGGTCTATGTTTTCGCAGGAGCCATGGAATTTTCCAAATGTGTATGACTGCCACTGCTTGGTCCAACAGACACCAATGTTTCTCTGTAGTTGTGCGCTGATATTCCACCGGAAAGCGTAGTTGCGCCGCCTGATAGTATCGCAGCAAACATGGGAGGCCCAGCCCCCCTTTTGGCTACAGGCAAATACGAGGAAGCCCTATTCATGCGTGCGCACTTGCCAGCCCAAAAAAAGGTCTCTATGAGCTGTTGCAGTTTTTGCAGACTGTGCGGCGGGGGTAGTAGTGATAACATCTGCATGAGATACAGGATCTTGGGAAGCAGGGACATCTTGACCGCAGCTATTCAGACGATCCATGAAATAGGGCCCCCATGCCAAGATTGAATCATGGAGCGGGCCTCCGCCAGCAGAGCCTCGTAGTTGTTTTGTCTAGCGTGGAAAAAAGTTGGATCCCCAGTGTCGCCCAAGTGAAGGGAAAGAAAGCCACCAGGGAGACCCGCACCACCCGTGGAATATTGAGGGCGAGGGATAGGGACTTGCAGGGGTTTACCCTAAATCCAGAGGCTCCCCAAAACCTTTCAAGGACTTCCAGGAGCAGGGATACTTATTGGCGACGGCTGATGACCGCCAAAAGCACATCATCAGCATAGAGAGCTACTTTGTGAGCTTGCCCCCCCCCCATGTGGATTCCCCCAATATCCGCGCGTCTCCGAAGGCATTCCGTGAAAGGCTCGATGTAAAAAGCAAAGAGGAGCGGCGACAGGGGGCAACCCTGCCACGTTCCTCCAGAAATATTAAAGAGGCGTGACAACTCCCCATTGACTCTGACAGACGCCACAGGTTTTGAGTAGCTGGACCAGTTGCGAAATCGGAGTCCCAAGCCCACTGCCACCGACTGCAGATAGGGCCAATGCATTCGGTCGAATGCTTTTTCAGCATCGATCGAGATAGGTAGAGTAGGGGTCCCGGAAGGTGCTGTCTTGTCAATCAGATGGAGTACTCGCTTTGTATTATCGCCCCGGTATGAAGCCTGACTGGTCGGGTACTATCAATCCAGGCATGTACTGCCCCAGTCGGGTAGCTAAAACCCTTGTGAAGATCTTTACCTCCACATTCAACAAAGAAATGCGTCGATACGAGGCACAGAGGGTGGGGTCTTTACACTGTTTAGGTAGGACCGTTATAGTAGCGGATTTCATTGTGTTATTAATAGAGCCCTGAGACAAGAATGAATTATATAACTTAGTTAACACACTGACCAACTGGGCAGCAAATGTTTTATAAAAGGAGCAGTGAACCCGTCCTGGCCAGACACCCTATCAGGCTTGAGTCTGCCTATGGCTTCCAGAACTTCCTAGACAGTAATGTCTCTGTCCAATAGGGATGCCTCCCTCTCCGGAAGCTTGGTTAAAGGCACCCGTGCCAGGTAGGAACCAACGTCGTTGGGATGAAGTGTGTTGGCAGAATACAGCGTTGAGTAAAAACGGACGAATTCATACGCAATCTCTTCATCACCCTTCGCCACCCGGCCAGAGGAGGTGGAGACCTCTGAAATTTGCTGGCGAGGGGCCTGTGTGTGCAAAATGTGGGTAAGAAGTCGGCCAGCCTTGTTACCCCCATATAATACTTCTGTCTAGTGCAAAGTAACGTGTATTCCGCCGCGTCCATGTCCAGTGCCCTGAGCTACTTCCTCGCCATTGTAAGTTGCCTGCGTGTCTTATCGGGACCAGTCTCTCGCTGACCAGTCTCGAGCGCCACTACCTCAGCCTCTAGCACAGAGAGAAAACATACCTTCTTTATGTTTCCCACTTCCATGACTATCTTGATCCCCATTGTCCAGGTCCTTCCTTTGCTGCTACAACTTGAACACAATGCTAATCAACTCTGTTGTCCCCGGGGTCAAAGATAAGTTGTTTGACACTTGTTATGTTATGTTATGTTTAGATAGCTTGTAGAGCGCACAGCTGCCCCAGCTACGGGGCGTCCCGGCGCTTAGCAAAAAAGAGGCTAAAACTGCGAGTATCCCTCCTAAGAGGAGAGAGGAAGGGCCAGGGAAGACAAGTGGGACAAAAGAAGGGGAACCTAATGAGGGAACAGATGGGTCTTTAGCGCTTTACGAAAGGATAAGTAGTTGTCCATACTCCGGATGTGAGACGGAAGATCATTCCAGAGCTTGGCAGCCAGAACGCGGAACGAGCGACCACCAGTGCGGGCCCTCTTCACCCGTGGTATAGAAACAAAATGTTTGCCAGTAGAGCGCAAATGGCGCGAAGGAGTGTAGATCGAGAGCAGGCCGGATATTATACCAGAGGTGGAGGATTTCAGGATCTTAAAAGCAATGCAGAGAGATTTGAACTCCAGCCGCCTCTCCATTGGCAGCCAGTGTAGCCGTCGAATGGTGCTAGAGGTGGGGCAGCGGCTGGGCATAGCAAGGAGAGTTCTGGCGGCGACATTCTGGACCCTCTGAAGTCTTGAGATCTCGGTCTTATTGACCCCAAGATAGAGCACGCTGGCATAGTCCAGTCTAGATAGGACAGATGCTTGCACAATGGTCTGCCGGATGGAGGGGTCAAAGAAACCCAACATGGGTCTAAGACTACGCAGAATGCCAAGACATGTCGCCGCCACCTTCTTAGTTTGAGCTTGGAAGCTCAGCGCCGAGTCAACCCATACACCCAGATTTTTCACTACCTTTTTTGGAATGGGAGGAGGTCCCAGGGAGGAGGGCCACCAATGCTCGCTCCACAGCTCATGATCCTTCCCGACCAGCAGCACCTCAGTCTTGCTGGCGTTGAGCTGTAGGCAATTGGCAGTCAGCCACTCTGCTACAACCGCCAAGCCACTTTGAAACTTGGCCGCATCATTTTGGCAGTCATTGGAGAGGGCGACTACAAGTTGAGTGTCATCTGCATATGACACAATCGTCAGCCCTCTCCTTTTGGCTAGAGTAGCCAGCGGCTGGACATGTAAGTTAAAAAGTGTAGGGCTTAGCGCAGAGCCCTGTGGGACCCCCTGTTTGATGGAATACACCCTAGATGAAAAAGGGGGAGCCGAGACTTGGAAAGACCTGTCTGAGAGAAAAGAAGTACGCCATGTCAGGGCAGCGCCTGCAATGCCGGCCTCCTTCAGTCTTTGAATCAGGATCTGATGCGAGACAGTATCAAAAGCGGCACTCAGATCCAATAGGATCAGTGCCGAGGTCCGTCCCTCATCCAAAGCTGCTCTCAGATGTTCAGATACAGCTAGGAGGGCTGATTCAGTACTAAGGCCTCGACGGAAGCCACACTGAGAGGAATCCAAAATGTGATTTTCCTCCAAGTAGTTAGACAGAATAGAATTGACATGCGCTTCGGTGATTTTAGAGATCCAAGGCAACAAGGAGATAGGGCGGAAGTTCTCCAGTTTAGTCGGGTCTAACGTTGGCTTCTTTAGAAGTGGCAAGACAACGGCCTGCTTCCATGCCCTGGGGACAATGGCCCTGGCCAGAGACAGGTTAATGACCTGGCCCAGCGGTGTGAGTAAAACAGATAGTAACCTCCTCAGATGTTCCGGCTTCATAGGGTCAGTCGGGGAACCAGATTTAACCTTCCTGCAAAGTGTAGTAAGTGCTTCTTCAGTAATGGGTGAAAAGGTGGCTAATGTATGGGCAGAGGGAGATGGACCCTCGGGATCACTACCCAGAACCGTCGAAGGGAAGGTTTTGTAGATGTTTTCCACCTTGTTTATGAAAAGGTGGCTAGGTCCTCACAGTACTCGTTCGACTTGACTGTGGGTGCCTTTGGTGCCCCAGCGTTTTTTAGGTTAGAAATGATGGAAAAGATCTTCTTGCTGGGGTTCTGACTATTTCTGATCTCCTCCGAAAAATAGGAAGCCCGTGCTTTCTGAACAGCCCTGTGGTATTTTTTTATGGCGGATTGATAATGGCCTTTCAGAGTGATATCGAAATCTCGCCTCCACTCCCGTTCCAGCCGTTTACACGCTTTGCGCATGGTGGAAAGGTTGCCATTATACCAGGGGTTGGACTTGGTACTTCGTCCCTTCGACCATTTGGCCGGGACCATAGCATCCAGCGGAAGCCTTAGCCAGTCGGTGAAGACATCACTGGCCAAGTCAGGCTCGTCTGGCCAGCAGGGCATGCTTGATGAAAGAGAGGTGCAGAGCTGGTTGAAGTTTAATTTATGCCAGGGACGGCGGAAAGTGCAATTCTGATGGGGCCGGCGAGCTGACACCACCCCAAGAAGCTTCATAGAGATCAAATAATGATCCGTCCAGCATAACGGAGTGGGGGTTAAGACAGAGAGACCCGGAAGGTTAGAGAAAACTGGGTCGAGTAAATGGCCCGCAGAGTGAGTAGGACCATGGACCAATTGACGCAGCTGGCAGGCCTCTAGGTCAGTGGAAAGATTAACCGCTTCAGAGTCGTGAGGGTTGTCAAGGTGTAGGTTTAAATCACCAATGACCAGAAAGTTGGCATACCTCACGACCAGAGTGCCTACTAGGTCTGCCAGCGCAATCCTCCCCTCCTTGGAGGGGCCCGGAGGGCGATAAACTATTAGGCCCGTCAAGGTGAAATTAGAGTTGAGAGAGATCCCAAAGCGGCCACACTCACAACCCGCTACATCTTCCTTAACCAGTGTGCAGGTGAAGTGTGATTTACAAACAACTGCCACCCCGCCCCCCCTTGACTCTCGATTGAGGGTACAAATGCTATAGCCTGTGGGAAGTGCCAGACCCGGTTCAACCAACGTGTCGGCTGACAGCCAGGTTTATGTCAGGAAAAGGACATCCGGAGACTCATCTTGAAGTAGGTCGAATACATCTAAATAGTGTTTGACCAATGACCGGCAGTTAAGACTGAGCATTTTAATATTCTGTCCTGAAGCCAGCGATCTTTTAGGAGGGGGTCGCAGGGTAACTTCAGAGTTATAGCCACAATTCCTGCAACAGAAAGGACCCATAGGGATGTTAGGTAGAGGAGAGCAGACCGTGCTCATTGAAGATCTGATAGCCAGGAGGTTATCGCGGGAGTAAGAGTAGAGGTTTCCCTCTAAACTAGCAGAGTGGCTGGCGGCTGGCGGCTGGCGTCGACCTAGCACGGACGGGCGCAGACGGGCTTGCCTTAGGCGCGCCGGCGGCGCGCCCGCTGCGCGGCCGAGCCCCCATCCGCTAGAAATACCCCCTGCCCGGAAATGAGGCCAATTGGAAGTGGGAGGAGCCGCGTCCCTCCGTACAATCGGCACCAAGAGCCGTGACGGACCGGGGACAGCAGAAGCAAAGCCCAGGTGAGCAAATATTTCGGCAAGTTGAGAAGTTAAAACCCACGTTTTAAACTTTAGCAAATAAAATTCCAAAACACAAAGAAACGCAGTGTTCGGAAGCGCAAGTGCTAGGCAGAGGTCAAAGCACACAATAAAACACACACGAGGTGGTACAGTGATTACACAGAAAAACAAAATGCTTAAAAACTTAGGACGGAGCCTCGCGGCAAGCGCCAATTGCAGCTGCGCGGCCGAGCCCCCATCCGCTAGAAATACCCCCTGGCTGGAAATGAGGCCAATTGGAAGTGGGAGGAGCCATTTCCCTCCGTACAATCGGCACCAAGAGCCGTGACGGACCGGGGACAGCGGAAGCAAAGCCCAGGTGAGCAAATATTTCGGCAAGTTGAGAAGTTAAAACCCACGTTTTAAACTTTAGCAAATAAAATTCCAAAACACAAAGAAACGCAGTGTTCGGAAGCGCGAGTGCTAGGCAGAGGTCAAAGCACACAATAAAACACACACGAGGTGGTACAGTGATTACACAGAAAAACAAAATGCTTAAAAACTTAGGACGGAGCCTCGCGGCAAGCGCCAATTGCCAATTGCAGCTTGTCTTACTACGAATCGTGTGTTAACATTTGCTTTAGCCTTGTGTATTTTTACATTGCTCTTACATGCAATTTTGTTCTTATTTGTAATGCATTAGTGTTCATTTTACTACTTATCAAGGTAAAATGAACACACCTGTATTGACAATGACAAATGTATTTTTTTTATTGTGGTGGTTGTGTGTGTTGTGTTTGTGGTGCATGTGGGTATGCATTCAATAATGTGTGTATTATGTGTGTATTATGTGTGCTATGCTATATGTACCAAAAGGGGCATGACATATTGCCACATATATTTTTGAACTAAACACAACCTATATGTGTAATGACACATTATAAAAGTGGTACTTACCACTCTCGACTCCACCAGGGACTCACTCCATCAGGAATCCGCCACTAAGACAACACCAGCACAATGGGGAAATCTAAATCGGCTCAGCGCAAACTGGCCAGCCTGATGGCGACAGAGTACTGTTCGCTAGCAATGGAGTCTGCTGCGTCGACACCGCTACGCAACAGTAAACATTCTGTTGATGCGGACGGCGGTTCAGCCAGCCCACATCTAAATATGGTGGGCGGGACTCCATCAGCTCGACAGAGTACTTGTAACCGACGCCACAGAGGGACGACGGGAGTCCTGCCAAGATCTAAATCAGGCCCAGAGAGAGGGCAGTAGAAACAGGAGGAATAATGGAAGAGGATTCAGCTGCCACATGAAAAGGAAATGACGCAATGGACATGTTAGTTAATACGAGTGGGGAAGAGGACGGAAGATATGCAGAGAAGGAGGAAACGTGGACAAGGTGGAGTGGCATTCAGGCACAAAGGTGGATGACGGACCGGATTAGTGACAGCAAGGAACCAGCAAATGTGATCTGCTGAAGGGATTGCCAGGAGGTCTGAGTTCTGACATCAGCAAGGGGAGGGCCGAGAGAACAGAGATATGCCAAGCGGTGTATCACATCAGAGACTACAAGCTTGTTGGTGCAACCACCTCAGACCAGTTGACTACAGTAAATGGGCGCTGTGTGCCCGGCACCCACAATTCAGGATTAAAAGCATGGTTTAAAGCAAGTGATCAGGAAAAGATGGGTGGCAGTAAAAAATTGTGTACACAAAAGATCTTAAGCATAGGAAGAAGCCAAGGGGACACTTGGATGGCACAGGCATGAAATCACGAAAGAGGGATATCCCACTTATTGGTGAAAGGAGAGTTGCTAATGGGCACAAGGAATTGTTTGGTGCACTACAGGTGAAATACCACTTCCTTAGAGGGACATTCAAGGTGGTGGTGGCATTATCATTGAAGTAGTGTTTCTTTTAAACCTTCAAAAATTAAGTATCTATTTTTTCAGAGGGATTAGCTGCAGACCTGTACTGACAGTGACAATCAGTAGAAAGGGAATAGAGGAAAATGGTGATGAAACCAAAGCCACAAGGAGAGAAGAAAGACTCCAACCTATTGATCACTGGCAAAAAAACTGCGACGTATGAAATTCTTAGGAATTTTAACTTTTGACTGATGTTAAGACAGAAATGAAATAATAAATCTGCCCGAATAACCCTCACAGGATAGGTTCTCTTCATTGGCCGGACAGGCGCTCTTTGGTTTATTCAGAAGTTTTAAGCCAGCTTTAAATCATAGTGGTTAGCTAGCTGGAGCCCACGGCTACCATTTCTGACTTCAAACTGACCACTTTAGATCATTCACTTTTATCTTGAAAGAACTCCAGGACGGAGGAAAAGACTTAACTGCTGGTTCAAACAGACAAAGAGGAGATGAAGAGGAGATAGACTGTTTGGTATGTAGAGAATCTGCATTACTTCAGCCCAGAGCCTTAGTCCAGTTGTCCAGTGCCACTGGCACAAGCAGAATTGTTCTACAAAGACTGCCAAGACATGAGGCCGACAGCTGCTATGCAACCAACCAAGATTATACCAATAAGTTAGCAGTGGGCCTGTGGAGAGTGGGAAGAAATATTTGGGATGAACCATTACTGAAGTGTGTTGCCTGCAGTCTCCCTCCCTTTCTTCCTTTCCTCTTTTAGTGTCCTGAATTTAAGTGTCACAACGGGAAAGTGATGTGCCACACCATTTATCCTGCTATGATGCCAACTGAGGATTTGGGCCAGCACGTCTCAGCACTGGCGGTGTGCCACACCATATCTGCCTGCTGTGATGCCGATTGGTGTGTAAGGAACATGCATGCCTCTGTCTCTGCATTCACAGCCACGTGGGATCAGAGTGAAGAGGAAGGAACCACTACCTAGCACAACAACAGCCCAAGATGCGCAGTCCCTGTTTGAAGCCAGATAAACAAACTGTGTGCACTTCCTGACAACTGAAGACCGAGTAAGCAGAACTGCAACCTCTAGGAACAATTAGAAAACCGAAGTCTACTATTGGCTTGAAATCCCCTCACAGATTTTGATCATTGTGAGCACCATGCCCAATATTCCTTCTACATAAACTTGATACAAAATATCTGCAGAACCTTAGCAGAGGAATGATAAAAACAATTTAACTTTCATAAATTACTATGCATCTTTCTTAGCATAAATAAAATGTCATCTCTTTAAAAAAAAAAATAACAGTTCCTGAACTATATATTGATTGTGAGAGATGTTCTACCCCACATCACCCTCCAAGAATAACCCTTTACTTGGCAATACAGTGAATTCTCAGACGTTTTTGGCACCTGTGATTCTAGGGACAACTGCAATACTTTTCTGCCTAGTTGATCTTAAGTCCCACGGGCACTGGACAATTGACCTAAAACACAATTAGTGAAAAAAGGCCACTGAATAACATTTACATTTACTTAAATAACCGGTTACAAACTATCTGGTCTCCGCCTTTCGCCGCCGCTATCCCTCCCATGAATGTCGGGGTTCCACAGGGCTCAATTTTGAGCCCAACAGTGTTTAACTTGTATATGGCCCCTCTTGCACTCCTCGCCGAGAAATACGGTGCCAAAATAGTGTCGTTTGCGGACGACACTCAATTGTTGTTCACGTGCGAGAAGGGTGCCGAGTTTAAAGGCAATGTGATCAACACCTGCATCTCAGAGGTATTTTCTTGGCTTAGACTTAACCAACTGAAGTGCAACTCTGAAAAGTCAGAGATTATTTTCTTCGGCTCACGTCCCTGTGATGCATGGCACACATGGTGGCCGCAGGACATGTCTCCCCCCACGTCCTCAGTTACCACCGTGAAAAATGTGGGGGTCAAATTGGATGCTGCTCTCTCTATGAAGGCTCAAGTCCAATCGGTGGCTGGGGCCTGATTTGGGGTGATGAGAATGCTGAGGAACTTTCTCCCCCTGCTCCCAGTCTCTCACAGGAAAACTGTGGTCCAGGCCCTGGTGATCTCGAGACTGGACTATGTGAATTCTTTGTACTTGGGCCTCCCTGATTATTTACTTGGCCGACTGCAGGTGGTCCAGAATGTGGCGGCCAGGGCCATCTTTTTGACAGGACCTAGGACGCACACGACCCATCTTCTGTCAGCCTTACATTGGCTTCCGGTGCAGAAAAGAATCCATTTCAAAGCGCTAGTATTGGTCTTCAAAGCCTCTCATAAGATTGGAGCCCCCTACCTTAGGGCAAGATTTCAACCCTATATACCTCAACGTACCTTGAGGTCCTCTGCTCAGCTCCTGACCTCTACCCCGAAGGTCCTACTCTCCTGGGTAGGGGGAAGATCCTTTCAAGCGGTGGCCTCTCGGCTATGGAATAGCCTACCTCTCTCTCTTAGACAGGTACCGGACCTCCTTTCTTTCAGGAGGAAACTAAAAACATGGCTCTTCCAACATTAGGATCTGTCCGATTTCTGCTGTGGGATGTTGTTCTGTTTGCCGTAACGTGGTTTTTGTCTGCTAGCGCCGGGACACTCTTGGGAGTAGCCGCGCGATGTATAAATACCTAATAACATAACATAACAGCATTAATATCCTGAAAACACATTTATAGAAGGAATAATGTTCATACTGCAGTTACCTGAGAGCAAGGTGGTCGAGGTGACAAATAGTAATCATAATTGCCATGGCAAATCATGTCAAATTACCAGAATTATCAGTCTGTGGTGTTTGAGCTTAATAATTACATTGAGCAGAAGAGGAATTGAGATTAAGAAATCCTTCTGACGAGTCTATCAAAGGGAAATTCCCCTTTTGGTTGGCTTATGGGATCATAGCCTTAATGTCTGAGCATATTGTGTCTCTTGCTGTGGCAAACAAGCCAAGGACTCTTTATCTCTAAACAAAGAATACATCTTTGAGCACCTAACATTCAGAATCAGTTTGAGTTGTTGTAGTAGATGCCTGTTCAGCTAGTACGCCTTGAAGTTCAAAAGGATGGGTGCATGAATTGGTATCATGTGGAAATTCTCTGCTAAAATCCAGTACAAAAGCTTCTGAGACTCCTACTGGAAAACTCTACATCTTGTTCCTCACTTTAGTTCATATAACAGCTTGTCTGGTTGGATCCAAATGCAGCTCAATCATATAAAGGGTAGGAAGAACTTCTGAACTATGTTGACGTCCCTCAGCTGCAGTGTGGTTATGCAAGTTGATTATATTTTTGTGAACTAACTTTCTTGTACTATGTGTTTTGGAATAGCATTGTGGCTTCATACTGTCTGGGAGAAGTACAAATTTGCTCCTCTGATTAACTTCACATAGTGTGAAATATGTATTAGGAGTTGTGTTGAAGCAAAATGTGAAGAATTGTATTTCCTCAATAAAAAGACAATGAAAAGCCACAGATGACAAGATTAGATTTTCATCTCAGTTCTCTGACCTGAGGCTTGTCTGAACCTCAAAATATTCTCACATAGTCTGGCATGCAATGCTGTGGAGACAACAAGTGGGAGAGCCATCTGGCAGTAGGTTAATAGGCTTGCTATAGTTAAACATATTTAGGGAGTACACAAAATACTGCCAAAGGTTTTTTGGCAACTGTTGCATCCAACACTATTCCCAATGATTCCATTATTTTCACTGGAGATATCATGGACTTTTCAAAGTTAAACTAATCCATGAAGAGTCTCTGTCATAATTTTTAAATCCTGAGCCACCTTATGATTCGAGCCTGTGTACCTGTCATGAACGTCTAGCCAGAAGGGAGGCTGCCACACCATCATGCAATTTGAAAATAACCATGGGGGTAGTTGTACGCTGGGGGGGCAGGACTCTGCACTGTTAATGCAGGATGTTGATTTAGAAGCAACAAAATGCTCTGTGTATCGGTATGTGAAAAGACAAGTCCTGTAAATCTTTTGCACACATCAAGTCACCATAATATAATTTAAGGTAGTACCAGGACTCTGAACTTTTTTACTTCATCAATTTGTTTGCAGGTGTCAAACATTGTACAGACTTTGTCTGACCAAAACTAATAAGAGCAAATACCACTGTTCCTCTTATGTTCTCTTTTCTAGAAAAGTAGTTTTGAGAGAGTTGGTATTTCTTTTCATTTTCTGGGTCACCTCGTATGCATGGCATCTAAAGAGCACAGAAGGAGTAAATATAAGGTCCTGCTTTTTCTACAGGACATTTGTATCAACAGCATAAGTTTTAGTTAGGATGAACTCCTAGGACTTCTCCATGGCATAAATGTTGCATGGAAAGCTTCTTTGAAGATTTGAATGAGTTGATAAGCTGATCAGACATAATCATACCGATATGAGGATTTCACTGTAGTCTTCCCTTCAATCATCTAGTATAAAATCTTCAATCAGGTGGTATCTATTCTGTGAACTCATTAAGAGACTTCCCTAGACTGTGTGTGCGTATATAATAGCCAAGAATGCTGTTGAAGTTTCAGCACCCAGGCTAAAGGCTACACTTTATTGCCTAAACGTCCAGGCATCTACTCTTCCACTAATGAGGCACTAATGATGCAGAAAAGATGGTTAAACCTTTTCAAGAGATAGAATATTATTTAGGTGTCAGGTGGAGGTTTCTGCTTTAAGAGTAAAGGGACTTGATCTGGGGATTTGAACTTCTTGTAATATTTTTGTTTAGAATCCTGTATGGAGAACAATGTTAAGAAAGCCTTGATTGTGGTTCCTGTAGACCAGGAGTAAGAGATATTAGAGGCCTCACAAGAGGAATCTATGGTCTTGCATGAAGCTTTGATTGCAATTTCTCAGCAATTACTGATGTTGTAACCTCATAGAGGATAAGTATGTTGTCTACCGCAGAGAGCCTTGATGGGTCCAGCTCTAGGCTTTGTGGGAACTAATGTCCCAATCAGAAGTGATGGCTTTCATGTCCAGGGTCTCAAGCCTTAGTATTCCCCTTGATCTGCTATAACGTTTGTCCTGGAAAGGAGAATTGTCCTTTCAGCAATAACTAACCCTTTGTACCATCTCTTCTTAAACCCATTTTGCTATCAGGCACTCCTGATTAGAAGGCAAAGTAGGCCTTGTAAATGACTGTGTCATGATCACCATGTTTTCAATGTAGAGACCTTTTTTATTTTGATGTGAAAATGTGTGTTATTTAACATGCAACAAGTGAATAACTGTAATTCCAATGACTGAACATTTCTAGTATATTCCTTTGTTCTGAAAATGTGTCATACAGTGGTGACAGTTAAGCTTCTTTAAAAAACATTCATAATAGTTAAATATCTTCGCAATTGTTTAGTTTAGAAATGTTCAAAAAATAGCTTTAAGGGGGCGTGGCTAGCGGCCGTCGGACATGGTCGCTCTCTGAAGCGGCTCCGCAGCCCTCGCCTAAATATCCGACCATCTATCCGTCAGAAACGAGGCAGATCTCCCTTACAATACGGGAACTGCCTCCCAATCGGATTCCGTACATGACCGCTGCTCGATGACCGAGCTGTTCCAGTGCTGAGGCGGTATAATTCTGCTGACCCGGGAAGGGGGTGAGAAAGCTGCGAACGGAGCAGCGTGTGCGGTCGGCACCGCTGGGGAGCGCGACTGAAACGCGGGCAGAGGACCCCGGACTCCGCTGGTGAGGCAGAGACGATCGAGCGCCGCCGCGGGGGGAGGTGCGTGCAACCCACGATCGCGACCTGCGAGAGGCCGGCGTCGGCTGACTGGCGAAGCGGGCTCCCCGGCTCTGCGGCCCTCCCGCTGGGGCGCTGACTCACCCTCGAGGCGACTCCATCCGCCGGCGCAGAGCTGGGAGCGAGACGCCCGGCGGGGGAGGTGGGTGAACACATTTGCTGCGGGAGGCACCTGCTACACTTGAGCCCCCGGCTTTGAGGCCTACCAGTCCCTGCCTCGGCCCCACAAAACGTCACAGCTGCGGGGGAGGTGGCTGATAATGCCCGCTGAGCCGTGAACGGTGTCGGAGGGCTTGCAACCAAGGCACGAGCGGTGGGAGAAGCTGCGGGTGTGTCGGGTGGTCCCGCTCATCGGGGTGCTGTAGAGACCACGGAGGCCTACATGACCAGCTAGACGAGTGCCGGGAGTGGCACTGGGACTTCATCTTGGTTGGTCCCGCTGTCCCCCTCGGCAGAAGTTACGGCGGGGAACCGCACAAGATTCCACCAACTAGCCCATCCTGTCTGCCGGGAACGAGGGGGGATGGACCCACCCCCATGGGCCTGATCTGAGCGTGTCCCGCGGCTTGCTGACTACCTACGAGAGGGATCACTTCTCGCTGGGTGCAACCCATCACGTGCAGGGTGCTGCTGCCGGGCTGGCCCCATCCAACGACTTGAGAGGGGACGCACTCCTTCCTGCTCTGGTTGGCGCACCTGGAACCCTGACAGGCCGACGGGGGATCACCCTTCTCCTCCGTGCAGGCGGCGGATATTACAGGCATGTTTGCCGGATCTCTGGGGGGGTTTCTGGGCGCCCCCTGGCCCCCTTGCCGGCAGCTTGTCAATTATGGCTACTACCAAGGGACTTAAACCTCAGACCCAAAAACAGCTGGCAAAGTTTGCGTGGTCTACCAAGGGAGATGATACAGGAGTGACGGCAGGCGACGACCCCAAGACATCGAAACCTCGTTCCGAGGCAAGGGCCCCCACCCTCGAAGATGTTATGGAGGCAATTGCAGGAGTACGATCATCACTGGAGACCCGAATTGACTCAGTGAACATAGAGGTGACTCTCCTCCGAGCGGATTTTAAAAAATGGACTCGAGAGTTGAGGACGTTGAAATCGCCACAAAAGCTTTGGTATCCGACACCTCTACTCTACAAAGGCATGTCACCCAGCTGCAAGACCAACAGAAAAAGATGGAAGAGCTCCTGGATGATTATGAAGGGAGGGCGAGGCGAAATAATGTTCGCATCCTGGGAGTCCCTGAAAAATCGGAAGGACCGGCCGTGGATCTCTTCGTAGAGGACTTGGTGCTCAATAAACTTCAACCTAAGCGCCTCTCTAGTTATTTTTCCATCGAACGGGCTCACAGAGTCCCTGGCGGACGTCCAAAGCCTGGAGCTCCCCCCAGGCCGATAATTGCAAGAGTCTTTAACTTTCGAGACAGAGACGTTATCTTACAAACAGTAAGAGCCGGCCCTCCAGTAAAGATTGACAATGCTAACATCACCTTCTTCCCGGACTTTACCGTCAAAGTCCAGGCCCAGAGACGCAGCTTTGTGGCGGTGAAGAAAGCTATGCGCGACAAAGATATTAAGTACTCTATGCTATTCCCGGCTAAGCTCCGAGTGGAATCGGAGGGAAAGTCATGGTTCTTTCTCTCTCCTGAGGAGGCTTGGGAATGGCTTGAGGGGTGGCGTAGAGTGGGACGGTCATCGGGAGGAACTCACAACAAAGACCCTAACATTAATCATCATGCTCCTCTGGCGTCCAAAGACCGTCGACGGGAGGAAGACCCTGAGGGGTGACTCCGAGCTGAATGACTGACCATTATATGTTCTCGATGACTCCGCTGGATCTCTTTGGTACCCGGTGAGCTGTAGATAGCGGCCCTTTTCAACTGCTAATCGGAAATCTGTTAACCATGGCTGCGGTGCCATATTCCCGGCTGGGACTGCACCTCAGTATCTTTTTGTTTCTATATCTTGCTGTAGTAAACGGTCATTGATATCAGTAGGTCAGATTAAGGATTGGACTTTACAATATGTACCTAAAATTTATTTTATACACTATGTCGCATTAGGCGAGGGGAGATGGTGGCAAACCAGGCGCCTTCCACATACGATGGGGTGGGCGACAGGCACTCTGCCTTGTTGGGGAGTGGGAAACTGTAATTCCACTGGCAGGGTAGCAGGGAGGGGGGTAAGGGGTGGGGGAGGGGGGATAGATGGGTTGTTTAATGTTATGCTTAGTTTTACACAGAGAAATCAGAGAAATATATTTGCATCCGAGACGAACTCTACAGTGTTCACATCGTCCGTAGGATCGGGAGGCTGGGGCGGGAACCGCCTGGTTGGGGCTTTCATGTTCAATTATTCTCCTGGACGGGTGGGGCAATCCGCGACGCCACGGCTCGCAATCCCTACCCCCTTGGTTTTCTACTACCGCTCGCTATGACAGATTTGAGAGAAACGAAGCTGTCCATACTGACCTGGAACGTTAATGGGTTGGGGAGTAAGATAAAAAGGGGGATCGTCTTGCAATACCTTAAAAGGCAACTTCCAGATCTCATATTGTTGCAAGAAACTCATCTAGTGGGTACTAGCTGCAAGGCCCTTAACAGATGGGGCTATAAACTTTTAGTTCACGCCGGGTTCACGTCCGGCTCTAGGGGTACGGGTATACTCATACGTAAAAACCTTGCCCTCACACCTATTCGTGTGTGGAGTGACCCGCAGGGTCGGTTTGCTGTACTCGAGGCGCTGTGGGAAGGTAAACCACTCAATGTACTCTCTGTATACCTTCCGCCCTCACTAGGTAGAACTGCACTGCAGGATCTGGGTAGAATTCTTGTGGAACTTCCTCAGGGTACACTTATACTTGGGGGGGACTTTAACATGGTAATGGACGAGACGCTGGATAGACACCCCCGTAGACCTTCTCCCAGACGGACCACACACATGGCTGACTTCACCCAGGCACTAGGTCTCACTGACATTTGGCGGGCATTAAACCCCACTACGGCATATTTCACGCACTACTCCAACGCGCACAAAAGCATGTCCCGAATAGATTACTTCGTTACGTCATCCGCAGATATAGGCCTGTTCCAGCATCCCCGCTGCCTCCCGAGAGGTATATCAGACCACTCTCCCCTCACTGTAGACCTCACTTTCCATCGACAATGTACCCAAGGCCTCCTAATCATAAACCCATGGCTCTTGACGATTCCAGACATTAGGGACGACCTTGCCGAACACACGGACTATTATTTCAATGAAAATGTTGGTTCTGTCGACTCCGCCAATACTATTTGGGAGGCCTATAAGACAGTGATTAAGGGGCGTGCACTGGCATTAAAGGTCGGCTATATTAGAAACCAGAATTCTCAATTGACTCAACTAGAAAGTGACTTAATCTGCCTAGAAACGGTGCACAATACCTCACCCACTGTTACTACGGCCCAAGATCTCCGAACTAAACAGACAGAATATAAAGCGCTTGCTCGGAAAAAACTCAGGCTAGACTCCTCCGCACACGTCACAGAGTGTACGAAATGGGTGAGCGCGCCGGGAAAATGCTGGCGTGGCTGGAGCGCAGAGACCAGGCGGCCAGATGGGTCCCCGAACTTATACTTGAGGACGGGACGCAAGTAACTGATCCGCAAGAGGTGGCAGAAGCGTTTGCTGATCACCTAGAGGCGGTATATTCCTCCAAGATCACCACCTCCTCTGATGAGTCACGTCAGCTTTTAGAGGAAATGCCCCTACCCACAATCTCAGGTAGTGACAGAGAGGCCTTAGACGCGGACATAACGGCAGAAGAAATTTGCACAGCCATATTTGCTGTTAACTCCGGGAAGGCAATGGGACCCAACGGAGTTTCCATCGAATTTCTTAAGGGCATGGCCCTTAAAATAGCCCCACATCTCAAGAATATGTATAACGAGAGCCTAGAACAGGGTGTTCTTCCCTTGGATCAGAGACTGGCGTCTATCGCTGTCATACGTAAACCTGGGAAATCGGCGACCAATTGCAGCTCAAATAGACCCATCTCTTTAATAAACTCAGAAGCCAAGGTACTAGCCAAACTTCTGGCGACACGCCTGATCACATTTCTCCCCTCCCTAATCCATGATGATCAATCAGGTTTTATACCGAGCCGTAATACAGCCTTAAACATCCGTCGAGTCCATAACGTATTGAGCCGACAACCTTATCTACAAGAAGACGCGGTTATATTGTCATTGGATGCCGC
Source organism: Calotriton arnoldi (assembly GCA_963921515.1). Classification (NCBI taxonomy): domain Eukaryota; kingdom Metazoa; phylum Chordata; class Amphibia; order Caudata; family Salamandridae; genus Calotriton; species Calotriton arnoldi. Next base: position 2,063,242 of record CAWUFW010000549.1, read on the forward strand.
CATGGCGTTCGATTCAATAGAATGGCCTTATTTATTTGAGGTCCTGGCAAGGTTCGGCTGCGGTCCTCGATTTCGACAGTGGGTGGCATTGTTGTACACCGAACAACTGGCACAAGTTAGAGTAAATAACCATACGTCGCGTACGTTTAGGCTGCGGAGGGGGACTAGACAGGGTTGTCCCCTGTCCCCTCTCCTGTTTGCACTGACTTTGGAGCCACTTGCACACTGGATTAGAAGCGCTGTGTCGATACGAGGCATGCGATGGAGTGAAGATAGAGAGGATAAAATCTCATTATATGCGGACGATATACTGATTTACTTGGCATCCCCAAGAGCTTCCCTTAATAGTCTCCTCAATGTCATAAATAACTTTGGTAAGTACTCTGGGTACACCATAAACTGGTCTAAATCAATACTATATGTTCTACACGGCCCTCCACCCAAACTGCCCCGTGGGTATGAAATAGATGTGACCTCCGAAGGATTTACATACTTGGGAATCTACATTACGTCAGATTCCAAAATATTCTATGAGCGTAATCTTCTAGGCCCCCTCCGGCGGCTGCAAGACGATGTAAAACATTGGAGAACGCTGCCTCTGTCTCTACTGGGACGAGCAGCCTTATTCAATATGCTCGCACTCCCTAGATTTTTATACGTTCTCCAGAATTGCCCATTCCCAATTGCTACACAAAAGGGGATGATGGACGGAACGTTTGAGCCAATCAAACACTCACCCCCAGTCAACTGATCTGGGTTTAATCCATCATCATTCTTTAGCTCACTCCACCACCCCAGTTCAGACATGGCCATATGCAAATCAGTCTGACCCTGTGCCTCATGGGAACAGTCCAGCCCGAACTGCCAAGCCATGTCTTCCCTGGACCGGAAACAAGCATCCTAGGACCGGTTTCTGGCATTTCAGCCGTCATCAGCCAGGCTTGCTTGAATCCAGTGGCAAAGTGAGCAAGGGACCCACGTCTGGGCATACCCCCGCCAACTTAGGGCGACCAAAGCGATACAAAAGGGGATGATGGACGGAACGTTTGAGCCAATCAAACACTCACCCCCAGTCAACTGATCTGGGTTTAATCCATCATCATTCTTTAGCTCACTCCACCACCCCAGTTCAGACATGGCCATATGCAAATCAGTCTGACCCTGTGCCTCATGGGAACAGTCCAGCCCGAACTGCCAAGCCATGTCTTCCCTGGACCGGAAACAAGCATCCTAGGACCGGTTTCTGGCATTTCAGCCGTCATCAGCCAGGCTTGCTTGAATCCAGTGGCAAAGTGAGCAAGGGACCCACGTCTGGGCATACCCCCGCCAACTTAGGGCGACCAAAGCGATACAAAAGGGGATTCCCAATTGCTGACACCTATTTCACAGCTATAGAGGGAGAACTCCGTACTTTGCTATGGGATGGGAAAACGCCTCGCATAGCTTTCCGCAAATTGACAAGGGGGTGGTACGATGGCGGGATCGCCATCCCTGACCTGCGCTTATACTATTGGGCCACACAATTAGTGGCAACAAACCACTGGATCCACGGCTCCCCGTTCAATCCGGCCTTCCACCTGGAGAGCTACCAAACCGGGAGGGAGGGTTATTTGGGTGCCCTCTATAGTAAGACTCGACGGGGCCGATATCTAGGACCTATGTCGCAGACTGTGGCCATTTGGCATCAGGCAACTAAACGACTGGGATGGGCAGACAAACTCACAAAAGCTACACCGCTTTGGTCCACGCAGAGGCTGGGGCTACTCTGCCACCACATGGGCTTTGATAAATGGGACACTATTGGCATTGCGAACATCGGCGATCTGGTACACAAGGGCAAACTCCTCACCTTTAAAGAGCTGCAGATCAAATATAACGTTGCACCGGGGGAAATTTTTCGATACTTGCAGATCAGACATGCACTACAGACCAATATCCCGGACATGTCCTCCTTGCCAGACTCTTCTCCCCTAGAGGACCGTCTACTTTCTGAACCGCTCTTAACAAAAGCTGTCTCTTGTACGTATCGCAAGCTCTGTAATAATTTACCTGATCCCTTACAGATCCTCCGGGACCACTGGCAGGGGGACGTGGGGCCCATAGAGGACGAGGACTGGCAAGCAGCGCTGATGTCCCCTAGGGAGACGGCGATAAATCACCGCTTCCGTCTTATTCAACTGAAAATCCTCCATCGCTCATATCTCTCAGGGGTTCTCCTCGCCAAGATAGGCAGCAGGGCAACCAAGCTCTGTCTTAGAAATTGTGGTCAAGATGGCACCTTTTATCACGTCCTCTGTGACTGCCCCGATATACGCTCTTTATGGAATAATGCGACCCAAAAAATGAGAGACACGTTAGGTAAGCAAATCAATCTGACACCGCGGTTGGGCATCCTGAACATATGGGAGGCCACTGATCTGACGGAAACAGAACAACAATGGGTGGCATTGGGATACCTATTAGTAAAGAGAGCCATTGCGCAGTCCTGGGGCTCCAGCACACGGCCTTTAACAGTGGGGTGGTTGGCGGAAATAGACCGTTGTATGATAGCGGAGAAGGGGGTTTACAAAATGCGGGGTTGCCCCAAGAAATGGGATCGGAAATGGGGGGGATGGAACGAATTTAGAGGCAATATTTGTACGTCACCAACAGATGATATGGCTATGCGCAGGAAAACTACACAGTAAATTCACTGGATGCTTACAATGTATAATATGTGATTATGTATACACTGTACCTTTTTACTGACATGTACCCTGATGTAAACTGATGACTCTGTGCTTTGATTTAATAAAAAGTTTAAATAAAAAAAATAAAAAAATAGCTTTAAGAATACTTGGATGCTGTATGTTTATTACTTAGTTTAAGTGTTATTCCAAGGGTGTTGTAAACACTATGACCACTTACTTTCCAATTCTATTATTTCCATTTGTCTCTCCCGACTCTTCTATTTTCAACACTTGTCTTTTCTGACTTTTCTATTTCTTTCATAGAAAGTGTGACATGCTCCGTAATGCCTTTTCAGATCTTCTATTTCCTTTATACTATGGGTTTAGACTTTTCTATTTTTATTTCAGATTCTACTATTGCTTTTCATGGAAAGTTTTAAGTTTTTTTCATACATGCCTAGAAATGTTGGCATCATGTCCGTCTACTGAGTAATTTGACATGTTATTATTGTTTATAGTCATGGAATCGAGTTTCCGCATTTTTCGTCTTTTTGCTGCTTAGGTGCCTCCTAGTCCCATCATCGTTTTCAAAATATAAGATAAAATCGACAATAAGATACTATAAAAACGCAGGTATCCAACCTTAGTTAGGAGAGGACTTCATGTGGGCGATCAAGATCATGATGGGTATGGCTCCAAGTTCCACCTTAACCGAAGAAGGCTCCGACAATAATCCTGCAAGGCTCTGGCTTCACTGACTAGTGCCTGGTCTATGTTTGTTCTCGAACAGACACAATGGTCTTGCCCTTGTGCCCGGAATAGCAGGCATGCCATTCCAGACAACAGTCTTTCTTGTCCTAAACCAGGTATGCACACCACCTCTGAAACTCGAAGAACAGGCTCATTATTTTCTGATTATGCTAGAACTAGCAGAGCACTTAGAGATAGCACAGTGAGGGTGTTAGGGTTAGAAAATTCAATGACCATGTTACAATTTTCACTATTCATGAACTACTTCACTGCTTTAATTTTTTTCCCCAAAAACTTTTTTTATTGAAATACCATAAAGTATAAAGTCCAGTAATCAAAACAGGGAGTACAAAATGAGCTTTGATTGGACTAAACATGCAAAATCAGACATTCCATTTTCCAATTTTAAAGTAGACCCCCCAAATCCCACCTACCCTATATTCCACTCCCACTAACATTCAGCCTACTCATTCCCCGCTTATTCTTCACTAGTCACAAGGTGTAGTTCCACTATCCTACGCTTCTCCGGTAAGGCAAAGTCATTTTGTCACTCTGCAGTTGTGATATCGAAATGCCTCCCTTCAATTTGATAGCCAAAGTGAGCACAATGATCTGGGGCAACTCAGACCTCGGCCGGCATCTGCTACAAATTCAACCAGATTCTACCAGTGAGTACTGAATGAGCGCCCCATTTCATGGAGTCTCCCCAAGTAAGATTTCCCATGGCTAACAAGGCCCACATCTTGCTCGCCCATTCATGTATTGTGAGTACCTGGGTGATTTCCATGTCAGTGCTAGTAACTGTTAAACTGCTAGCAGCATATTGAAGATTAATCTCCAGTGCACCTTCGTAATGAGTTTATTGCTACAAGTTAAAGTCCTAGTATTACAGTTGCTGGGTCAGGTCTTAAGGGATAGTCCATCACTCCTGTAATGTGGCTTAAGGCTTCTTTCCAAAACAAGCTAATCTGGGGCAAGCCCACCACACATGAATCAAGTCCCCCTCGTGACCACACTCTCTCTACACTGACCGTCAGACTAACCATACATGTGCTTTAATTGTCTTGGTGTGATGTACCACTGCATTATTATTTTGCATTGGGATTCCCTTTGTTGCACACTTCGACATAGGGATAGTCTCATAGTTTTTTGCCAATGTTTTAGTTGTATTGGGCAGGCCACATTTCTGGACCATCATTTCATACATGACTATTCTGGATCTGCAGTTTCGTCCATGAGAAGGGCATAAATATTGAAAATTACACCCTATGGAACAGTGAATGTGGTAACGATTTTCCCTAGTTTGACAGCAGAAAATTAGCTGCCAGCTTATTAGTAGGGGAGAGGGCCCAGTGATGCAGCTGGAAATATCGCAGTCACTCAGCCTCCTGCACTTCAAAGTCTATTTTACACTGCTGGAAATTCTTGACCGAACCCCCTCGGAATAAGTCTCGCAACATCCTACAACCCGCCTCAGACCGCCTCAAGAAGTCCTCCCTCTTCATCCTCGGGGTAAAATCTATGTTGCCTTGCAGAGGTGTAAAGGTGGATGGAAATGTGGTCAATTTAGAAGTCTTGGTAAGGGAGTCCCAAATGAGGTTTCAAGTATTTCAGACACATAGCAAAGTGCCAGCCATGCTTGTTTTGGGAGCCATGGAATTGCCCAGGGTGCCCTTCCCCTAACTGCTGCATCCATGTGTACCCAATGGCTTTCTGTTTCGTAAAGGGACCATCCATAGAATATTCGCAGCTGGACGGCTTGATAATATTTTCAGATATCTGGAAGTGCAAATCCCCCCTTTCTTCTGGCAGCTCGCATTACCTTCCCCGATACTCACGCTCACTTTTCCCACAAATAAAGTGGTCAATGGATTTCTGTAGGAGTTTTAATTCCCACTCTGGTATTTTGACTGGTAGGAGCATAAAAAAGATTGAGCGGGCAGAGTACGATGTTCTGCTTAATGGCTGCCAACCTCCCCAGCCAGGAGATATATAAAGCCTTCCATTGGAACAGGTCAGGTTTAACAGCATGGAGGATACACGGGTAGTTTGCTGCGTATAGTTGATAATGCAGGGTAATGAACACCCCGAAATATTTGAACTTCGTGCCCACTGCCTAGTGGCTTGGAAGTGTTGCTGCCAACTCCATTCACGTCTCTGGGGACAGGACTACGCTTGGCATTTCAGATTCCTCTAAGTTCACTTTGAACCCAGACGTTTTTGCATGTGTGTCCATGACCTCCATTGTCTGTAGGATATATTGGGTAGGATTTATCAGGGTTAGAAGTATGTCACCTGCAAAGGGGTGTATGATATGTCTCTCCATTCAATGGTCATCACTTACATTTTCGCATGCCTCCGTATGATTCCAGCCAACGGTTCGATCGAAAGTATAAATAACAACAGAGATAACAGGCATTCCGGTCGTGTTCCTCTATATAAAGGGTTCTCTCACCATTGACCAGTCCCCAGACACTAGGAAACCTATATTTGGCCACTATCCATGTTATCATGTGAGGTCCCAGTCCAATGGCTTCCAGGGCCTTGAAAACTAAGTTCCAGTTCACTCTGTCCAATGCCTTTTTGGCATCTAGCGCAAATATCGCCATGAAAATAAACTTGTAGTGGGCTTTAGCACTCTCACTGACATACGGGGTAAGAGTCTATTCACCAGAATCTTTGTAAATATCTTTTCGTCTGAGTATAACGATGGGATGGGCTGATATGAGCTAAATTCAGTAGCTGGTTTACCCGGTTTTGGCACTTGGGTTATGTGAGCCTCGGCCATGGATGGTGTCGCTGATTGAGATGAAAGAAAATAGTTAAATAGGGCTGTTAAGTGTAGGATCAGGGTGCCTTTAAAATGTTTATAAAACCAGTTTTAGAGGCCATATGGGCCAGGGGATTTGCCAGGATGAAAAGTAAGGATTGCAGCAGAGACCTCCTCATCAGTAATCAACTCCTCTAGCTTATCACTGTTACTTTCATTAAGGCGTGGAAGGTGTGCCTCTTCGATGAAGGTCTGTGCTGTGGTGGAATCTAATGGTTCTCTCAGTATAACTCAGCATAAAAGTCATCAAAGGCCTTGAGTTTATCCTAAATGTTATCTAGTGTAGTGTTCCAAGTTCCCCGAAGGGCAGGGATTTGCCTGGAGAGAGTTTGGCTTTGAAGCCTCCGTGCTAATAATGTGCCCTTCTTATTAGCCTAATCTTATTTTTTTTCTTTGAGGGATAGGAGTGCCTTCTCTGATTTTTCTGTGGTGAGTAAGTTTAGCTTCCCCTTAATAGCGATGGTCTCCTGCAGATTCTTTAGGAAGCACGTTTCCCTGTGGCATTCTGATGCAGCTTTGTAATCTGCCTCCAATGAAGCTTTGTGGTCCCCATAGATTTTACGCTGTTGGGTTCTCTCTGCTATACACTGACCTCGAAGAACTGTTTTGAAAGCATCCCATATCTTGTTAGGCTGTACCTCCCCAACGGTATTCTCATCAAAGTATTGTGTCACTGTGTCTCCCGGGGTTTTTCAGGTCAGCCTATCTCTAAGTAGTGATCTTTTGAATTTTCAGTTTGGATTTTTCCAAATCTGTGCTACTCCCCTCCCTCCCACAGTACCATTGTGTGGTCCGATACCGCTATCCCACTGTGTGTTGCAGTCTTTGTATTTCCACGAGATCTGGCGTCCCCATCTAAGATCAATACAGGAGTATGACTTATGCAAGTGGGAAAAGAATGCATATTCCCACATGTCTGGGTGCATATGTCTCCAGAGGTCAACCACGTCCAATCTTTTAGGCTTTGCAGGACTGCTGGTGACATAATACCGTGAATATCAATCATGCGGGTGTCTGTCTAGTTGGGCATCAAGTACTGTATTGAAATCCCCAACCCACTGTAAAGAGGGGGAGCGCCCATTCTCCCAGTAATTTGATGATCTGGTTCAGGTAAGTATCCTGCCCCTGATTGAGTACATAGACATTGAGTATACTTCATTGTTCCCCTGGTGGAAACCCTCAAGATATATCTAGCGGCCCTCAGTGTTGTCTTTGGTAATTTGTGTTACTTCAAATGGAAAATGTTTGTGTATAGCAATCATGACCCGCTCTTTTTCATGCTAGCAGAGGCAAACATTTGTTTCCCATTATGGCGTGTCAGGGGTCCTAAGATGCATTTTCTGAAGGCATACAATATCTGGTGCTGCCTCTTTAATTTTTCTTTACACTCTAAGGCACCTGATGGGGGTGTTCAGCCCATTAACATTCCATGTTACAACTCTGACCATCTGTTGGAGCTATCAGGGCTTGGTGCTGTAGCTTGAGCCCACAACTACACCTCAGTGCAAGGTTGCAAGTTAAAACTGTAAAACCTTGGGTATGGGAACTACGGCCTTGAGTAGGTCCAAGCAGCCTACCCGTTTATGGGAAAGAGTGACTACCCTGCTCCCTATCCCCATTTCTTCCCCAATGTTTTCCACCATTGATTGTCAAAGTGTGGCTAGGAAGGGAGTCCAATTGTTCCCAACGCTCTAATTGGTGCATTGTGGCCACCGCTCATCCTCCCAAGTCCCCCCGACCCTTCCAGACCCCCCGTATCTCTAACTTTAATTGCAATAGCGGCAGTCTATTAAATGTTGTTAAGTGTTTATCACCTCTCAGTGTTGATAATTTTGGAGGCCGTATCAAATGTTGCAAAAGCATAACATTCAAACACACAGCAGTAACAAGTAATAGATATCAACACCTTATACTGCCCTTGATGTCTCAATGCACAATTAGTTTTATAAACTCAATAGTTGGAAAAGATTCATAAGGCTCCCAGTGAAGGGTGCCCCATTACAGCTCTCACATAGCAGTAAGCAGACTTGAAATATGTCATTTACACGTGACGATTTGGGTTTCTCTCATCTCTCTTTCAGGCTCCGCCTCTGTTCCATGTTACTATGATGCTGGGGTTGCTGTGCTATGCTGCGGTGGACCTAGAATTTCCTGCGTTTCTTCTGGTGTGTGAATAGTATAGGTTTTCAAATCTATCCAGAAAGACAGAGCAAATGGGAACGGCTTGAGTAGTTCTGCCATTACAGAGGCTATTGTGCGGCATTTGTTTAGTGTGGCTTGTGAAAGCTCTTGATATAGTTTGACTGGGTAATCGAAAATTGATACCTATCTAATTTACAAGCCACCAGTATGATTTGATATTTCAACTGAAATGAGCCAATTTGAGCTATGATGTCCATGTCTCAAGTTTGTCTTTTGCCTCGAGGCCCCAACTTTGTACGCTCTTATGATGGTATAGCTCCCTTCTGGTCATCATTGAGTATGGCATTAAAAAGGTTTATACTCAAGCGTAAAATATCATATCCTTCCTTTGTTTCACCGACGTGGTGATTTCAGATGTTGTCCCGTCGCGATCTGTCTTCCTGATCAGTACACTTCTCCCACAGTTGCACCACTTCAGTTTCGACCTTCGCCGTTAAGTCTTATGTCCTGGCTCATAATTATAATATCATCCTCATTGGTTGCGACGCACCTATATTTCCTTCATAACATCAGCCAGTCCAGAGGCCAGATTGGACTTCAAGGCCTGCATTTGGGTAGCGATCATATTTGAGTGTTTGTTGTGAAGGTCATCTAGATGAGTTTGCAGACGGGGCCACTCCCCTTTCCCTTTTTCATTGACATGGTGGCCTTTGTTTGTTTGTCCTGGGTGGGGAATCCCCAGCAATCTAAGATTGTTTCCGGTGCCTAGATTGTCTTTTCATAGACCAGGCTCTCAGCATCAGTCTCTAAATAGACAGACTAGCACAGGGGATCAAGCTTATACTCTTCAATCGGTGGGTAATTGAGGATCTCCAGCCTGAATGATTGTTGCTTAAGTGTCAACCAGGTGTGAGCTTATATGGGAGCTCCAGTGCCACACAATTGAGTTCGCGGGTGGAGTGCCTGCCACCGTGAAGGCCCGGGCCAGCAGCTGAGTCCGTTCAATCGGGACCGCAAAACTATGACCCATACATCTCTTCTCTCTTAAGCATTAAGCCTGTTTCTGCTCCCGATCCCAAGGGCACCCACAATTAGTCTTTATTCCACAGTATCCGTGGTCGCAGATAGAAGTGCACTCAGGTGTATGGTAAGCTGTTCCCCTCCTTTGCCTGTCAGGCCCCTCGGCGGATCATGGCACCTGAATGCAGCCTCGTTTTGGCGCCCGCGATGTTTAAGCAGGTCCAAAATGGCCGATGTCACTCGCTGTTAACTCTTGGTCTCGCCACCATAGGATTCTAGCTCTATGTGACGCCATCCATCAGGAATTGCTTGTTGATGGGTGCCGGCAGGGTCGGATTGGTAAGGCGGGCTGGGCACTCGGGCAATGGCCGAGGGGCCGGTATCCGAGTTGCAGCTGTGGGCTGCTTTTTTGGGCAGCCTGGGGGCCGATTTGGGCGGTGTCCGTGCTTTTCATATGCCGCCAGCGGCCCAGTGGATGCCTGAGCGGCCTGTCTGGAGGCAGATGGGCCTGCATTACCTCCCTTTTACCAACGGGCAGAGGTGTCACTCCCTTTCTCTCGCTGGGCGGCCCATTAATGTATGCAGATTCAGCGGGAGCAGGGGGCTGAGCAGAAGGGGTTTCACTTGCATTCGTGTGTGGTTCACCAGTGTGAACTAATCCATGTATTTTTTTTTAAATCTAAGTGAAGTTAAGAAAACATTCCTCTGTCAGATATCCCCCCTTCTTTACATAAAATTTTGCCGAAGTAGTGTTTTGCGGAAAGGCAATCCGCAAATGTGGGCCACTTTTTTTTAGCGTGCCCGGGCCTATTTTTGATCCCAATCCAACTCTGGGTGCTGGTCTGTTCCCAACATCTCCACTGCTAGCACAGACTACCTCTGTGCTGTCTAGATGCAGCGGGGAGCCTCAACAGAGGTTCCAGTGTCGGAGCTCACCCGGGAAGCGACATATGCCACTGCATTCATTTTTATCTTCTGTGGCGTTATTATCCATATCGTATGCACTAGACTAGCAATTTTAAAATACATATTTTAAAATGCATATTCCGTTTCTAGTGATCCTGGAGTTTGTGATTCATAAACTAAAGAGAGTTTAGAGTTCCAATGTGTCCCTGTGCTCATTGTGTGGGACTGGCCATTACCAGGAAACACCTCCTACGCAATATTTCTCAATGGGTTATGTCTGGGGTGCAAACCAACTGGATTTCTAATTCGTATTGGTGCACTGAACTATGTCCTTGCACAAGGGGTTAGAAATCTGACCCCTGTGACTCTAGCCCCCCTCCAGCCCAAAAATGCAATACCTGTGGCACCTGTCGCTGCTGTAGTTGAGGAACTGGTTAATGTTCCTGAGGAGGCAATTTTTGGACCTCATCAGCAAAATGATCCTTGTGCTCCGATAATGTGGATGTCGTGTTCTTCTCCCACAAAGCCACGCAGAGACAGGTCAGTTGCACACGTTACTTTATTCTCCTTGTTCTCGCTGCTGCCCACATGCACGTCCTTGCCCATGCCCTCACTGTCCAGGAATACCCTCCCCACTCCCTGACCGGAAGTAGTGTCCGGTTCCTGTCCCCTCCCAACGTTTGGGTGCAGGGTCCTAGAGCCCTCTGACCCAGGTCACTACATCTCCCCCTTGTCAAACAAAAATAACAACTAGAGAAAGAGGGGGGGAGAGAGAGAGAGAGATAGATATATATAGAAGAAGAAAAGAGAGAGAGAAACAAAAATGGAGAGACATTTCCTTATACCCATCATTGCATTTCTTCAATCAGTCTTTTTGGCTTTTTGCTCACTCTTCTTGGACAGGTTCCTTCCTTTTCTTTCTGTGATCCCTCTTCTTGTCTCTCACCGTTGTCTGTCCTTCCTTTGTTGTCCACAACGTCGTCTCTTTCATTTCTGTCACTGCTCGCTGCTGCGGTGTCCTCTCCATCTTCCTCCATGGTCTTCCGTCCCTTGAAGTGAGAACTGTTCCTTGTTATCCGGTAGGGGCCCGACGCAGCCGTTATGATTGGCCCCTTGACATTTGTTACTGTTAGTAGTTCCTTTGAGAACGGACTGTCTGATTTTCTCAGTTGCCGCTGACGCACCACCACTGAGTCTCCTTGCTTGAGGTGCGACGGAGTGGCGTGTCTCTTGACGTCTGCGTATGCTTTCATCTTCTCTTTCGCCTCCTGGTCTCTGACAGCAATGCTGCTGTGCTCTAGTGGCGCTTTTGCTTCTAGTTGTGGTAACCTCGTCCTGCTCGCCCTTCCCAGCACTAATTCGGCTGGACATCGTCCTGTGGAGCTGTGGGGGGTGTTTCGATAATCTCTTAGTATCTGACATAGTGCTTGTCCTATGGAAATCTGCGCTAGCTTTGCTCTTTGGACTGCCTTCTTTATGTTCCCCATGAACCTCTCCACCATGCCATTCGCTTTTGGCCACAGAGGCGTTATCTTCCGGTGATGAATGCCTAGGTAGTTCATGAACTTGCGAAACTCCTCCCCTGAGAAAGGAGGACCGTTGTCTGTCTTTAAGGTCTGTGGGGAACCCCAGGCTGCAAATATGTCATCAAGTATTGGCAGCGTCGCAGTTGCTGAAGTTGATGAGAGGTGTTGCACTATTGGAAATCTGGAGTATTCATCAATGACCACTAGTAAGTAGTTGCCCGTGTCCAATGGCCCATAGAAATCTGCTGCCAACATTGTCCACACTGCCCCTGGAAGCTCCGATATTTGTAACTGTTCAGGCTTTGCTGGGCGTCCTGTTATTTGGCAAATGTGACAATTTAGGATGGTGTTCTCCACCATTCTATCTAGGTCAGGGAACCATACTTTCTCCCGTAGCATCTTTTTGTTGCGACCATGCCTCTGTGTGATTCATGTGCTAAGTTTACAGTCTGTCGACGTAGTGCATTTGGCATTACTATCCTTGTTCCTCGCATCATTATTCCGTTTTCAGTCTCTGATAGTTCTTCATGTATCTTTTTGAATGCCAGCATTTCCTCCTTGTTAAATCCTTCATCCATGGTGCTGTTGTTGTTGATGTGTCTCCATCTTTGCTGTCTTGTCATCAGTTTGACTGCTTGCATTGTGGCATCCCTCGCTGTCTCTTGCTCTAGCTCCGCAAGCGTTATAGGTGCCGGCGTGTTCTGTCTTAGCACAAAATTGAGGTATTCCTCTGCCATTGATGCTTTTTCTGGTGCCTGTGGTAAGGGGTGCCGTGACATGTAGTTGGCCGGGTGGTGTTCTTTTCTCGGCTTGTGCACAGTTTTGAAATCGTAGTCCATCAGCCTTATACCCCATCGCTCAATGCGAGGCGGTATCTTTGTGTTCGGATTGCCATATATTGTCACTAGGGCCTGATGGTCAGTTACGATGGTGAATGATTTCCCGTAGATGAACATGTGGTAGTGTTCACACACCCATACCACTGCTAGGCTTTCCTTTTCTGGCTGGGAGTATGCCCTTTCGATGTCAGACAAACTTTTGCTGGCATATGCGACAATTTTTCTGGGCGAATCCCTACCCGGCATGTGTTGTGCTAGGATTGCTCCTAATCCTACCGGGCTGGCGTCCACAGTTAGCTCAGTGCATAGCGATGGATCGAAGTAGGCAAGATGATCTACAGCCATCACAGCATGTCTGATGGCTTCAAATGCCCGATCGCATTCCTGTGTCCAAATAAATGTCTGACCCTGCTTTGTTAGGTCCCGAAGCGGTGTGCTCACTGTGGTGAAGTCCTTTATGTAGCAAGCACAGTAGCTGGCAAGACCAAGAAATGACCTCACTTCTGCGACGTCTGTTGGAGGACTTGCCTTTTCTAATGTCTCCACCTTGCTGGGGTCCGGTCTCATTCCTTTCTTTGAGAAGATGTGCCCGAAAAATACCAGTTCATTTCTCCCCAGTTCGCACTTTTCTTCATTTTGCATCAGTCCTGCTTGTTCCAGCTGCAGGCAGACCTCACGCAAGGCCTTGTCATGTTCTTCATCTGAACGACCAAACACCAGGATGTCGTCACTGTAGTTCAAACTGTTTTTTACCGGCCTTATTACCTGCCTTATGGTCTCCTGAAATATCTCCGCGGCCGATGATATGCCAAAGCTCAGTCGTTTGTAGCGAAACAGGCCCATGTGCGTGGAGAAGGTGGTGATGTACCGTGATTGTTGGTCGAGCTCCAGCTGATGGTATCCTTTGCACAGGTCCAGCTTTGAGAATCGGCATGCGCCAGTGAGACAGCTGATCATGTCATTGAGGTGTGGTCCAGGGTGTCTTTCCCTCTCAATTGCCGTATTTGGTACCCTCATGTCAACGCATATGCGAATCTTCGAGATGTACTTTTTTGGTACCGCTACTATTGGAGACACCCAGGGGGTCGGCCCGTCTGCTGGCTCAATGATGTCCTGGGCCAGCAGGCTTTTTATTTCCTCTTCTACCTGTGGTTGCAGGTGTATGGGCACTCATCGGTGATGTTGAGCCACCGGTTTTATCGCCTCATTGATGTGCAGTGTTATTTGTTTTCCTTTTAGTTTGCCTAGGCCTTGTAGTATGGCCGGATGTTCTCGCAAGATGTTCCGTCTCTCTGACATGTTGTATGTCATTGCGAGGAGACCCATCACCTGCGCTGTGACGTTGCTTAGCAGACATGGTGCTGGAATGTCTCCTTGTAGTACATGTATTTCCTCTTTGCTTGACCTCTCTTTGTAAGTTAATGTCTCTGTAAACTTCCCCATATTTACTACTGGTTTCTTCGAGCCCCAGGTGAATACATCAACAGTGGACGGTGATAGTGGCGGCTTCACTTTCATCTTCTCATACTCTGACATCCACATGATGTTGCATGTGGCCCCACTGTTGAGCACAAAACGTGTACTGTGTCTTCCTACTTCAATGTCCACTGTTGCTGTTTTCTTGATCTGATGTTTCTCCATGAGATTAATGTGTTCTGGCATTCGTTCTTCCGCTGGAGCATCTGACATCAGATATAGTCGTTCCCCCGTCTCTGGCGCAGCTGCTCCTTCTGATTCAGCTGAGGAACTGCGATTTGTCGTTTCCATGTGCCGGGCATACCTGCTCGTCACCGTCCGTGGTCTTGCTGGTCGTCCTCGCTCACTTTTAAACTGTCCACTCATGCAGGCGCTTGCAAAATGATTGTGTCTGTTGCATTTCCTGCATGTCTGGCCCATTGCCGGGCACACGCCAACATGTGGAAACTCGAGTCCGCATCGATAGCACGTTCTTTCTTGCTTCTTTCTTGGCAGTGGCGGTGTTCTGTCTTTCTTCTTGCTGTTTCCAGTTAAACTCTACTCTTGCTCTACTCTTCTTTCTTTTCCCAGTTCCATCTCTTTTGCATGTGTTGTTGCTCTTGCTTCCGCTCGGGCCATGGTCAGTATTTTTTTTAGCGAGGTCAGCTCTTTCAGAATTCGTGCGCGGAACTCCACAGACTGACAGCCTTCAATGATGCGCAGTCGTATCGCTTGTTCATTGTCAAACTTCTCAAACTCGCAATATGTGACCAGTTTTCGCAGTCTTGTTGCGAAGTCGTCGAGGGATTCCTCTGCCCGTTGACACGCAGTGTTGAACGTGTACCTTTCGAAATCTATGTTTCTTTGCGGGTCAAATTTATCTGTGAGGCACTTTATCAGTCCCTTGTATGTTGCTGTTTGATCTTGGGGAAATGTTGTCAGCAGGTCCTCCACTTCATCAGCTACGAAATTGAGAAATAGATCTATGTGTTTGACCTCGGCGATATCAGTGGCGCGCATGTATCGTTCGAACTGTCGAATCCATCTTTCCCACCTGATACCTGTCTGTGGTTCCGATAAGCTGAATGGTAGTGGCCTGCGGAATATCGCCTGTGTGCGCTATTCTTATCACTTGCGTGGTCGGTGATTTTGTTGGTGTGCAGATCGTCTTCTTTATGCTGTGCTAATTTTCCTTTTTCTTTCCTTTGTTCTTGTAATTTCTTTTGTTGCTCCTATATTTCCCTTCTTTCACCTTTGTGGGCCTTTTCTAGGTATTGCCTGACTTCAAAATGGCCGCTTATCTATTTCCGGCTCCTTATTGGCCTTCTTGCCTGACCCCAAGATGGCCGCCGAGATTTCAGTGAGGCGAGATTTGCTATATTTTGTATGGCCTGACCTTAAAATGGCCACCGGGTCTTCAGCCTCTCATTGGCTGTCCCGCCTGACTCCAAGATGGCCGCCGAGCTCTCGCATGATTTCAGCTTGAAATCTGTACGCGGGAAGTTCGAGGCTCTCCTGGCAGTCGGCGGTCAGCTTTCTTCATGGTCGGGTGCCTTCTGCCTTCCCCTCACCTCACCTCACCTCACTTGATGCGGCCGGGGTGGGCTCCCGATGTCGCTGCAGGCGCTGGCATGCAGACCAGGGTGGGCTCGTGGCTCCGCTGTTCTCTCAATCGGGGTGGGCTCCCGATTTCGCGTTTTCTTTCCGACAGACCAGGGTAGGCTCCTGGTTTCGTTTTCTTTAACCGGTGACCTCCCGACGTCGCTGTTTGTTTCTTGGTGGTCGGCGGACCAGGGTGGGCTCCTGGCTCCGTTTGGACGTTGTAGAGGGGCACAACACGCTTCTGATGGGGACTCTTTATCCCACCTCCTCGTCGCCAGTTGTCGTGTTCTTCTCCCACAAAGCCACGCATAGACAGGTCAGTTGCACACGTTACTTTATTCTCCTTGTTCTCGCTGCTGCCCACATGCACGTCCTTGCCCATGCCCTCACTGTCCAGGAATACCCTCCCCACTCCCTGACCGGAAGTGGTGTCTGGTTCCTGTCCCCTCCCAACATTCGGGTGCAGGGTCCTAGTGCCCTCTGACCCAGGTCACTACAGTGGAGATTCCTGTTTCTTCTCTCTGAGGACTCTATAACCATTTGTTTTGATGTAATGGCAGTCCTCAGTGTTGAGCGATGGTTCAACATTGATATTTAATCACTCCAGAGATGTAGATGCCCACATCTATGGCATGGCCATCAGAGTTGTGAGAGTCCTGGATCACAAATAGTGCCTCTTCGACCAGCAAGTCATTGGTGATACTGCTGAAATCGAATGCGTAGAGGTTAAGTGCTTTGATGGCGTAGGTCTCTAAGATGAGCTGGAGTAGGTATGATAGCAAATCTGTCGTTTTTCATAGGGACTCCATGGGGCATCAGAATGGGTACTTCCAATTCTGAAGGTCGAGGCATCATCTGTTCTAGCTCTTTTGCTGGTGTGTGATTGAAATTAAGTCTATTCTTTACTTCTCCTAACAGACCTAGTTTGGCCTGATGCAAGTCCCCTTTCTGACTTCCAGTTGCTTATTTGACATGCCATGCCATCAGCCACACTCCAGTGAGAATACAGAAGGCCTACTACACAAACAGTGTGCTTATCATTCTAAGTGCTCTTTCTACCATCAGAGGCATTTGTGAAAAAGAGAAGGCATAGATTTATAAGTAACAAATTGAATAGATGGCTGAGAATATGTTCTCCTTGGTTAATAAGAAGGAAGCAAAGAACTGTAGCTGAAGAGAATATAGAATTTAATGACTGACACCCTATGATATAGAGTGCACCAAACATACTCCAAGGAGAATGGGGATTCAAGTAGAAAATAGACAGATTGAGTTTTGGGATGCTTGCTCACAGAATGGAAAATGAACGACCTAATTAATCCTGCTATGAAGTCTGAAAAGTGCAGCTTTCTAGAATCCTTAAAAAAAGCAATGTTTCAGGGATCACATATGAACAAGGTACACCATGGAGCACCATTACCTGCTTTGTATTTATTTTTTAAAGGTTTTATAGTACTGTTTTCAGCCAATGTAGTTTACAATGCTTTAAGTTCATTCTAATTGGCATTATTTAAGAATACTGGAAATACTGTTATTGATAGCCATGTTTTTGTTAAGAATTTATTAATTGTAACTATTTTCTTTCTCTCGTACACCTGAGATCCAGTTTACGGCTGTCAAAGAATATTCTACGATGCAGGAGTTTGCTCTGCTCCTGCTCACTTGCACCAGTTCTATTTCTGGGGATATTTCCACTGCTGATCTCTGAACTGTACGTGGTCTCTGTTTTATAGAAGCTTGCACTACTGCTGCTTCTACTATAAATGCTCTTTTTGTCGGTAGATGTTACACTGAAGATGTCCATGAAGCATACTTCTAGCTGTTTGTATGTGCCTCTATACACATGTGGGCATGAACACAGTGTGACCTCAGTCTCCCAATCAGCTGCTCCCACTTTCACTAGGATAGGTTGGCTGCTAAAGTTCAGAATAGTAAAAGGTAGGCAACAACTAGAAAGCGCTCAGCAACGTCTGCCAATGTGAAGTAATTGCCAACTACTCTCTGCTCATGTAGAAGCAGGTAATTTGTTTTACTATGGCAGAACAGGACATAACTAATTTCAGCT
Source organism: Calotriton arnoldi (assembly GCA_963921515.1). Taxonomy (NCBI): domain Eukaryota; kingdom Metazoa; phylum Chordata; class Amphibia; order Caudata; family Salamandridae; genus Calotriton; species Calotriton arnoldi. The sequence continues at coordinate 2,081,046 of CAWUFW010000549.1, forward strand.
CATAGCTTAGCTATTGCTCCTCAACTCATGCAGTACTGATTTATGGCTTCAGAAGAGCGTGCACCCCAGCAGGCTGTGCAGCATGTACAGGCATTCATTCCACTCAATCTTCTGAGTAAGCCTCTGACTTGCTGCCATGCTCTGGGCCATTCACTGGTTGAGTATACCGCAGCAAGGCTGATTTCAAGATTTCAGTTTAGTGCACCTCAGGCCAGCCTGATCATAGGCAGCAAGTATCAGCTGCACGTCAATCAGCTGCACGTCAATCACCAGACCTCCATGCCGTAGTCTTTCTAGGTGCCACCTACAGCAGCTGAAGCTTTGCCATAATGAACGAGAACTTCAGTCTCAGTCTGAAGGTCATGAGAGTGGCATGCTGCAGGCAGATGATAGATGAGACAGGCGCACAATAAAAACAAAAGGAGGCCCTTAGGTACAACACAAAGGAGGCTACAGGAGGCAAAATGTCACAGGCAAAAATAAATATATTCTGGAGCTAAACAGAGTGGCTGAAAGGATAACCTGAAAACATTGTAGGGGGGAAAGAGAATTAGTGAAGCACCCGGAGAAATAAGACAAAAGGAAATACCAAAGGGGAATTATATTGAGAGTTACATGGAAAGAAAAGAGAGATGTACGAATGAGACCGCTTCAGTAAAGTGAGTGAAAGAGAAAAGCAAGTATTCCTGTGAAAAGGCAGACCAACTGAATTGAAAGAGAGTGCATTAACTGTTGGAGAGGAAATGAGACACGCCCAGTGGGTTCTCACAATTCCCGTTTAATACATCTTACCTTTGTTAAGTTGATTTCCTTTATAACACATTGGCTGCCATCTGCTTTTCCTCTCGCTAAAAATGCTTTTCCAAAAGCTCCCTCGCCAATCATCTTAATTATTTCATATTTATCCATTGCTTCTGCGTTGTTCAGCAGGTTCTATACCAAACAAAACAGAGAAGTGTGTCATACAAATAGAAGCTCTGCAAAACGGTTTATCACATTTCTGCAAACATCGTTTAGCAAAATCACAACCCACCCAGCACGTGAATCCTAAAAGCACGCAGCAGATTTCAAGGCAGTGGTCCTTGCATGAGGAGATATTTGTTTCAGAACCCTGTACAGGCATCTTTATATTTGTTGAGTGGTGTCCAACGTTTTTTCTTATGAGCCCCACACCAGTGACGCCAGGGCTGCCAAATATCAAGGCTGCTGTTGGACTTGGCCCTTTTTGCAGGGTTATCCCCAAACTTTATGCTTCTTCCTCCTATTTTTTCCTGACGTTGTTGTTGGTTCTAGGACTCTGGGCACTTTACCACTGCTGATCAGTGCTAAAGTGCATATGCTCTCTGTGTAAATTTTGAACATGATTGGTTATCCATGATTAGCATATTTGACTTACTGGTCAGTCCCTAGTAAAGTGCACTAAGTGTGCCAGGGCTGGTAAATCAAATGCTACTAGTGGGCCTGCAGCACTGATTGTGCCACCCACATGAGTAGCTCTGAAAAGGTAACTCATACCTGCCACTGCAGTCTCTGTGCAGTTGTTAACTGCCATGCCGACTTGGAAAGTGCACCCACTTGCCAGGCCCTAGCCTTCCCTTTTCTTACATGTTAGTCACCCCTATGGTAGGCCCAAGGTACCCCCTGGGCAGGGTGCAGTGTATGTGAAAGGTAGGACATGTACTGATGTGTGTAACATGTCCTGATAGTGAAATACTGCCAATTTCGTTTTTCACTATTGAAAGGCTATCTTGCCCCATAGGAAAGAATGGGGAATGCTTTGTAAAACTTTTTACAAGCATATCTTCCCATTGGGATAAGATGGAAAAATAAAGTTTAGGCTCTCTGAGCTCAGAATTTAATAACACATCTTTTACTAAAGATGGTTTTTAAATGGTGTGTTTGAAAATTGTATTGTATTGTATTGTAATTGCATTTGTATAGCGCTTACTACCCCTGACGAGGCGTCGAAGCGCTTTTTCGGCGAGTAGCACGCTACTCCGGGACCCATAGAGGATTAGTGTTGAATTAGTATAGTGAAACATGCAAGTAAATTTTAAGTGGTGGATATGTTAGTCAGTTATTTGGATTCAGAAGGATAGCGGAGGGATAGAAGAGGGAAAAAAGGTTTGCATATATATAGCGCTTCTAACCCCTGATGGGGTGTTGAATTGCTTTTTTTTTTGGGCGAGTAGCACGCTACTCCGGAAACCCATAAAGGATTAGTGGTGAATTAGTATGGTGAAATATGAAAGTAATTTGAGTGGTGGATATTAGTCAGTTATTTGGAGTGAGAAGGATAGTGGAGGGATAGAAGGGAAAGAAAGGTTTGCATTCATATAGCGCCTGTTACCCCTGGTGGGTGTTGAAGCGCTTTGTTGGCGAGTAGCACGCTACTCTGGAACCCATAAAGGATTAGTGGTGAATTAGTATAGTGGAATATGGAATTAGTGAAGTGAACATGCTAGTCTGTTATTTTGATTGAAAAGGATAGTTGTGGGATAGAAGAGTGAAGGATTTCTTTTTGTAGGTCATAGCAGTAGGAGGAGGCTTTTTGATGAGTAAAAAGGGTTTTTGGAGGGGAAGAGTCAGAGGGAAGAGTTTAGAAAGGTTTGTCTTGGGCATTGGTACAGTAAAGGAGGTGTCAGAAGATACAAGGAGGGGTAGAGTAGGAGAGAGTCAAGAAAGGGTTATTTTGGGGAACATAGTAGTGGTATGGCGTTTGCGATAAATGAGAGAGTGGGTGTAGAGGATATAGTGATAGATGTATAGGGTGAGATAGGGTAGTGAATTGGAAAAAGTAGTAGAAAGAAGTTTGAGATGAGTCAAAAAGTTGGGCTAGAAGATATATTGAGGGAAGTATAGGCTGAGAAATAGGGTAGTGCATTGGAAATGCTAAATTAGAAGAAAGTGATAAATATATAGATCCATAAGTACATTGAGAGTATATAGATGCATAAAGGAGGTAAGTATATGCAGATTAAAAATATTGATAGAGGTAGCGGATGTGAAATAGGGTAGTGCATTAGATATGCTTTTTCAGGAGAAAAGTAATAGACACATTAATTAATGGGAAGATGGGCAGCATTCCTGGCCCTGGCCCGTCTCGAACAGGCTCAAACAGGCACTCACCCTTGTCCTCTCTGCCCTTAACAGGCTCAAACAGGCACTCACCCTTGTCCTCTCTTCCCTTAACAGGCTCAAACAGGCACTCACCCTTGTCCTCTCTGCCCTTAGCCTCGACGCCCGGGCTGAGACGCCCTAACCCTGGCCTTTGATACCCCTAGTAATCAGGTGACCCCGTCAGCCAATGGGAACCCTAGCCCTAATACTATCCAATCACAACACTAGCCCTAAAAGCTAGAACCAATAGGAGATCAGGACCTTACAGCCAATCTTAGCCCTACTCCAAGCATCCAATCAGTTCAAAAACCCTGATCTCTATGTCCAATAGAGGCCCTAGCCCTACCAGTAGTCCCAACCCTAGTCCAAGCAACCAATGGGACGGGAAGCCCTAGTCACTACTTCCAATAGAAAGCCTAACCCTACTCTTAGTCCCACACCTAGTCCAGCAACCAATAACACCAGAAGCCCTAATCGCTACTTCCAATTAAAGGCCTAACCCTAGTCCTAGTTCCACCTTAGTCCCAACAACCAATAAAACAGGAAGCCCTAGTCCCTGCTTCCAATAGAAATCATAACCCTAGCCCTAGTCCCAACCCTACATTGATTGAATCACAGATCCAGAAACCAATCAGAACCCTCAAATACCCAACCAATGAGGACACTAACTCAAACCAATAGAAACATCAGATACAACCACCAATCAGTGTATACATGTAGCAGCCACTAGCAGACTATATAAGGTCCCAGCAACCTCAGACAAGGTTTGCTGCCCAGGGAGTTGGAAGCTGCTTCTCCTGTCCAGAATCTCCTAGGAGACAGACAGGCTCAATCCACACTTTGGATTTCTGCAGGTAAAGGCCTCACAAACTTGAAATCTAACAATACTGTTTGAATACAACTTTACTCCCTCTCCTGGACAAAAAACGAAGTGCACAGTCCCTATTAAACACAGTTTAAACAGCTCACAGAAGCACCCTCTGATGTAGAAAATCCCTGTTGCTGGAGGGGAGGCAGGGGGGGCTGGTTTCACTGGCTTGATAACACAAAATGGTGGCTGGGGGTGCACTGTTTAACATACAGGTCTTAGCACAGAGCAAAGGAGAAATTTGGAGGGAAAACTGAATAGTCACCAGGAATGAGAGCGACAAACTACAGAGTTTGGACTGCAAATCCCACAATTCAACACGTTAAATGGAAGCAATCATGGGCAGGAAAACCACAAGTTTAACACACAAAACAGGTGATAAAATATACAATCACAGGCAGGTTAAAACTACATTTTTAAACTGTAACAACCACAGGCAAAGACAGTAATCACAGAAAGGGAAAATCGTTTTTTTAAAAACTTTTTGGAGGAGGGAAGAGACAGCACTAGTCTGCCTCCTTACCACTTGCTGGACTCTGCTCACTGCAATCTGGGGCACAGGTAGGCTGCAACTCACAAGATGGAGGAGAATGATTTGGGGTGCACCCAGCAAAGCCTTAAGGGACCTGGGCAGGTGTGAGGGGAGGGCTCAGAGTTGCCTGGGAGCTGAATAGCCAATCCCCAGTCCTAGGCCTGCTGGCCTGGGGGTGGGGGTGGGGGCTGCTTCTCCTGTCCAGAATCTCCTAGGAGACAGACAGGCTCAATCCACACTTTGGATTTCTGCAGGTAAAGGCCTCACAAACTTGAAATCTAACAATACTGTTTGAATACAACTTTACTCCCTCTCCTGGCCAAAAAACGAAGTGCACAGTCCCTATTAAACACAGTTTAAACAGCTCACAGAAGCACCCTCTGATGTAGAAAATCCCTGTTGCTGGAGGGGAGGCAGGGGGGCTGGTTTCACTGGCTTGATAACACAAAATGGTGGCTGGGGGTGCACTGTTTAACATACAGGTCTTAGCACAGAGCAAAGGAGAAATTTGGAGGGAAAACTGAATAGTCACCAGGAATGAGAGCGACAAACTACAGAGTTTGGACTGCAAATCCCACAATTCAACACGTTAAATGGAAGCAATCATGGGCAGGAAAACCACAAGTTTAACACACAAAACAGGTGATAAAATATACAATCACAGGCAGGTTAAAACTACATTTTTAAACTGTAACAACCACAGGCAAAGACAGTAATCACAGAAAGGGAAAATCGTTTTTAAAAACTTTTTGGAGGAGGGAAGAGACAGCACTAGTCTGCCTCCTTACCACTTGCTGGACTCTGCTCACTGCAATCTGGGGCACAGGTAGGCTGCAACTCACAAGATGGAGGAGAATGATTTGGGGTGCACCCAGCAAAGCCTTAAGGGACCTGGGCAGGTGTGAGGGGAGGGCTCAGAGTTGCCTGGGAGCTGAATAGCCAATCCCCAGTCCTAGGCCTGCTGGCCTGGGGGTGGGGGTGGGGTGGGGGCTGCTTCTCCTGTCCAGAATCTCCTAGGAGACAGACAGGCTCAATCCACACTTTGGATTTCTGCAGGTAAAGGCCTCACAAACTTGAAATCTAACAATACTGTTTGAATACAACTTTACTCCCTCTCCTGGCCAAAAAACGAAGTGCACAGTCCCTATTAAACACAGTTTAAACAGCTCACAGAAGCACCCTCTGATGTAGAAAATCCCTGTTGCTGGAGGGGAGGCAGGGGGGCTGGTTTCACTGGCTTGATAACACAAAATGGTGGCTGGGGGTGCACTGTTTAACATACAGGTCTTAGCACAGAGCAAAGGAGAAATTTGGAGGGAAAACTGAATAGTCACCAGGAATGAGAGCGACAAACTACAGAGTTTGGACTGCAAATCCCACAATTCAACACGTTAAATGGAAGCAATCATGGGCAGGAAAACCACAAGTTTAACACACAAAACAGGTGATAAAATATACAATCACAGGCAGGTTAAAACTACATTTTTAAACTGTAACAACCACAGGCAAAGACAGTAATCACAGAAAGGGAAAATCGTTTTTTTAAAAACTTTTTGGAGGAGGGAAGAGACAGCACTAGTCTGCCTCCTTACCACTTGCTGGACTCTGCTCACTGCAATCTGGGGCACAGGTAGGCTGCAACTCACAAGATGGAGGAGAATGATTTGGGACCCACGTCTGGGCATACCCGTCCCACTCGGGGTGACAAATGCAAAAACAACAATTGATGGACAGAATGCAGAACAATGTCATACATTCACCCCAGTACAGAGATCTGGGCCTAAATCCATCGTTTTTTTGCTCACCATGCCATTCCAGTTTGAACCCAGCCATATGCAAATCAGTCTTGACCCTGTGCCTCATGGGAACAGTCCAGCCCGAACTGCCAAGCCAGGTCCTCCCTGGACTGGAAACAAGCATCCTAGGACCGGTTTCGGGGTTTCACCCCTCTTCAGCCAGGATAGCTTGATTCCAGTGGCATGGAGAGCACGGGACCCACGTCTGGGCATACCCGTCCCACTCAGGGTGACAAATGCAAAAACAACAGTTGATGGACAGAATGCAGAACAATGTCATACATTCACCCCAGTACAGAGATCTGTGCCTAAATCCATCGTTTTTTTGCTCACCATGCCATTCCAGTTTGAACCCAGCCATATGCAAATCAGTCTTGACCCTGTGCCTCATGGGAACAGTCCAGCCCGAACTGCCAAGCCAGGTCCTCCCTGGACTGGAAACAAGCATCCTAGGACCGGTTTCGGGTTTCACCCCTCTTCAGCTAGGATAGCTTGATTACAGTGGCATGGAGAGCACGGGACCCACGTCTGGGCATACCCGTCCCACTCGGGGTGACAAATGCAAAAACAACAGTTGATGGACAGAATGCAGAACAATGTCATACATTCACCCCAGTACAGAGATCTGGGCCTAAATTCATCGTTTTTTGCTCACCATGCCATTCCAGTTTGAACCCAGCCATATGCAAATCAGTCTTGACCCTGTGCCTCATGGGAACAGTCCAGCCCGAACTGCCAAGCCAGGTCCTCCCTGGACTGGAAACAAGCATCCTAGGACCGGTTTCGGGGTTTCACCCCTCTTCAGCCAGGATAGCCATGGATGTTGTTGTGCACTTGCAGAGTGCCCCCAGAACTGGTTTGAACTGGGCTCAGAGCCCCTTGCACAAAGAGAACAAAGACATTTTGGGGTATAAGTATCAGACCCAAAACCCCTGAACTTTAGACTACTTCTGGAATCAAGAGGAACCTTTGCCAAGGAGAAGAGCTGGAGAAACTGAGGAGAAGTACTGCCCTTGCTGTGTGTCTGGGGTTGGCCTGCAGTTGCTGTTTCTGCCAAGGAAAGGAGAAGGACTTTGCTGTGTGCTGTGTTCCCTGCTTGAGGAAAGTCTCAAAGGGCTTGAGTAGAGCATGCCTCCTGTTTTGAAGTCTCAGGAACACAAAGACTTCACCCCCAGCTCCCCTGAACTTCCTTGCTGGGAGTTCTGACCTGCCAGGAGTACCTGTGGCTGTGTGTGGCCTCTGGAGGTTGTTTCTGCTACTGGAAGCTGGAAAGCAACGCTACAACAAGAAAATTGACGCATCGCTCTTCTTGCGGCAGTTTTTCCGACGCAATGCCATGGTGCGAGAAGAATCTCCCTGTACTGCCGCGCCACTGCCGAAACCGACGCAGCGCCTGTCGCCGCTGCAAGAATCGACGCCTCGAGGGATCGAAGCTGAAGAAATTGACGCAGCGTCGCTCAACGCCGCCACATCGTTCGCTGACGCCGCATCGTTCGCCGACGCATCCCGGATTTCCACGCACCGTCCCTATGCGGCAAGTTTTCCCCGACGCATCAATCACCCGCGGATTGGAGTCATCTCAGAATCGACGCATCGCTTCCCCCTACAGACCGGACCCGACGCACCGCTCCCCTGTGTCCAGCGGAACCGTCGCATCGCATCCACGAAGGTCTCAGGAATCGACCCATCTCTTTGTTTTTCTACGCTTCCCATCACTGCAGCTGTTTGGCTTGGTGAATTTTGTCGCAACGACAGGTACTTTGCAAGAAATCACGCATCCATAGTTTTCTATGGACTCAGTTGCTAAAAACCTTTTGAAAGTCATTTTTCTGAATACTTGTATGTTGGATTTTTGTTGTTTTGGTATTGTTAATTTTAGATAAAGATACTTTATTTTTCTAAACCGGTGTGGTGTCCATTTATGGTGTTATCACTTTGTTACTGTGAGTGTTGGTACAAATACTTTACACATTGCCTTTGGGATAAGCCTGTCTGCTCGTGCCAAGCTACCAAGGGGGTGAGCAGGGGTTATCTAAAGTGTGTATCCCCCTTACCCTGACTAGAAGCAAGGGTCCCTATTTGGACAAAGGTACCTACCTCTGCCAACTAGAGACCCCCATTTCTTACAGCTGCCTTCTCTAGATTTCACCTCATGACCCTTTCTTCCACCACCTGGCATCTTCTGTCTCTTTCTATCACTCTTGCAGGTTCTCTTTCATACTTGTTTTCACCTTTTGTCACTCTTTCTGAAATGATTAAAAACCGCTCTTTGAGTTGCCCATATGACATGCTCACTGCCAGCTTTTGTATGCATATCTGCATAGTTAAATTGTGCAGGCCATGTTTTCTGTTCCGCCAAAGCACCATACTATTTATATGTTTCATGCTAACAGGCCAGTGATTGCTTAACACACTACGACTTCAGCTCGTAAAATGAGTTCAGATTGGCCGCTGTTTCTGCTATAATTGTTATGGCAAGGCTGAGCATGGGATTACAGTATGGATCACATTACTTTTTTTAATAATTAGAAGAAAAATGCTATCACAAGCAGCTGCATAATCTAGGGGCATATGTGCAAATTGAAACAGCCACAGATGTTGTAGGAAAGTAGGATCTGCTTCTATGGTTACCCCCACTTTTTGCTTGATGTAATGCGGTTTATGACTAATCTGACTGGGATCCTGCTAATCAGGACTCCAGTCTCTGAGCTTTCTCCCCTAAATAATTTTGGTAAGTACTTAGGTACATCCCAGATTGGACACTGGTGCAACCTTATCAGTCCCTAGTATATGGTACTAAGGTACCCAGGGCATAGGTACACCAGGGGTCCCCCATGGGCTGAAGCATGTATTATGCCACCCATGGCAGACCACTCCATTTGTAACTACAGTCCTGCCATTGCAGCCTGTGTAAGTTGGTGCTCACACCACTTACAAAAGATATAGGTTTACCTATATCTAAGGTCACTGCACTTAAAACCTATAAGTCACCCCTACAGCTGGCCTTACAATCCTGAAGGCAGGGTGCTTGGTTCTAAGTGTGTGCAAGGGTGCCCCTGCATGAGCAGGACACCCCTACAGCCCATGGAGGGCATTCGTCCGGGTTGTGAGACAGCCATAGGACATATAGAGGGGCACCGTGTCAATACGCGATGACCATCTCAAAACTGGCTGTAACGATCCTGTCGTGTTTGGTATCAAACATGTTGGAATCATACCCTCACACCGTAAACGGTGTGGAGATATGATTCCATGCACCGTAAAGCTCCTTTGGGAGGCCCTCGGTGTTCCCGGAACCAGTCTTCCAGACCCGGACAACAAGCTAGGGCTGCTGCCAGCCAGAGACACGTTTCTGCCCTCCTGCTGCTGAGCCAAGCTCGAGCAGGGGAAGGCAGAACAATAGGCATCCTGTCACAGGGAGGTGTGAACACGTCCCAGACAGGGTTTAGCGTATTGGGACAGGGTGGGGGCGCTTGCCAGCGCCACATAGTCTGCGTGCAGGGAACACTTGGTGCCCTCCATGCATAGTCCAGTCCACACCAGTTCAGGTAGCCGTTGGCTCCCGCTCTGGCGCAAAACTGGACAAAGGACAGGGGAGTATCATCCCCTTGTCCAGCCCCTCCTTAGGGAGGGACCCCTGAATCATTTCAACCCTTTCCTAGGGTACTTAAGGGCTTACCTGAGGGTGGGTCCCTAGATCCGTTGTGGGACAAGATTAATTTCAGACACCACTTCTTCTTCGACAGTCTGGGCACTCTGGACTTCACTCTGGGCATCAAGGCTGCAACCGGGAAGACTCCTGCTGCTCCTGATCTCCGCGCCATGCTTGGCAGCTGCAACATCCATGCCTGTGCACCATACAGGAATATTCCAAGGCCTGTGGGCATCCAAGAAACCTGAAGGCATCTCCCTTGAAGTGAAGGGGTCACTTCCCTGCATCTGCAGGCACCGCAACTAAGCTGACCAGTCTGCTGATCCTGGGCTCCCACGGACTACGAAAGGCTCAGCAACACAGGTGGTGGTTCTTCACATCCCTCGAGGCCTGCCCTGTCCTCTCATCAAGTTTGAGGCCAGTATCCCTCATCGGAGCCGCAGGAACCGAACCCCTGTGCACCGCGTTGACTTGCAGTTGCAAAGGCTTGATGGCTTCCTTCCACCAAGATCTTTGGGCTCCAAGTAGCCCCAACCTCAAGCATCTCCAGTGACCAAGATCTTCATCCTCACCACAACACTTGCATCGTGGACCTGCTTCTTTGGTGAGCTGCTCGAGGTCCTCTCGCGACTCCATTGCCTCCGGCCTGTGGGTCATCTTTGAATTCTTTGGGCTCCCCTGATTGTTCGCGGCCTGCCCTGACTCCGCTACTCGTGGCGAGTCACCTGGACCTTGCTGGTCCCGACATTGCACCTTCTTCGCTTTCCACGTGGTTTGCAGTTGCCAAGGCTTGTTGGTGCTCCCGACAAACACCGACCCCTCAACTCTCGACATCCGACGTGGGACAGCGCGTGAACGGCTCCTGGTCTTCCACAGCATCGCCTAGTCCTCACAGCTGCAGCTCAAAGGTCACTGTCAACTATCCTGCAGCACCCGACATTGGTGGGCATTCGTCGTCCGTGCCTCCTGGTCACTTCCAAGTGGCTCAGTCCCCTCTTCTTTCAGGTACTTCTCGACTTGAATCCACCTTTGGGTTCCACCAGACACTTTCACTTTCTCCAGCAGCGGCATCTTCCTGAAGTCCTCCATTGGGTTCGACAGCGGTTTCCAACGCCACTTCACACTATGCACCCAGCTCCCCTGGGGCAGGTATCCAGGTTCCTAAGGTATCCACGAGTGGGGTGGGTTTCCAACCTTATGTCTTCCACAGGGTTTCTTCAGGGTCCACTAGGAAGGGTCCTTCTTTAAAATTGCAACAGCGACTTACCTATTGACTTGCACTGATCACGCGGTCGTGTTCCCACACGGCCTCAGTGGGGCTCCTGGTTACTTACCTTGGGTGGTTCCTTGGGTCCCCGGCAATTCTACATCTTCTGGGTATAGTCTTGACTTGAGTCGTGGTTTGCATACCACTAATTTAGTATGGGGTTTGGTCTCCCCCTGGTGACCACTGTGTATTACGTGCTACTTACCTGTTTCTATTGAAAAGTATTGTGTGCATTGGGTGTATCTCCGGCTAGGAGATACCTGTATGTGTTAGTGAGTCTTCTATAATAAATACATATTTTTATAAATACACTGTGTGGTTCTTTTTCACTTTATCTATATCAATAAGATTATGTTCTGGTAAAACAAGCTGCTTTACACTCCTTCTGGACTGAGTCTGAAGGCTGCTCTCCACAGCTACAACTTAGAGAGCCTTCTAAGGTTGTCTAAAACCACTAAAATCATCATAAGGTTTGTCTGGATTGGTGTAAGGTGCCCACTTACATAAGTGTACATCATATACCAAGCCAGCTTCTAACAGATGTGTATTAATTTATTACTAATTTGATCTAAAAACAATTAATGTGTTTTCTCAGAGAGTGTTGTTAGATAGGTTCAACAGGGTTCAGTGCTCTGCGTAAGGAATATGAAAATTAACCTTCAAAATCAATTGATCCCATATAACCCTGCAGTTTTGCTTCACAATTTCTGGCCCCAGTATGTTATGTCAGAGTGCAAATTCATCAAGATATTTCATACTTTGGATGTGAGGATATTTAGTGATGGCTTTAGAAACAACACATTTGGAAACCCTGGGGAATTTAGATAAAAGAAGTCCACCGTCTCCTGAAAACATTCTTGGACCTGTGAAGACTACACCTGATGAAGAAGGCCCTGCTGGAAGAAGAGTACTCTTGACTACTGATGTTTGCCTGGCACCCTTGGACAGGAACTCCTTTCCAGATGTAATTACCTCCTGCTTGCCTTCTCTAGGGACACAAAAATACAGAAGGCCTCCTGACTCCAGCAAGGTCCAGCTCATCACAGGGGACTGGACCCTACACGAGCCCCCGCTGGAGAGACACCTAGTTCCTAGAACATGCCCTGAAGACCTGTGGCCTTCAGGAATACCCAGAAGGAACCTTATCAGCAGCTCGAGAAAGATGGAACGTAAGACGTTTTGACCCCTTTATGACTGGGGCAGGCTGCTGTGGCTTGCTGTCAAAGGTAATTCTACAATGCAGTAGTTAGCTCTGCTGCTACTCACCTGTGCCAATTCTATTTGTGGGGACATCTGCACCGCTGATGTCTGACCTGTACCTGTTCTCTGTGTTATAGAAGCTTGCACTGGTGCTGCATCTACTATAAATGCTCTTTTTGTGGGTGGAGGTTGTGCTCAAGGCAGACAAGAAAGCAGGTTAATTATTGTGTTCAAACATTTTTCCCGTGCAGAAAATGAGCTCAGCAGACCTTTTGGAAAAAGTTATCTGGCCCGTGGATCCTTGCCAGTTACAGCTTCCAGCATAGACCAACTGGAGATTTTCAGAACTGGAAATGTGACTCTGAGCCTGATTTAGAGTTTGGTGAATAGGTTACTGCATCAAAAGGATGATACGGTGCTGCAATATAAGCTAAACGATAATACAATTTAAAAAAAAGAAAGACCTATAAAAAGAGAAAATGGAAAACAAAATGACTAGCCCATCGGCCGTGGCACAGAAGCACACTCATTTTTAGGCAAAGTGGAACATGTGATTATTCAAAATGCCTTCATGGGATAATCATCACCAAAGCCTTAGCCTACAGGCTTTAAGATGGTGTAATAATAATCCACGCTCACGCCTAACGGCTTTAACAAGTGCCAACCAAGAATCGCTAGTATGGAGTCATCTGTGGTAGAATTATTGGACAATAAACACCCTGGGCTCTATAAACCCTGAAGCAGCAGTTATTATTGGTGGTGACCTAAATTGTAAATATGAGCCAATAGTTGGGTTGGAATCTCTTTTAGAGGAAGAGGATATGGCAAGAGGCATTCCTTCATTAGATACTGGCACCTCTGTTCCATGTACAGTAGCTGCAATGCAACTCTCTCGCTTTGTATCTGAGCACCGATTGAGAGCCTGCAATGGCAGACCCAAGCACATTTACGTTTAAAAGAGGTGCTGCTAAAACGAAAATTGATTATATAATGGTTGGTGTTACAATATGGGGTAGTGTAGTTGATTTCAAAGTAGACCAAAGAGAAGATAGCGGCCATCTTCCTCTTTGTCTGGAGGTATCAGGGAGTCTTTTTGTGTCCTGGGTGCAGGTTAAGTGTGGTCTTTCTTTTACATGAATTGCTTGAATGCCCCGAATCAATAGGGATAGAAAGAATGAAATCAATATACCAGGTATTTACTAATTGTTACCTTTTAGTAAGTCAAGACACCAACATGGTATGGATTTAAGACACGGTATGTTAATCATCATATATCGTGAGATCTTACAAATAGTGGCATATCAAAGGAACACACAGGACTGCTGTATAACATTTATATAAACAAAATAAACTTGATATAAATGCAACAAAACTGTGATACATAACGAACGAGAGACAGTTACAGATGTTAACATACAATACATAAATTAATCAATATGGTGTCCAAAGGAAGCATATATAAGTTGGAGCAGATGTCCTGTTTTGTTTGGATATGTGGTCTGCTCCACATAGGTAAGGATTCTATTTGTCGTCGATGTTTCGACCCAGAGAAGTTTAAGTGATAGTATAAAACATCAAAGACGGTTCTTCTTCAGGACTTGGAGTCAAAGGGAACAGCCTGTGTGTCAAGAAATATGGGTGTCAGTGACAAGATTGAATCTGTAGATTAAGGCGCAATATATGGCCACTAGTTAAGTGGTCTCACCTGTCATGAGAGAACCTCAATAATTAGGCATACTCTTACGATAATCAAGGTCTGGTTTCCAAAGTCATTGAAGGGGGGATGGTCCGTATATTTTCACGGAACTCAAGTGCCCATCGTGATTCTTCATCTGTGGTGAAGGAGCCAATGATTAGACTCCCATGAGCATATGGCTGGCTTGCCAGTATACCAGTGATCCAGAACGGATTCTCTGCTGAAAAAATGCGAAAATTAGAAGTAAGTTTTCTAATAATTTGTACTGTGAGAGTGATCATCTAAACTAACATCTCAGCCACCAAAGTTACATAACATTGGCAAGAAAGGGGCCTGCCTGGGAATATCCCTCATCTTATGGATTTGGAATAAAAGCCATTGTAACATATGTACATATTGACCCCCATCATGAAATGTCTCTGAGGTCTCTGATACAACAATGTCAAAGTGATCTAAGGTTGATTATGTAAACTAAGAACCATTAAAAAGATGTCCAAAACTTGTGCCTTAATACCTCGATATAAGCCAGAGGCCACAACAGGGGGTGGAACAGGGGGAGAGTCAGAGGGCGGAAAACAATGAGATTCTTCCCTCAGGAGACACATGCAGAGATACAGACGAGGAGACAAGTCTACAGGTGGTGATACAACCTGAGGACACAGTTACACAAATGAGCTACATAGACCATCTTGATGACATGACTAACCCTATCATTAATCTATCCAGACACATCCTCTCGGCCACTGAACAAACGGTTTTGACCAAAGGTCTATCATTCGTGCCGACTACACCTCCGAACAGCTTCAGTACTAGAATAGAACTCCAGCAGTTCTTTTAGAAAATACGCTTACAACACAATTTTTTCCAAAATGCCAGTCTGGCATTTAATAGGAGGGCGTCAGCTACTAACTTGAGGCCCCCCTCCACGTTCACCCCTTCAGCACATCTTATGTCTCATAAAATACTGGCCTTCAAGCAAGTAGTTCTTCAGGATGTAATGAGACTCTTTGAGAACAGGAAGCACACAAAATACAACACCAGTAAAAATGAGCGGTTGAGTTGGAATCCCTGGAAAGGGATAATACTATAGTCATTAAGCCAGCCGACAAGGGTGGGTCCATTGTGATTCAGGATGTTGATTACTACATTAAAGAAGTCATGTCACAACTGCAAACAGTTGGAAACTACAAAAAGATTCAAGGTGACCCGACCAAAGAGATCACTCAATTGATACACCATTTGACTCTAGAAGGATTGAATAAGGGTTTCTTGAGTGAACATGAATTTGAATTTCTTAATAAAAAAAGAACCCCCGCACCCCGACCATATTCACCTTACCAAAGATACATAAGTACATGAAAAAACCGCCTGGTAGACCCATTGTATCGGGCTGTGGCTCAGTGCTGGAACCATTATGTAAGTACATTGATCTATTCCTAAAACCATGGGTGGCCAAGACTAGGTCCTATATTAGGGATACAATGGAGGCCATTAAATTGGTTGATAACCAACCATTTGATACTAGGAGACAATTCCTGGTTACGATGGATGTTGCCTCACTATACACCAACATTCCACAAGAACAGGCCTTATAAGTGGTGCGTGAGGTCCTTGACAAAAGGGAAAATCCAATTTGGGTTCCTACGTAATTCATTGTGGATATGCTCAAAATAGCCATAAATAAGAACTTCTTTGTATTCCAAATTGACTTTTACTTACAGACAAAGGGCGTGGCCATGGGCGCGGCCTTTGCACCTGATATAGCTAACCTTTTCATAGACAGATATGAGGATGAATTCATCTATAACATCAATAACCCTTTTTTAGATAACATCACCCTTTGGAAAAGGTACATTGACAATGCCCTGATGATTTGGACAGGTGAAGAGCCCATGCTACATGGTTTCTTTGAATGGATTAACAATAGATCGCCAGATATACAATTTACAACTGCACACAGTAAAAGTGAGATACATTTTCTGGACCTCAGCATTAGAACCACAGAGGGTACGTTATACACGACACTTTTCAGGAAACCGATGGAACGCAACACATTATTGAGCTACGAGAGCCATCACCCTAGAAACCTGAGAGACAATTTTCCATATGGTCAATTTTTGCGCTTGCGCAGAAACTGCACACATAGATCTGATTTTTTTGAAGAAACAGACCAGTTATTAATGAGCCTCAAAGAGAGAGGCTACCCGAAGGGTCTGTTAAAAGAGCTAGAAAAAGGGCTTGGTACTGCCCTTGTGAAACACTTTTGGAAGTCAGAACTAATCAGGCCATCTCAGAAAATAGAATAGTGTGTGTATCTACCTTTAACACTAGAAGTAATGAAATCAAGAAGATTATTAATCAACACTGGGCCTTAATCTCAGATGAGCTAGAGTGCGAAGAAAAAACACTATTTGCATTTAAGAGAGGCAGGAACATAAGAGATTGTGTGGTTAAATCTTACTTGAAGACTGCTAGCCCCCCGGACTTGAGGGCGCAATTGATGTTACCACCACTTACAGGGCACTTTAAATGTGGCCACTGCAAGGCCTGTGCACTCACAGTGGAAAGAAAAGACTTTACACACTCCGAGGTTTTATACACACTCAAGCATCACACCAACTGTAATACGACTGATGTGATCTATGCTATTGCATGCCCATGCAATAAGATGTATGTGGGTCAAACACGACAGAAAGTGAAAACTAGGATCCTACAACACTGCTCCAGAGTGCACTGCAACACACAATGAGCTCCCTTAGTGGAACACTTTCAGCAGGCAGGACACACATCAGAGGACATAAGATGGTGGTTCTTAGAAAGGATCCTTCGGAACCCAAGAGGAGGAGATTTACCAGCTACCCTAAGCTTGAGAGAATGCAAATGGATACACCAGTTAGATACGGTTAACCATGGACTCAATGAGTTCGAGGAGATATCAAGACAGGCAGCTCTTCTTAACATGGGTCTTAATTTTAAGACCGAATAAAGGATTTTGGATTGGATTGGGTTAAATATACTACTAGCAACAGCATTGAGATACGTCGTGCCGGAGTTCTTCCATACACATGTTTAACCTAGTTTGGTCATTCATAGTCTGCTTATCTTTTTCCCTTGGGTCTAACATAGAGATCTTAACCTTATGAATTTTGGATTACATCTACTATCTACATGACGGTATATACGAAAGTCAAATGTGTGCATGTTTTATTTTATTATTTTTTCATTGTAACAACATTGTGATGTCTCAATAACTAACCTTGTAACAAAGATTGGTAGCTCATATCATTCTGTAAGCATATTCATGAGTTCTCTTTCTGTCCTGGTACATACAATTTCACATAATTGATTCCCTCCATTCAGGAAATGTGTATACCTTTTGTATATATGATTTTTTGTATATATGATTTATCTAAGCAAATAATCAAAATTCTAGGGCATGATGCTGGTATATATATATGATATTGTAACTATGTACAATGTAAATCGTAATCATTTCTCAACTTATCTTTTGACATGAGTTTACTTTTAACCACCTGAGCCATTTAAAACTACACCTTCCTGTTCCGACCTTTATCAGCATTTTCTATTCAGGTCGACAGGTGGATCTCAGCACATGCACCAGACGTGCAGATGAGGCCCGCGAAAAACCTTCTGACTTACACGTGACCTCGTCTTCTATTTTTAATACAGGACTCCCACCTCGACCGGCCCCGTGGTTACACAGGTCAGCAAGTCGGTCTTCATAACAACATTAGCATACACAGCATAGGTGCTCACGAGGCGCGCGTGACACTTCCAAGCATGCACGCTGACGCCTCTTCTATTTTAAATACACGTCTCACGCTCCGGAAAGCTGATTCATTTCCCCGGGCGGTGAGACGCGCTACGGTCACCCCTCACGGTGAGTGATATCTGACACAAAAGAGAGCACTGAGGATTCACAGCTCCAGCCCCTGTATGAGATAGCACTGTAATGGGAGGCTTACATCGAGGTATTAAGGCACAGATTTTGGACATCTTTTTAACGGTTCTTAGTTTACATAATCAACCTTAGATCACTTTGACATTGTTATATCAGAGACCTCAGAGACACTGATGATGGGGGTAAATATGTACATATATTACAATGGCTTTTATTCTAAACCCTTAAGATGAGGGATATTCCCAGGCAGGCCCTTTCTTGCTATTGTTATGTAACTTTGGTGGCTGAGATGTTAGTTTAGACGATCAATCTCACAGTACAAATTATTTGAAAACGTACTTTCAATTTTCGCATTTTTTCAGCAGAGAATCCGTTCTGGATCTCTGGTATACTGGCAAGCCAGCCATATATCAATGCAAAAAGTTGTATGCAGTTCCTGGTAGTGCTGAACAGGTTGTGTAAAAAAGTGAAGTCCAGGAAGAGGAGGAATTCCTCTAGTCGGAACTAGGACCCTCACACACCCAGCCAGCTAGGTGTCATGCTTCATCATTTGGGTCTGCTCCTCGTCAGGTCGGCGCTGCAATACCCGACGGGCACCCGTGAAGGGGCTCTTTGGCGGAGATCTTTTTTTCCTTGCCGTATGGTGCAGTGCGTGTGAGGGGCCTGGAGAGTGTAGATGTGGTGGAAGGCGAGGTTAAAATAGGAGGTAGGTGTCCAATCAAAACAATTTTAATGAGTATGGCTCCTCTCCTAGTTAAAAATATATGTGACGCGCCCCTGAAATGATGTTACAGGGTACCGCGTATGCTGGTCGACATGTTTCTTGCCTAAGTGTCTAATTGACGCAATTCATCAGGACCGGTAACAATGATTCTACACTATCAGTCGTGGTCAGAAACGTGAAAGTGCGAGACCACAACCAGTACCCTAAAAAAGTGTGGTACCTGTCACTTTACACGAACAACCTGTAGAGAGATTACATTTTTTTTTAAAGGTAACAACATCAATTGATGGCACTCATCAGAAGATTTAAAACATGCCCGTGCAGCACTCAACAGTGAAGTAAGCATGCTACAAGTTGGCGTGCTGTGACAGACATGAAAACGGCAGATAGAAATAATAGATTTTTTGCATCAATTTCTTGAACTCACTCAATTGTAGTCATTAATATTCATCTACGTGTTCCAGCAGGCGATGATACTGTAAAGACTAGTGTCCTGTAGGTATGGAAAAGCAAAATCAATCATCTGGCATTTGGTTGGCATGGGTGGTGCGATCGATGTCTAACCACCTGTTACAATGGTCCAAGGTTCAGGGGGAGGCCCCGATAGTGAAAGGTGTCAGGGCGCAGAGGTAGTGAGTCCCACTCTCTAAATCTCGATGAGGTCCACCGAGGGAACTCTCACGCATAACGGAGCCACGCATTGCGACCCACCAGCAGCGGCGCACAAATGCATACATCAGAAGAGGCTAGCAAGGAGCCCTATCGAACATATCCATTGCGGTCGCGGCAGTAAAATCGCAAAACCGCATGCTTCCAAAACGACAAGGTGTTCCGGGATATCGCCGCCTATGACCCAGAATCACAACACATACCGGAAGGTTTCGCCAGTGAGCCTCGTACGCCAAAGTATAGCCGACGAGTGGGAGGGAGGTTTGATTTACTCACGTGTCTTCTCCGTGCATTGGCGGAGGACCTACCTCACACGCTGCTGGAACCGGGCGGTAACGACCGACCTTGTCGTAGCGGTTATGAACACTCGATCGGCAGCAGTCGGGGGCGGGGTTCCCGCTACCAATCGGAACCGCGAAGAACACTAGAATGTAAACCCTATGCAGGTGAAAGTGGGGGCCATCTTGGAATCACGGAGTTTAACGGAGAACAAAAGTAAGTAAAACTTGTGTTGCCCAGAAACAACAGAATGTAATCCCAGTGTTCCCGGAATTAATAAAATATCAAAGAAAGTGTAAAAGGGTCGCCCATATGAGGTAGAATGTAACCCCAGCATTACTTAAGTACTCATCTAAGGCAAGTAAGGCACAACATAACAAAACTGGGATATCCTTAACACTGGCACCCTCAATCTACCAGTACCTAGGTTTGCTTTTAATCGCACACAGAACCTGAAGGACATGCTTATACACACTAGGCCCAGGGTTTCCAACACCAACACACAGAGATCATTGTGGGAACTCCCACCGGTAGTGGGCAACTACCCCTGTGGTACTTGTATAGTCTGTCCACTCACGAAACCTACTAAAGAAGTTGTCTTTTCTAATGGGTTCAGGTGGCAGCTTAGGCGACATACAAATTGTAACACCACTAATTGTATATACATGTTAACTTGTCCTTGCGGACTCCAGTACATAGGCATGACCACCAGGCCTATCAAAACACGCATCACGGAACACAGGAGCAATTTTAGATGCCACAAAACTAACACTAAAATGACCACACATTTCGAAATGATGAGACACACACCAGATTCCCTCCAGTGGATTGTACTGGAAGCACATCCCGGAATAAGTAGCGATGCTTTGTTCCGTATCAAACAAAGTTGGGTGTTACGATTGGCTTCTAATAAACAAGGGCTAAATGAGGAAATTCCCTGGCACCTGTTGACAAGATGAAAACGTTAAATTGCCCTAACAATACAATGGCTCCACACAGAATTACACTGTATCTGATAGATCATCTTGTTATGTTGTGCCTTACTTGCCTTAGATGAGTACTTAAGTAATGCTGGGGTTACATTCTACCTCATATGGGCGACCCTTTTACACTTTCTTTGATATTTTATTAATTCTGGGAACACTGGGATTACATTCTGTTGTTTCTGGGCAACACAAGTTTTACTGACTTTTGTTCTCCGTTAAACTCCGTGATTCCAAGATGGCCCCCACTTTCACCTGCATAGGGTTTACATTCTAGTGTTCTTCGCGGTTCCGATTGGTAGCGGGAACCCCGCCCCCGACTGCTGCCGATCGAGTGTTCATAACCGCTACGACAAGGTCGGTCGTTACCGCCCGGTTCCAGCAGCGTGTGGGGTAGGTCCTCCGCCAATGCAGGGAGAAGACACGTGAGGAATTGAGTTCAAAACCAATGAAGAGCTTTCAAGAAGAGAGATGACCACGGCAACTTGGGCCTCAGAGGAAACAGCAAGGAGGATCCTCGCGGAGAGTGCCCAATTAAAAGCCTGGGGAATCAAAATACTGTTACACCAACAACCAGGCTATCCTGAACCTCTTATGTCCAACAGGCCGGTTCATTCAGACATTCAACATCCCAGGAGTGTCCAATCAGTCCTCAAAGGGGCGCGTAGCACGGACGTGCATCCATCAGGAGGGAAAAACCAGGATGAAGAATTCCCACAGGACGATTGGACCTGGTTAGCCAGAACAATAAACCCTCAAGGAGAGGGCACTTGACGTAGTTCCACCAAAGCCCCCGAGGGCGGCCCGCAACTTCGAATATGCTTGTGGAATGTAAATGGCCTGGGAAACAAGATATCGGACACAGAATTTCTCTCCTATATCCAAGGCTTTGACTTAATTCTAATGCAGGAGACGTGGTTGGAAGAACCTCAGCACTTACTTGGTTATAAAACCCATCACCTCCCTGCAACTAAAGGAGCCAAATTTGGCCACCTGAAGGGTGGCCTATCTATTTACTCGTCAGTCAGGTCCATAAGGGGGACAAGAGAAGTTGACTCCATTCTAACCCCAACAAACGGGCTCAAAATTCTTGCACTGGACATAGAGGAGGGCAACGCTAAACAACAAATTATAGTGCTAAACGTTTACATTCACCCAAGAGACAAAGCCAGAGGAGTTAAAATAGTGGGCACGGAAATAACAAAGTTACTCTCGGAAGAGTTGACAACTAACCTTGTATTGGCCGGAGATTTTAACATGCATCTATTAGGACCACAATCAAGGGACAACGAGCTGGAGGAACAACTTACGGCAGGGAAGATTCCCATCCAGGTACAGGGCAAAAAGATAAATCTGTCAGCCCAGTCTAGGAACTTTATACAGGATATGGAGCACCTGAGCCTTGTGGTACTAAATGGCCGTTTTCCGGGAGATCAACCGCCTGCAGCAACTTATCATAAAGCTATGGCAAGCTCTACAATAGATTACATTTTGGTTACTCTGCAACTGTTTAGCAGGATTTCTAGTTTCAGGATTGGAACAAAAGAGCACAGCGATCACCAGCCCCAGGAAATTTCGATATGTATAAAGGAGAGGCCCCTGATCTTCCCAGTGGGGGATCCAGCAACTATTTACACCGTGAATTTCAGAAGGCTCAACTGCAAAACCAGCCAACCAGACAAACTGCAAACCATAGCTAAGTCAATCTGGGAAAACCAAGCAGAGGCACATAGTAATGCGAAAGACCACTGGGAAACATTGACCAAACAACTAGGGGAACAGTACGCCAAAAAATCAGGAGGCCCCGTTTCAGGTAGGGGACCACCCAATACCCAGATTGTAAGATCGCGATCAGGAAACCAACTACCAATCTCCGAAATATCAAACTTGAGGGCCCTCAACAAAGATATAAACAAAACTTTACGAAGGTTAAGACAAAGGGGAAACGAAACTACTCTACAAAAAACCCTTGCGCAGTTAAAAGCAACAAAGAAAAAAATGATCTGGCAAGCAAAAAGGGTAGCAGAAGATACTCTGTGGGCTAAACTCTTGTATGACGCAAAGACAAATCAGAGCGTAAAATTCTGGCGAACAATAAACAACCTAGGTAACGCCAACACGCAGGGTATCAATTCCCACCTAACAGAGAAAACCTGGGCAGGCCACCTTCTGGAACACTTCAACTTAAAAGGGGAAAGTACCGCTACAGCACCAGCGGGGTCAGGTCAGCCCGACAAGCTGAGCCCCCATGGAAACACAAGCAGGAGGTCAACAAAAGATCTGCATTTTACGACTTTGCAGATTAAAAATCGAGTAGCCAAAGGTAGGCCAGAGGGCGCACCTGGCCCCAACGGCATCCCCCCAACGTTATTCAAAACTGACCCGAACTACTGGGCGGCCGCATTACTATTAGTGTTTAACACCATAGGACAAGGGGCCGGTATTCCAGACTCCTAGAAAGGCTCCATAATATCTCCAATTTACAAGAAGGGAGATAAGAATAATGCGAACCAGCTACAGACTTATAGCCCTAAAAGATGTCGAGGCAAAATACTACGCTGGTCTCCTCCTGGACGAATTAACAACATGGGCAAATGAAAAAACCCTCATCCCTATCAATCAGACAGGCTTTTCCAAAGGCACAGGGACATCACAAATCTACTTGCACTGACACTATTGATGGAAGGCGCCAAAGCAGCAAACCTCCCCCTCTTTTTTTGCTTCATTGACTATTCTGCTGCTTTTGACAGTATAAACAGGCACAAATTGTGGGCTAAACTTGCGAAGATGGAAATTCCAGTAGCGCTATTAAAGCAGATAATCCTCCTACATACTAACACTTGAGTTCAAGTAAAGTTAGGAACCGGTGAATATCTGTCAAGGAGAATACCAACTACAAGGGGATTGAAACAGGGGTGCGTGTTTAACCTGTTTATGGCAGATCTTACTTCAGAATTAAACAACAGTATTTCACATGCACCCAGGCTGGGGGGGCTGTCACTCTCTAACCTACTGTATGCTGACGACGTCGTGCGAATTAGCCGAACTCCAATCGGGCTTCAACACCTGCTAAATACAACTGTCAAACACGCAGCTTCTAACGGTTTAACCATCAACCTAGATAAGTCAAAAATCATGCGCTTCAATCCGAAAAAGAACACAATCGGGTTTCACTGGAACCTCGCAGGTGCACCCATGGAAGTCGTGGCGGAATACAAGTACCTAGGGGTGATACTTGACGAGAAAGGCACTTTTAAACCACAAAAAAAAGCCATAAAACGGAGAGGAAACTCCATAGCGGTAGCTCTAAAATCTCTGAAACTTAAAACTGCCGGGCCAAGCTTTTTTCCCTTACTACAAGTTCTACAAGTTAATCCCAGCTATCACTTATGGGAGCGAGTGCCTTAGGGGAATAGACGAGGACACTTTGGAACAAACTGTGTTGAGATCAGCAAGAATAATTTTCAGCCTACCAAATTATGTCTCTCCCGCACAAATTAGGCTGGAGCTTGGTCTACAGTCACAAAAAATAGCTCGAAACGCTGCTTATGTGAAATGCTGGTTTAGGATCAGAACCTCCGATAAGAGCTCTCTGAATTTCCACCTATGGAAAGAGATAAACTCAAGCAAAGCCTGCACCCCAAGAGATTACCTGACCGCATCCATAAATCGCCTAGGCCTGAAAGAGCTCTGGGCAACTACGGGAACGCAGAACAGCTTCAAGTCTTTGGTAAATAAGACAGTAAAAAGGCTGTCAGTACTAGAAGACAAAGAAGCGCTCAGGGGAAGGTCTCATGGTTGGTGTGTGCTGCAGAGTTATATAAACCCTGTCCCGCAAAATTATCTGTGTGCTGGCTTCAGCAGGAGACTAAAAGAGAAATATCTCCGGTTTAGACTGGGAATTCTTCCTGTCCTGCCGCACCTTCCACCATGGAAGCGATCCGCAGAAATAACTAAGTGCCGCCTTTGCGGGAAAGCAGAAGAGAGTATCACGCATCTACTATGCATCTGCCACGGACTGGACCCAGAACGATGCTTGTTTTTGAAATCAATCTTTAACATCAAGAGGATAAGAACCTGCAGACAAGCAGTGAAGGCTTGTTTTGGAGGAAGAGACATACAGCTGGCATGCCGGTTCGTACAATTCATGGGGGCAGCAGAGGAGAAAATGAAGAGATCCGGCGCACCATAAACAGCTCCAATCAAGGGTTTTCCGCTCCCTGGAATTGGCATTCTTTAACTGGGGAAACGCCTGATACAAAAAACTCTCCTCTCACCACATTGAGAACTATTGGGCATTTGGGAGGCTACGGTCTTGCTGTATCTCTATCATAAAAATAGACTACAAGCATGATAAACGATATTATTAATTTTGCTACTTTTAAATATAAATGTAACCCATAAATTTTACTAACTCATGTTTTTATATCATATGTTTGGTAATAAGGACCGATTCAAAGCTCACCAGATGAAGAGACATTCGGTCAGAGCAAGGCACAAGTCAGCTGAAAAGGAAACGCAGGGCCAGGCCAAACTGTCCCATAGCTCTTTTTTTTTTTTCTGTTGGTTGTATAAATGATGAAATTGTAGTGTACTTTTTATGAACTTTCGCCTTGAGCAATTCCTTTGTGTAAAGGTTTTTATTAACTTATACAATAAATAACATACATGAGTAAATCAAACCTCCCTCCCACTCGTCGGCTATACTTTGGCGTACAAGGCTCACTGGCGAAACCTTCCGGTATGTGTTGTGATTCTGGGTCATAGGCGGCGATATCCCGGAACACCTTGTCGTTTTGGAAGCATGCAATTTTGCGATTTTACCGCCGCGGCCGCAATGGATATTTTCGATAGGGCTCCTTGCTAGCCTCTTCTGATGTATGCATTTGTGTGCCGCTGCTGGTGGGTCGCAATGCGTGGCTCCGTTATGCGTGAGAGTTCCCTCGGTGGACCTCATCGAGATTTAGAGAGTGGGACTCACTACCTCTGCGCCCTGACACCTTTCACTATCGAGGCCTCCCCCTGAACCTTGGACCATTGTAACAGGTGGTTAGACATCGATCGCACCACCCATGCCAACCAAATCCCAGATGATTGATTTTGCTTTTCCATACCTACAGGACACTAGTCTTTACAGTGTCTTCACCTGCTGGAACACATAGATGAATATTAATGACTACAATTGAGTGAGTTCAAGAAATTGATGCAAAAAATCTATTATTTCTATCTGCCGTTTTCATGTCTGTCACAGCACGCCAACTTGTAGCATGCTTACTTCACTGTTGAGTGCTGCACGGGCATGTTTTAAATCTTCTGATGAGTGCCATCAATTGATGTTGTTACCTTTTAAAAAAAAATGTAATCTCTCTACAGGTTGTTCGTGTAAAGTGACAGGTACCACACTTTTTTAGGGTACTGGTTGTGGTCTCGCACTTTCATGTTTCTGACCACGACTGATAGTGTAGAATCATTGTTACCGATCCTGATGAATTGCCGTCAATTAGACACTTTGGCAAGAAACATGTCAACCAGCATACGCGGTACCCTGTAACATCATTTCAGGGGCGCGTCACATATATTTTTTAACTAGGAGAGGAGCCATACTCATTAAAATTGTTTTGATTGGACACCTACCTCTTATTTTAACCTCACCTTCCACCACATCTACACTCTCCAGGCCCCTCACACGCACTGCACCATACGGCAAGGAACAAAAGATCTCCGCCAAAGAGCCCCTTCACGGGTGCCTGTCAGGTATTGCAGCGCCGACCCGACGAGGAGCAGACCCAAATGATGAAGCATGACACCTAGCTGGCTGGGTGTGTGAGGGTCCTAGTTCCGACTAGAGGAATTCCTCCTCTTCCTGGACATCACTTTTTTACACAACCTGTTCAGCACCACCAGGAACTGCATACAACTTTTTGCATTGATGTATTACTGGGCATGTATGCTGGACCTATTATAAAAGCCCTCAGTCCCCTCCTTGTAGACATTGTAAGCACGGGTCACACCCGTGGGACTTATGATAATCAGGTTACCAGGATAACTCAATAGTGTTATTCGTGGCCCACTCGACAATTGAAGGATTCCAATATCCTTGTTACCCCCCCTAGTACCGTGTGTGAGAAGTTGGCCTGGCATATGCTGTCCACTAGTTATAGTGGGCACCTTGCACCAGTCCAAACGACCCTTATTGATGATAGGTTTAAAGACAACCTTTATTGAAAGCTATCCTAGTGGTAGCTATGGAGAGCAGCCTTCAGGCTAAGTCTTGAAGGAGTGTAAAGCAGCTTGGTTTACCGGATTATAACCTCTTGAATAACTAAATGAAAGGAGAACCACACAAGATATATATAAAATATATGTATTTATTTCTAAACACTATCTACTAATCCCTTTATGAGATTAGAGTTCAAGATACACAGTATCACAGTATTAAAACGACAGTAAATAGCACAATACACAGTGGGTTCCAGGGGGAGACCAAACCACATACTAAGAAAGTGGTATAAGAACCACGACTTGACTAGACACAGTGCCTAGAGCACGTAGAATCGCTGGGACCCCAAGGAACCACCCAAGGTAGTGACACAGGAGACCCACGGGGGACGTGTGCAGTGTGAGAACACAGCCGCGAGCGCCGTAGGATTCAATGCGGAAAGTCGCGGTTGGAATTTTAAAGCAAAAGGACACTTAGGAGAGGACTTTGAGCAAACCCCTTTAGACTTAAGGGGTTCTAGGGCCAACACCCACGGGAGCACCGGAGTACTCGAGTTACCTCACCCAGGGAAGCCGGGTGCATAGGTGTCAAAGGGTGTCGGGAATCGTCGTCGTTTTCAATGGCGATCTGCTGCAAAGTGCTGCTGCCGTGAAGGAGAAAAGTGTCCGGTGTGATCCAAGCCTGGATCGAAGATGTGAAGAACCTGAAAGCAGAGGCGACAGAGTCTGGGTCACTAGCCAGTGACCAGGAGCGGAGAAATCGAATGACCACCGATGTCGGGTGCTTCAGGTGCGAAGAGGTGAAGCTTGACTCTGCAGCCACGGGGTCCTGGAGACGTCGACGATGACCAGGAGCCGGATTCGAACTGTCCCACGAAGGATGTCGAGTGCTGGGGTGTCGGTGATCGGATTGACCACAACAAGCCTTGGCAACAGCAACCCACGCAGGAAGAGAAAAGATGCTTCTGTGCGGACCAGCAAGGTCCTGGGGACTCCCCAAGCGATGGAGAGTGAGGGCACGTATGGAGCAACCAGGGAAGCCCAATAAAAGTTAGAGTTGCCTTCTTGGGGACCCACAGGTCAACGGACCAGGGATCGCGAAGGGACCTCGAAAGGAATCACAAAATAGCGGCCCACGGAACACTCGTTGAGTGTAGGCCTGCAATCTTCGGTGCAATTACTGCTCGGGGTCAGGACTACAAGTAACCCAAAGCTCAGCCTCAGGGGTCGCCGGAAAGCTGATGCTTCTGCAAATGGTCGCGGTGTCCAGGGGTTCAGGTTGCACGGTCTTTCACGAGGGATACGGGCCTCAGACTTGCTGTGGGCACAGATCGACCTCAGAGACCTAGGAAAACCCACCTCCTGTGTGGCAATATTCTTCGGAGTCCGTCGGAGCTCGGAGATGCCAACCGGTCAGTTGCGTTAAAGGTGCCTGCCTTGCAGGGGAGTAACTCCTTTACTCCAAGGGAGATTCTTCAGTCGTCCAGCGTCGTGCAGATCGTCGAAGTACTTGGTTTCTGGTATCAGAGTTTAGTCCAGGTGTAATCTAAAGTCCTGTAGTCAGGGGTTCCTACTTTATACCCAAGGAAGGGGTGGGACAAACTCTGGGGACCCACCTATGGGAGGGTCAGGAAAGAGTGGTGGCTACACCCATTTCCTTTGTCCAGTTTCGCGCCAGAGCAGGGGCTGTGTGCCCCTGCAACCGGTTTGAGCTGGACTATGCACAGGGACACCAAATGTGCCCCCAGTGCAGACTTCAAAGCACTCTGAGAGTGCACCCACCCAGCCCCAATACACTAAAGCCTGTTTGGGAGGTGGTCACACCTCCCTGTGACAGGAAACCTATTGTCCAGGCCTCCCCTGCCGGAGTTTCGTCCAGCAGCAGGAGGGCAGACTCGTGTCTGTGGCTGCAGCATCCATTTTGTGATGCCAGGGCTCTGTTAGCTGGTACCGGGTATACCGGTGCTGTCATGTCTCTCCCTCTAGAAGGGTGGGATCATACTCCCACACCAGTTAATGGTGTGGGGGTATGATTCCAAGGTGTTTGACACCAAACATAACAGTTTTCCATGCAGCCACTCCAAAGTTAGCATTTACCGTTTGGTTATAATGCACTTAAGAGTATATGGTCTGGCTGCATCACAAACAACCCCGGAATGAAGATTCCGAAAGCTGCTGAGGGGCTCTGCTCATGCATGGGCACCCTCGCACATGAAACCCAGCACCCTGCCTTCAGGATTGTTAAGGCCTGCCATAGGGGTGACTGATAGGTTTACATGTGCAGTGATATGGAGAGATATAGGGAACCTATATCTCAGTAAGGGGTGGATACACCACCTTACACAGGCTGCTGTAGCAGACCTGTTGTGTCATTTTAAAAGGCTTCCCAGGGGTGGCACAATACATGCTGCAGCCCCTGGTAGGCCTCTGGGGTACCTATGCCCTGGGTACATAGTATACCATATACTAGGGACTCACAAGGGTACCCCAGAATCCAATCTGGAGTGTACCTAAAGTACATACAGTCAATTTAGAGTAGAAAGCAGATAGACTGGGGTCCTGATTAGCAGGGCCTCAGTCTGGCTAAGTCGAAAAACAGTGAAACATCAGCAAAAAGTGGGGGTAACTATAAGAAGCAGATCCTACTCTCCTACACAGTGGTCCTCCTGACAATCACGATGGAGGAAAACCATGGACTTAGCTTCGGCGATGAAATAGCAGCAGAAATCTTGAAAACACCTTCCATTTTGGGTTTAGAGGCAGGTGCTGCCTCGGGGAGCCAGACGGAGGACTGGTCCTCACTCTCGACTATGAAACATGAATGGCTCAAGATAACCATACACGGAGCCATGATGACGGAATACTTGAGGGCTAATATAGCTCCAAAAGGCCTGATAGTGAACAACGTCCCATGCCTCTTTCTGGAAGACCTTGTCTTTAAAAAGGAGTGGTCCCTGGTAGCATGGAAATGCACCAGGGACTTACTCATATTGATCATTAACACTGCTAAGAGGATTGCTGATGCACTATTAATAAGAATTCAAGCGGCAGAAGGGGCACTCAAAATCAGCGTGCAGAATACCGCTTTTAAAACCAAACTAGCAGAGATCAACACAGAAATAGCGGAAAACAAGGAGTATCTGTTGAAACAAAAGATATCTAAACTCCAGAAGGACGTTCAGAAATTCGACAAGGAGAAAGTATACCCATACCTCAAGGCAGACTACACTCCCACAGGTGACGGTCAGTCCTCTGATGATGGTTCCAATACCACCAGGAGAGGTTCCTCATCTAATAGCGACTCCAGCAATGGCAGTTGGGGCAGTAACAGCTCCAGGTGCAACACACGCCCTGCTTACCCAATGTATAACATGCCACCTTACCAAGGTCCACCGTTTTGGCAATTCCCCATGTATCAACAAGGTCCACCGCCATTCTTCCAACAAGGCAATAACCCTCCTTTTTTAGGCAGAGGTTGGGGCAGAGGAAGAGGGCGAAGAAGAGGTCAACAGAAAACGGTACATTGGCAGGAACAACCTGCCCTCTCAGTAGAGACGAGGAGTCAGACAAGAGGTAAGAGAAACTGATAGTCAATCTCTCACCTAGGACCCTTTCTCCCATTGAAGAGACCGTACTACAAAAAGGTCTGGGATTTGTTCCCACTCCCAAAACAGACAAGTTTCGGGATACCTGTGAGGTACATGCCTTTTTTTGGAAGATACGCTTGAAAGCTTACTTCCAGGACAAACAGAACACCCCCACCAGTGACTCTGGCCTACACAAACCATCCACATTGTCCCCCGATAGGAGCATGGTACAAACTGAGGTATTAACGTTTGAACAGGCTGTGCTGAAGGACCTCAACAGTTATACCCCACCACTTCCTTACCACAATCTCTCTACAGCTGAACTGACGGCTGTCAAAACGCTGCCAGACAAAGGAGGGGCCACGGTTATTATGACAACCACTGATTACGACACTGAATGTCATAGACAGCTCAGTGATCGGAGGTACTACACTCCCATCACAGATGACCCGACACCCAGGCTAGCAACCATCATCTCCACGATGGTGTACACGGCTGAGACGGAGGGTTGGATCACTAAAAAGGAAGCTGACTTCCTTTACACCAAGGAGCCGATAACACCGTATTTTTACATCTTACCAAAGATACACAAAGGGGTCACACCTCCCCCTGGTAGACCAATTGTTTCGGGATCAGTTCCATCTTGGAACCATTGTCCAGGTTCTGTGACCACTTCCTTCAACCCTTGGTCAGACAGATTCCATCATTCATTCTAGACACCACTGATGTCCTCCGCATGATTGAGGGGGTCCAACATCCAGAAGACATTGATCTCTTAGTCACCCTGGATGTAGAGGCCCTCTACACTAACATTCTGCAACGTGCTACGCTGAGCGTTATAGAGGACACACTGACGTCAATGGAGTGGGAGTCATCTACCCCCCCATCTTTTGTGCTTGAGTGTGCAACACTGGCATTAACTGAAAAAAAAATTGCCTACAAGAAACAACTCTACCACCAGACCCAGGGTACTTCCATGGGTAGTACGTTTGCGCCGAGTCTGGCGTGCCTATATATGGCTGCCTTTGAGGCAAGGGCAATTCACGATCCGTCCAACCCATACCTGACTAATGTGGTACTTTGGAAGAGATTCATTGACGACATTCTTATTTTTTGGAAAGGGAACAAGACTGAATGTGAAAACTTCTGCCAATGGATTAACACATTGAACCCTTATCTTAGATTCACTAGCACCATCTCTGATAACAAAATTCCTTTCCTGGACCTTCTCATCAGGATTGATGGAGACCAGATCAGTACTACACTATATAAGAAACCCACAGACAGAAACAGTTTACTACTATTCAGTAGCCACCACCCAAGAGCCCTCAAAGAAAACTTACCCTTCGGCCAGTTCCTCCGTATTAGGAGGAATTGTAGCTCCATCACTGACTTTAGGAAAGAGGCAGATATCTTAGCAACCAACCTTAACAGGAGAGAATATCCTACTCGCAACGTGATGCTTTCACTAAAAAGGGCCCGTAACAACAATCGGGAGGCCCTGCTAGAGAAAAGACAAAAAGAACCTAGTGAGGTGCTCACATGCATCACTACGATCACCCCTGACTCTAACAAAATCAGGAACATTATAAGAAAAAAGTGGGATATCCTTAACACTGGCACCCTCAATCTACCAGTACCTAGGTTTGCTTTTAAGCGCCCACAGAACCTGAAGGGCTCCATCCTGAGCCCGACTCTCTTTAATCTTTACATGACGCCGTTGGCCAAGGTGATCAGATCTTATGGTTTTGATGTCGTGTCATATGCCGATGACACGCAGATCTTGGTCACTCTTGGACCAGACCCATTAGAAACAAAGCAGCGTTTCAAAGAATGCATGTCCCACGTTGATAGGTGGATGAGTACAAATCACCTTCAACTAAATGGAGGCAAGTCTGAGATCATGCTCTTTGGCAAGGCTCAGGAACATTGGTCTCATGACTGGTGGCCCCTGAACCTTGGCACTTGTCCAACACCCAAACCGACGGTACGGAACCTAGGTTTTTATATGGATAGTCAATTGTCAATGAAAAGTCAGACTAATCATATAATTGGCTCTTGCTTTGGAGTGATGTGTAGCTTACGAAAGGTCTTCAAATGGATTCCGATCGAGGCCAGGAAACCATTAGTCCAGGGACTAATAATAAATCGTATGGACTACGGAAATGCCCTGTTGTCCTCAATCAACGAAGGCCTTCTTACAAGACTTCAGATCTTGCAGAACACTGCGGCCAGGCTGGTTCTGAATCTTCCGCCCAGATCCCCTTCTGCCCCCTGTCTGAGATCTCTACACTGGCTCCCAGTTAGACAGCGAATCCTATTTAAAAATTATCTGTCTAACACACAAAAATATGTATGGAAAAGGTCCGGGATACTGGTCCAAAAAACTATGTTGGTACCAGCCTTGTAGGGTGCTAAGATCGAGCAACGAATCATTTCTCACACCTTCAGAATTCGTACCGTGAGAAATGGAGGAAGGTCTTTTTCCTTTCTTGCCCCTGCTTCTTGGAACAAACTCCCCTTAAACCTACGTACTATCACAGATCACAACTGCTTTCGCAAGAAGCTGAAGTCATGGCTATTTGACAACTAAATGAGTACTCTATCAGAGCCGTCTGCAAGCGCCATGAGACTTCCGAGTGATATGTGCGCTGTACAAATGTCCCTGATTTGATTTGATTTGAAGGACATGTTTATACACACTAGGCCCAGGGTTTCCAACACCAACACACAGAGATCATTGTGGGAACTCCCACCGGTAGTGGGCCACTACCCCTGTGGTACTTGTATAGTCTGTCCACTCACGAAACCTACTAAAGAAGTTGTCTTTTCTAATGGGTTCAGGTGGCAGCTTACGCGACATACAAATTGTAACACCACTAATTGTATATACATGTTAACTTGTCCTTGCGGACTCCAGTACATAGGCATGACCACCAGGCCTATCAAAACACGCATCACGGAACACAGGAGCAATTTTAGATGCCACAAAACTAACACTAAAATGACCACACATTTCGAAATGATGAGACACACACCAGATTCCCTCCAGTGGAGTGTACTGGAAGCACATCCCGGAATAAGTAGCGATGCTTTGTTCCGTATCAAACAAAGATGGGTGTTACGATTGGCTTCTAATAAACAAGGGCTAAATGAGGAAATTCCCTGGCACCTGTTGACAAGATGAAAACGTTAAATTGCCCTAACAATACAATGGCTCCACACAGAATTACACTGTATCTGATAGATCATCTTGTTATGTTGTGCCTTACTTGCCTTAGATGAGTACTTAAGTAATGCTGGGGTTTCATTCTACCTCATATGGGCAACACTTTTACACTTTCTTTGATATTTTATTCATTCCTGGAACACTGGGATTACATTCTGTTGTTTCTGGGCAACACAAGTTTTACTGACTTTTGTTCTCCGTTAAACTCCGTGATTCCAAGATGGCCCCCACTTTCACCTGCATAGGGTTTACATTCTAGTGTTCTTCGCGGTTCCGATTGGTAGCGGGAACGCCGCCCCCGACTGCTGCCGATCGAGTGTTCATAACCGCTACGACAAGGTCGGTCGTTACCGCCCGGTTCCAGCAGCGTGTGGGGTAGGTCCTCCGCCAATGCACGGAGAAGACACGTGAGTAAATCAAACCTCCCTCCCACTCGTCGGCTATACTTTGGCGTATGAGGCTCACTGGAGAAACCTTCCGGTATGTGTTGTGGTTCCAGGTCATAGGCGGCGATATCCCGGAACACCTTGTCGTTTTGGAAACATGCGGTTTTGCGATTTTACCGCCGCGGCCGCAGTGGATATGTTCGATAGGGCTCCTTGCTAGCCTCTTCTGATGTATGCATTTGTGCGCCGCTGCTGGTGGGTCGCAATGCGTGGCTCCGTTATGCGTGAGAGTTCCCTCGGTGGACCTCATCGAGATTTAGAGAGTGGGACTCACTACCTCTGCGCCCTGACACCTTTCACTATCGGGGCCTCCCCCTGAACCTTGGACCATTGTAACAGTTGGTTAGACATCGATCGCACCACCCATGCCAACCAAATCCCAGATGATTGATTTTGCTTTTTCATACCTACAGGACACTAGTCTTTACAGTGTCATCGCCTGCTGGAACACGTAGATGAATATTAATGACTACAATTGAGTGAGTTCAAGAAATTGATGCAAAAAATCTATTATTTCTATCTGCCGTTTTCATGTCTGTCACAGCACGCCACCTTGTAGCATGCTTACTTCACTGTTGAGTGCTGCACGGGCATGTTTTAAATCTTCTGATGAGTGCCATCAATTGATGTTGTTACCTTTTTAAAAAAATGTAATCTCTCTACAGGTTGTTCGTGTAAAGTGACAGGTACCACACTTTTTTAGGGTACTGGTTGTGGTCTCGCACTTTCACGTTTCTGACCACGACTGATAGTGTAGAATCATTTTTACCGGTCCTGATGAATTGCCGTCAATTAGACACTTAGGCAAGAAACATGTCGACCAGCATACGCGGTACCCTGTAACATCATTTCAGGGGTGCGTCACATATATTTTTAACTAGGAGAGAAACCATACTCATTAAAACTGATTTGATTGGACACCTACCTCCTATTTTAACCTCACCTTCCACCACATCTACACTCTCCTGGCCCCTCACACGCACTGCACCATAAGGCAAGGAACAAAAGATCTCCGCCAAAGAGCCCCTTCACGGGTGCCCGTCGGGTATTGCAGCACCGACCCGACGAGGAGCAGACCCAAATGATGAAGCATGACACCTAGCTGGCTGGGTGTGTGAGGGTCCTAGTTCCGACTAGAGGAATTCCTCCTCTTCCTGGACTTCACTTTTTTACACAACCTGTTCAGCACTGCCAGGAACTGCATACAACTTTTTGCATTGATGTATTACTGGGCATGTATGCTGGACCTATTATAAAAGTCCTCAGTCCCCTCCTTGTAGACAAGCCAGCCATATACTCATGAGAGTCCAATCATTGGCTTATTCACCACAGATGAAGAATCACAAGGGGCACTTGAGTTCCCTTGAAAATATAAGGACCATCCCCCCTTCAATGACTTTGGAAACCAGATCTTGATTATCAGAGGAGAATGCCTAATTATTGAGGTTCTCTCATGAAAGGTGAGACCACTTAACTAGTGGCCATATATTGGGCCTTAATCTACAGATTTAATCTTGTCACTGACACCCATATTTCTTGACACACAGGCTGTTCCCTTTGACTCCTAGTCCTGAAGAAGACCCGTCTTTGATGCTTTATATTAACACTTAAGTTTCCAACATATATATGCTTCCTTTGGACACCATATTGATTAATTTATGTATTGTATGTTAACATCTGTAACTGTCTCTCATTCGTTATGTATCACAGTTTTGTTGCATTTATGTCAAGTTTATTTTGTTTATATAAATGTTATACAGCAGTCCTGTATGTTCCTTTGATATGCCACTATTTGTAAGATCTCACGATATATATGATGATTAATATACAGTGTCTTAAATCCATACCATTAACAATCAAAGAACCCAACCTGTCTAACGATAATATGGGGAGTGCCCGTCAGGGTCACTACAAAATAGGTACCTCGCTGGGCTAACAAAAACAGATTTCCCGAAAAAAATAGAGAAGATTTCTTTTAAATATATGACAAAATAGATATATTTTTTATTTTGTTATTTTTGGTATTTACAACATTTTGTCAAAGTTTGCAGAACAATAACATAATACATAATTTTATTAGTGCAAACAAAACAGATAAATAGAGTCCCACACTCATATACTCAAAAAACACTCACAGCCGCAAATACACACATACTCATACACTCTAACCACTCAAGAGCAATTCATCATAGGAAATGTCATCCAAAGTCCAAGGCAATTAAGGGTTCTATACAAGGGATTAATATTAACAAAAACAAAAACAACTATCGTGCGTCCTCTCAGTAGAAGGTTGTAGAAATATCTGGAGGCACGAGGTTATCCAGCGCCAACGCGCGTTTCGGTGTCTAACCCAATGTGGGTCACACCTTCATTAGGGCGACCAGATCCAAAGTGGGACACAAGGAAAGAACCACCTTAATGCGGGGCATCCAGGTACATAGACTTGGATAGGGAAAGTTAGGTTGAGACCAGCTCAATCCAAAGGATCCATATGAAAATAGATATAAGATGGACGAATAGGCTCCTTAGGTTCCAATATTTAGCAGGTTAAAAGATATACTGCAATTATAGTCCAGTTTCCGTGGGTCGGGGCGCTCACAGGCGCAAATTAAATCAGTCCATTCTCATCTCGTCTTAGAATGGCGAGCGCGGTGATGAACGTCCTCCAGCGACCGGCGGGGCAGTGAGCTCCCGAATGCTAAACTTAAATCCATACCATGTTGGTGTCTTGACTTACTAACAGGTAACAACTAGTAAATACCTGGTATATTGATTTCATTCTTTCTATCCCTATTGATTTGGGGCATTCAAGCAATTCATGTAAAAGAAA
The DNA here is from genome assembly GCA_963921515.1 of Calotriton arnoldi. NCBI lineage: Eukaryota > Metazoa > Chordata > Amphibia > Caudata > Salamandridae > Calotriton > Calotriton arnoldi. Next base: position 2,118,065 of record CAWUFW010000549.1, read on the forward strand.
TACAACACTCCCTACAGAACCGATTGTTGTTACATACCACTAGAAATCCCAGGTTCTGCAGGATACTGGGTTACCCCATTAGCTTTAATAGAAATATCATTCAGCCTATCATCAGTAATAATCGTAGGTCAGTTAAGTGGCTACTTATTGTGAACAAGCCAGAAATTATGACAGAAATTTATAATGAATTTTCTGATGCTCTATATCTGTTTGTAGACGGTCTACCTCACGATATCCCTAACACACAAATAAATTGTTCCTTGGCAGAAAAATGTAAACCGTTCTTGACCAAGAACCTTTCGAACCTTGTGATAAAAGGTACCTCTAAGCACCCTCCCAGGAATCCTTGGTACTCTAAAGATTGCTGTGTGGCAAAGAAGCTGTTAGCGGCATTGAAAACAAATAATATTGAATTTATAAGAGAGGCCAGGGCAGATTATAAAAGAACACCAGACCAAGCTGAAAAACACTGGGACGAGGTTAATTGGAGTGATTTTTATCCTTGCAGCAAGAAATAAAGATAGTGCTGCCTTTTGGAAAATAATAGCTCATGGCAGCAAAACTGGCAGTATGAGCTTAGAGTATCATCTAGACCCAGGAACTTGGTGCAGACATTTTTCCCACTTATATTCTGACACTAACAAATATCTGCAAACCACACAAAGTCCAAGTAGAACTGAAACAAATAGGATTGTAACATACTCCCCTTACTTTAGTCTAGAAGGGAATAGGGCAGCAATAGATTCAATTAAACCAGGAAACGCCCCAGGTCCCGATAAAATTCCGGGGGACCACTTGAGACACGATAAGGCTGTATGGGTACCATATGTAAATATGCTTTGCAATGCAGTGGCCTCTGGAGCACCAGTACCTGAAACATGGAGGAGCTGAAACCGTACCAATTTATAACAAGCATTTGCAATGCAATAGGTCTCGCATTTAGAAGAGTTAGAGCTATTGACGTTGTAAATGATAATGTCTTTTAGCTATGTGTTTTGGTTTGGAGTGTAGTGGGTGTATGTGGTGTGGTGTGGAATTATGTGGGTTGTATTGGGATTGTGTGGGGTGGAATTGTGTGGGGTGGAATTGTGTGGTGTGGAGTGGATTTGTGTAGCGGAATTATGCAGCATGGTGAATAGATGGGGTGAGAGCTGCAAAGAATAAATAGAAAGGAAGAGAGAGGAATTGGTAGTTTCTGCTGGAAGTGGTGAATGAACTCCAGACAGAGGAGCAGAAAGTGTGTGAGAAAGAGAGAAAGAGAGAGCAGGCGACAGACGCATAAAGAGGAAGGACCTGTGTATGCAGAAGACACCCCAAGAAGAGGAGGAGAGCGCGGAAGTGAGGAACGGAAACTTTGAAAAGGCGCTGGAAAGAAATTGTGCTTAGTATGTGTGAGCAGGCAGTATAGAGCGGAGATAAGAAGTGTGAGGGATGACAAGGGCCTGTGGGATTGCGAGATGAGAGGGGGTGAAGCAGTAGACAGTTTTGCTTTCAAATGTATCGGTTTAGGTTAACATTCCTGACTGGACAAAACGTTAATTTTTCACAAGTGGACTGAGAGCACAGGTAGGAGAACCTTTTAAAGTTTGCCAGATTATGGGTCAAGAGGACACACTCAAATTGGTTGGGGTTGGTGGAGGTTAAAAAGGAGACTGCTTTTATAGGAAGGTTTGAGAGGCAAGGAGAAAAACTCCATCTAGTAACAAATGTGTGTGACCCGTAGAGAATATATTTGATAAAAAGTACGATGCAAAGAGCTGATATTCTCAAAACGTACGGTACTGCAAAGTTCTTTTCTGTTTATATATGGGTCTCCTACAACATAATTATGCAAGTTAACAGTTTTCTCAGAATTCTGAAGATCATACAAAATTATGCACAACATTCAAGATGTGTGACGAATTCTTTTGATGAAAAGTAAAGCAAATGCTCATATGGCTTTACAATAAGTCAATGACTCTGCATGTGATTAATAAAATCTACTTTTAAGGAGTATATATGCTGGGTTTGGCACATGGAGAAAATTATTCTGCTAACATTGTTCTTTTCATTAGTGTACACATGCCAATAGTTTGCGCAATTAAAACTTTGTAGCCGGACTTGTTTATGCAGCTACGCACAGATACCGATCTTCACTCATGCGCTTTCCAAGTGCGAAAACTGGAGAATATTTTGACAGTAACTATTCACCTGCACACACCGAGACCACTTACTTGATATGGCAGTAGTAACATGTATGCTGAGATGTCTGCCCCACTAGTAGAGCTGGAGTTAAGAAACAAGTGAAAAAGTGTCCACCCCGCCTGCAACGCATGCCAGGAATGCTCTGCAATGATGTTGGTTAATAATCATACATTAGCAAACATATGCTAACCATATTTATATAACTTGCCACTAAGAGGGTTGGCAGTAGAAGTTCCGCTCTGTTTTATAATACTGCAGTGCTTTTATCTGATGCCACACCTACCACTACTGCAGCTCTTGATATTACGCAAACAAATGTGAATCCTCCGCCCTTAAAAAAATCAAACCAGGCAAAGCAATGCTGCAGGTACAGCAGCAGATTGAAGGGTTGATTAGCATCACTTGCAAAGTAATGTAGCTCTGAGAAATAATTCTTTCTGGAGTGAACCGAGAAACAATCTTGGTGAGGTCTCTTACCCTTGGAGCATGCCCAATGGCACAAAGAGCTAACCATAACAGCTATGTTGATAGTGCCTCTCTGAGATCGTTTCCTGTATACCTATGCAGACATTGTTCAAGCGCGAGCCTGCAGTTCCATAATACTAGACCTGCCAAACTTAAAAAGTTTAACTTATTGCTAACTGAAAAAGTGCCACGCAGATTCATGTGAGGGCTGCCCAGTGCAAACAAAGCTCCTATCTGGATCAGGTTGTTAATAGGCATCACGTTGGTCCCTCAGAACGTGTGAGGACAGGCAGTAAAAAAACAACAACAGAACATGTCCACACTCACTCTTTCTCTCAGCCACCCGGCTCAATGTAACAGATGACGAGAAAGAATCTCTTCGTCACATACAGTACATGACGTTTTGTGCTTGAGAAAAGCAGGGATGCATACACCTCCATGAAGGATTACAGCAAACTTTTGACGGTGGAAATGCTGAGAAAACACACTTGTTTAGCCTTGTCTACACGCACGAAGTTAGGCTAATTAATACATTACAGACGTTTTGCGCTCGAGAAAATCAGGGATGCGTACACCTCCATCGAGGATTACAGCTAACTTTTCACGGTGGAAATGCGAAGAAAACACACCTGATTAGCCTTGACCACGCGCACGAAGTTATACTGAATAATACGTTACAGGAGTTTTGCACTCGAGAAAAGCAGGGATGCATACACCTCCATCGAGGATTACAGCTAACTTCTCATGGTGGAAACAGGGAGAAAACACACTTGCTGAGCCTTGACCACGCGCACAAAGTTAGGCTGATTAATATGTTACAGACGTTTTGCGCTCGAGAAAAGCAGGGATGCATACACCTCCATCGAGGATTACAGCTAACTTTTTACGGTGGAAGTCCAGAAGACAATGCCTACGTCTCGTTATGTGTAGTAACATCACGACTCACACTTGCGCAGTGAATCTGCTTAATGCCTCGCCCACTGCGAATCGTGCTTGTTGAGAGTAGCCAAAGCAAGTTAAAAAAAAAAAAAATGTGGTGAAGCATGAAGCGAGACGGCCTGCCTTGGGGAGGGAGCGTCTTACTGCAGATTTGGCTTGTTTATGTGACTAAGCGTATCTGTTGTTTCCCAAACAGTATGCTTGGTGCGGCGCCCGTGGCTACTTTTTACGGCGCACTGGGGTGCCGCGACACACATATTGTGAACCACTGAGAAGCTGTTGATATTAAGTAAAAAAAGCATTTGCAATGCAATAGGTCTCGCATTATTAAAGTTTGAGCTATTGGTGTTGCATTATTTAGCAATGCCAATAGGTCAAACTTTAATAATGCGAGACCTATTGCATTGCAAATGCTTGTTTTTGTAGTAAACAGTGGTGCGCGCGCACCACAGAGGAGCGGGGGCCAGGGAGCGCGGCAGCGGCAGCGAGGCGAACGCGCGCTGCTGCGCGTTCTGGCCACCGTCGGGAATGGGAGGTGCGAAGGCGGGACATGCGCCCGCCTTTGCCCAATCGCGTGCCGTTTTTTCTAAAAAAACGCACGCTACAGCCAATGAGGGCTTCTGAAAACAAAACCACACGCACGAGCGTGTGGGTCGTTTTCAGAAGCCCTTTCTAGAGGTCTCGCGCTGAGACCTAAAAAGGGCAATCGTCACGATCCAGCTAACTACAGACCCATCAGTTTAATTGACACCTTACAAAAAGTCTATGCCAAGCAAGTGCTAAACAAACTTACTAACTGGATAGTTGAAAATAACATTATCTCACTGCATCAAGCGGGATTCAGAACAAAAACTAGTACACTCGATCAGGTCTTTAGGCTTTTGGGCATAGCATGGAAATAATTAAACTGAGGGAAGGTCATCTATACATAGCATTTATTGATCTAAAGGCAGCTTTTGACCTTGTCCTGAGCGGCCATTTGTGAGACTCAATGAAAATCCAAGGTGTGCCAGATGAGCTCTTGGAGCAGATTATTAGATTACACCAAGACAACTACACCAGGGTTAGATGGGGCCCCGGAGGTGAACTAACGGATGGCATACCTATTAAAAGGGGAGTGAGACTGGGATGCGTGTTGGCACAGACTCTTTTTTCGCTATATGTTAACGATGTTGTGCAACATCTGCAATAGTGCAAACACGACTGTCCTGAACTTGGTGGGGTCTCAATACCTGCGTTGTTCGCAGATGATACCATCCTGTTATCTCAGACTCCAAAAGGACTGCAAAGGCTCCTAGATAGCTTCAACAACTACTATACTATAAAGGGCCTTGAAATCAACTGTAGTAAATCAAAGTACATGGCCATAAGACCGCACAAGTCCTTCAGGTACAACATTACTGTCGACAAGCAACACCTGGAATGTGTGCCAAATTTTAGCTATCTTGGTATCACAATAAACGCAAAAATACAGAAATCCAAAGTTCTTTTGATGCAGAACTCAATGGCCATTGTAAAAAAACATCAAGCCACTAAATCCAAGGCAGTAACACCAGCCCTGGAGGTTTATAAATATAAGGCCCAAACAGCAGCCCTGTATGGAACGGAACTGTGGGGGGGGGGGCAACTCAGGTGTACTTACTATAGATGAAAACAAATTTGTAAGAATGCTGCTCCATCTCCCCAGAAGTACACCATTGATGCCAGTGTACTATGACGTTGGCATCAAAAGGACAGAACACCTAGTTGTATTGAGAGCCCTATTACTTTGGGTTCGTTTATTTGTCACTCAGGAATTTATTAGTTATAAGGAAGGATTGAAAGAAATGTTGGCTCTTGATGGACATGTCACCTTTCCTTGGTTCCATCACATTAAAACCTGATTTGATAAACTAGGGTTAAGCTGGTTCTGGGACGCTCCCAATCTATTAACACCCAACTCGAAAAGGGTCTTGAATCAAATTTACTGGGAATATGTATTAAATAGTGTCTATTGTAACCCCAGTTTGGGTAGGTTCACTGTTGAGTGTAAAACCATTTCCTTGTTTTGAACAGTATTTGGATATTGTCCAACCCCAGCTTGCAAAATCATTATATATGAAGTTCTGTTTGGGTATCCTTCAGATTAAAATGAACACAACCAGATGGTCATCTGGTCCATTGTTGAGGGGGAGATTTATTGCCCACTATGCACTTTAAATGCTGATGAAAACCTTGCACATCAATAGCGACGAGATGATTTTCAAAGAGTCTTAGCCACTCAGACCACTTGATGGTAGGTTTACCAGGTTAGGCTAGAAAAGGAGGTGGTTGAGTGATTTGATGGGGAGTTGGCATAATGAATGAGCAGGAAAGAAAAGAGGAAAGAAAGAGAAAAGAAAAGAGAAGAAAAAGAAATAATGATAAGGTGGATGAAGTGTAAATAAGTGCGTAGAAAGGAATGTAGATGAGAGAGGTGGAAATATATATATTTTCTTAAAAAAAAAAACCAGATGAAATCCTTTACCACCTTTTAAATGCTAAACAAAAAGTTGTAAAACAGTTTTAAATGAAGAAATGTAGAAAAGCAGGCAGTAAATGTTAAGAAGCGTCGAAGAAATCCTTTAATTTTCACTTTAAATGGTGAAAAAAACACTGTAGAAAGAGCTCTGGTGAGGAAAAGAAGCAAAACTGCACTAAGATGGCCGCCGTGTAGTACGTAGCATGACGTGATGACGATGAGGGCGGGCGCGCACAAAGATTGGAATGCGCGAGGAGCAGCTTGAGGGAGATGGCCGTGGAGAGAGGAGAAGGCGCACTCATGCAGCACACGGCTTAAAGCGGTGAAAGAGGAGCTGAAAATTAAGGTAGACTCACTGCGATGCGAAGTGCTGACTCCGGTCAGCTACTACGATGTTGGCGCTCAGTCCACACACTCCGCTCAGCTCCGCTGAAGTTAACACTTGTAAAAAAAAAATGAAGTTGCACCGCAGTGGGCGGTGAGAGTAAAGGCGGTTGGTGGGCTTGCAGTCCCGGTCGTCGCCAATATGTACAAGTCAAATAGTGGCAGACAAGAAAGGTCCTTTTAACGTAGATTTATTGGAAGATGCCCGCGACGCTCCCAGGTATCCGGTCGGGAATCCGCAGCAGAGATAACTGCCATGGAACCAGACCGTCGCCTAGGAACACCGAGGAATACAACTATAAACTTTCGAGGGCGCGCAGTGAAGACCGCGCGTCCTCAACACGAGAATATGAAACCACTACAGAGGGTTTCATGTGTTATCTCGCCAGAGCATAACATAAGAGAGCAACCCACTGCTGTAAATGAGTAAAAAGGTCTCCCCTGCTAAAGCATCTTCAAAATTTTAAAGGTTCAAGGGGAACACCTTCATTGTCCCATCCTACAATATACAAAAGCACCTCCTCTTTTGATTGTATGTGGTCATGAAAAGCGACATGGGACTGGCTGACTGACTGACTGAACTCTGAGTGCTGAAACCAGAAATGTGATTAATAGGAATAAAAATGACCACTTACTCTGCCAAGACAGTCATAAACTTCACTGGTCCTCCAATTTATACAAAGAGGACCCACAATAAGGTGGGCTGCGTGAGAATATGAAACTTCGACTATTAGATTTCAAACATCAATGTCATTAAACCACTCACATTGTTAGCAATTATGCAGCCTGGTAAGACTGTGGGCAGAACATCACCGTAGCAACCTGCACTCAAGACATTCCTTTAAGAAAGGTTGGGCATATTGGAATTACAAAGGGGCATCCATTCCTTAAGGCCATCCCATCAGAAGTTGTGCAGCCACGTATAATAGTGGGGACAGGCAATAACGTATAATGGTCAGTCTTGTGGCGCTATTTTAGCAGGACACATACAAACACTTTATACTAATGGGAGCCTTGATGTGGTATAGAAATGTTTTTACACACACTTTATACTAATGGGAGCCTTGATATGGTATAGAAATGTTTCTTCTACCCTTAGCGGCAAGACGCGGCCAGCAGGACGCTTAGGCACAAGGGCAGTGATACTCAAAGTATGGTGCGGAGTCCGCACGACCGCATTGGGCTGCCCAGAGAACTAACATTCATAACAATGCTAATTAAACGGACAAGCGTTATTTACACTAACTGAAATAAAAGAAGCAAATAAGGTGCCCCGCACCATATAACGGTAGGAACATATTCATTTTAAGACATCTTTCAACAAGCGTGCAAATATACAGTCTCTTTAAAATTATAAAGTGTATTTCATTAACATGCATTTCTCCCTGGTGAGTCAGTTATCATTAGGAACCTTCTGGGTGCTCTGGGTTGTTGGTTGTTATTATATATGGCCAACATTATAGCTTAATAAATCAAACACAAGAGAAAGTTTTATACAGTGAATATCTTGACCCTTATACGTCAAAATGAAGGAACAAGTGAAATTAAACACTTGCCTAGGATCACACAATTTGGTCAAGTAGAGAAGCCATGATTAATCCCAGGTTTTATGGTTTCACATTGCACAATTCTGTTTCATTCCAATCCACTAATTAAGTTACTTCTATTTTACAATTTTACAGCCTACTTTGAGGCTTTTAGCTCCTTCCTGCAATGGGCACTCTAGCGGGCACACAGTGAGAGCAGGGTTACACACCACCTAGACTTTCTGTTCATAGGGGAGGAGGGGACACAGGACTGTGCAGCTGCACTATAAGATTTCCAGGCCCTGACTGCCCAGTTGGGCGTCCCTTTAGCTCCAGGTAAGACTGAGGGCCCAGAGCAGGTCTTGACATTTTTGGGCATTGAACTGAACACCTTGCACGGGTATCCAGACTACCGTTAAAATGTTTAAGGCCTTGCTCCAGGACTTCCAGGCAGCGCTGGCCAAAGACAAGGCAAGCCTGGGCATTATTAGAGTCTATCGGGAAAAGTAAGTTTTGCGGAATGGGTCATCCCAGCGGGCAGGGTGTTTCCCAGAAGATTGGCCAGGGTGACAGCCAGAGAAACATGCAAACACCACCTAGTCAGATTGAGCTGTGCCCTTTCACTGCCACTTCAGGGAGGGAAGGTTTTGGCACTATATTTGGGAATGAGTGGTGTGCACAGAAAAGGCCCAATGCTTGGCGCAAGAGGAAGATAACTGCGAACATAGCTGTCCTGGAACTGTTTCCAATAGTTGTGGCACTTCATTTATGGTTAGAGACATTGTCGCAAAAAGGGTTCTATTCTGGTTGGACAACATGACAGTGGTGCAGGCCATCAACTCGCAACCTGCCTACTGCTCATTGCCACTGTGCTTCCTGAGGGAGCTGGTGAGGGCATGCCTGAGCGACAATGTTAAATTCTGGGCGCGACACATTGAGGGGGTTAAGAACGGGGCAGCTGACGCTCTCTCTCGTTTTCAGTGGCTCCATTTCCCAGAGGCTTGGCCATGAGCGAGGGCGGAGACGACATCTTTCACCCAACAACTTTGGCACCTTTTACAGTGGACCAAGGCCTAATGAAACTGGATGAGCCAGGTCACCCAACGAGTTGTACATTTTACAAGGGATGATAGATTGTGTTGACAGGGCCACATATTCCAATCACCAGGCCACCTCAACATCAGCAGCATTCAGTTTATCAATTTTGGGGCCTTCCGATCACGAGAGTTGGTAGCCAACTCAAGGGAAGATGGAACAAACAACACATTAAGCGTGCAAGACCTCAGTATGCAAGAGGGCACCTTAAAAACAATGTAGTGAAGGTCCAAAACCGATTAAAAGGGCCTTGGGAAATCCATAGTACTGCACCCTCTGGGCAGCAAAACCTACTGCCCTGTTGCACTGGTCACAGCTTACCTCAAGATACGCCCCATGGTTGGGGGTTACCTGCTAGTGCATGCGGACCAGTCCCCCTCTTATCAGATACCAGTTTGGGAAGGTGATTAAGTCATGTCTGGAACTGTCAGGCAAGTGTTACTCTTTACATTCCTTCTGGATAGGGGCAGCCACCACAGCCTACAAGGAGGGTACCCCCGATGGTATCAAAAAGCTGGGCAGGTGGGACTCATACTGTAACAGGCACTCTGTTCAACCATGATGGGCAAGTTGACACAAAGGGTAGGGCTGTTCATTCAGCATTAAGGTTTGGTGATAATTGCAAATGGCAAGGAGCAAATTCCTAGTGTTGTCGTTTTCGGTGTGGTGCAACAAATTAAAACTGTGTGTACAAATGCCCATTTCTTTATTTCACTAGGGTTCAAGCGTGGGTGATGGGCCACTCATTCAGTGCTAGAGTGGCGAGATGGGCAGAGACCAGGACCTGGACGCACAGTTTCACCTGCAAGTGGATAGCATGGTTGGGTTTCCCTGGCATGCATTGGCACAGTTTGATCACAATGCTGCAGCAGAGACTGGCGAGTCCCCACCTAACATTTAGATAATTCACCTTGGGGGCAATACCTCACCCCCCTGGGGTGCTGCGAGCTAACCTAGGCAATGAAGTCCATCATGGGTGAGATCAGTAAACTCATGGAGCACTGGGAGTTATGGTGGTTAGAGATAGTTCCACGCAGGTATGGCATGGAGCGAGGTCTGGGAAGGTCATTGAATGTTCCTGCAGAAGGGTAAATCGTGCCATGCGCAAATTAACCAAGAAAAGAGGTTTCAGCTTCTTAAGGCATGATGGCACAATCAATGTAAAGCACTGGGGTACTTTGAAAAGGATGGGGCACACCTGTCAGAGGTCAGTATGGACTTGTTCCTCCTGGTCCTGCAAGAGGCACTGGCAACTACGGGTTGCAAGTATGGGGAGCCTGCCTTGGTGGGGAGCCCTGGATGTGACGGTGGCCACATCCAGGGCATTGGCAAAGTTACATGGCGATTCAGAGGCTGATGGGTACATCCGGTACCATCTCAATGAGCACAGCAGGGGTGCTGTATGCCAAACTCCAGGAGTCTTTACGGCAGGACCCTGGATGTAAACGTCGGCGCCCCGCTAGTCCTTCGGGTGGTTGTAAGCATGAGCAACCAGGGGCTAAAAAAGTCTAAAAAAAGGCGTGAGAAAAATGTATGGACTGGTGGGCCATGGTATTTAAGGGAGAAACTCCCAAATAAAATAGTAGCACCGAATGGGTTGGCCACGGTGCCGTTTGGCTCATCAGGCGGGTGGGCATCTTAGGTTACTCATCGCTGCCCACCATTGGATCGCCCGTAAGTTAACCCACCATGTTGGCATATTTCATTTACAAAATAAACCTGCAGCAAACTGTTTTTCCACCAAACTGTGTGTGGCGTGATTCTTGTAACGCACTGTGTTCTAACTGCTACTTACTATTGTTGTTGGGGAGGGTTGCAGATATTGGCACTATATCGCTTGCTCCCACAGTACTATTTCGGGTATGGCTCAACATGGGGATATTTTATTTTTCTCGTTCTACATTGTTCGATCTCTCCCCTTTCGCGTCCTCTGGTCTCTATTCCATATAACTGTTCTATCCCCTCACTTGCTCTCCATTGCCCGGTTTAATTTGCCTACAACTTCTCCCATACTATTAGTTTTGGCTGAGCCTTCTGTCTGGTCACATTGTGCCCAAACTGCACTAGCTACTGCGAAAAGATGCCGAGTCTGCGGAAACAAAGTTGCTTTGCATGCGCCTCCTGTCCCCTTATCTGCTAGGATGGTAGAATAGACACTTCATTCCAATTAACGACCCTCCGACACAAAAGAGAGATTAGCTCGGCGCAGACTATATATAAATAGACAAGACATATATTCGGCGGCCACCTCATAATGTTTTGACTCAATCCTATTGATCAAAAAACTGCCTTACGTCAATTTTCTGTTGCATGTAGTACAACGTTATACTAATCCGTGACTTAAAATATATGAAACTATGTTTACGGAAATATAAACACATTTTATTAATTTCAGTTTAGTAGTATCTTGAATACGACGCATGTCAGTATTAAAAACGTCAAAATCTCTCGTACCCGAAAACGTTCTCTAATAACCTTGGGTTTATCATCACTTCGTCTATGAGATTATTTCTTAATTTAGTGTTTCTTCCTAATGCATGGTTGGCCCGCTTCCTGCAACAAGTAGCAATGAGCACTGACTCCATAGTCCTTCTTCACTTTTATTCAGGGTGTGCTGTTTCCGTTGCCATGGATACCAGACGCTGACTTACAGCCCCTCTCCCTCTCTTTTCTGTTCGACCCCCTGTACCTGGAATCAAAGTATTGCCTGTGCCGATCCGGGGACGGGCGCGACTGCGCGAGGATCGCTGTGCGACTCACAGTTCCCTGCTTTCACTCATCGGTAAAGTCGTGCAGTGCAGTCTCCCGGTCGGCTTCCATCAATTCACTGCCGATTCTTTTGCCCTGCAGTAACGCGATCGCACAGCAAAAATTACCCGGCTGCACGTGCGGCTAGGACGCTTCATGGGATTTGTAGTCCAACATCTGTTCTCACGGTACCTTTATTAATAAACCTTTAACTCTAAAGACTGTATATAGTTCTCTCCAAATAGCAGTGGCAGGTTTAAAGCAAAAAACACCTTAATTTACATCGCCACACGGCCCCATCTAATGGAAGAGTTAGGGCTGCCACAATAGTAACATTGGGTACAAACAATTTATAGCTATCATGCCCGTTCATGCCCTATATTTACACCATTTAAGAACCATGCGGTTTGTAGTACCTCACAATAAAAAAAGCCATCTCTTCATATGGGTTGTTATCTATCAATACAAACCAATATTCTAGTAGTTTATCCTCAAAGCTAAGAAATACTGGTCAAAGAGGTGCAATGTGTATTCGGGTTTCAAAGTTATTTTCACAAAAACAGATTATTTCCTTTTGGGGAATTTCTTTAAAATACCCTTCAAAAAGAAGTTTGTAACTTGCCCTGAGCCAAAGAAATACTTTTTTTTCTTGTCTGAGTACTGTGTGAGGAAAATAAAAAGTTTTGTCGGAGACACAAGCAGTGGCGGATAGCAGGAGGGAAAAGTGGTGCGGCAACAATAAAACTTACCTGCTGCCTCGCCACCTGCCACCTCGGGGCTCGCAGCTCTTCTCCTGATCACATGCTCCAATACTCCCTTGCACCAATCGAGAAGCTGCTCTCATGCTGGTAATACTATTACCCCGCATGAGGGCAGTGATCCAGCGCGGCTAATACAAATTCTTCTCCTCCGGATATGACATCCAGGTGAAATCACTCACATTCACTATATCATATGACGGTGGGGCCCATAACACCGCATATCACACACTCAGTCGTTCCCTGGATCTCACCTATCTTCGCAAAGGAGAAGAACGAGTTGCTGGAGGAACGGAATACCTTATTAGATTTGACAGATTATCACCTTTAGCATTTTATCTCTTCAGTTGCAATTCTGTTGACTCTAGAAACATCAAGATACTCCGCTCTTTGGTCGATGGACCAACTAGTTGGATAAGTTGATGGTGATCAAGACCAGCTCAATCACAATTTAAACCTGCAAATTATTACACTTTTTACTGAGCTGAAAAACCACAGACTCATTGTTTTAATTAGAATAAAATGTTATCTATTTTCTTAAATGCAAGAGTGAGCTTCAAAGTTTATTAATCATTTTAATACATTTCAATAGCATATGGGAAATAAATTTTATAAAGAAATTTATGCATACCCCTTTTTGGTGCTGATTGAAAAAGGTTCACCAAAGCAGATAAATTGTAGATCACAGCATGGAACTCCCAAAACGGACTGACTGTCCCGCTAAAGGCCTCCTCGACGGACCTCCCATACAGGTTTCCCGCATTGGTCTCGTTCCTTCCCCAGTCAAGTTTTTAAAGTTCAGAAGAATAATTCTCCAAAGAAAAGCGGCCTATTGAAAATGGCAGCAGCTTCATCAGCATCAACGCTCAGTGTTCAAAATATGCAGGAATAAAAAGAAGAACGCTCCTCCTACTTAAAGTGGGTCCTCTTATACCCTACTACTAGCTTACTAAACAAAAAGTTGCAATCTTTGGGGGCGAGAATCACGCTAATTGGTCCATTGGAGGGGTGGCAAGAATCACCTCATTGCCCTCCTTGTTCAAACCGGTTTTGGAATAGTTTAAGGATTATACTTTTCTCATGACCTTTGGGTAAATGCAGTCCCAATTGACAGTCCGTAATGTTACTTTTTGATGGTCACAATTTGGTTAGTCCATTGTTACTTCAGACTGGTTTTTATTCGATTCTCACGGATACGTGCTGAGTCTTTCTTGGCACTCTTCTCAAGTTAGGTCGTCACGACCTTGACATCTCTCACTCGGGGCTCGAGCTGCACCCACGTGGTTTAGCTCCATTGCTTTCTTCCGCTTAGAGGCCATCTTTGTTTCTGCGCATGACCTCATCTGCCTCAGCAGCCATTTTCGCAACCTGGCCTAATAGGCCCGAACGAACTATCATAAAACAAACACAATCATAATTAAAATAAAGAAAATAAGCCTTTCTGTTTACCACCCGTCATTCTAAGAACCCGTGTTAGGTGTTACCTAGCAAAAGCGACATTTAAAGCCAATTTTACTTACCATCTGCATTCTTTTGCCACAACACAATTTTTCTACATAGCATAAATCATGCGATCTTACTCTGATTAGTACGCAAATCACGTTCTTAGTATTAGAATACTTCACAATGGTAAATAAATGAGATTTTTGCACACATAGAGCGATTACCATTTATGTAAATGTTTATCAAAAATGCATATGTTGGTTTAGTTCATCAAACAATTAGTAACATTAATATATTATTGTTATTTAAGGGGGTTTCAAATTATTTCATTTACCTTGCTCCATCAATCACCACACAAACCATGTAACACAATTTATTAGATGAATGTTTCTTGTCCATTTGCTTTTTCGTTAGTTCACACAACAGTGTCTTCCTCATCTTGTCTTTTTGATCTTTTATACATGTTTTCTTTTAGTTCCTCTAATTCTATTGCTCCCATTTCTCGTTCTCTTTCTTTATTTTTCTCATTTTCTCTTTTTATTCTACTTTGTGTTTTTCTCTTCTTAATGCATACATATGCTAATTTTGCTAACAACATTACCATTATTACCACTGTCACTGATATTAGTATTTTCCCCATAAGTGAACCACCTATTTCTGTGAACCATTTTAGTATTGAGGAAAAACTCTTACCAAGTTTCTCCCAGACACCTTCAACCTCCAGTGGAGTAATTTCTTTGTGCAAATCAGTAATATTCTTTATATACTTCTGTATATTTTCACTTTTGTCAGGAATGTAAGTGCAACAATGTTGGACTTTCAACATTCCACAGACTCCACCCTCTTTTGCCAAAAGAATGTCAAGGGCAAGTCGGTTTTGCATCACCATAGCTCTCATGGCAACCATTTCGGTATTTACCATCAAGAACCCTCCAGCAGTATCCGTTGATAAACGATCTACTACTGTGGACAGTTTCCGAATCTTAAATGCATTCAAAGATATACCCACTGCTGGTATCATTGCTCCAAAAATATCACCTACTATTTCGGAAAAACTTTACCTCTTTCTACATGTTAATGTTTTACCTATTTCATGTATTTCTTTTTCTCCTCTCTCCACATGAAAAATCTTCGGAAAGACCAGACCTAAATAACATGACCCATACCAGTGGTCCGGCAACCTATAATAAGCTCTGTTTCCACATATATAATAATAGATCCCTGGAAATATTGGATCTTTTCCTCCTTTAAATCCCCATCCTCCTAAAATTTTATATGTATCTCGGCATTCACTGAAACCTACGAAATAATTGTCATACCTGGTCTTATTTCTACTGATACACAACTTTCCCTGTTGAGGCCAATCCAAAGTCATAGCTGCTTTTGTCTCTCCTTTATCATGACTTTTCTCTTCAAATGCCCAAAGTGGTGTTTTTATCTTTTCTTCTACTATCTTTCTTTGAAACTTAATTCTTCTGTTCTCTACCATCTCCAAGAAAACCTTTTCTTCTCTCTTTAATTCACAGGTAAGATTGTGTCTAATTACATATTCTAATGTTAAATCTTTATTTTCTAAGAAAAATTCACCAAACACTTTTGCTTCTTTCACCTTATTTAGTTCAGGAATTATAGGAACTTTCGCAAACACAGAATTTATGTCAGTATAATAATATTCTAATCTACCTGTTTTATAAAACAAACTGGCTAAAACACTACATGTTATTCCATATGTCAAAGGAAGGTGATGATAGCTCACACCCTCTGTGACAGACGCAGGTAATTGCATACAAACATAACAATCTCTTACATCCGTTGTCTCTACATACTCATATAATAATTTCGTGAAGACATTCTTAGAGAAATCAGTTATAGACCTATCCTTATGTAAATCAGTACTATCTATTAATACTGCAGTGTTTTGTGTTCTTGCTTCTTTATCCTTTCTCGTGTTATTTTTCGTTACAGATGTTTCTTCTACAGCTAACCTCAATGGAATTGTTATTGCTAAAATAAGCCAAATAAACATTATTAATCCGGTACAATAAAAACACATCCTACACCATCTACGTAGGAAATCACATCTAGATTTTCTATTCTCCGTATCTACCATTTTATACTATTACCTAGCTATTTAAATATTTATACAGAAAATGTGTCACCACACCTCAGAATGACTTCTCAGCCACTCTACCCTTTTTCCTGTGTCACGTTTGGTCTTTCTGCAGCTCTTTTCAGAACTCTTCCTTGTCTCGTTCAGGTTTTTGTGTCAAGTCCGGTTTCTTTATCTTCTCAGGTTTGTTGCACTTCACTTTCACCCATTTGTTTACAGCTTTCGTCTGGGCTCTCGTGAGTGTTATCTTCTTCTTTAATGTCAGTCAAAGCGATGTATAACCACTCAGGTGACTTATATTTCAGATTTGGTCTTTTCACTCTTTTTGCTTTCTGCAATTGTTTTCCTTGTCCTTTTTGACTTGTTATCTCATTTACTTGTTCCGCATCATTTCTGTTCAAATTTATTATCTTAAATCTCAGTCTCTTGACTTCGTGGGACCAATTGTCTCCTTTTCTTGGCCTTTTTGGTTCACTTTCCTTTTCCTCTCGTTCAGCTCTCCAAGTTCTTTTCCTTGGTCCTAATCTTTGCTTTCTTTCTTCTTCACTTTCTTCTGATTCTGTTTCAGACCTTACTTCACTTCCTCTCACTTTGAACTTTATGATCTCTGTTTCTTTTTCTGAATATGAACCTTCTTGTATTTCTTCTGTTGGGATGTATGATTCTATCCCTCCTCGATTGTCTTCCGGATTTATAATAATCTTTCTGTCTGAATCTAAATTTCCCTGTGTTTCTTCAAATTGTTGATCTGTCCCTATTACTCCTCGGGTTTCTTCCGCTTCCGCTTCCGCTTCCTCTATCTCTCTATCTGTATCTAAGTCTCCCTCAGTTAGTTCAACTATTTCTGGAGGAATTCTTCCATAACTTGTACTTGGTTGTTCGTTATCACTGTCTCTTCGTTCAGTTTCTTTGCTTATAATGTCTGTTCTTATCTCTCTCTTTTGTTTTTCATCAAATTCAGGTTGGTCTGTTTCAGATGCTGAACTGGTATCAGATATCTCCAGATGTCGACTTACAGGTTGAGCTTCAAAATCTGGATCTTCAATTGGATCAGGTTCTTCTTCAGTTGTAAAACTTATACCTTGTTCTTCCAGATGTCGACTTTCAGGTCGAGCTTCAAGATCTGGAACTCTGCTTATTTCAGGTTCTGCTTCGGATGCTGAACTGGTATCAGATATCTCCAGATGTCGACTTACAGGTCGAACTTCAGGATCTGGAACTCTGATAGTGTGACTGGCATGCACCCAGTTTTTCACTCCTGCACATTTGACAGCAGTTGTTGTCACCAGGATCACTTGACGTGGTTTATCCCAGCGAGGAACCAAACAGTTTCTTCTTCTGTGGACTTTTATGCGGACCCAGTCTCCTGGATTCAAATCATGAGCGGGTTTTCTTTCAAGTGTGGTCGCATCCGGTCCAACCTGATGAAACACAGAATGTACCACATCAGCCAATCCTTTGCAATAGTCCAATATGAGATCATCAGTTATAGTCAGCAGTTTGTTGACAGGTACATGTGCTTGTCTCATTGCTCGTCCCATGATTATCTCATGAGGACTTAGACCTGTTTTCCTGTCAGGTATGCTTCTGATGGTCATCAGTACCAATGGTAGGGCATCAGGCCATTTGAGTCCTGTGGCTTGACACATTTTCCCTAACCTATTCTATATTGTTCCATTCACCTGTTCTACCACTCCAGAAGCCTCTGGTCTGTACGCACAGTGCAATTTCTGTTGTATGTCAAGAGCTTCACATATCAGTTGGATCAGTTCATTTTGGAAATGTGTTCCTCTATCTGTTTCAATCGTTACTGGAAAACCATATCTAGGAATGAATTCTCTCAGTAGGAGTTTAGCTACAGTAACTCCATCATTCCTTCTTGTCGGATAGGCTTCCCCCAACGAGAAAACAAACAAACGACCACAAGAACATACTTCAGTCTATTGCTTGGAGGCATTTCGATGAAATCTAGTTGCATTCTAGTAAAAGGACCTCCTTCACGTCCTATTGTTCCTAGACTCACTACTGTCTTCCTTCCTGGATTTATCTGTTGGCATGTAAGACATCTTTGACAGAGACTTTCAGCTATAGCTCTGAATTTTGGGTTGTACCAAGATTGTCTGAAAAGCCTAATCATGGCATCCCTACCAATATGAGCTTGTCCATGGTACATCCGTGCCATGTTAGAAATCATGCTATCAGGCATAACTGGTCTTTCATCTCTATAAACCCAAACGTCATCTTCTTCTCTTTTCCTGCAACCTGCTTTTATCCAACCATCTTTTTCCTCTTCGTTTGCTTCTTCCTGTAATTGCCTTACCTCATCCCATGTTTCGACAATGTTAGTAAACAGCAATGGACATGAAACATTTTCTCTTTCTCTTCTTCTATTTAACGAGACCATATTTCTGGCACAGTATTGGGCTATTTCGTCCGCATACTTGTTGCCAACTGCAATATAGTCTGCCCCATTTTTGTGCGCGGCACACTTCACCACTGCAATCTGTTTAGGCAGCTGTATCGCCTCAAGCAATTTCTTCACAAACTCACCATTCCTAATTGGAGTTCCTGCAGACGTCAAGAAACCTCTCTGGGACCAGATCTGTCCAAAATCGTGGACCACTCCAAAGCCATACTGGCTATCCGTGATCACCGTAATTCGGACATTCTTTCCCAGTTTGCACGCCTGTATCAGAGCAATCAATTCAGCTACTTGGGCTGAACGTATCCCTCTCAGACAGGACGCTTCCATTATGGCAGCTACTGTACATACAGCATAGGCAGCACTTAAAACTCCTTCACTCGTCCTCAGACACAATCCATCCACAAACATCACATAGTCTGATTCTTTCAAAGTCTCATCTTTAATGTCTGGACGGGGCTTTGTACAAAACGCAAGTACATCCAGACATTTATGGTCTACTTCATCCTTAATTCCTACATTTTCTTCGTCTGGCAGTGAAGTTGAAGGATTCACACTTGTGCATCTATCACTGGTTACATTGTCTGCACTCAAAATCACCTTTTCATATCTAGTCAGCCGACTATGTGTCATGAATTGGGTTTTGGTTCTGGTCAGAAGAATTTCAACAGAATGTGGAACATATACTCTCAGTGGATATCCCATCACTATGCCTTCACTCTGTTCCAGACTCACACAAGTAGCAGCTACTGCTTTCAGACAACCAGGCAACGCCTTTGCTACTGGGTCTAAAACAGCTCAAAAATACGCAATCGGTCTTTTCATTTTTCCATGCCTTTGTACTAGAACTGAAAATGCACATCCATCTCTCTCACTACAATACAGCTCAAATTCTTTTTCATAATCAGGCATTCCCAATGCCGGTGCTTCACACAACTTCGTCTTTAATTCTTTAAAAGCTTTCTTTTCTTCCTCATTCAATTCAAATGGATCTTTAACATCTCTTTTTGTCAATTGCTGTAAAGGTTTTGCAATCAATGAGAATCCACTTATCCACTGTCGACAATATCCAACCATTCCAAGGAACATTCTCACCTCTCTCTGTGTCATTGGAGCTCTCATTCCTCGAATAATCTTTATTCTTTCTATTGTTACTTTTCGCATCCCTTTCTCAATCTTATGACCTAGGTATTGTACTTCCTGTTGACAAAATTGCAATTTTGACGGAGACACTTTGTGCCCTCCTTCTGCCAAGTGATTCAATAAAGCAATTGTGTCGGTAACACATGCTTCTTTGGTCCTTGATGCCACTAACAGGTCATCAATATACTGGACCATTACAGATTTTTCAGGCATTTTTAAATTTTCCAATGATTTCTTCAGGATCTGATTAAAGATTGAGGGACTTTCTGTATACCCTTGAGGAATTCGGCACCATGCCAAAATACGCTCTCCAAACCGGAATGCAAATAATGGCTGGCTATCTGGATGTAATGGAGTAGAGAAGAATGCATGGCACAAATCAATAACTGTGTACCATTCTGCATCATGTGGAATCTGATACAGTATCACAGCGGGGTTTGGCACAATTGGACAACAAGGAATAACAATTTTATTTATTTTTCTCAGGTCTTGGACTATCCTATATGTTCCATTAGGCTTTTTCAAACCCAGTATAGGTGAATTACATGGGCTACTCATTATTTCTTTCAAAATTCCCTGTTCAATCATTTTGTTAACTTATGGTGTTATTCCTTCAATAATTTCTGGCGTTAATTTGTACTGCGGAGTGTTTGGGAAATTTATTCCTTCTCTTACTGTAATTTTTACAGGGTCTACTCCTCTCATTAACCCAATGTCTTCGCCTGTAAAATCCCATACATCAGGTCTGACGGTCTCTTTTAATTCAATTGGGATTTTCTCTACATCAAACACAGGAAACATATCATTTACTCCTGGTTCTAGTTCTGCCATTGTCATTTTATACAGAACATCTTCATCTGGTGTCTGAAATGCAATACCATCCGGGGTACAATAGATGGTGCAGTTCATTTTACAAAGCAGATCACATCCTAGCAAGTTTACAGGACTGCAATCACACACCACAAATCGATGCATTTCACTGAATGGTCCAACTTTCACCCCTACTGGTTTGGTAAGAGGTGCTTTAATCTGCTGGTTTGAAACACCCACAACTTGGATATATTCTCCTGAGAGAGGAAGGTTTGGAATTTCTACTGATCTCACAGTAGAACGGGTAGCTCCAGTGTCCACAAGGAATGTAACATTTATACCATTCACTTCTCCATCCACAAATGGACCTGACTGATCTACCTCTAGAGTTGCGCCAAGCACGCACTCTTCCTCCTCTCTTAGGCACAGTCATAAACTTTCATCCGATTCATCTCCATCCTGCCGTAACCAATACTGCGATATTGCAGCTGCGCGCGGCAATTGTGTTACCTGCTCTCCTCCGTAGAATCCTGTTTCTGCACTGTATCTCTGGGGGTTTACACTCTTGGGAAGAGGTGGTTGTGGCACCTGACTCTGTTGAGTAACTACCTGCGGTTGCTGCAGCTGTTGGTAACTCACCTCACTCTGCACCTGTGGATTTAATGATTGATTTTCCATATTAGCTTTTGGAGGAAATTTACACTCGTTTCTCCAATGCCCTAATTTTCCGCAATTATGACAGGGCCATTTCTTTTTGGCCTCTTCTATACTCATTTGACCTTTACCTTTACCTATATTCGGTTTGGATTTAGTCTGTCCTGCCTCACCGATCTGATTATTCATTTGAGCTTCTTGTTTTTCTGCAACTTTTACTTGTGCCCACATCGCCTTTTCCTTTAATTTACGTTGTCTACACTCAATGTCATCACTACAGTATTTAGCATACCGTAACACTTCGTCTACAGTACTATTTTGCCAACACAACATGTGTTGCTTAATCATTTCACTTATCTCTGGTTTCAATCCATAGACAAATCTGTATACAAAATGACTCATGTCCTTTTCACTTAAAGTCTCATAACCACTATACTGTTTGAAGACCAAAAGTAGCCTTTCATAGTAGGCAGGTACAGATTCTATACTCTCCTGTGTTGTTCTATCAATCTTCACCCAATCTGTTTCTTTTGGTGGGATTTTATTTTTCAAAAAAGTAATAACCTGATCATACTTTCTCATCACTTCTGGACCTGGCGCTCCAGTTTTTGCATCTCTAGGATATTCTTCTGTTGGCCAATCAATTGTAGTCTTACATTCTGTCCATAGATCTCCGGGTACTACAATATCAAACAATCCATCTAAATCTACCCACAACACCTTCGAAACCTTTACAAATCTTTCCACTTGTCTATACCATTCAACAGGTTTCTCTCTCAATTTTGGAAAATCATTCGTAAATGACAATATATCTTGTCTAGACCATGGGACATGCACATAACTTCCTCCTGGTGTTTCTCTCATTGGACATTCCATTACTACTGGTTCCTTTTCTTTCACCACAAAAGCTAAAGTTGCCTTGTCGGTCATTCCCTCTTTTCTCTTCATCCACCTGCTCCTCCATCTGTCCACATCACCCCATTTTCTCAATAACACAATCAGTTCTTTTATCTGTGTTAATCGTCCTGATGTGTTTAGATTTTCTATGTCCTTCTCACAAATGTCTACTCTATACAGTTTCTGCAAACTTCTGATTTTTCCAAATTCTATTTCTAGTTCACTCGCTGTCTCTTCCAGTTTTTCATGCAAATTTCTAGCTCTCCATGTAATGCTTTTGCATAAGAACATGACCTCTTCGTCCTGATATGATTTCAATTTTTCTGTACCAATAGTCCCTAAAATCAATTCCTCCATGTCTATCTTTAATCTGATTACATCCAACGGTTGTGGTTCTGCATCTTTCTTCTGCAAATTCCTCATCCATTCATTTAATTCTTCCGGAGTCGGACCTACAGGGGTACTATTTATTTCTATCCAATTTGTGCTTCTCTCTGGGGTCTCAGTTGCTGACTCAGTTCCCATAGGAATCCTTCTTATCTCACTCTCATTTACTGTCAAGTTAGTTGGTGGACTTGGTCTATATGAGCTAACCAAATCTCTTGTCTCTCTTGTTTCTGTACTTATCCCTTCTCTCATTCTTTGCATATTCGAGTTCATCGGGATGGTCAAGGAATGCTCATCTATTCTCTGGTTTTCAAATACAGGTATTACAGGTCCTATTGTTACTGGCACAGTCATGGCTTCCATATTCATAGTTAATTCCCTTATTTTCTCAGTCAATTCTCTCATGGTTCTTGCTAATTCAGCGGTATTACCACTATCAGTCCTTTCATTCTGTGGAGTCTCTGATTTTTCATTTAACCTATTTCTTTCATAACTTTGTTCAGGGCTTTGATTCCTCCCAGTTTCCATTGGCGGTGCATTTGGCGTCACCACCGCCGAATTCTGTTGATATGGAGGTGGTTTTCTGTTTAAAATATCTTTCAGCAATTCATCTTCTGTTTCACTACCTCCAAACCCATACCTTTCTGTTGCTACATGCTTCTTTTTCTCTGTACACTTTCTCCCTGTAATTTCTTCAGCTGTTAGAGCCGGAAACAAACCATCCGTCATATTAGCATATCTCCAACATCTCATCCTATCTTCATGATTCATTCCCCAAACCCTTCCTTGAACTAAACTATAATTCTTTGCACCTCTATGTCTCTCTCTTTCATACATCTCGCCTTCCCATACACCTAACGCTTCAAACTGCGTCGGCCTAGGTCTTGGCTCAAGTTTCATCATTTTCTCTCTCAAATTCCGAAGTACAGCTGTGATAAATGAACCATTTTCTGGAAATGCCAATACTCCATCATTCTGAGTATATTTTGTCCAATTCTCCAACCAAATGCAAGTATGATAACCATATTTCAACATCATGTGAGAAGCTGGCGTTTTCGGCGGAGGAATTACTTGTCCTTCCCTAGTCACTACCTTTTTGTCCTTCTTGAAAAAGTTCTTAACTTTCGCCATCCATGACGGTTTCTCTCTACAATACTCATAATAAGCCATATTTCACGATTTTCTTTTCTCTTCGGCAAACTCACAACTCTGCTCTGTTCACTATGTGTTATTCGGACCTATCCCAGCGCGTCTCACACCAACGCACCAATCCGAGAGCTTCTACGTCACTCTCAACTGGCCAATACCAGCACGTCTTCACACCAACACACCAATCAGAAAGCTCTTCGTTTTCCCACCACTGGCCAATACCAGCACGGTTTTAGTAAACGCCAGTTCTACTCCTGACCCCTCCTTTACAAAAATTATCGGCAACTTTTTCTTGACTGTATTTTATTAGTTACGACATAAAACACTTTTCCATTGCCTGTTTTAGCTAAACAAAAGAGATAGCTTACTCTATCTTGCAAGAATACTGTTTCGTTCGATAAGTGTAGCACTTCCCTCTACCTTACCCTTCTTTCAAGCAATGGGTAAACCCGTTTCTCTGGGGATAAAACACATGTGGAGACTATACTGCTCCTGAGAATTAAGGCCAGAGTTTCACAAGAAAACCGGTTGCTATTTCACTCATACGCGTTTATACATGAAATGTCCCTATCATAACACAATCCTGTGTTATCACCAATTTTTGAAAAGTCAGGCAATGCACAATTCCATGTGACTTCTCTTGCCACACGTGTCCACTTCCTACTTCCCGGAAGCTTCAAAATTTCGACTTACATATAACATAATACACTTCTACATAAAGTGTTAGACATAAATGTTCAATAATCAATAATCAATAATCACCAAACTAATCTATAGTAACCATCCTCTGCTACCAAGAAATCTGATCCAGCGCGGCTAATACAAATTCTTCTCCTCCGGATATGACATCCAGGTGAAATCACTCACATTCACTATATCATATGAAGGTGGGGCCCATAACACCGCATATCACACACTCAGTCGTTCCCTGGATCTCACCTATCTTCGCAAAGGAGAAGAACGAGTTGCTGGAGGAACGGAATACCTTATTAGATTTGACAGATTATCACCTTTAGCATTTTATCTCTTCAGTTGCAATTCTGTCGACTCTAGAAACATCAAGATACTCCGCTCTTTGGTCGATGGACCAACTAGTTGGATAAGTTGATGATGATCAAGACCAGCTCAATCACAATTTAAACCTGCAAATTATTACACTTTTTACTGAGCTGAAAAACCACAGACTCATTGTTTTAATTAGAATAAAATGTTATCTATTTTCTTAAATGCAAGAGTGAGCTTCAAAGTTTATTAATCATTTTAATACATTTCAATAGCATATGGGAAATAAATTTTATAAAGAAATTTATGCATACCCCTTTTTGGTGCTGATTGAAAAAGGTTCACCAAAGCAGATAAATTGTAGATCACAGCATGGAACTCCCAAAACTGACTGACAGTCCCGCTAAAGGCCTCCTCGACGGACCTCCCATACAGGTTTCCCGCATCGGTCTCGTTCCTTCCCCAGTCAAGTTTTTAAAGTTCAGAAGAATAATTCTCCAAAGAAAAAGCGGCCTATAGAAAATGGCAGCAGCTTCATCAGCATCAACGCTCAGTGTTCAAAATATGCAGGAATAAAAAGAAGAACGCTCCTCCTACTTAAAGTGGGTCCTCTTATACCCTACTACTAGCTTACTAAACAAAAAGTTGCAATCTTTGGGGGCGAGAATCACGCTAATTGGTCCATTGGAGGGGTGGCAAGAATCACCTCATTGCCCTCCTTGTTCAAACCGGTTTTGGAATAGTTTAAGGATTATACTTTTCTCATGACCTTTGGGTAAATGCAGTCCCAATTGACAGTCCGTAATGTTACTTTTTGATGGTCACAATTTGGTTAGTCCATTGTTACTTCATACTGGTTTTTATTCGATTCTCACAGATACGTGCTGAGTCTTTCTTGGCACTCTTCTCAAGTTAGGTCGTCACGACCTTGACATCTCTCACTCGGGGCTCGAGCTGCACCCACGTGGTTTAGCTCCATTGCTTTCTTCCGCTTAGAGGCCATCTTTGTTTCTGCGCATGACCTCATCTGCCTCGGCAGCCATTTTCGCAACCTGGCCTAATAGGCCCGAACGAACTATCATAAAACAAACACAATCATAATTAAAATAAAGAAAATAAGCCTTTCTGTTTACCACCCGTCATTCTAAGAACCCGTGTTAGGTGTTACCTAGCAAAAGCGACATTTAAAGCCAATTTTACTTACCATCTGCATCCTTTTGCCACAACACAATTTTTCTACATAGCATAAATCATGCGATCTTACTCTGATTAGTACGCAAATCACGTTCTTAGTATTAGAATACTTCACAATGGTAAATAAATTAGATTTTTGCACACATAGAGCGATTACCATTTATGTAAATGTTTATCAAAAATGCATATGTTGGTTTAGTTCATCAAACAATTAGTAACATTAATATATTATTGTTATTTAAGGGGGTTTCAAATTATTTCATTTACCTTGCTCCATCAGCAGCACCGGGATTGAGCGGAGCAGGCTGGTTTTACGCCCCCATAGAGGGACTGGGAGCCTGTGCCAGCTTCTCTCCATACACCACCCTGAAGACATCTAAGTGCGCATGGCGGTTTGGCCATCTCGAGACAGTCGGTAAACCGTCATGCGCACTTGCAGTGCCCACCACTGCAAGTGCCCTCCATGATTGCCTTGGCCCCACCCCCAAGACTCAGCTCGATTCCGGCTCCTGTCATGAAAAATGAAATGGTAATAAAACTGCTTTATTATCATTTTATTTTACATGATTTTATGCAGCTGAGGCAGTGGGGCGACGCTCCTCCGCCATAATGGAGGAGCCACTGCTGGACACAAGAGCCTTAAAACATCGCCCACATGCTCCACCACCACCACCCCTAACCCATACACCTTCCACCCTAAACAAACACACAAACACAAACAAAATAAATAGCATGCCACTCTTCACAACTTTGCATCTCCATGTATATTACACAACAAGGCTACTCTACAAAAACAATACAGCTCACCAACTCACTCTCAGCCACAATATCCACCACCTACACATGGACCCAACAAAGTGCCTTCTAAGCCTGCTGGACGAGAAATACGATATAGAAAAACAACACTATTGCTATCCTCATACAGTTAATACCACTAATGACACACCTGCTACAAATTCAAAAAATACTGCTCACTCTTCTAGACAACAAAGTCACACCCCATTAAAACACAATCTCTATACTGGTTACTAATAAATGCTCGATCACTCTTAAAAAACAAGCACCACATCTACGACCTACTCACTGACACAACCTGACTTACTCTCCATAACTGAATCATGGTTGGGAGATGACATTGCTTCAGTGTTAAATAAAGCCATCCCTCCAGGCTATCAAACTATCATACACAATTGTATAGGCATAGAGGGGGTAGACTAACTGTTATATTCTAGCAAACAATAAATCTGACCAAAGCTGACAACATTTCCATACAAGGTAATGAGGCCCTCATCACCAGATGCAACCCTACACCAACTTCCTCCTGTAACTTGCTCCTCTGTTACAGACCACCTCCTTGTAATGCAACATTCTCAGACAAGTTTCTAGACACATTTTCAAACACTACACTCCAACCTATGCATTCTTGGTGACCTAAACATTTGGTTTGACAATCCCAATATGCCCCATCCAAAAACTAACATAATTGGCCTAGTCATGCTGAACCTACATCAGATTGTACACAAACCTGCACACACAGCCAGACACATCCTTGATGTCCTTTTTACATGTCCAGAAATAGTTACCTTTCAAATGATTACTCCAGTCACATGATCAGACCACCATTTGGTAGTTTTCTAAAACTTAACACCACAAATCAACACACCTAGGACCACCTCACATGCATCTACTTATCGAGCGTGGAACAAACTCAATTTTGAATACTTAGAAACACAATTAACATCCAACACAGATCTAGACACGATAAATTCCATTAAAAAACCTTTTTGAGTGGCTACAGAAAGCTTTTGATATCCTAATACCACTAAAACAACATAACAGGAGAAAAGAAAACCAGTACCTTGAAAAAATATAGAACAAAAAAAGATAAAACAAATTAGAAAGCTGCAACGCACCTGGCTCAAAACAAACAGCAACCAAGACAAACTTCACCTACGCAAACTTAACAGAATATGCAAGTCAACAATCAAAAAAACAAAAAAAGGTACTATTCAGACAAAATTCAAAATGCTAAATGTGCAAATCAAGAATTTTATAAAATTGTCACCGGATTTCATTAACCTAAATGCACAGACGGAACTGTTCCCATTACTCAAGAATTCACGGACAAGCTGGCAAATCATTACACAACCTAAGCAGACACGTTGGACTCCTATTTAAAACAAAGAAAAACCACCAGCACCAACGCATTTCCAAAAATCTCCTCTAAAACACAGCCTCTGTAGTCCTTCAAACAAATATCACAAAGTGAATTTATGGATTAGGTCAGGGCCGGACTGGCCGTAGCGGGCTCAAGGCGTTTTCCCGGTGAGCCGGAAGGGTGGGCCCGATTTTTACCTGTGGGGGTCAGTTTGGGCCTGTTTTGTTACTGGGGCCAGCCCCCAGTAACAAAAGCGGCAGCTGTGCTTATCAGTAGTCCCCCCCTCCCCGGGCTAGACCAGCGGACCTGCCAGGGCTGTTTTCGGTTCCCAGTATGGCCGTGGATCTGGTCCAAGCAAGCAGGCCAGCCGGCTGCCCTTCTGATCCTTGTCCACCACAAATGTTCAAGAGCATTCTTTTAACTACCTCTGCTGCCACACCAGTAAGAAGAATCATCAATAATTATTTAACTACAGGAATCTCTCCAGAAGACCTAGAAAAGGCATACATATGTCCATTATTAAAGAAAACTAACCTGGACCCCTATGACCCCCGACAACTACAGACCAATTACAAAAAGATCTTTCCTGGACAAACTGCTAGAAAGAACAGTATTCACCCAGATGTCACAATTCATTGAAGATAACTCCATACTTTTAGACTACCAAACAGAATTCCGCCCAGGGAGAGGCACAGAACCTGCCCTCATCGCCATCTAGGATGACCTTAAAAACACACTAGACCAAAACAGTGTTGCTGCACTACTTCTCTTGGACCTCATTACAATTCCTTCATTACAATTGACCATGACACTCGAATACAAAGACTCTACGAAGCCGGCATACAGGGGACTGCTGTCGACTGGATCACATCCTACCTTCAAAACAGAACAAATGTCATCCATTCTCCCCCTTTCACATCCAAACCGACTTCACAAAAACAGGGGTCCCTCAAGGCTCATCATCTCACCCATGTCTTTCAACATCTACATGAAGTAATTACTGGCAATGATCACTGAATTTCAGCTCGCAAGCTATAACTATGCAGATGACGCACAAATACTCCTTAAACTGGAAAGCCCCCAAGACATTGGGAACTCACAAATCTTCAGTTGCCTCAGAGCCGTTGATCCATGGATGACATGGACCCTTCTAAAATTGAATGTTTCCAAAACTGAAATACTCACATGTGGCGATTGGAAAAATTATGACCCACTCTGCTCCTGGCCTGATGATCTGGGATCACCTCTATCTAAAGAAGTATGAAACCTTGGAATTACCATGGATTCCAAGTTATCAATGAATGCCGAAGTGGACAAATTAGCAAGCTCAAGCTTCATTACCATGAAAACTCTGCGACGCATCTTCCCTCACCTGGGATTTCCACACAAGGTCCAGGCTACTATCTCTTTTGCACTATCTAAACTCAATTACGCCAATGGCCTCGCCACGGTTCATCTTTATCAACTATGAAAAGACTACAACAGATTCAGCACTCTGATGCCAGACTATTCCTGCATGTAAAGCCACAAGCCCACATTTCCCCTGCCTTGAGGGCCCTACAATGGTTACCGGTTGCCAGAAGATCCTCCTTCAAGCTGCTTTGTATCACCCACAAAGCAATACATGGAACAGGACCGCGCTTTTCACAAGGAATAAAATCACCAAATACATTCAACAAAGGAACCTCAGCTCAAGATTGGCATCTTGCCTCAAAACCCCACCGTACAAGAAAAAAAAACATAGTTGGTAAATCTTTCTCTGTTCAAGCAGCCAAACTATGGAATTCATTACTACTAAACATAAGATCCACGGATAACTATCTAACCTTCAGAAAAATACTCAAGAGTTGGCTCTTTCCTATATAACCACCATACTTAAACTTAATGTACATCATATTCCTGTGACTGTAAACATTTATAATATGATTATATGTATGTATCTATATATGTGTAATTCTTTGTACAAGTATGTTTAATGACTATGTTTTTAAAATATCTAGATATTCTTTAGGTCTGCTTAAGGAATGTATATATTACTTATAGTTAAAAAAATATATATATAAATATATATATATATATATATATATATATATATATATATATATATATATATATATATATATATATATATATATATATATATATATATATATATATATATATATATATATATATATATATATATATATATATATATATATATGAAACCAGGATCCCAAAGAACGACCGCGGTGGGCCAAACAAGGGCACAGACTCCAGTTGAAGATGCAATAAAGAGAATTTATTGTCTTAGCGTGTCAGGATGACGCGTTTCGACCACAAGTTTGTGGTCTTGATCACATAGTGCGCTAAGGTGAGAGGCATACAATTTATAGTGACATGAGTGACTTTACTATGTTCATAGTGACAAGGCAGAAAATGTTACACTTTTGCAGCATGTAGTAAAACATCTTGTCATACAGTGATGACTAGGCGCAGCAATGACAAGCAGTTTTGGTAGCAGGCATAGAGAAAAGACTACCCCTCTATATGTAGGTGTAGATGGCCATATGTTCTGTAACATCAGTTGTGAGTGGCAGACTAGCAGGTAAGCTCGTGTAATGGCGGTGCTGGCTGCATTGTAAAAGATAAAAAAATGCTAAATAAATGCAAGAATTGGGTTTGAAGTCTCCCAAATTATGTCTGATGGAAAACAAAATTAAACGGTATTCCTCATTAATCGTGGGTGTGTGAATACATCCTAGAAACCATGAATGCCATGTGGCACAATTAAATGTGGGAGGAATCCGGTGTACCATCGTAACTAGGAGGGGAACAATGTATAAAACCCATTCATGTTAGTAAAAGCGTGTGGAAGCCAATGCCAAAGTGTCTGTATCTGTCAGCGCACAACTAATGCGGTTGTATATTGTAAGCTTAGTGCTGGTGCGGACGGAGGGCCTAGATGTTGCTGGAGTTTAATCTTAACATGTTGAGGGCTAAGCCTGATGTATGGAAATCGAGTCAACTGCCCAAAAAAAATATGTCTAATAAGTGAAAAAATGCTATACAGTGCAGTCACTTATGGGTAAAGTTAAAAATGAGTGCATAATAGTGGGAAAACTTAGTGTTGGTGCCGTGAGATGTGATGAAGACAAAAATCCAAACAGTCGCTAAAGGAATAGGCGTGATTGGAGCAGAATAGTTAAAAACTGTGTTTGTAGTGGATTAAAAACTGGACATCTAACTTAAAGTCAGCCGACTTCTAAAAAATGTCATATTGGCGAAATTCTCAGAGCGCAAGACTGGAGTGAATATTGTAGAAGGACACTATAAGAAGTTATAAAAAGTTATAAAGGTCTTCACTGATGTTTAATCCTGCCGGGGCCTTAGTGTTGAGTTCTATTATGTATTTCGACTCCAGTTGTCTCAACAATTTCTCTCTGTGTTGCCACCCCGTCTGAGTGGCGGAATGCTATCAATGACGCAGTATTTAAGGTGGTCTAAGTTGTTCTGGTGTGTCTCTTTGAAGTGCCTGGCGACAGGGTGTGTCGGGTCACTGTTGACAATGGCTCTGATGTGTTGCAAAATCCGTAGGTGCACTTGGAGCTTAGTGCTCCCTACATATTTTAGTCCGCACCTGCAAGTAAGAATGTACACTGCGAATTCTGTTCTGCATGTGAGTTTCTGTTGTATCATTATGGGTTTGCTTCTGAATTCTGCCGAGATTTGGGTGGTGTTAACTCCAAATCTGCAGGCCCTGCAACTGCTGCATTTACGAAAACCTTTAACATTAGTTAACCAATTGGTGGTATTGGTTATTTCAGGGCTGTTTCTGACTATAGTGTCATGCATGGACCAGGCTCTCCTGTAGGTGATGTCAGGCCTAGGGACAACTATGGGTCCTAGTGTGGAGTCTGTTTTGATAATGCCCCAGTGTTTGTTGAAAATGGATTTGAGTGCTCTTGACTCAGTGTTGTGAGTCATGATGAGGCGTGTAGTTACATATCCCTTAGTGGCCAGGTCCGCTTGAGTGTCTGTATCAACAGTGGTCTCTGCGGATGTGTTCTGTAGTAACAGCTCTCTGGGAAATGAATTGGCTTTGGTGATTGCCGCAGTGATAGTCTTATCAGTGTAACCCCTGGCTTTGAATCTCAATTCAGACTCCAATTGGCATTTGGCTAGGTCTGTGGGATTGCTGCAGATTGTACGCAAGCGCAGCATTTCTCCGTATGGAATGCTAGCTATAAGATGTTTTGGGTGAAAACTGGTGGCGTGAAGGGTAGAATTACCTGCAGTGATTTTTCTATGAAGGGTGGACTGTAGTGTGTTGTCTGAAACATAAATTTTTACATCTAAAAATTCTACAGTGTCAGTGCTGATGGTGGCATTGAACTCCAAATTTAAATCATTACAGTTGATATCATTGATAAATGATTTAGCCCTGTCCATAGAACCCCTCCATACCACAAAAACATTGTCTATGTAACGTAGCCAGCAAAGCATGTTGTTGGACCAGGCTTCAGAGTGCGTGACCTGGAGGACCCGCTCCTCCCACCAGCCCACATGAAGGCAGGCGTATCTGTGGGAAAAGCAGGCCCCCATAGCCACACCCCTGAGCATATTATTCTATGCTTAACATGTTTATAGGTCACTGCATAGTTTTCATATAAGTTATTTGATTAGATTCTTATGGGTTCCTGGTTTATTAATCTATCACAATATGTAAGTATTATCATAATTATTTTATCTACAAGTTATTCACTATTGAAATATTGAGGAAAAGAACATAAAAAATTATAAAAACAAATTAAAAACAAATAAATTAGCTTCAAATACAGCAACACTTGAAAGTCTGAGTTTGTGTAATACAACTTAAAATCTCGATATATTATCTTCCTTATACATGTATACACCTTCTATGTAGTTATGAATCTATATATTTATTACTTTACTCCTACTGTAGAAGAAGAAAAAAACAGAAAAAAGAAAAAACACCTCTGACTCTCTCCAATGAACTACTATGTCTCGCCCTATACCTCTCTCAATATATCCTCCATCTCCACTCTCTGACTCATCCCAAACCTCAGTCTACTACTATGATCTTCAAAATAAACCTTTCTAGACTCTTCCCCTCTCTATCCCTCCTTGGCTCACCTGAAACCTCATTTTACTACTATGATCTCCTCAGCAACCCCTTCTAAATTCTTCCCTCTTATATCCCTCTTTTGACTCATCCCAAAACTCCTTTTACCTCTATGATTTCCCTAATCCCATTCTAGAGAAGACTCTTCCCTCCTCCATCTCTCATTTTACTCATCCCAAGCCTCATCTTACTACTATGATCTCCCAAATAATACTTTCTAGACTCTTCCCTCCTCTATCCCTCCATTATCCTATTCAATCCAACTAACAGACGTGAATGTCCACTGCTCAAATTAACACATATTTCCTGTTGGAGGCTGGCTTAGTATATGATGCACACTTATTTAAGTGGAGCACCTTGGACTAATCCAGGCAACCCTTATGGTGATTTTAGTGGTCTTTGATAACCAAAGAAAGCTATCAAAGTGGTAGCTGTGGAGAGCA
Organism: Calotriton arnoldi; assembly: GCA_963921515.1. Lineage (NCBI taxonomy): Eukaryota > Metazoa > Chordata > Amphibia > Caudata > Salamandridae > Calotriton > Calotriton arnoldi. The sequence continues at coordinate 2,151,601 of CAWUFW010000549.1, forward strand.
GCCTTCAGGCTTATCTTGAAGGAGTGTTAAGCAGTTTGTTTTACCAGTTTAACCCTAAAGTGTAAGTTAATTGAAAAAGAACCACACAGTGTTTCTAAAAATACTTCTATTTATTACACAACACTCACTAACACATTGGTATATCTCCTACCTGGAGATATAGACACAATTCACAAAATACTTCACATGAAATCAGGTAAGTAAGCACAACATACAGTGGTCTCCAGAGGAAGACCAAACCATATACTAAAAAAAGAGGGATGCGAACTGCAACTAGGAATAGGGCTTGGAACAGGAGACTCAGAGGAGCTGGGGACACAAGGACCCACCCAAGGTAAGTACCCAGGAACCCAACAGAGGCCGTGTGCAGAGTGAAAACAGAGTCGCATGTCCAATGTAAGTCAACGGGGAAGTTGCAGTTGCAGTTTTCAAGAAGAAGGACCCTTTCCAGAGGACCCTGAAGAATTCCCTTGGAGAACAGAAGGTTGGAGAGCCACCCCACCCGTGGATGCCCTGGGACCCAGGTTACCTATACCAGGGAAGCCAGATGCATAGGGGTGAAGAGACATCGCAAACCTCAGTAGATGACAATGGAAGACTAGGAGAAAAGTGCCTCTGGAGAAGAAGGTGAAGAAGTCCAATGGAATTCAAGGGCAGATTCTGGAAGTGAAGAACCTGTATGCAGAGGGGACAGAGTCTATGCCACTCAGGAGTAACCAGGAGGCATGGAAGAGCAATGCCCACCGATGTCTGGAGGTTCTGCAGTGTCGACAGTGACTTTGTTGCTGCAGCTGTGAGGACCAGGCAACGCGGAAGAGGTCTAGGAGCTGTTCACAAGCTGTTCCATGTCGGATGTCGGTGACCAGGGGGTCAGTGTCCTTCGGGAGCATCAACAAGCCTTGGTAGCCGCAACTGGCATGGAGAATGAAGAAGGAGCAACATTGGGACCGGCAAGGTCCAAGGGACTCACCAACAGCAGGAGAGTCAGAGCAAGCCCCAAACAAGTAGGGAAGCCCACTGAAGCAGTAGAAGACCATCAGAAGGACCAAAAGGCTGAAGGCACAGAAGTAGAAAGAGGCCCACGAGCAGCTCACCAAGAAGGAAAGCCCATGGTGCAGAGAATGCGGTGAGGACGCTGTACTTGGCAGGAAGAAATGCCGGAGGCTGGGGCTTCTTGTACCCCGAAGATCTCCAGAGTGCAGAGCCAACAAGCCTTGGCAACAGCAAGTTGATGCGGTGCACAGGGGTTTGGTAGCAGTGGTTCCAACGAGGGATAGTGACCTCAAAATTTCAGAGGGGACAGGTCAGGCCTCGAGAAAGTTGCAAAATCACGACCTGTGTTGCTGAGCCTTGGTAAGTCCGTAGGACAGGAGCAGCAGACCTGTCAGCTTCGTTGCGGTGCCTGCAGATGCAAGGGAGTGACTCCTTCACTCCAAGGGAGATTACTTTGGGTGTCCTTGAAGCCCACAGGTCTAGTGAAGATCCTGGAAGAAGCACAGGCACAGACAACGAGGAAGACTTGCAGAACAGCGAGATCAGGAGCCTTCCTTGATGCAGTCTCGGTTCCAGGCGAAGTCCATCGAAGTCCAAGTGCCCAGACAGTCGAAGAGTGACGTGGTTTCAGGCTTGAGTCTTGTTTCACAACGGATCTGAAGAGCCACCCAGAGGAAGCCCTTAAGTACCCTAGGGAAAGGGTTGAAAGGACTCAGGGGTCCCTCCCAGAGGAGGGGCTGGACAGAGGGGAGGATACACCCATGTCCTTTGTCCAGTTTCGCCAGAGTGGGAGCCAAGGGCTCCCTGAACTGGCTCAAACTGGAGTATGCAAGGAGGGCACCAAATGGGCTCTTCAATGCAATCTGGTGGTGCTGGTAAGCGCCACCATCCCAATACACTAAGTCCTGTCTGGGAGGTGGTCACACCTCCCTGTGACAGGAAACTATTGTCCTGCCTTCCCCTGCTCAAGCTTGGCTCAGCAGGAGGAGAGCAGAATTGTGTCTGTGGTCGGCAGCAGCACTAGCTTGCTGTCAACCCCTGAAAGGCTGTTACTGGGAGTACAGGAAGGTACCCGAAGGGGGCCCCTCAGTATATGGGATCATACTTCCAATGCTGGAATCTGTGTTAAGGTATGATTCCAACATATTTGATACCAAACATGACCGGTTTCGGTGCAGTCACTATCAGGCACATGCATCAACCATTTTTGCGAGCGCAAACGGTGCAATTTGCAAAAATCGGCCGTTTGCGCCCGCAAAAAGGGCATTTGCGATGCATGAAGGAACAAGGCACTCGCAATTTGAGAATTCGCAATTAATTGCGAGTTCTCAAATTGCGATTGCATTTAAGGAATCGCATTTTGCGATTCCTTAAATGCAATGCAAGAACCACTTTGAAGTAGCGATTTCGCTACTAGGGGGCGCAAATTACCATGAAGTTGAACTTCATGGTAATTTGCAAAAACTTTGAAAAATGCACTAAAGTGGATTTTTCAATGTTGTAGGTAACACACACACATGTCCTTTGGACATGTGTGTGCGCAACATTTGTGCACATCACAATTTCAGGGGTGCAACAGGGTGTCATTTTGACACCCTTGCACCCTTGAAATTGCATGAGCAATTTGCGAGTACCTACTGGTACTCGCAAATTGCGCATGCAATCTCCCATTCATTCCTATGGGCCTGCAGGCCCATAGGAATAAATAGGAAGGCATTCCTTAATTGCGACTCGCAATTTGCGAGTTGCAATTAAGGAATGTTTAAGAATCGCTATTTTTATAGCGATTCCTACATGCATAGGCTTTTGCGATTCCTTAATTGCGATTCCTTAATAATCGCAATTAAGGAATCGCAAAAGCCTTCCTTGATGCATGTGCCAGTATATCTTTAGACATCTTGTATTAACTGATGTCCACTATATGTATTAAAATGGCTGACCGCACTTACAAAGCCTGGAAACTCAACTCCGCGGTTTGTAGAGGTATCCTGCTCATGCAGGGGCACCCTCACAATTATAACCAAGCACCCTGCCCTCAGGGTTGAAGAACCTGCCATAGTGATGACATAGGTTTTAAGTGAAGTGACCTCAGATATAAGGAAACATATACCGGTTGTGAGAGATGCAGGCACCAACTCACACAGGCTGCAATGGCAGGCCTGTAGTCACACTTCAAGTGGACTCCCATGGGAGGCACAACACATGCTGCAGCCCATGGGAGACCCCTGGTGTACCTATGGCCTGGGTACCTTAGTACCATATACTAGGGACTTACAAGAGTACACCAGTAGCCAATTGTGGAGGTACAAAACTACTTACATGGTTAATTTAGGGAGGAAGCACAGGATCCCAGTCAGACAAGGTCAAAAACACACTGACACCAGGTAACCATGCTAGAAGGATCCTTCCTTCCTACATACATCCCCCTTTTAAACGAAAGGATAAGGATAACCTTGCCCCGTTGAGTCTTTATTTCCTAAGCGGCCATATAAGGAAGGTCCAACTGCACTGGCATGGATACTCCCTGTTCTATGGCCCACTGAGAAGTTCCTCCCCTGTAGGGGCTTGGATCCTCTAAAAAGTTTGGGGTGTCTACCTGCCCCACACTGTTACAGACAGACTGGATCAACCAAAGGCTGTAATCAGCAGAAGGTTGACTCCTAGGGAAAAGTACAGGTCAGTCATAGAGAGAAAGGCCTTTGTTGTGGTCAGTGCTCTGAAGAAGTTGAGGCCAACCCTGTTGGGGCATCACTACCCTATTCAGACACCCCACAAGCCTCTCTCTTTACTTTAAATGCAATCAGGTAAGTAAGCACAAAATACAGTGGTCTCCAGGGGGAGACCAAACAATATACTAAAAAAGAGGGATGTGAACTGCAATTAGGAGACTCAGAAGAGCTGGGGATACAAGGACCAACCCAAGGTAAGTACCCAGGAACCCCACGGAGGCTGTGTGCAGAGTGGAAACACAGCTGCGTGTCCAATGTAAGTCAACAGGGAAGTTGCGATTTTCAAGAAGAAGGCCCCCTCTCAGAGGACCCCGAAGAATTCCCCTGGAGGACGGAAGGTTGGAGAGCCATCCCACCCATGGATGCTCCGGGAACCAAGTCACCTAGACCAGGGAAGCCAGGTGCATAGGGGAGAAGAGACATCAGAAACCTCCGTAGACGACCACCTTGGAAGAAAATGCCACAAAGAAATTGGCAACAAGGAGAAACATAGCAGCAAATCTGTTCTGCATAATTTGTTCCATAGTCTGCATTTTAAAATATCTTATGGGGTTAAGGCACCTTCTGCAAAGATCTTTGTGTGCTCAGTAAATCTCAATTGAATAATAATAATGGTAACATTTGCTGGAGAGGTCTGTGTTTTGTCTAGTCCCAGTTTTGAATCAAAGTAGCATAAAGGTTTAATATGTCTCCTGCAAAGCGCATCATGTAACACACAGATGTCAGATTTTTATTTTATGTAAATGGGTAAGTGGGTTACTGCTTTTAATAGAGATGCATTTATTACTCCCAGTTCATAAATTGTAATCCTTCTAATATAGCACACTAGGCTATCAAGGACATGTGGCTCCTACACCTTGTAGCCCTCACTGTCTTATGTAACACATCCTGGAAACTGATTTACACACATATGATTTATTGTCAGTTTATGTGTACTTGTGATGTAAAGTGTACTCTGACATACGGCATTGGGATGAGTAGTGCTATAAAAGAAATAAAACAAAATTGTAGTATTTAACTTGTTATTTATGTAAATACTTGGACAGACCAACACATCTGACATTCTAACACTGCATGCATATTTCTTATATACAGGGACTCATCAAAGTCAAAAGCGTGTCTCTCTTGACTACCTGTGAAGTTGTAAGCTGTGGGCCTTTGTTTCCCCTTGATTGCATTTAGGTGTGAGGCTCCCAATAGCTCAACCAGGATACTCTAAAAGAAAATGAGGCCTAAATGACCCCTTAACTTAAGGGGCCCAGCTGCAATCTGATAAGCCCCTCCTCGCTGCCTGCATGTTGATGCTCCAAACGAAAGCAGACACCTTGCAGGTGCTGCTGAACGTGTCCAGTGTCTGAAGATTATACTGGGACAAATTTACCGTATTTCTGTGGGGCCCAACCTCTTGCACAGTGTGGAATGTGTCCACTCTGTGAACCTACGTCTACCCTTGACTCGTGCCCTGCTCCAGCCTTTTCTTGGGGCACACTGCGCCAGAAACTGCCAGGTCCTGCCTCAGCGTAAGGTCCATCAATCAAGTAGGCCACCAATGACATTGTGAATACTTGGAAATGAGGGCTCCTGGGGGTGGCATTCGCACTCAGACAGGTTTGCGGCCACTGATGTTTTTTGACGATGGGCGGGGCTAAAACGACGGTTTATGTTGTTTAGGAATTTTAGTCAGTAGTGGTGGTTTGAGGTAGTAGAGAAGCTAATTTTTTGCTAGCCCTCCCGCCCTCCCTATTAATTTTATTATTTAATCCGTAGGAGGTTTTTTTCTAGTTCGTTAGACAGTAAATGTCGCTTGGACAGGTGGCAGAAATTGAGGAGCTCGAGACAGGCAGGAAGGGATGGGGGCATTGCAGAGTAGGTTCGGGCAGAGGGAACACAGGGGAGCGATGACTGAGGCAGGATGAAGGCAGTGGATGAAAGAAAGGGGATGGTGAGGATGGTTTGTTAGAAGAATGTTTTGGGAATTTTTTATTGTGGGGAAGGCTTAAGGGTGGGGGGGGTGGTAGGATATTGACATTGTATTAGTGAGGCTTTATTTATATTTTTGTAAATATGAATCTGCATACCTGTCCAAATAAAGCAGCCTTTTAACCTCAACAGGCTTGGTTATTTTACATCTCGCCCGATAGATTATAAGCCCGCCCCCAACGCCTTGGCCGCATCGAATCGTCAGATGTACCGAGTCTTTAGAGGAAAATAAAGATTCAAGTGTGGGAGCGACTCCGTGACCGAGCGTGAAAGAGAAAGTTTCCTCTCTTCTTATGTCTGGCTGGTCGTGCTTGAGGGCCTGCCTGACCTGAGCGGGGATTAAATGCAGCACCCAGGCACTGGAGGTCGAAGTGGGGATTAAAGGCAGCACCCAGGCACTGGAGGTCGAAGTGGGGATTAAAGGCAGCACCCAGGCACTGGAGGTCGAAGTGGGGATTAAAGGCAGCACCCAGGCACAGGAGGTCGAAGTGGGGATTAAAGGCAGCACCCAGGCACTGGAGGTCGAAGTGGGGATTAAATGCAGCACCCAGGCACTGGAGGTCAAAGTGGGGATTAAAGGCAGCACCCAGGCACTGGAGGTCGAAGTGGGGATTAAATATAGCACCCAGGCACTGGAGGTCGAAGTGGCAAAACATTAAAACCATAATATCTGCAGCTGTGGGCGAAGGCTACAGTACGACGACTGTTCATATGGTCAGATGAAAGAGAACCCAACATTCGGATTATAATCTGGACGGGGCACTTGCTGCAGCCCCCACGCAGTTGCTTGTGTTTTAAATGCTGGCAAGGCACCCCAGAAGTCACTACTATGCAGTGCAGAAGATGAATCCAGGCGACAAAGGGTAGTGTGGTTATTTTTACTGAGTCCCCCCTGGCACCGTGGAAATCCCCCCCTAAAAATAAAACAATTTCGGTCCCAGGCAGCCGGTCCGACTCAGAGAGTGGATCGTTGTGCACCGAGGCTGGTCCACTCTGCAACAAAACCGGCTGGGCGGCTACTCTGGCTGGTAAGAAGTAGAAATTCTCAACGAGTGCTGAACGATTGCTGAAGAATAACTAACACGCTAAAGGCAATCCATGACACCGACGCAGCGCCCGTTTACTTTTCACATGTTTCACTCCCTATTGAATTCCCGAAGACTATTTGCTTTTACCAACTGTTTTGTTTCTGTAGATTTTAACAGCACTGCATTCTGTGACTCTGCCCTCTCTGGGTTTTTGAGTGATCAGGTTGTGGGTGGGCGTTAACAATGGGGCACAATAACAATTGTGAGCTCCAGGCACTGCGAGTTTGTCACTTTGCCGACCAGTGTGTCACAATAGTATTCAGAATTGGGCCTGGGTCTAGAGGGTGGGCCAGGCCCACCCAAGGAAGATCCTAGGCACATCCAAAGCCCTCCAGAGCTTAAAAAACAGCGGGGCATATTATTAACAAATGACGATATTTATCGCTAACTCCCCTTAGCGCCATTTCCCTTATCGCCGCAGTTCGCCGGAATCTATCGCCGCATTAGTGGCGTATTATCAACACTCCGCTAACAGCCGATAGCTACCTTTTTCCGCGGGAATGGACGGCGATAGATTTAGCGTGCCATCGATAAAAAAACGCACGCTAACGTGAAAAAAATGGCGATGGGCCAATCAGCGACAGAATCCTATCGCTAATTAGCACCAGGCCTGCATTTAACGCGTTCAGTGGGAAAATGCACCATAAAAGGCCTGCCAAGCAGAAAAAAATATATATAAATAATGGAAAATACCAGAGGAGCAATGGAAGAAGCAGGGGCCAGTGCAGAGGCCACAAACATGCCCACAAATACCCAGGAGGACCAGCCAGAGACCCATGTGAAGGCCAAGAGGAAGAGGAATCCTAAGTTCAGCCTGCAGGAAAACCAGGTCCTGATTGCGGAGGTGACTGAACACCAACAAGAACTGTTTGTCACCTCCACAGTGACATTGGCAAGAAAAAAAGAAATATGGGAGGACATTGTGTCCAAGGTGAATGCCGTTGGAGAGAGGAGGAGGAGGACAGTGGACGACTGCAAGAAGCGCTGGCATGATACCAAGCGCAAAACCAAGGAGAAACTAGCAGCCAACGTGAGAGCAGCGAGGCAGACTTGAGGTGGGAGTCCAGCGCCACAGGAGGAGCTGGATGAGTTGGAGGAGCAGGTGTCCCGAGTCATCAGTGAGGAGACGGTGGTTGGAGTTGCGGGCCAGGATAGTGCTGAATGTGAACAGACACAGCAACACCAGGGTGAGCATCAACCAGGGACGGGGGGGAAGGGGGTGGATGGGCACAGTGGCACTCATGAACAATTTAATTAATTGATGTGCATACCCACATGTACTGTGAATCATGTCCCGGATACCCCTGTCCATGGTGGCATAGGGACATATCACCCTTCTCAAACAACACATTGCACGACACACATTGGCCGGCATACAGACCTTCAAATGAGCACAGGAAAGGAAGCCCAAATTAGTCCTAGGTCAACGTCAGACCACTCCATAAGTGCCCCCTCAAATGACAAAGTGGAACAACAACCTGACATGTGGCAGGGTGGCTAAATGGCCCCCTTGCCACATCACCACACACATACAAATTGCCTGCACAAGGACACATCTCACTCTAACGCCAAAATGCATGTGCACTGTGAGTGTGACTGGTCATGTGCACGATAAGGCATGCCACCACCAATGTCAGCACACCTGCAGCATTCTGTACATGTGTATGAGTGGTGTGCAGGAATGTGCATGTGCATATAGGTGGACTTTGCTGTGCATACACAACCTTGCACACTACTCAGACACATGTGCACAATGCCGCAGGTGTGCTGACATTGGTGGTGGCATGCCTCATCGTGCACATGACCAGTCACATGCACAGTGCATCCGCATTTTGGCCTCAGAGTGAGACGTGTCCATGTGCAGGCAATTTGTATGTGCATGGTGATGCGGCAAGGGGGAAAATCTGACATCACCTGCATCACCATGCAATGTGCCACCTTGCCTGTTCATGAGATGCAGTCTGCTGTACACCAAGTGGGGAAACATCTAGTGAGTCTGCATACCACACACACATGCAATGTCACAACAAATTGACCATGTAGGCTGCTGGATAAAGCTTGCACCTACAAAAATGCACACAAACAGCACACTTCACTCAAAGGGCGAGGGAATACAATGAGCAGGGTGACGTGCCAACAACCACACAGTACGTGAACAATGCAGAACAGGAATGTACCACACCAATATGTACTGCATGCCTTGTCTGTGTGACATACTCGCTGAACCACAATGTGCCTGTAAAGCTGTCTCACTGCCAAAGTATGACAACAAGCAAGGATAGGTAAATTGAAATAAATCATGTCAACCGGCCAAATGCCACTCTCGACCCCTATGTAAAATTGCACTCCTACCCCCCCAAGTGTACACCTCTGCCACACAGAATACAGCATTCCACATCAGTCCTGATGTGAGTTGCCCATCACACCATCATGTGCAAGTCAAATTAACGGTTTGGTAAGTCAACTGTGTCAGTGAACAAATATGCAGTCAGGTAGTCATCACCCACATGCCAAGCCAGGCATTGAATGACAGAACCAGGACAGCAGTAATCATCCATGGCAGCAGCTGCGTGGCACATACACAAACACACATCACCCGCAGATTTGCATCTCCTGTGAGGGTGGCGTTGACCCGGCCTCAGCACCATTAATAGGCATCATGAAATACACATAGATCAGAAAACTGACCACTTACACACCACACGTGGGGTCAACCTTGAGGGTAATGGGTGTTGACACCATGGGGCATATTACCAAGCCCCTATCGCCACCACAACATCACTTATCTTTTGACGTTGGGGTGGCGATAGGGTCAGCGCACCATTATCAAGGCAGCGCTAAGTCACTCAATGTGGCTTAAAGACACGTTAAGTTGGTTTACGCTGCCTTGAGAATAGGGCCCCTCTCACACTAAACTTTGTGTGAAAGGGGGCGTGCAGTGGGTGATGTGGTGGGCGTCCCACAACAACACCCATTGAAGTCGACGCTGCCATCCATCATCAAGTTAGGCGAGAAGAGGTGGCAGTGCTGATCTGAACACCAGAGAAATCATGGACCTAAGGTTGCAAAACTAGGATAAATGCATTAATCCCCTTGTTATTGCTTGTATCATGTGTGCTGCCTTGTGCAGCCCACATGTGAAAAACCAAATTCCATGGTATGTTCATGTACAGGAAGGTGTCCCTTCCTGTACATGAGCAAACTGTACTTCTGAATGTCATTTTGTAACTTCCATGTGTGCTGCACGAAGCAGCACACATGAAAGCTACAAAATGCCGTCCTAGCTTTGTCCATGTGCAGTAAGCAACTACTTCCTACACATGAACAAACCTCCCTGCTCGCATACACCCTTGCACTATGGTGCAAGGGAGCCTGCGCTGGCGCTAAGCAGTGTACTTTACTCCCATTGCAGGGGGAATTGCCAGGCTGCACCATATCCTTGATAACATGTATGAGCCTGGCGTTACCAAAGTGGATGAGAGAGCTGTGAAGACAAGATGGCTAACGCCTCTCCCTGCCACTTCCTTGGTAACATTCCCCTGTCTGTTCAGACCGCAACAACTATCGAAACTCATGCAGAACCATACTCACAACGGGTCAGCCAAACGGAGGGCACTCAGCAATGCATGCAACAAAAAACATGAAGGACGACATGCACACCAGAGAAATCACAATAGACAAAGCAAAATGGATGTCCATGTGTACCACATAGTGCAGCACATGTTGAAACAGCAAGTAAGCTCACATTGCTAATGTGCTTTAAGTGTGCCCTACTCACACATAACCATACTTGCACAAAACACATGCACATGTGCAGTACCCTGCAATGCTGCGTGTCCGTGAGCCACATTGACAAGGCAAGTGACAGTGCATGAAGAATAGCATGCCTGCAGGCCCAACTTATTAACATGGTTCAGGTCACCTCACTGAGGTGGCTGAGTGTGGACAACAACCTTAAACAAGCAAGTCACACTCTGACACATCCTCGTGTACATACAACCCCTGACGTAAACAAGACATTTGAAGTCAAACAATGCACAACTCACACAACTCTGACCAAGACCCATATTCCACCCAGTTTGCCTCAGCACAGCATTGTAAATGCACAGAACCCAAAGGCTCACTACCTGAAAGGTATAATGTGCAGCTAAACAAAAGCTGCAGGTGCCACCAGCACACAATGCAGTGCACACACAGGCAAATCTGAGCACATGAACATTGACTACTATGTGGGCCAAATAGCATTACTCACACAAATGAACAGAGGACACAACTTGTGACGCTTGGGTGTAGATATTGTACAATAACATTTGTCATAGCTGGAAACTGTGAGATGACAATGTACAACTACAACATCACATCCGCAATTTCCTCAAAATCATCACTATCCTGCAACAAATAGGCATCTCCTCAAAAACAGTATGAATGGACACTGTCCTGCTGTCTGCTTGTAAACACATCCAATGCATGATTGCACATGACAAACACGGTTAAACTGTATCTACCCCATCACATTGCAGAGGGAGAGACATCACCTCCTGGACAGCAGACTGGTCCAACCTTCCCTGATGACGAGGAGGAATACCCCACCATCGATCAGGAAGCACTGCAACATCTGCTAGACTCCTTCAGCACCCCACCTCCAGGAGCAGGGCAACCCAGCAGCATAGCGGCAAGCCCACCCACTGCACAAACCAACCAGCAGCAAGCACCTCCCACCACAGCTGCCACCCCGGACCTCGAGAACACACACCTGGCCTTCCAACGCCATGTGATGGAGGTCCAGCGGGAGATGGCAGAACAGGTGCGGTTGGAGTCCGAGCGCCTGGCGGACAAACGTGGGTGTCTGAGTCCCATCCGGGACCACATGTAGAAGATCACGGACACCCACAGCCCACTCAATGTCCTCCAACGGTCCATGACTGACATTGCTGGAGTCATGAGTCTGAGACAACAACAACTGTGTGCTCAGAGTGGCTCCAGCAATGTCAGCCAGGATTTGGCCAACATCTGTCGGATAATGGAGAGCATGGAGCGGATGCAGGCACAAGATATGGCTGCCAGAGCCGCACACCAGCGCGAGGTTGCTGGGATCTATCATGCCCTGCACCTGCTCATCACTTCATTGCTGCCACAAGGACTGGCGCAGATGAATGCTGCTGCTGCCTCCACATCCTCAGCTCCGCCACCTGATGTGTCAGTGCCTCACAGTGCTGCACCCACCATACCACCACCCACATGTGAGGCACATCACACATCAGAGGACGAAGAGGAGGGTGAAAGTGCATTTGTGCTAAGGAGGAAGTGGTAGCATCCATCTGCGCCAAAAGCCCAGTTTTCTCCTTGGTGCCGGGCTTAGTATCATGCCACACAAAATCTTCTTGCACTGTCTTCCACTGTCCCCCGACAATCATCTTGGACCTCCACATGGACTGCCATATAACTTTTTCTCTTGCCAATGCCACTGCAATCAGCCTGTGGACTGAACTATGCCTCTTCCCTTGGACCTGTTACCACCAAATGACTCTGTCTGGCCCTCCAACGGGCATCCATGCAATGTGGGCATGTATGGCCAAGCACTGGTCTAGTCTTCATCCTCTGAATGTCAATAAAATTGTTTAACTCACACAGATGTGTGTGGTTCTTGACCAATCAAGTATAGAAGTATGTAAAAAGTGTTAGGACACTGATTCACCCAGAAGGTACACCAAGGGAAATACGAGCAATGTACCAGTTTTACCTGATACAGATAGGCAGTGAGATGGCAGTGTATGTGTGAACTAGCGTTGCCCCCATTGCTCCAAAACAACCATCTAGCAATATACCAACCTAGCCCCACGTCCTCTCATGAAAAGGCATGTGTGCAAAAATGTCCTAGTCTGTTGCAGGCCACGAGTTGTGTCCTCCTTAACACTTGTAAACAAATATCTCTTGGCATATCTACTCACACACTATGTGGTGGACAAAGCCTGTTGTGATGGTGCACATTGCATGTCACATCCCAAAATACTGGACAGCATATTCACATTGATGAAGACACGGAAGGGCACATGTCCACCATACACATACGAAACCACAATGTCTGCCTCAGTGAAGTAGATTGGCAAATAGGGGCTCACCCCAAAGTGCAAGCCCTCAGTCAGCCCCTCCCTGTTGACAAACGATGTAACCTAAAATATGCCCCCTCCCATGCTGTGACCACTGCGAGCGTATCGGGCAATGTGTGTAGGGATGTGTGTGGCACTGCACTCAGCATATAGTCAGATGCACCAACAACATTTCAAGGGCGTCATCAACATGAGCCAATGGCAGAAGTAACAGCTGGGACAAGTCTCCATGACACTGTCACTACAGGGAGCAATGCAACATTTCCCCCTTGTGTGCAGCAGGACAGTGTGCCACCCCCCAAACATTAGCTGTGACAAAATCAAAACTTGACTAGACCAGTGAGTCACGGTAGGCATTTAGGAGATGTCAACTCTGTAAAGCAAAATGCACTACTCCCAAACTACATTTGTGAGTAACGCAAAATGTGAAGTCATCACTTACTCACAGATCACTTTTGTAAATCATGAACACTGCTGTTCCATGTCCTGTACACAATGCACACAGATTTCTAACAAATCATGCATGGTCTGGAGAGTGAGCGTACATGAACCAGAACATATCTTGCAAAGGAAGCGGACACACTGGCACTACGCAGCAAGTGTGGCTAGGTCCTGTACCGGCTGGGACACACCACTGACGCCTGAGGTGCCTGGGGGGGGGCTGTGTGACATCCTGGGCATGCTCAGGCACCGCCTTCCATGTGCCCTTCCTACGTTCCTCATGGTACCTCTTGGACATGTTGCGGTACCCCTTCGCAACCTTCTTCACATGGCGGTAACGGTCCTTCCGCACCTGGAAGGCATGTATTTGGCCAGGCGTCATGTTGTCTGTAAAACATACACAAAGGCAAATTAGAGTCTCTTAGCCAATTTCAATTTCCTCCATACACATCTGTAATACAAGTCCACTTCAACATGGGAGCATACACTATAGCGTAACTATGTGAAGTCAGCAAGTGACCTGGACAACGACATGTTGAAGCATGGATCAGTGACTACATGCTGGGGAGACTGACATGACAGTGCATGGCATGGTACATGCACTGTCACTAACAAATTAGGCTGACAGTGCCAAACGATTGTGCCATTACATACATGGGCAGAGGGTGACATGTACAAGCAATCGGAGGAGGAAAGCATTACCCCCCTGTGTGTAGCACCACCCTCATCCTCTACAGTGACACAGGGCTGCATGATAGGTACTATGCCCATGTGCAGGCATGTGTGTCCCCCAGCACATGTGTGCAGTTCATTACGACAGCACCAACACAGGCACCCTTGCACCAGAGTGCAAGGTTGTGTGTGTGCAGGTGAGTTTGGTGTCTGTACATGAAGGTGCCCCTTCATGCACAGATTCCATCCTAGAGGACCATGTTGTGACTATCATGTGTGTTGCTTAGTGCAGCACACAGGAAAGATACATTGGGGGAAAATGAGGCATGTTAATGTATGTACTGGAAGGGCCACCTTGCTGTACTTATACACACCATGTCAATTCTCTATTCCCATGTGTGCTGCACAAGGCAGCTCACATGTACAAAGCAAACATGATGATCAAGAAGCATCCCTGCTCATATGGCCAGAATACAACCGGGATGTAACTGTTGGTAAGTTGTGCACTGCCAATTATGAATGCCGCACTTGGACATCAGGGCCAGCCTCTGATGAAATGGGTGTTGTTGTGGAACGCCAAACACAACCCCCAATGCACGCCCCGTTCACACTCAACACAGCGTGACAGTGTACCTCATTGACAAGTTTAGCATTAATACACGTGAAATGTATTAACGCTGCTCAGATTATGATGCTAGGCCCCTATTGACAACACAACTTTGATGACAGTTACGTTGACCTTGCGATATGGGCTTGATGATATGCACCTCACTTCCAATGTGTGTCACTGACTGGGGATGGGCCAAGTCACAACTGTGAGACCAATGCATTTGTCCAGAGTCACTTCCCGATTAGGGCACACTGCTGACTTCCACAGTACATCATCACACTGTAGGCAAGGCAGACGTGATACACACCCATACTACATACTGCAACGGAGATCATGTGACCCAGACATCCATGCCAACGCAACATGCTAGTCAATTACGTTCCAACTCACCAGTGGCGTGTGGGTCCTCGAAGCTGTCAATGTCCCCTTGTGTGATTGGCGGTCGTCCATCTGTGAGACAAGGAAAGAAATATGTGTTGGGATTAGACTTCAATTCATATGTGTCGTATTCCTCATACCAATCATCACCATGACAGCAAATGCTACGTAACTGTAGTGTGGCGTTTCATGTTGACTACATGATTAGGTCAACTTTGACTGCCATTCACACCAGACCTGTGACAGCTGATTTTGGACAGACAAGACTGTAATGCTAGCTGACATGCCCATGGTCGTAGTGTGAGTCATCCACAAGGCAACATTACTACATGCATCCTGATGTTCTACATGCACTTTGTACAATTGAGTAGCTGCAGATTGTACAAAGCAGTCACACAGAGGTAGGTGGTGTATGACAATCTGGGGATGTCCACTTTCCTTAGACCATTTGTACCTATACAATACTTTGTCACACAGCAACTATGTTCACAGGGCAGCGTAGCTAATGTAACACAAATCATGAGACAGCATTTTGACTCTACCTTTTGGCCAGCACACAGCTCACATGGACAATTCCATGGCTGTACAGTCACCCCTGCCGTACCCAAACAATCTTCTGCCTGCACGCACATTTTGCGCAGGTGTGCCAGCTATGGCAGTACAGTGCCAAGTGTTGGTCCAGCGCAGTGGGTGACACAGACTTGCAACATATGCTTGTCAATGTGATGCTGCGTTATGTTTCGGATGTGCCAACAAGATGCGCAAACGCATTGCGTCTCCCACCTCAATCAGCAACCATTTCTCACTTTGACACCAGTGTCACACACATCGTAATTTTAATTTGTTACAGTACACCAGATTAAATGTGGAGTTTGTACTTACCCCCCTGTAGGCCTGTCATGACTCCCACGTAGTCAAGGAGGTCAGCTTCTCGTGCAAGCATCTCCTGCCAGCGGTGCTTCCACTGGCGCACGTTACGGTCCACTCGAAAGAACCTGCGTATATGCACCCGCACACGCTCCCACCGAATCTTCCGCACACTCACGTTGTATCCTTGCAGGATACGGCCTCCCCTCTCCAACATCAGTGGCAGGTGGAATTTAATGAGCCATAGGAAGCCCCCCAATGCCCCCTCAGACATCCTGCCCTCCCTGCCCACACCTGGCATCTCCCTGCACACCTGTGAGCCCACAGCCAGAGGAAAAAAAAATCCCTCTAAAATATCCCCAAAAACAATGTTAGTGTACTACTCCAAGACAGACACCTGACAAAACTGAGGACAGAAGACAGTTAAACACAATAAATCAGTACACAACACTTCACAGACACTATCAACAGGACACAGGACACAGCAACACTCAAAATCTCCAAACTGCAGCACACACCACCAAACAGCTCCAACACTCTCCACAATCACCAGCAATGTGCTCAAAAGAGAAAGTGAAAGTGGAGAACACTACTCCAGTAGACAGGAAGCATGCAGACATCACTTCCTGTCTCTTTGCGGCCCGTTTTTGGGTTAGCGGCGAAAATCTGCACGCAAATGGTCACATGAGTTAACTTTCTAATCGCAAAAAGCGTTGCGCGATGTATTTTAACATTGGGCGGATGGAAAGAGAAAATATCGCTTTTTCGTGTTAGCGGGCAGATCTGCACGCTAAGAGGGAATCAATGCACTGATGTATAGTCTTGCTGCAAATTGCATGTCAGAGCCATGTAACAACATGTTGAGGTTGTTTGGCATTCAGATGACACCATGTAAATGATGTTTCACAACACATGACACCCTAACTTGCAACATTCACCACAGGTCACACCATGATTGCATACCTAAGAAGAGATATATTGTAAAGATAGAGGCCCCCTGCTAATAGGGTACAGTTCCTTAAGGCAGGGTTAGTAAATCTAGTGTAAAAGACTTAAGGCAACAATGATGTCAAATTACAGCAATTGTCTAATGAATTAAAGCACATATATAGACAAAAAGAGAACCAACAATATCTGTTTGTTATATATAAAATGTAAAAAATATTTTATTGATAATCAATGAATTACTGGCAGAACTTTATAATATTAAAACAATACCCCAATTATACTAATTCAATCATACTATCATTCATACATTAAAAAGTCACAATTTATTTGACAAAACAATAATAACACTTGATATCTGGTTTTCGTGATCATAAAAGTACAGTGTGGCAAAATGATAATAAACTGTTATGTACCTAAGAAGAGAACCATCAATCAATCATGGATTTTTTAAGTGTGCTACTCACCCGTGGGGGTCACAAGGCGTAGGGGCATGACTTTCGGCACGCTTCAAGTTGTCTGTGTACGTGCATGTGTTGAAGGTGATGTTGATGTTGCGTAGTGGTTCGTGTGCGGAGGCAGATGTGGCTCTGTGGTAGATGTGAGGGGGCCAGGGGTCTGTGTGGGCCCCCAGGTGGATGCCTTTCCTAGCAGAGGAGGTGTCTTCATCCGTGCATGGTGTCCATTTGGAGATGGCGGTCTGGTTGTTGTCTCAGGGGTGCTGGTGGTCCGTCTGCTGTGTCAAGTTAGTGGTCCACATACTTGTTGTAGGGCTTGTTGATCTGGAGATGGTCGATGCTTCAAAGCTAATTGCTTAGTACACACAGAAAGGCAGGTTTTACCCCATTGCACGCCCTATTTTCAGATTTTAGCCCATTGCACGCCCTATTTTCAGATTTTAGCCCATTGCACGCCCTATTTTCAGATTTTACCCCTTTGCACGCCCTATTTTCATATTTTACCCCATTGCACGCCCTATTTTTGGATTTTACCCCATTGCACGCACTATTTTCAGATTTTAGCCCATTGCACGCCC
Organism: Calotriton arnoldi; assembly: GCA_963921515.1. Taxonomy (NCBI): domain Eukaryota; kingdom Metazoa; phylum Chordata; class Amphibia; order Caudata; family Salamandridae; genus Calotriton; species Calotriton arnoldi. The sequence continues at coordinate 2,169,447 of CAWUFW010000549.1, forward strand.
TATTTTCAGATTTTAGCCCATTGCACGCCCTATTTTCAGATTTTACCCCTTTGCACGCCCTATTTTCATATTTTACCCCATTGCACGCCCTATTTTTGGATTTTACCCCATTGCACGCACTATTTTCAGATTTTACCCCATTGCACCCCCAAAGTTTCATCTCTTACCCCATTGCACGCACACAGTCTCATTCTTTTACACAACGTACACACTCCAATAGATTATTGACCACTGTCAACAGACTACAATTGTGCATTTATTCACAGACGACAACCTATATTGACTGATTTACACAAAGGACACGCAACAATTTTGGATTGGGTAGCCCAATTTGCACCATGTAGACTCTAGTCTTGCACATTTGCCACACTGTAAAGCATCTCTGTACTGAGGAGACATTCCCAGCATGGATGAAGTTTTTTTATTTTCATTGCACATATTGTGCAACGTACCCTTTTCAGTGTGATGTACCCATGCTGGACAATAACATGCAGACAGGGTATGTGTGTGATTTTTTTTTTATTGGCACACACCGTGATTGTGGTAATTTTGCTATGAGATACATTGGAGGGGGACTGTCACAATTTGACATGCTCAGTTGAAGAAATTGTTTATTATTCGGTTCCTTCGGGCAGTTCCTGCTGCATTTACTGTGGGGTGTGTGCCAGCTGCCTCATCTTCAGCATCATCCTGGTCGTCGTCCGGTGCAGCAGGTACTTGAATCCATGGAGCATTTGTGCGCACACATATATTGTGCAATACACAACATGCAAGGATGATTTTGTTGACCATTTCAGGGCTGTACAGCAGTCTGCCACCTGTGATGTCCAGGCAACAGAAACGTGACTTTAGCACACCAAATGTGCACTCCACAATGGACCGGGCGCGTCTGTGGGCCGCATTATACTGCCTCTGGGCCTGGGTGGTGGGGTTTCGGAGGGGTGTCATCATCCACGGGCATAGTGCATATCCTTGGTCACCTGTAACATGTGATAGCGAGATGTTTACATTATTGGTTGTGCAGGCTGTGTTGTTGGTGTAGATGGTTTGGTGGTGTGTCATTTGTGTTATGTTGGATTTCATGTTAGCCATGTGTTGCTTCGGACTGATTACAAGCATCACTGCAAATTAAATTGCCTCACTGTTGATACTCCCTTCCACAAGCCTCATCAATTGTGTGAGCTGCGCGGTTGCATGACTGGCTCTTCTACCATCTATCGATGGCACTCATCCACCCTCCTCACAGTCAATGCCATGTGAACGTAGAAATGGCAATGGGCCACACCAGACACGGTTCACGTTCAGTTGTGCTGCTGTCGCTGCTGCCAGACCTGCCCCAATGCACAACACATGCTGTTTCCTGTCCCGAGCAGACACATATCAACAGTCATCAGCCCCCTCTCATGCAGGGCCCATTGCAGGCAGGAATGCTTCACCCACACCATCAGCATCATCAGACGCAACACTGTCCACTCCGTGGACTACATACTCATTCGGGAGTGTAGCCTCCAACTCACATGCCACGACTACTCAAGGTACATTTGACTCAGGGAAATGTTAGCTGACATCAGACTGTCCCAGATCTTCACCACACTGATCCACAAGGCAGGGCACACCTTTGACGGCTTCTTTGCATGTGTACACTACGTCCAGTTCCTCGGCCCCACTAAACGCACATGTGTTGACCACTTACGCATGCACCACCTTGTTGATGTACCCCAAACCCCCGTTGACCACATGCAAGCCCCCACAAAGTTGGTGTAGATCAGTCACCGATGAGATGCTACACACCACCATCGACAGCAACAACCACAACACTGCAGTCGTCAACAATGGCGCAAGTCCACATTTTTCAAACATGTATCTCCAACTGCGCATGCACCCTTGTCCCACTATGCAACTGCAACATACGGCAGGCAATGAATGCCACCTCGGTCAGCACCAACCTCAGAGTTGGCTGATGCAGCTGCTGACACATGGTGTGGAGCTGGTGCAAGCTTTGGGATACCAGTAAACTGCACCACCAACACGTAAAGAATGCTCATATTCAACATCAACAATACGCACACACACCAAACTGCTCTTCCAGGTAGGATTGCTGTGATTTGCAACATGCATGATCAACAGCTGGGGCGTGCTATACGCAGGGGAAACATGAGTCATCATCCTCGTAACAGTACAATCAGCATGTGGCATCACCTGGTGGTCCAACGCTTTCGGATGCCCCCACCCCAAATCTAGGTACCTAGGCCCCATATTTGACTCCTCCATCTCCATGTACCTACAGGTGTACGCAGTGGCCTGCAGCTGCTTCGCCAGCCTCTGTATCCTCCATGCAACCTTCACATAGATCCCCCCATTGTCGGGTGTGACAGTGACCCACACAGTCATTGCCATCAGGCTGGGCTACAGAGACACACTATATGCCAACATGGGCACGTCTGCAGTCAGCTTACTCCCAACTGTCCAACACGACACCTACACACTGGGCCTTGTGTTCCTACTTTCATTATGGATCGTGTGCCTCCATCGCACATACATGGTTCCCACCTCTCACCACATTTGCTTATGGGTGGCACAGGGGCTAAGCATTTGAGGATGGTTTGTCTACATATCTAGCCACAGTTCCCACAGTTCTTGGTGGTGTTGTGTCTGGTATGTGGGCATGTTGATTGACATGTTGTATGTGTGATTGTTACATGTACATTTTCACAATTGTGAGTTGCATGAATGTGGAGTTGAGGCGTGTGGTGTGTTCAGTTAGCACTTACCAACAAGAACTGCATTTCCATATGTGCCATCCTGGAAGCGCTGGTTCATGATGGACTGTCGGAAGATGTAGGAATCATGCACACTCCCTGGGAACTTGGCTATGACATTGGTGAACAGTCCCCGGTGGTCCACTATTGCCTGCACATTCATGGAATGTGTGTGCTTTCTGTTGCGGTATATGTGTGCACTGTCCGCAGGGGGCACAAATAGGACATGTGTGCAGTCAATTGCGCCCAACACCTGTGGGAATCCGGCTATGGCGAAGAATCCTTGCTTGGTCTCAATCTGTTCCTGCACAGTGTTGGGGAAGTGAAGGTGCTGGGGTATCAGGCTGAGTATGCCATCCAAGACAGTTGGGAGGAAGATTGAGAAGGCTGCCTGTGAGACTCCTCCAACTCTGGCCGTTGTTGGTTGAAAGGTCCCAGAGGCCAACATATGCAGCACGGCCAGCAGCTTTGTCTGCGGAGGGATGTTGGTTCTCCGCTGTGTTTGTGGCGTCAGCCTGTGGGCTATCAGGTTCCAATAGAAGCCCAGGTTTGATGTCCTTCACACCAGAACCTGGGCTTCTATTGGAATTCTATAGGGCATATTATCAAGCCCCTTATCGCCGCTTTAGCGGCAGTTTCCTGCCGCTAAAGCGGCGATAATGTTATTGCCGTTCTTGATAATATGGCCCTTAGTAGTCGAAAACATTTATGTGACAGAAGTGCTCTACAAATGATTTTGCCTTTCTCAGAAAAGTAAATGAAAATATTTATTTTCTACCTGTTGCGAGGCCATTTCTAAGTTGCAACACTAAGGGGTCGATTCCGATTCGGGCCGGAAAAAGCACCGACCGACTCGGATCCGGAAAAAATACCGACCGACACGTACCCGTGGCGCACGACACGCCAAGTACGATGCAAGGCACGAAAAATCCGACCGACACGTACCGAAACAAAGTCGACCGACCGAGCCGCACGGAAAGCAGCAATCCGGCCGGAAAAACACGCGAATCCAACCGACCGACACGCACCCGGAACACATCCGACCGAAACGTACACGCGAACTCCAAACCGCAAAGTACGATGCAAGGCGCGAAAACCACGAGCGAGTCGGACGGAGGCCAAGCCGTACGACCGACACGCATACAAAACCGAGCCGAAGCAACACAATACACCGCGACCGACGCGTACGCAGCATAGAAAACTGCACAAACACAGCGTGAACGAAACGGAGAACACCGTACGAGACCAATGCAGGGTCCGACTCGGTCACAAGAACGTTTCCAACATACACAAACAGCACAAAGGAAAAATCACCCAAAAAAGGCCAAACAAGCAATTACCAAGCCAATAAATACTGGGGGTGGGGACAGAGAACAAAGACACACCCACAACTCCACCTATATAAAGGACACAAATCACTACCATGAGCCTTTGCAAATGCCATTCCACTGCCAGCACCCAAGAGAAAGCAACCACACACCCACAGCTCATCCCTCACACAAGCCACACACCATCAGCACACCAACAAATACCTACCTCACATACACCCAGCAAAACACACACTCACACACCCTCACCTGCACACCAACACACACATCACCCACCATCACCACCCATCACCATGCCCCCCAAGAAGAATCCCAAGTTCCTAGATAGTGAATTGGAAGTCATGGTAGACGAGATCCTCAGGGTGGAGCCACAGCTGTTTGGCACATTGGTCCAACAGACCCCCATGTCGCAGAAAACCAATATGTGGGAGAGGATCATCAACAGGGTGAACGCCCAATCACCATGTCGGCGCACAAAGACCGACATCCAGAACAGGTGGTATGACGTGCGCAGGAGGGTACGGAAAATGCTGAAGCAAGACTACATCAACAGCCAACACACCGGCAGTGGCCCTCCTGCCAAGCCAATATACCTCAGGCCCTGGGAGGAGAAGGTGCGGGCCATCCTTCCGCCAGTGAGCGTATATGGACTAGAGGACATCCCAGAGCCTGGTGAGTACACAACAAATGTACACAATATACTGCCACAAAACACACACACATCACTGTCAAGGGGAGAGTCAAACCATGCACTCATAGCAATTACACAGCAACCAGAACAGAATCATCCCAAAATGTGTATGTCAGTCAGATAAACACAACACATGCCATCAAAAAGTCACATCCAACTGTGCCATCACATGTACAAACAACTACAACTACAGCTAGGCAGTGGCACAAATAGAACTAACAAACACATCCAGACATGTAGCCACCACAACAACACCAACACACAGTGAAGAACACTCAAAGGAAGGAATTCTGTGTATGCTGGCCAAGTCAGTGTAGCCAATAGCATCATGGGAGTCGCAGTCACACATATTGCCCCCCACAACTGCCCCATCAACACCACCATGAACCATGCGCACATCACAGGGAGTGGAGAAGGACTCACAAGATGGCTGACACTGGCTACTGCTGTGGGGAGTACAGCAGTAGCCAACTGTGCACCAACAAACTGGCAACTGTGCACCAACAAACAGCAGGACACCACTGACTGACATCCTGAGAGACAACTTCCACTGCCTGCAATGCAAGCACGTTCCATGGTGGGATATCTGGCTGGCTGGGTGGGAAGGAGGACTTGCAGCACTAACCATAGTCACAAGCACCTCCCCTCACACACACCCCAACACAAACTCCACAGAACCCACCTGGTAGAATGCAATGCCCCCATCCTAACACAAGATCCCACAAACAACCACCACCCTGGGTTATGTTGTGTGAAGCACAGGGACACTCTTGGGACTCTTAGCCAAACAACTGCCAGGACAACACTCCCAGCCATCCTGTCAGCACAGCCAGCCCACCCCACAGGGAAGCAGAATCAAAGGAAGGAAGCATGGGCATGCTGGGAAGGGGGTGGAGGCAATAGCATGATGGGAGTTGTAGTCACTGATATTGGTCACCCCCACAACTGTCCCATCAACACCACCCTGAACCATGCTCACATCACAGGGAGTGGAGAAGGACTCACAAGATGGCTGACACTGGCTACTGCTGTGGGGAGCACAAGGCCCTGCTGGCAACTGTGCACCAACAAACAGCAGGACGCCACTGACTGACATCCTGAGAGACAACTTCCACTCCCTGCAATGCAAGCACGTTCCATGGTGGGATATCTGGCTGGCTGGGTGGGAAGGGGGACTTGCAGCACTGACCATAGTCACAAGCACCTCCCCTCACACACACCCCAACACAAACTCCACAGTACCCACCTGGTAGAATGCAATGCCCTCCATCCTAACACAAGATCCCACAAAGAACCACCACCCTGGGTTATGTTGTGTGAAGCACAGGGACACTCTTGGGACTCTTAGCCAAACAACTGCCAGGACAACACTCCCAGCCATCCTGTCAGCACAGCCAGCCCACCCCACAGGGAAGCAGAGTCAAAAGGAAGGAAGCATGGGCATGCTGGGAAGGGGGAGGAGGCAATAGCATGATGGGAGTCATAGTCACAGCTCTACATCCCCCACCACATGGCCCAGCAAGCTCACACTCACGCATGCACATCCCACAGAGAGTGGAAAGGCCCATCAAAGATGTCTGACACTGTTGCTGTGTCGTGGGAGCACAAGGGCATGCTGGGTACTGCACACCAACCAACAGCAGGACACCACTGTCAGCCATCTTGCCATTGCTCTCACACCCACACACACTGAACTCCACACAAAAGCAAGTAAGTATGGGAATGCTGGGAAGTGGGGTGGAGGCAATGGCATGATGGGAGTCGTAGTTACAGACATAGCTCACCCCCACAACTGTCCCATCAACACCACCCTGAACCATGCTCACATCACAGGGAGTGGAGAAGGACTCACAAGATGGCTGACACTGGCTACTGCTGTGGGGAGCACAAGGCCCTGCTGGCAAATGTGCACCAACAAACAGCAGGACACCACTGACTGACATCCTGAGAGACAACTTACACTCCCTGCAATGCAAGCACGTTCCATGGTGGGATATCTGGCTGGCTGGCTGGGTGGGAAGGGGGACTTGCAGCACTGACTATAGTCACAAGCACCTCCCCTCACACCCCCCCAACACAAACTCCACAGTACCCACCTGGTAGAATGCAATGCCCTCCATCCTAACACAAGATCCCACAAAGAACCACCACCCTGGGTTATGTTGTGTGAAGCACAGGGACACTCTTGGGACTCTTAGCCAAACAACTGCCAGGACAACACTCCCAGCCATCCTGTCAGCACAGCCAGCCCACCCCACAGGGAAGCAGAGTCAAAAGGAAGGAAGCATGGGCATGGTGGGAAGGGGGTGGAGGCAATAGCATGATGGGAGTCGTAGTCACTGATATTGGTCACCCCCACAACTGTCCCATCAACACCACGCTGAACCATGCTCACATCACAGGGAGTGGAGAAGGACTCACAAGATGGCTGACACTGGCTACTGCTGTGGGGAGCACAAGGCCCTGCTGCCAACTGTGCACCAACAAACAGCAGGACACCACTGACTGACATCCTGAGAGACAACTTACACTCCCTGCAACGCAAGCACGTTCCATGGTGGGATAACTGACTGGCTGGGTGGGTGGGAAGGAGGTCCGGCTGCCAACCAAACACAACCAATGCAGACCATGTTCACACCCCAGAAAATACATAGAAATGCCCAAATAATGCAGGACAATGTGCCACACCAATATCAACCCCTGACTGTGACGACTCAGGACAATGCAATGTACAGGCCCGCACCCAGAGGCACAGTCACAACTGTCATGTGTGTCAACCATTGATGCCTGCAGAAACATGACATACATTGTTTGTGTCTCCCAAAAACAGGTGATGATGGGGACACAGCAGCAGACGCTGAGGAGTCCCAGTCCCAGGCTCAAGAGGATGCCGAGCTCACTGGTGTCGTACAGCCTCTGTCCTCCTCGGACGATGAAGAACAACCTGGCACATCCGGTGCAAGTCAACATGCAGCACCAGCAGGACCACCAGCTGTAGCACCAGCAGGACCACCAGCTGCACCCCTGCACCCACCCCTACAACGACTGTCACCACGAATACCATCCCTGCCGACATGGACAGAATAAGGAGCAACACCAGCACAGTGACCCTGGACCAACCTGGGGCCATGGACACCACCACCACCACCAACCCCCAAGGTGGACCAGGGTTATCTGTGCGTGCCACTGCACACACTGCACATGTCAGCAGGGTTGGTGGGAGGGGTGGGAGACAGAGGTCGCTGCTTGCAGACGTTGCTGGTGTGCATGATGACCCACAACTGGTACGCATAGCTGATGCGTACCAGTCCAGCACCGGAGAGCTCAGCCAGGTAGTGGGGCTCCTCAGAGACATTAAACAGCAGCAGGCTGCCCATCATGCCCGCTTGGACTCCCACATGTCCCACGTGGAGTCACACATGTCCCGTGTGGACTCACACATGTCCCGCGTGGAGTCCAAGTGGGATGCACTGCATGAGATGACGGCGGTGCACAGGGACATTTTACAATGCCTCCGCCAGATGAACAGCAACCAGTCCACACCTCCCTGTGTGCCAACAACATCTGGTGCCGAACAAACTGCAACTGCCACAGGGAGGGAGGAGGACTCTGGCGGAGAGTCCCCTGCACCGCAGCAGCCTGCACTTGATGGCCCCCCAAGAAGAGGGGTCGTACGAGGAGGGAAAAGTGAGAGGCCGATGGCCAAGCGCAACTCCCAGGAAGCCTGAACCTGTTCTGGATGTTCGCCTTTGTGCACAGACTGTTCACCCTGTTGACGGCAACACTACTCCCACACATTGCATGGGGAGTACAAGTTGGACCAATGTGTCAGACAACTGTGGCCCCGATACTGGGGATCCTGTCTACCCGGACTTTCAATTCACCTAGGAACTTGGGATTGCAAGATTCATGTACAGCACAACCCATCCTATGCACTATTAACACAAATGTATCACAATAAACACACTAATACACCATACTTGCCTCTGTCGTGATTCCAACGTGGGTGCTGTTATGGGGATGATGAACTGCAAAATTACACTGTGTATGCGAACTGCAACAGCAAGGACAACACAGGCATGTGAGTACAGGAAACGTGACACACATGAGGGAGACACACCACCAGGGCTACACGACACATACACACCTAGGCCATCTGACTCATTGCCTACACTGATGTTGCCAGGGAAGACGGTGCAATGCACAGACACCACACCCATTCCCAGTTGTAGTCAAGTAGCCCACAGGTGCAGTAAGCAAATGGCAGTCAAATATGTGACCACAGACAACGCACATCACAAAGTGAAGCACAGGTTTATTACACAGTTGCAACATGCCGTAACCACTACAGATGCAAGGTAACCCCACCTGGCAGCGGGCACACAGTCAACAACTGTAGACGGAAGGAAGTCCATGGGTGTGGCGCACATCACCTGTAGGGACACAACAGCTACCAGCCTGGATGTGCAATCACGTCGTCGGTGGACACAGTTGACCAAACGAATCTGAAAGTACCCTGTGAAGGACAGAAATGACACACAGTCAAAAGCAATGGAGTACAGGACAGAACAGCAAAACACATGCACAATACATGTTACAAGATACCCACCCAGAACCAAGTTAGCATGTCAACACTGTTGGGGAGTACAGCCCACCTGTCACCACACATCGCAACACACATCCAGTCAAGTGGCCCATGGACACACTCCCACAGCACCAGAGCACCACCCACACATCATGCCAACTCACATCATTGATATGACACCTCAGGATACTCACATTCAGCTAAAGAAGTTGGTGATGAGCTGTGTGCGGACATCACCATCACCATCATCATCATCGTCACTGGCATCGTGGTCCAGGCCAGGATCCTCCACAGGTGGCGGATGTTGGTCATTGTCATCCTGGATGAGAGGCAACTCCTTCCGCACTGCCAGGTTGTGGAGCATGCAGCAGACGATGATAATCTTGCACACTTTCGCAGGGGCATATGGGAGGGACCCTCCGGTCTTGTCCAGGCAGCGGAAGCGGCTCTTCAGGAGACCAAAGGTCCGCTCAATCACTCTCCTGGTCCGACCATGTGCCTCATTGTAGCGCATCTGGGCAGGTGTCACAGGGTTCCTGAGGGGTGTCAGCAACCACGGCATGTTGGGGTATCCCGAGTCACCTACGGACAGACAAGTGCACATTAGCTGACTTGGAACAGTGGGCGGAATACTACAGATCAGATCACACACAATGGCACAAAGTCAGTACACACCGACAAGCCAGGCACGCTGGTTCTGCATCTGTGCCATCATCCTGGGGATGCGACTACTCCTCATCACAAAGGCATCGTGTGCTGAACCAGGGAAACGGGCACACACGTGTGTGATGGTCATGTCTGCAAGACACACCACCAGTGCATTGACCGAGTGGTAGTGCTTGCGGTTCCTGTAGGCCTGCTCCTGGGCCTGTGGTGGTACCAAAGCCACATGTGTCCCATCAATGGAGCCAATTACATGCGGCATCCTCCCCAGGGCATAAAAGTCACTCTTCACGTCAGTGAGTCGTCGCAGTCTAGGGAAATAGATGTACCGGTTCAGGAAGAGCAACATTGCCGCCATAACATCGCGGAGCACACGGCTGAACATGGTCTGTGACATCCCACCAGCAGTCGCCACAGTATGTTGGAAGGTACCAGTGGCAAAGAAGTGTAGGGCTGCCATCACCTTCACCTTGGGGGTCAGCGCTGTAGGATACGGCCGGCCAGGCTGCAAATGTGGGGACAACTGCACTGCCAAATCCTCAATCAGCTGCCTGGTGAAGCGGTACCGTCGGATGCTGTCCCGTTCCACCATCGTTGCCAGGTCTGGGAATGGCCGATGGACAGCAGGAGCCCTGCAGTGCAGAGGAGAAGTAAGCAAGATTGTCAGTCACCCCACATATGCGGCATTGAACACACTCAAGATCCCAACATACATCATTATGAGGCACAACTACATGAAGTGTGCAGTACCGGAAGGACATGTATGGTACATACATGGCCAACATCTGTCAACACGGTCCAACAGGTGGCATCAATTAGTCCCAGGTTGGCCCATTGGCTATCATGAGGCCGTGTCACAGTTCCCATCTCCTGCTGCCGTGTCACAATAACCCCCACAGGGACATGTGAGGACAGATGTGCCCCAGGCACCACAGCTCAACGACAGGTACATTCCCAGGGACCCTCTAATGCCACATGGACACTGGCATTACATGGAGTATCATGTATACACCACAGCAAAACAACCATGACCCCCACAGGTAGTGGCCCCACTTGCCACGGCAGGACAGACATGGACGTCTGTGACACACACGCACAACATCAGAGTCCATGCACACACAACGTGGATGTGGAGACTGTCTCCCATTGTGCACATGAAATCAGAGACATTGTAAACACCACATGCACAAAGACTGTGGAGGACCATCACTATTGTGCCACTGGGACACCCTGGCTCAAACATACCGTCCCACATGGGACTCACGGGGTATGTGACATGACATACACATACACCACTGTGAAATGTGACCATGGCACATGCACAGATATGAACAGTTGCACATCACAGTGGTCACGTACACGTAACACCCAGGATCCTGTCCCCATGAACACGTGCACAGCCTGGGGGTGGCTGCCCACAGGTGACACCCACAGGACAACATGTACACCAACATACACACAATAGGAAATGCAGCCTTACATGCCTAATGATAAAGTTTGGACAGGCTGTCGTGATGTAGGTGTGCCCCTCACTCCCTGGGAGCTATCTGTGGCTGGCATATGTCCATCTGAGACAGGCATGCTGACATATGCCAGTCACATGTACAGTGATGCGTTAAACAGCAATGGACCGATCGGTGCCTCCGGCCGGCCCATTGCTTTCAATGTGTGCGGGTACGCGTTGTACCCCTGTGCGCGTTGAACAGCAATGGACCGATCGGTGCCTCCGGCCGGCCCATTGCTTTCAATGTGTGCGGGTACGCGTTGTACCCCTGTGCGCGTTGAACAGCAATGGACCGATCGGTGCCTCCGGCCGGCCCATTGCTTTCAATGTGTGCGGGTACGCGTTGTACCCCTGTGCGCGTTGAACAGCAATGGACCGATCGGTGCCTCCGGCCGGCCCATTGCTTTCAATGTGTGCGGGTACGCGTTGTACCCCTGTGCGCGTTGAACTGCAATGGACCGATCGGTGCCTCCGGCCGGCCCATTGCTTTCAATGTGTGCGGGTACGCGTTGTACCCCTGTGCGCGTTGAACAGCAATGGACCGATCGGTGCCTCCGGCCAGCCCATTGCTTTCAATGTGTGCGGGTACGCGTTGTACCCCTGTGCGCGTTGTACCGCAATGGACCGATCGGTGCGCACCCATTGACAATGGGCTTGCCTGGCAACGGACGCGTTTTCGAATTTCGAACGAGTCGGTTGCTGGAAAATCAGTTGGTCACCCACAACAATGTTGCAAAATCATGTATGTCATGAAGTTGAAGATTTGAAGGATGCTGTGGGCGTGTTTTGGTGCTGCTATTCCATGGATTGGCCAGATTCAGAAGATGCAAACGACTTGGACCTATCACTTTGGACACAAGGGACAGTATCTGCCTCTCCAGCACATATATATTGCTGGCTGTTCCCCTGAGAGCCCACTTGCCTGCACTACATGCTCCAAGACGACATCTGCCACTGCACTGCTGCTGTCTCTGCCCCTCTGGACCCTGCAATGGCACGTACTGTGGAGAGAGCCCCAGCCTTCAGCCTTGAAGAGAACCAGGCCCTGCTGGACAGCCTACTTCCACAGTACAGCAAGCTGTATGGGACACCAGGGGAGCAGGTGAGTGTTCTGAGCACTGCCTTTCTGAATGTGCATTTTGTCTGACTAGCAAGGCTGAGAGTCTGCACGCCACTGGCTAGCAGGCTCACTGAGTAGTTGTCACCCCCCATAGTGTGTAGTGACTTGCACTGGACAGGTATGGTGCAGTGACAGTGCATTTGAACATGGTTTTACTTCCCATGCAATGATACCATGTAGTGACGTCTGGCAAACTGTCCATGGTCAGCTTTGCACTGCCTGTGTACATCATGTGCCCCTGTGATTGAGACATGTATATACAACTGTGTCATGCACGGATATGTTGCATGTGTGGTAATGGCCTTTTCACTTTGTCATCCTCACAGGTTAATGCCCATCGGAAGCAGGAAATCTGGAAGGACATCGTCCGGGCTGTCCGGTCCGTGGGGGTCTACAAGCGCCGGATCCGCAACTGCCAGAAGAGGTGGCAGGACCTTCGGGGCTGGACCCGGAGGATTGCACGGGTCCAGCTGAAGCTGTCGCCTCCTCGCAGGAGGGGCGGAACACGGACCCTGACCCCCCACATGCTCCAGATCCTGGCGGTGGTGTTTCCAGACCTGGATGGGCAGCTGAAGGCCAGACAGCAGCAAGGAGGGGGTGAGTCAAAGACTGCACTGTGAACTCTGTATTACATGCTTTGTGCCCTCCTCTGGCCTGGTTCAACTGCCACAGTGCAGCAGTCATGTTGTCCAGGAGCCATGGCCCTCTATTGTGCACTGCCCACTGCTCATCTGATACCCAGGTGTGGCCCTTACAGTCAGGGAATTGTGTCACTTGGGACTGTGTCCTTGCAGTTTGCTTCACTAAAGGTGGGGGACAGCATCTGTTTCCTAACTCTGTTGTGGGCATCATGGGTGGGTCCATTGTTCACACAACGCCTGGGTTTGGACATGTGATCTGCGTGTTGCTTTGATATGCGGTCCACTTGCTGAGCTGAGCCACCACATGTGCCTGGGGTATGTGGCACATGCCCATGCAGCGGGTGGGAACAATGTTTGGGCCCCAGGAGTGTGCAAATTACGTGTGTCACACATACATAGCCAGCTATCCACTGTCCAGGGCACATCCCTCATTCATGTGGAGCAGGACAGTCATGCCTACTCCAGGCCATGCAATGCACTCTGTACTCCCACTCCCGTGTATCAGCTGACACATTGTGCACAGTGATTTGACCCCTCCGGTGTCTGCCTCTGTGTCAGTGTGCTGTGGATTAGTTGCCAGGACTGCTGGGGTGTTTCTTGGTAGGGGCTCAGCATGCCCCTGGAGATGTGACCATAGGAGACGATACTTGTGTGTCACATAGGTGTTTGATCAGCTGCCCGTGCAGACTGGGGTATGCGAATGTGATGTTCAGGCAGCTGTTCCCCATTCACAGCAAATTGTGAGGGGCTCAGGTTCAGAGGGTAGTGTCACAGGTCTCCCATATGTCCAATAGGTGTGACCTGGACAGATGAGGGTTGAGATGATGTGTTGTGTGGGGGATGTACATGTGCACTTGTGCAGCTCCAGGACTTGCATTCCCCATGACCTACTATTGTGACACAGTGCATAGTGTTGTTGTCTGGCTGCCAAGTCATACATCACTGAGACAGTGATGTATGACTTAACAGTCATGCCTCTGCCATGGCATGTGTCAACTTATTTGTGGTCCTGCAGGGGAGTGACATGTGCTACATGCACACCATAGTGGCGCTGGCTATCAGGACATGGGTGCATCATGGTGTCTGTCGCTGGTATGCATCACATGCATTTCCTATTTGACTCTGGGCATCCCTTTCATCCGGAAACCTGTACTGACTCAGTGGCAAGAGCTGTGATGTGTCCACACCGTGTCCTCTGCACTGTCCAACTACTGTGTACTTGGTGCATGTGTCCACACTGGGGTGTTGCAATCCAACAGACACCAGACAGATGGGTGCAAGGCCATGTGGGATGTGAGTGCCATGCTTGGCATCAGACTGACAATTGGCTTCTCCTGTTCAGTTAGGGCACTTTTAGCAATGTACAACTAATGATGCCAGGGCTTGCTCTGTGATGTGCTGTGCTCACAGTGGTGTGTGCGTTTTGTGCAGGTGACTGATGTCTGTCTGTTTCCCCATTGTTTGCAGATACATCCACGGCCACGGAAGGGGACAGCTCCACGGACCAGGAGGAGCCAGAGAGCCAGACTGGGTCAGCAGCCGAGGAGTGGTCGGAGGGACCCAGTGGCACGGAGGGCGAGGGGAGCCACACCGAGGAATCCTCAGCACCATCCACCTCAGCTGAGGACCAGAGCAACTCGGAGGATGACTCCCTTGTGGAGGCAGGTGTCAGCAGCCACCACACCCCAGCTAGTGTTGCTGTCCCCGCCACCACCAGCACCACCACCGCCCTCCCATCGGCTCCCATTCCCAAGGTCCGTGGAGGCTCCCATGTTCGGGAGCGTGTCTTCTTTGGCCCAGGCACCGCACCCCCTGCCCCTGTGTCCCCTGCTGCCCTGAGTGAGTAGTCTGTGTACCTCCTTCGCCAGCTCCATGTAGGGCAGACAGCCATGCTGAGTGTCCCCCATGCGCACACTGCACTGTTGACTCAGCTGGTGTCGTTCATGGAGGGCATCTCATTGGGCATGTCTGACCTACAGAGGGGCAACAGGTCCATGGACTCCTCCCTGACGGCAGCAGTGTCCCTCCTCAGACAGTCCCTCACCCCTCCTGCCTCTGCTCCATCCACACTCCCCAGCACCTTGCCCGTCCCAAGCACACACACACCGGCACAGGCACACACCAGCACACACACATCCAGCACACAGACACACACGCCACAAACTAAACGCACACGCACGCACAGTCAGGGGACTGAAACCAGACTCACAGGGGATGGGGCCCTGGTACACACACACGCATCCACGGGCACTACGCAGTCCTCAGTTGCCTCTCCCTCCAAAGCACCCTCCCTTGCCTCACCTGCAACCCCAAAGACCCAGCGCCTCTTCCTCAGTGACCTCGGGCTCTTCCCCTCCGATCCAGCTGCCCCAGCATCCAGGGGGAAGAGGAAGCCCCCCACACGGAGCAGAGTGCCCCTCGCCCCCGGACACCCTCCCCCAGGCGCAGACAGACTGAGGCCCCCACCCGCAAGTCCCCCGGAGTGGTAAGAGCAAGACCCCGCCGCCGCCCTGCAGCTCAAGCACCAGGTCACCTTCCTCCATCCCTCAGGCCCCCACTCCACAGGTGCCCCCGCCACACCCTGCCCCAGGTTCCCCCACCCACAGATATACCATCCCCAAGAGGCTCCGGCCTTCTCCCCCTGCCACTTGCTCTCCCGGCACCACACCCCCGCTGCGCTTGTCTGTGCCACTGATGTGGTGAGGGTGTCCTCCCCCTCTGTCCAGCCCACCTTGCCTGTTCCCCATTCTCCTCCCCTGGTGGTAGGCACTGCAGTGGAGTCCACTACCACCCTGTCTGACTTGGGCACTGCAGTGGCGGACCTGTCCACTCCATCTGCAGGGTCCACTGCAGTCGTGCCGGCACCCACAACATCTGAGCCATGCCCCCAGTTGTGCCGGCACACACCATGTCAGACACCTCCACTGCAGTTGTCAGTGGCTCTCCAGCACCCACCACCCCTTCCCTGCTTCCTCCTGGTGAGCCCTGATCCTGTCCCTGCGGTGCCTGGCCTACCCCCTGGTTGCCCCTCCTAGTGGATTGTCCCTGGTTTTGTGCAGGCATGTGTAGGGTGGCATCTGCCACTGTCACCCACTTGTGACTTTGTTGATGGACTGGCCATTGGCCTTTGTTTATGTTCTACCGGACTTCTACTTTTAATGCCACATATGCTGAATAAAGCAACTTTCTGTTCTCTAGTGCTTTTGCTTCTGATGTACATGATGTTGATGATGCTAAGAATGCCCTTGCTGCAGTGATGGTGATATTTGGTCTCATGATAATGAAGTGTTACTGTGCAGGAACCCATGTGGTCCAGGGGTTATGTGTCCTATCCTGTGGTGTATCCATGTCATCCATAGCAGCATCTGAGGGTGTCATGTGTTCAGTATTTGGCAATGAGATTTCCTACTTAGATTGGCAACTTCACATCTGTGGCTTCCACCCCTGCACATCTGTTGTGCCTGCCATTGTTCTATTCGTCTACTTCCCTGACCGTGTGGCCATCTCCAGTGAACATGCAGGTTTGGGCATCAATGGGGAAGGACTCATCTGTGTTGTCAGTGCAACATTGCTATACAAGTGTGTTGGATCTGTGCTGATGATTCCGTTGGCACTTCCATGACCAGGCTGATGGGACGGGAGCCCTCATTTGTTGCTAATTGTTGATTGTGTGTCCCATTGCTGCCATGGTATGGTATCTGTTCGCCTCACATCTGCAGTCTCCACAGGGTATCTGCATGTGTGTGCCCATTGGTGCAAATATGTGGGTCTGCATTCGGATGGTCACTTCTGTCATTGTGTCATTGATGATTGTTGACGGTGTCAGCCCCCATGGGTGTTGTTCGTCTGCACATGGCCAAAGTTATGTCTTATTTGCACTGCAGGATTTGGCTCCCCCAATTTATGTTGCAATGGGACACATACACTACTTTGCCACTGATGTGTTTGTTGTTCTGTGACCAGGAATCATCCATGCAGTTTGGCAGTTGCACCTCTTACTTTGTCAACACTTGCCTTTTGGTCACTGTGATGATGGGGGTTTGGACCCCATTGCCACAATGTTCGAAATGTGCTTCAGCTATGGACCCCACACTTACATTTTGGTCACTGTGATGATGGGGGTTTGGACCCCATTGCCACAATGTTCAAAATGTGATTCAGCTATGGACCCCACACTTACATTTTGGTCACTG
Source organism: Calotriton arnoldi (assembly GCA_963921515.1). Taxonomy (NCBI): domain Eukaryota; kingdom Metazoa; phylum Chordata; class Amphibia; order Caudata; family Salamandridae; genus Calotriton; species Calotriton arnoldi. The sequence continues at coordinate 2,186,931 of CAWUFW010000549.1, forward strand.
TGATGATGGGGGTTTGGACCCCATTGCCACAATGTTCAAAATGTGCTTCAGCTATGGACCCCACACTTACCTTTTGGTCACTGTGATGATGGGGTTTGGACCCCATTGCCACATTGTTCAAAGTGTGCTTCAGCTATGGACCCCACACTTACATTTTGGTCACTGTGATGATGGGGGTTTGGACCCCATTGCCACAATGTTCAAAATGTGCTGCAGCTATGGACCCCACACTTACCTTTTGGTCACTGTGATGATGGGGGTTTGGACCCCATTGCCACAATGTTCAAAATGTGCTGCAGCTATAGACCCCACACTTACCTTTTGGTCACTGTGATGATGGGGGTTTGGACCCCATTGCCACAATGTTCGAAATGTGCTTCAGCTATGGACCCCACACTTACATTTTGGTCACTGTGATGATGGGGGTTTGGACCCCATTGCCACAATGTTCGAAATGTGCTTCAGCTATGGACCCCACACTTACATTTTGGTCACTGTGATGATGGGGGTTTGGACCCCATTGCCACAATGTTCAAAATGTGCTTCAGCTATGGACCCCACACTTACATTTTGGTCACTGTGATGATGGGGGTTTGGACCCCATTGCCACAATGTTCGAAATGTGCTTCAGCTATGGACCCCACACTTACATTTTGGTCACTGTGATGATGGGGGTTTGGACCCCATTGCCACAATGTTCGAAATGTGCTTCAGCTATGGACCCCACACTTACCTTTTGGTCACTGTGATGATGGGGGTTTGGACCCCATTGCCACAATGTTCGAAATGTGCTTCAGCTATGGACCCCACACTTACCTTTTGGTCACTGTGATGATGGGGGTTTGGACCCCATTGCCACAATGTTCGAAATGTGCTTCAGCTATGGACCCCACACTTACATTTTGGTCACTGTGATGATGGGGGTTTGGACCCCATTGCCACAATGTTCGAAATGTGCTTCAGCTATGGACCCCACACTTACATTTTGGTCACTGTGATGATGGGGGTTTGGACCCCATTGCCACAATGTTCGAAATGTGCTTCAGCTATGGACCCCACACTTACATTTTGGTCACTGTGATGATGGGGGTTTGGACCCCATTGCCACAATGTTCAAAATGTGCTTCAGCTATGGACCCCACACTTACATTTTGGTCACTGTGATGATGGGGGTTTGGACCCCATTGCCACAATGTTCGAAATGTGCTTCAGCTATGGACCCCACACTTACCTTTTGGTCACTGTGATGATGGGGGTTTGGACCCCATTGCCACAATGGTCATGGCCTGCTTGCATTGTGGGTGCCACACACATATATGTGTGGCACATGTGCTAGGGGTTCACATTGTATGTTCAAAGTCATGTTCGGTGTTGTAGGCATTTGACACAGTCTACACACGCTTGTCATGGTGTTGGGGGATGTCTTCTTCTTGCATTCCCTAGGTTGTGGTGTGCTGGTTGTGTCATGCATTGTCCATCCTATGAGTGGGGGTGGTAGTAGTGGTAGGCATCCTGCACCCCTGGCTAAGGGTGGTGGTAGGCATCCAGCCCCCCTGGGTGAGGGTGGTAGTAGTGGTAGGCATCCTGCCCCCTGGCTAAGGGTGGTAGTAGTGGTAGGCATCCTGCCCCCTGGGTGAGGGTGGTAGTAGTGGTGGGCATCCTACCCCCCTGGGTGAGGGTGGTAGTAGTGGTAGGCATCCTGCCCCCCTGGCTAAGGGTGGTAGTAGTGGTAGGCATCCTGCCCCCCTGGGTGAGGGTGGTAGTAGTGGTGGGCATCCTGCCCCCCTGGGTGAGGGTGGTAGTAGTGGTAGGCATCCTGCCCCCCTGGGTGAGGGTGGTAGTAGTGGTGGGCATCCTGCCCCCTGGGTGAGGGTGGTAGTAGTGGTAGGCATCCTGCCCCCTGGCTAAGGGTGGTAGTAGTGGTAGGCATCCTGCCCCCCTGGGTGAGGGTGGTAGTAGTGGTAAGCATCCTGCCCCCTGGCTAAGGGTGGTAGTGGTGGTAGGCATCCTGCCCCCCTGGGTGAGGGTGGTAGTAGTGGTGGGCATCCTGCCCCCTGGGTGAGGGTGGTAGTAGTGGCAGGCATCCTGCCCCCCTGGCTAAGGGTGGTAGTAGTGGTAGGCATCCTGCCCCCCTGGGTGAGGGTGGTAGTAGTGGTGGGCATCCTGCCCCCTGGGTGAGGGTGGTAGTAGTGGTAGGCATCCTGCCCCCTGGGTGAGGGTGGTAGTAGTGGTAAGCATCCTGCCCCCCTGGCTAAGGGTGGTAGTAGTGGTAGGCATCCTGCCCCCCTGGGTGAGGGTGGTAGTAGTGGTAAGCATCCTGCCCCCTGGCTAAGGGTGGTAGTAGTGGTAGGCATCCTGCCCCCTGGGTGAGGGTGGTAGTAGTGGTGGGCATCCTGCCCCCTGGGTGAGGGTGGTAGTAGTGGTAGGCATCCTGCCCCCTGGGTGAGGGTGGTAGTGGTGGTAGGCATCATGCCACCCCTGGGTGAGGGTGGTAGTAGTGGTAGGCATCCTGCCCCCCCTGGGTGAGGGTGGTAGTAGTGGTAAGCATCCTGCCCCCTGGCTAAGGGTGGTAGTAGTGGTAGGCATCCTGCCCCCTGGGTGAGGGTGGTAGTAGTGGTGGGCATCCTGCCCCCTGGGTGAGGGTGGTAGTAGTGGTAGGCATCCTGCCCCCTGGGTGAGGGTGGTAGTGGTGGTAGGCATCATGCCACCCCTGGGTGAGGGTGGTAGTGGTGGTAGGCATCATGCCACCCCTGGGTAGGGGTGGTGGTGCGCATTCAGGCCCCTGTGTGCATATGTGGCATTGGTGATGGGCATCCCGCCCCTATGGTGCTGCTGTTGCTGGTGTAAGTATATTCTGCATCCCTGTGTGTGTGTGTGATGTGTCGTGTACGTGTTGTATGTGTTTTGTGGTTGGTGTCTGGCTTACCTTCTGCGCCGTACGCGTCCGTGCCTGTTCCGGTAGTAAATGTAGAATACTATGATCGGGAATGGTATGATCGGGACGAAGGGATTCATGGTTGGTTCGTGTCGTTCGTCCTTCTCGTTGCTTCGCGTCGTCCTCGTCGCTTCGCCTCGTCCTCGTCGCTTCGCCTCGTCCTCGTCGCTGCCGTGTTCGTCTCGGAGCCGTGGATCGTGTTGTGGCGCGAATCGGAGCTTATGTGCGCCTCTCCCGGATGCTTTGACGTGCCGTGCGTAGCGACGGGTTCGGCGCGTACGGAAAGCGCATCGTACTTGTCCGGCCGGACGGGGCTGCATTTTTCCTTCCGTGCGACTCGATTCGGCGTTTCCGGATTCGCCTCGGTCGGAGAACAGGACCTGGTTTGGGTGAGTACGGCTCGGCCGGATTTTTGCTGTTGTGCGCATCGTACTTGCTCGTTCGGTGTGCTGTACGGATCGGTCGGGAAACAGGCTTTCGCATGGCTTTTTTCCCGACCGAATGGTATTGGGTGCGCCTCCGACCGAGATCGGAATCGGCCCCTCAGTAGAAAATATATTAATGGAAAAGTCAACAAAGGAAATGTTGCATCCTATAACTGGGTTAAAGAAAAAAAAACATTCTATTCATTATTCCATGAATTCATATAAAATTTATATTTTAAGGAGACGGTTACTTCTCATAGAATGGTGCACATGGTTGAATACCAGCAGGGTCATCTCAGGATTTCATCCTTCTGAGAATAAAATAGTTTGCAGTTGGTGAACTAATAGGAACATGTGTTGCTTAAAGTGCTACAAAATGGCAAATTATGCGATAGCAGGTTCCATGTCAAAAAACAAGTTATGTATTTATTTTAAGATATTAAAAGAAAGGTTTCAATAAAGTTAATGCCACCACTGCAGCAGGCTACAACACATGAGGAAGAATATCTGAAATTACTGAACCAGATGTTCTTTTTAAGAAGAAAACACATTGTAACCCTATACAAAATAACTCAATTATTCCGAATTTATGCAGGAAGAGTATCCTGTAATAGTAATTATCATTTTGTATAGCACAACTATTGTGTAGATGAAACCACTTATAAGTGTTCATTTGTTTTATCATGTCATTTTGCCTGCCTTAGTCCCGTTTTTGGTGATAACTGTAATATGGCATCTTGCAAAGTCTCGGCATTTTCCTTTTGCAGTGTTGTCATGGAAAGCTACCAGTTGTTTAAATGAACCTAACACATGAAAAGCTCAGTAAAATATGTCTGATTAAAAATGGTCTTTTATAGATATTATTAAAATATATTGACATGTTTCAGGTCTGCATGTAAATTGACATTGCATCACTCGTAAGTAAATTTAAAGGTGAAATGGAGGCCTCTGGGAGGTTACCACGCTCCAAAATGGGCATGGGTGTCTCGTTTAAAATGATTTCCCAAGCCACAAATTCTCTTCATCTTACAAAACCCCTCTTTCTTTAACTTACTGCAATCCATCATGACACCCGTCCTATGGCTTGGGGCCCCCACAACGGTCGCATTCAATACATGTGAGCAATCGCCTTTTAATGGGGGTTGGGCATTCCTGGCATCAAACGTTATTATTGGGTAGCCCAAATGATCCCCATTAATGATCGGCTATTTGGGGATCAGGATTGTCCAGTTTACACTGGAATTACACTTTTTGGAACAACGTGGCTTATTAGTGCAATTGTACAATAGAAGACCAGCTGCTTCCTTACTGTTAGTCACAAACTATCAAAAGTTGGCAGAATGCGCTAAAGTGGATGAGCTTGGGGAGAAAAGTGACTGAAGAAACTCCCCTAACTGATCGAATTCTGGAAATGACTAGACAGGTGGGTTTTCAATCCTGGGACAAAATTGTTTTGCCCATGGCGGACAACATGAGTTACAGTGTGTGTTGCTAAGCATAACTGCCAGATTTCAGCGGTCTTCTGCATTTGAGCCAGAACAATAACTGTGATTTTTATTTTAACAGTGAAATTGTGGGTAGGAAAAAGGATAAATTATAGTAAGCAATTTATTATGCTATCAGATAGGGGTGTACAAAATAGTTACCGGCTTACTGCATCCCATTTTAAAATTTCAATGCTTTGCACAGTGCTAAGCCGCAAAAGCTATTTATAAATAAATAAAAACAGCAAAGGTGGTATGTGTGGCAACAGGAAAGGTTCTACTGCTGCATAGGGCCACAAACATGCTAAACTCCTTTTAAAACTTAGAATCCTGACAAGCAGAGTATCCCCCTTCACCAGCCGTGGCGCAGGAATTCCCGCAACAGGGAAGGCGAAGTATGTAGCTTAGTGGGTTGTGGCTATTGTGTTAAACGTGTTAATATTGGACATAACTAGGCACCTAAAATATAACCGAACCGCTTTGTTGTATTTTGTAGTCACTGCCATTCATCTTAGTGGCCCACCCATTCATCTTCATGGCCCACCCATTCATCTTCATGGCCCACCCATTCTTCTTCATGGCCCACCCATTCATCTTCATGGCCCACCAATTCATCTTCATGGCCCACCCATTCATCTTCATGGCCCACCCATTCTTCTTCATAGCCCTCCTAGATCAAAAATCCTGAAGCCGGGCCCGTTCGGAATACCTGCTCGTTCAGTCATTGGTGTCTGTACAGCCCACCAAGCGATTATCATAATGTGGCAATTGTAATTGCCATTTTATCTAAAGCATGTAAACGAGGTACACATCTGTTAAAATGCTGACAACTTCAACGGAAATGAAAATGCATTTACAGGCAAGTAGAGAGTGTGTGCATTTAGCAGTTAGGCAGTTAGCTGACAACATGGAGAAGGGGCGTGACACAAGGAAGCACATGCAGGACAACCTATATAGACAGCGATAAAGAGCAAGGAGATGACGTGACGTGCTTATGGACAATTTCAGAGAAATGTTGGAAGAGAAAGAATGAAAGTGTATAAAGAGTGAGAAACTGCAGAGGACATTATGAATGGGAAAATGCGATCGATTCAGGCACTCTGAATACTATACTGCTTCCCTTACACACAAATTAGCATTGTTTAAATCATAGTCTAATATTTTCAGAATTGCATCATTTTAAACTCTAATTCACAACAAAATATTTTTAAATTTCCCATTCATCTGATACTGCTAACAAGCATTAGTTACACCATCAGGTCTGGCTTGTTTTTGGGTGTGTTGGTTATTGTGTTGTATATCTGGCTATAGTAATAGAAAACTAACAGGCCCGTAAATTAGAATAGTCATTGCTTTGATTTACTCATGAGGATGTGCCACTCGAAGTGTCACACTTTCAGTAGTGGAATGTCACTTATTCACACAATGAAAACCTATATATGTCACACATAAGCAATTAAAAAAACTGGTAACAATGTAAAGTTGTATTTAGGAATCATGTCTGGGCCTTTGCAAAATGTTAGAACGAGAACAGAAGGTTGGTATTTTTCTCAGGGTTGGGGAGAGAATAGCAACCCTAAGTGGGAGAGCTGCAGAAGGGTTAGGGTTGTGGGTAGTTTCAATAACTAGCTGACCCACACCATAAATTTTGCTTTTTAGGCATGGTCGTGAATGATCAGATCATCTTCTGAGCAGCTGCAGTGCCTGCCTGCCCTCTGTTACTGAGAACTGCAGTCACGCAGTCTGTCTCCGGTTAGTGCCCTTCCATTTCTGGTGCTTTGCAGCAGTTTTAAGATCTTCTTAGAGTTTCTCGTTGCTCACATGGGTGTAATTTCTGATATTTTTATGTTCTCCTCATCTTCATTGTTTGATTTTGCTCGTGAGAAAGTGTCACTCATAGTCGTTGAAATGTCACTCATTAGTACAATGAAATTATGAAAATGTCACACATAGTGATATGAATCCATGGCAGCTATGTATTGCCAGCATAAGTCTTTTCGAGGCACTTATCCGAAAATACAGTGCATCTTCAGGCAAAGGAGGTAAGTGCTTTAAATCGAAATTCTGAAGCACAGATACTCACTATTCCAGAGTAATTAATTATTGCAGCCTAGAAGTGCTGGTACACTCCCATTTAAAGTATTTTACCACTGGACCAGTGCAGGTGCTCTCTCTCTTTCAAATTAAAGAAGTGAAGGTACTCATTATCTGACAGTTACTGCGCATTGCAAGCAGTGTTTTAAAGTCAGGGCCACTGGAATTATGCGTCAGGGGAGGACCAAATTATGCGGCAGGGTATACTAAATTATGTGGCAAGAAAAGGCAAGCTATGCGGCGTTAATGAGGCACATTTTGTAATATTTTTGTTTCCCATTTTGTAAAATTACTTTCTCATTTTTACACTTGTTAACACTGTCTGGGCATATGTTGCACCTTTTTTTAATACCGGTTTAACACACAAGTTTAGCAATAAACAACAGAAAGGTAGCCAGTCAACCTTTGCAAAGGGCATTCCACACATTTTGCTGTATTTTTAGTAACTTTTGAACCGTTTGAGTTGAAAAGAAATTTTGTTTGTTAAAATCTGCAGATTATGTAGTAGATGATGGATTATGCCGCAAATGCGGCAAAATGTTAATTATGCGAAAAACGCAGCGGCGCTCATTAAAACAATTCCACTGTCCGTAATTGAAATACTAAAAAAGGTTCCTTTTGGATAGTAATAATATCTTTTTTGTATAGACAAGACCAATCCTTGCACTATGTGTTCATTACGGACTTTCTGTTTCTCCAGACTAACTACTCAAAATGTATAACGCTTACCAGTATGGATGATATGTGACTCCCACACCTTGTAACCCTAATTATCTTATGTTACATTCCTTGTACATTGATTTACACACTTCTATGATTTATTGTATATGTGTGTGAGATATAAGGCACTCTCACAGCCTACCTTTGCCCTAGGATGAGTAGCGCTACAAAAGAAATCAAATAAAAAGTACTATTTAAATTATTGCAAGTGTCATTTCTCTTAAAAGGAGATACATCTGACATTCTTATAGTACATGGATATTTCTTACATACAGGGTTGAACAAAGTCAAAATCTTGCCTCCAAATCATACTTTATGTTAATCACTTCTGAAGTGATAACAAGATGAGTGCTTTTTTCCCCTTCATTGCATTGGCAGCTAGATTTTAGGCTCCATATAGCTTCCAGCCATGATGAGATGCGAAAAACAGGAAGGCTTACGGCCTTTTAAGTGACCTTTAGGTTGGTCCCAGCCAGCTGGAAGTGACAATAAGAACCCCCCATACTCTACAGGTTGCTTCTTTGAAAGGAAGTCAAACAAGTTGTGGGTGCTGCTGAGTGAGTCCTAGTGTCAGCACATGACAATGGGACAAATTCATCAAATTTCATCGATGCTTTGCCTGGATCCTGATCAATATGTGCTGCCAGAGCTGGTTGGGGTCCCCATCATATTCTGCATTAATGAAAGGGTATACATAAAGAATAGAGTGACCTGGTGGTCTAGAAGATGAAAGCAATGGCGTGAGATAGGCAGATGGAGGATTTCAAAAAGATGTGGAGAACAAAACAGGCCCCATATCCCTAGACTCGCTATGCTCAGAAAGATGGGCATATGAAAATCGCTATGACCCAGCTTCCAGCTGCACAGGTGCAATTTACATGTGACCACTATTCTATGTGCTTTGCAGATAGGGCAAGGATTGGATGTAAATGTAGTCCAAACCCCTTAATGGCACACTGGCTGGCCCTGTGAGAAACTCATACTGCTTTCAGCCGCAGGACTCAGTTGTTCCCGGTCATAAACGCCCACCCACAATCTGAACTCACCTAGACACCTGGAAGTTACACAGTTCACAATGTGCACTATACAAGAGTCATATGTTGCAACAGATACACATAAAAAAAAAGCAAATGAGTCTAAGAAATGAAGCATGGAATGAAAATTAAGGTAAAATGTAAACAGGGATTGATTTGCTGAAATGAATTATCTTATGTTTTCTTTTTACATGCATTACTGAGAAATGAATCCATGCTTTTGCCTTAAAATTTGAAAATATGAAGATAGGCCCCCGTAGGGACCCATTTCAAAGTTAGTTCTAAGATCTGCTCCACTTAAAGCTCACGCTGGGTGATGGGTGTAAGGGAGCTGAGCAGCCTAATGAGACCGCAGAGGTCGGCGGTAAAAAGTGAGAGGGGGTCAGTGCTAATGTAGGGGAATGGGATGGGATGAGAAAAGGGGAGTGATGACTGTGTCAGCAGACTTGAGGGAGCGTTAGTGTTGAGATGTTGGGGGGAGAGTATCACTAAAGGTGTTAGGAAAGGGGTCTTTTTCCTATCGGCTCCAAAAGAGCTGCTTTCATTTGGTCCTCAAACAAATCTACCTGCTTGTGTCCAACTCTGGGAGCTTTAGTCTGGTCTATGCTGCAACACAAAGGCAACAGCGTAGGTCCTGTATAACATTTTAGTGCCAGAGTAAGTGGCCATGGTGAAGGACTTTGGAGTGGAGGGGACTTAGAGTAAGTGACTATCTTCTTTCTGGCCTACTTCTATTTTAACTGGAAGGAATGGGCCTCTTGGCGTACTCCGATGACCCTTCCAGCTTGCCAAACCAGTTGTGCTGGAATTTCTTTAACCCCAGAGTGGTTTCTTTACATTCTTATTATTGTGTGGTGTTAATCCTGCGAGATCCATTAAATATACTGTTTTAGAAGCCTCGATGCTTAGAGTTTCAACATTTCCACACTTGAACTCAATTAAGATGGGCTATAATCTGCTTTTGCAAAGTTCATTCATCAGTACCAGGTTCAGGTTTAGATTTGTGCTGCCAGTTAGAAGGTCACAGAGGGACCAATCTTCAAAATCAGTAATTATTAGTAGAATTTGGACATGAATGCAGACATGCATAGCTGCCTATTGAAGCTCCTCACATTATGCATATATTGAAAAGAAATTAGAATTATGGTCCAAATGTTTCCCGAAGGCTGTTTTTGCATACTTTGAAGGTTGCAAATTTGGTTGGTTTTTGGGATGATACTAGTCGGTGTTGGGCTGAATTTGGATTGAACTTGGACAGCTTTGGGCTTGGGACGGGTTTCAAAACCTCGCAACACTAGAGAGTTTTGACTGAAACAAGCAGCGTGTTGTGTGCTGCATCAGCACTGCAGGCCTCAGATACGACACCGACACAGTAAGTAATGATTTCAGAAGTAATGAAGGATATTTTACTAATGGAACGTCAAATGTAATGGCGAGGACTCTGTTTATAAATAAGCAAACTTGCACTGGAGTATAGAAGTTAACATGATTTCTCTCGGTTCGCAGCTTCGCTTCTGTGGCTTTAGTCTACACACCTTTCTATGGCCTTCTGCTCATTTCCATATCCCATGCTTTCATCTGTGTTCCCAATCTCCACTGTGTTTCGCATGCTCCTGTTTCCTCTGCCCCCAGACTAATTTATCTGTATTCTGCCTCTAAATACCACGGTTTCGCTCCATGCCACAGTCATTTCTTCAGTCCCCTTTTCTTACCTCTACCACCGAGTGTAGCGCTCTCTTCATACCCACTCCGTTCTTACCGATAATCCCCACCATACTTTGTTCATACACCTTAATTTCAATCCCCCTTTGTTCAACATAACTTTGTAGTTCCCACATCGATAGTGTCTATAAGCTTGCTACAGTGCCAAGTAATGCCTTTGAGGAAGCGTCATGGCGATAGAACTAAGGTTGATATCTAGGAGAGCTGAAGGGCAAACAACATCTGTTAACATCTGCTAAAGGATAGTCAGCCTTAGTCCACCCACCCACCCATAGCCGTCATAGGGACTACAGAGGGCCATTTAAGTTCTCATTGAGGAAGGACGCGCCCTACCATCGAACTAAAACAAAACACCAGGGGGACAGATAATCTGGGATTTACATCTCATTTGCAGCCATAACATCCACATCTTAAGTTCAACCCCAGTGTGACCGGTGAAGGCAATTCTATAATTGTTTTTAAGCAGTTGATTTATGTGGAGGTTGGTGAAAGGGGTTAGTTGTTATATAAGTTCTCCCAATTTCTCGCTCTCCCTCTTTGTATAGAGGTTCTCCTTTCATTTTATCTTTCATTTTATATTCAGTATCTCTTATTTCGCTGTGTGCTCTAGCTTAGAAGTGTAATGCAGCTGCAACAAGCAAATCTCGCAGCTGAGCAGGGCCATAGCCAGGAGTATATGTTTTGGGGGGCACGGCCCCCAGTAAGGACAAGGAGGTGTTCAGAGGAGGTGGCGTTGGTACTAATAGGGATATTTTGAAATTTGCAGTTGGTTTTATTTTGAGGGTAAAGTGGGTGGTAAATGGTTTAAAGCATGTTAGTCAAAACTGAACACAGTATCAAATCCCCGAAGGAATAGGTAAGGACTTTACTGTCCCAAGTTGTGCACATCTCACATTTTGCCAGTAAAATTAGTCAAATATGATCAGCTTTACAGACAACTTTACAATAGGTTTGGAGGTTTTTCTTCAAGTTCCTTTTTGTAATCAACTGGAGCATATCTTCCACTGCTTCTCCTACCCTCGATCCGCCATTTTAGCAATCCCTGTCCCATCGTCGGTCCCCGCTGGTCTGCCGGGCGACATCGCGATTGTATCTAGTTCACCATGGACCTGCTCCTCGTTTTTCTGTTTTTGTTGACATCTTTGGTGCCTTTTCCGTTTTGTTTCCCTCTCACCTTCCTGTCCTTATCTGCTTTCCTTACCCTTTCCTTTGTTTGCTCCCCCTTTTCTTCCCCTGCCCCTTAGGCTGTTTCTTGCCGCTGCTTAACCTCTGCTTTTACTGTTATTCCTCTTGTTGTTTGTTGCCTCATCATGCGTCTTCTCAGTGCCATCCTCGAGTATTCTCATATCCTTAACTCGTGTTCTTTTTTCTTCTTTCTATTGTGTAACATTGTGTAATTGTTCTATAACTTTGTGTAAATTGCTTCGTGCTGATACTCTGTAAAGCGCTCTGATACCTCCGGGTCTAGCCAGCGCTATATAAAACTCTAAAAATAAAAATAAATAAATAAATAAATATGGAAAATCACAAAGCACATAGGATTCGGTCACATTAGTTAAAATGGCAAACAACTAAAATACAGATTCACAGGTGATTTGGTGATATACCCTCTAACCTAATGATTGTTTGGAAAAATTGAGGGCTGTGACACATTTAGAAGTACAATCAGTGAGTAACATTGATGAAAATGAGATAGAATTAACAGACAAGTTTATAGGCCAGGAGTTAGTACTTTAAGGAATCCAAAACAATTTTAGCCAAAAGCCTCAGTGTACACTTGGTATGGTTCAATATCAGTTCTATAGATGACCTAACCATGATAGACAAAAGTGTTTGGAATTGATACACATTAGTGCCAGCTCCTGTGGGTTCCAGTGTATGTGATAGTACCTTATCAGTGAGCATCAATAAACAGGTCTGTAAAGATCCCAAACTGATCAAATATTCCAAGTCCTCAAACAACTTTATAATTCCGTGCCAGTACCCTTTAGCAACCCCTTTGATTATTCTGAAGAAAGGTGACACCAATAATTAATAAAATGGTATTTCCAATTTATATTTGAAAATGCAATAATCAATCAGATTTTTAATTAATAAAAATCCACATAGTTTACTATAAACTGCAAGCTTTTAATTTTAGAAAAATAATCTCAGTTCCCCCAAAAGAAAAAAAATATCAGTAGATACAAAATAATTGAATCCTTAAATATTACTTTTTTCATTTTCAGGAAATGTGTGTTTGGTGTGACTTTCATCAAGCATGTTCAAGTACTAATACAACAAATGGATAGATTGTTCCTAACCTGTCCATTGGTCAGTATCTCATGCAAGGATGGCCCTAATATATCTGGGCCCATGTTATAAGATTGTCATGCATTGTGTGCCCATAATATGGCAAAAATTACCTTCAATACACTACGGCCAGCTCTGTACTAGAAGTGGGTGCCATCATGCCTTAGATGCTCACAGTAAGGGCATTAGTATCACAGGGTCAGCATAATAAAATGGGTAGGCATCATCATGCTATGGATTTCCACAATAAGCCAAGAATCACCACCTGTATATTAGAGTCACTATTATACCAGAAGTGAAACCATCTGGTCGTGAAGGGGCAGACAAAATACACAATCTTTCTCAAGCATGTACACATATGCAAGCACACACTTATGCACTTTCTCAAATACATACGCGCACACACACCAGCAGCATTCAACCTTGTTTATATACTCACTTTGCCACTATGTCTCCCTGTAGCTGCCTTCTGGATTACGTTCCTCCACTTGTCTGCCACTGCCTGGCAGGCCCTATCTCACAGTTATACTGCGACTGACAGCTCAATGCCTGTAATACAGCCTATCGCCACATGCCTTGAATCACAATTAGTTTTTTTTGTATAGGCTCTGCCTTGTCAGTCACCCTGGTGTGGCACAAGTTCTGTCTTTGGCTTTGGAGTGCTGTAGAGAGCTGTGTGACATGTTTTCTGGAGTCTTCTCTTTTACAGACCAATAGTGCCTCAGTGTTCCAAAGAACACAAATGGTTCAAGTGTGACAGTTAGAACTTGGACCGCTAGCCCATCAGATTTGCAGTTGTTTTCAATGTCACTCCGAGGACGTGGACCTGCACAGCAGAGGCGGTTCTGCACAATGTCACACCTTTGGAGTGATGGTCGAAAAATGCAGAAAGTGCACTATAAAAACGAATGTCCACTGTGATTTAGAAGGACACTCATATCTTAATAAAGCAGAAATGAAAATCAGGATGGGGCAGATAAAAATATTGAATAGAACAACATGTTTAGTTTTTAAAGCGCTTGATCACTGCCCGTGGTGTGATGTATTGGCAATGATGGCAACTATGTATTGTTACTCATCTCATTGGTGCTCCTTTTATCGACAGGGGAAGGATAAATGGCTTGGTGGACCCTGAAATTTGAGTCTGTGAATCAATGATTAAACACAGGTTTCTCCTGTGAATGTATCCGAGTACTGGGTTACCAGTCTGGCAAGCCCTTTTTGGGATGAACAAAGCTGAATGACATAGCAAGCACAGTAATACTTGTTTGTAATAATACCTTACTTTTCACATAGCTACTAGTACCACAGTTGTTCAGTGCCAAATTATTGTAAATGACAGATATTCATTTTATTCAAATTAATGGTAGTCAATCTATTGGTCTGAGAAGGATAAGAGTCTGAGTTGGCTCAGCTAGGGATTTAAACTCATGAAAGATCTTAGCAGACTCTCATTGGCTCTATAAATACCTCCATACACAAAACGTGATAAAGTCAGAAGACTGCCTAACTAAAGGGATTGTCTGCTCAAATATAATATGATTAATTACAACAACTTGGCACAAACAGTGTCCCTATTGACCAATGAAAGAATGTTCTTTGCATCTATCTCCTCTTCACTTGTTTCTCCCTATTTTCTTTCTTGTTAACACATAGCCTTCCTTCCCTTCTGTTCAGTAGCTCCCATGCGCTTTTCAAGTTCAATGTCATCTCTTGTCTTTCTTATTTAACTTACCTTGTTTCACTGTGCTTCTCACGAATCGGTTATAAAAAGCATCTGCTCTGATTTACAGGTCCAAGAAACAGAGACCCTTATAAGTACCAGAAGCCGTAATGCCATTCTAAGGCAGGGAGGCTAAAACAGAGAAAAACGAAGAGGAGACCCCTCTGCCAGGTGACATGAAATAGAAAATACATTTAGAAGCTTATCAGATTTGCCTGGTTTTGGTGGCAATAGTAAGTGAGCACAGACCTCGGGAGATGACTGTTGGGTATTGGGAGTTCCACCATGAAAAAGTGTTAATAAAAAAAAGGGTTAATACATGGAGCTAAATGGTACATTTTCCTTTCAATATACTGTCGCTAGTGCTCCACACAGCAGGGCAAATGACAGTGCTACAAGGCCATGCTGATGCAGATCGTGTGCTACCCAAATGGCACTAACATAATCCATCAAATATTCGTCAATTAGGGAAGAAGATGTTCAATCACAGAAACATTGACTTCAATGTGAATCCCACTTGCCATTAACTACTACCAAGCAATGTCTTCTTTATGTTATTGTTATTCAAGAAGTAATCCTAACACAAGTCTTATTGCTTTTCCATAACAAACTGGCCGCTATCTGGGAAGAGGAGGTGTCTGAGGAGGCTTTCTTTTTCATCAAGTGGATCTGTTTTGCGTAACATAGCTCGTCTATAGCTTGTAGGGTCAGATTAAAACCTTCCACCAAAGAACAACACTGAAACTCAAAATGCATTCATTAAAAGCAAGGTCTCCATGTATGAGACTGGACACATTTTGTGAAAGTGTTTCAGTTAGTATTTCAGATGTGTAATTTGTTAACAAAATAAGTACAGGGGGCCAAAGTTTTTCTTGGAAGCCAGCCGTCTGGACTGCTAAAAGCCGAGGCTGCTTAATACCAAGGTTGCCTAGTCAAGATTCAACCTCATGCCTCCTCCTCCACCATTGTACACTTTGTGACTCTTTATCTCAGTGTTGCTGGTTCTTTGGCATTACTCCCTTCTTTTTTCCTGGCATCCTATATTTGTCTTCATACTTCCTTCTCCCAATTCTCCCTTTCTTTTTCTTGATCTGGGTTAAAATCTGATGATGAATATTGCGCACCATGCCCCAAAAATGAGTGTTAGTGCTGCCAGTGTAAAAGGTCAATCCTGTTTGACACATACAAGCAATGCAATCCTTGCTAGTTTGCAATGCTTATTAGCAGGTTAAATCAAAGGTGGACTCAAGAGAGGCACTGGGTGGAGGATAAAACGTATATAACCGAACACAAACAGGCCCAGAGTAGGAGTGGGAAACCCATCAGGCATTACTTCATAAGCCTTTATTCTCCCCCCTCACTTCGGCTGGTTGTGGGCAGCAGGCCATTTCACTTATGATGATAAGGTGGTCCTGGTTGTGAGAAGTTGGCCTGGCATATGCTGTCCACTAATTATAGTGGGCACCTTGCACCAGTCCAAATCGACTCTTATGGTAGGTAGGTTAAAGACAACCTTATTGAAAGCTATCCTAGTGGTAGCTATGGAGAGCAGCCTTCAGGCTAAGTCTTGAAGGAATGTAAAGCAGCTTGTTTTACCAGTCTATAATCTCTTGAGTGACCAAATGAAAGAGCACCACACCAGGTATATATTCAAAATATATGTATTTATTACTAAACACACCCCTCTAGTCTCTTTATGAGGCTAGAGTTCAAAGTACATAAGTTATAAGATCTTAAATCACAATAATAGCACAAATACACGTTTGGGCCCTAGGGGCGTACCAAACCATATACCAATAAAGTGGTATGCGAACCACGACTGAACTAGACACTAGGCCTAGAGCCTCTAGAAGTGCTTGGACCACAAGGAACCACCCAAGGTAGTGACACAGGGGACCCACGGGAGACGCGTGCAGTGTAAATACACAACCGCGATACGCCGTTAACTTCTATGGAGAAAGTCGGGATCGGGGAAAATAGAGGAAAGGGACACTTAGAAGAGGACTAGGACAAAACCCTTTGAGATCTAGGACTTTGAAGAGTCTCTACCCACGGGAGCACCGGAGTACTCGTGTTACCTCACCCAGGGAAGCCGGGTGCATAGGTGCCTTTCGGGGTCGGGTTTCGTCGTCGATTCGAATGGCGATCTGCTGCAAAGTGCTGCTGGCGGCCAAGAGAAAAGTGTCCGGGAGGATCCAAGAGTGGATCGGAGTTCTGGTGAACCTGAAAGCAGAGGGGACAGAGTCTGGGTCACTAGCCAGTGACCAGGAAGGCGATGGACAGATGCCCACCGATGTCGAGTGCTTCAGGTGCGTTGACGGTCGTCTTGACTCTTCAGCCACGAGGTCCGGGAGGCGTTGTCGGCGACCAGGAGCAGGATTCGGGCTGGTGCTCGATGTCTGTCGAGTGCTGAGGTGTCGGCGACCGGATTGGACCCAACAAGCCTTGGCAACGGCAAGTCTCGAGTAAGATGTAGATCGTCGATGGTGCAGACCAGCAAGGTCTGTGGAACTCACCCAGCGAAGGTAAGTGAGGGCAGGCCTGGAGCAACCAGGATGCCAAGTAAGAAAAGGATTGGCCTTCGTTAAGGGCTACTAGCCAACGGGCTAGCGACCGCGAAGGAGCCTCGTGACGCCGCACGTGGAGCTGGCTTGCAGGACACTCGTGGAGTGGGGGCCAGTGATCTTCGGTGCAGGTGGTGCTGGAGGCTAGGGCTACTCGGAGCCCAAAGCACGACTTCTTGGGAGACCCAGAAGATGGTGCACTTGCAAATGTGCTCGGTGTCCAGGGGTCACGGTCTCAAGTCACCCACGATAGCCACGGGCCTCAGCTTTGCTGGGGACTCAGGGTAGCCTCGGGAAGTCTGAGAATCCACCTCTGGTGACGCGATGACTTCGGCGTCCGACGGGAGCTTCAATAATGCGAACCGGACAGATGCTTCTTTGGTGCCTGCCAAGCAGGGGAGTCACTCCTTGACCCCAAGGGAGATTCTTCAGTCCTCTAATCTTGTCGTAGAGCGTCGAAGGTCCAGGATTCAGTTTCAGAGTTTCGTCCAGGTATAATCTAATCTTGCTGTGGCAAGGGTTCCCCATTTTAACCAGTAAAACAGGGAGGGACTAACTCTATGACCCCACCTATGGGAGGGTCAAGGGAGGGGTGGCTACACCCACTTCCCTTTGTCCAGTTTCGCGCCAGAGCAGGGGCAGGTAGCCCCTGAGCTGGTTTGAACTGGCATATGCACAGAGGAGCCTTTTGCTCCCCAGTGCAGGACTTCAAAGCACTCTAAGAGTGCACCCACCCAGCCCCAATACACATTATCCTGTCTGGGGAGGTGGTCACACCTCCCTGCAACCGGAAACCTATTGTCCAGGCCTCCCTGCCGGAGTTTCGTCCAGCAGCAGGAGGCCAGACTTGTGTCTGTGGCAGCAGCATCCATTTTGTGATGCCAGGGCTTCAGAAAGAAGTTACCGGGTAAGCCAGAGTTAACATGTCTTTCCCTCTAGAAGGGTGGAATGCTACCCCCGCCGCCAGGATTGGCGGGGGGGTAGTATTCCAAGATGTTTGACACCAAACACGACATGTTTAGGTGCAGCCATTCCAAAGTTAGCATTTTACCGCGAGGATATATTGCGCTTAAGAGTATATGGTCAGGCTGCACTACAAACAGCATCAGAGATGGTCTCCGAACGCTGCAGAGGGGCCCTGCTCATGCAGGGGCACCCTCTCACATAGGAACCATGCACTCTGCCTTTAGGATTGATAAGGCCTGCCTTAGGAGTGACTTATAGGTTTATATGTGTGTATGTATTTAGTGATATAGGTAACCTATATCACAGTAAGGAGTGCATGCACCACCTTACCCAGGCTGCAGTAGCAGACCTGTGGTGTCAGTTTGGATGGCCTTCCAGGGGTGGCATAATACATGCTGCAGCCCCTGGCAGGCCTCTGAGGTACCTATGCCCTTGGTACATAGTATACCATATACTAGGGACTTATAAGGGCACTCCAGATTCCAATCAGAGATGTGCCTAAGGCACATGGAAACCTTTTACAGAGAAAGCAGATAGACTGGGGCCCTGAATAGCAGGATCCCAGTCCAACTAAGTCATAAACCAGCAAAACACCATAAAAAAAGTGGGGGCAACCATATAGTCAGATTCCACCTTCCTACATAACCCCCCAAACGAAAGGAGATAAGGCTAACCTTGGCCAGTTGAGCCTATATTGACTAAGTGGCCATATAAGGAAGCACCTGCACTAGCATGGTTGCCCCCTATGTTATGGTCCACTAAGCAATCCCTCACCCTAAGGGTATGAGAGGGTCTCCACCATGGGGAATCACTACCTCTGGTGTGCTTAGGTAAAGTACAAGGCTGGTGAGGTGTCTGAGTAGGGAAGTGAGGCCCTAGGAATGTTGGCCTCAGCTTCCTCAGATCACTGGTCACCATGTATGCCTGTCTTTCCATGACTGAGTTGCACTTTGCTCTAAGGGTCAACCTTTGGCTGCCTACAGCTGGGGGTTGGGTCCCTTTGGATGGAACACTGGAGGGACATGGCAGGTTTGGAACCTTCTGGTCCCAGGTTTGCCCTTGCCTACCAGAGTCCTTCTGGGGGAGGTCCCTACATAAAGGTATGGGGGATCCCTCAGTGTGTAGAGGAATTTTCACCTGGCTAGGGCTACTAGACTGGGTGCCCCTAATCTGCTGATGGGGGGCTTCCTCTGGACAGGGGGCCCGGGGGGCTTCCTCTGGACAGGGGGCCCGGGGGGGTCCACTGACCTCCCTGACCTCTGCAGCCCTGGGCTGACTGAGGCAGGGTAGAGAGGGGCAGGTTACCTGCTCCAGACTTGGAAGGGTCCTCTGCCATCAGGGGTGTGGCCAGGCCAGGCCTGACTACCTCTGTGGCAGTTCCTTCACTAGGGGTAGGGTCAGTTCCCTGAGGAGGCTGACCCTTACCTACTGTCTGGGGGGAAGAAGACTTTTCTTCAACCCTTGTGCTCTCTTTTGGGGGAGAGTGGGCCATTCTTTCAGGCTCCATCTCTCCAAATTCTTGGGCTGGGGCTGTGGCCATCACAGCCCCACTAACCTTGCAGGGACGCCCAACATCCTAAGATGGGTTTGGTGTTCAACTTCAGCCCAGGCTGAAATTTCCAAATCATTGCCCATCAGGCAATCTACAGGTAGGGTTGGGGACACTGCCACTCTTTTGGGCCTGTGACCCCTCCCAGCTGAGATTGACTATGGCCATGGGGTGATCTGTTCTGACACCTCAATGTTGGTCACCTGGTATTTAAACTCAGGTAAAAGCTGGTGAGGGGGACTAGTTTCCCTGCCACCATGGTGACACTAGCCTCTGTGTCCCTAAATGCCACAGCTTTCTGACCATTAATCATTGGCTCCAGTCTGTACCTGCCCAATGCTATGGGACCCATGGTAAAGGTGGCAAATCCTATACCACCATCAGAGTCAGAGGAGTCTGTTGAGGGGTCCCTGTCTAAACTAGGGCCCACCTCTGTTCCTCTTGCAAAAGCACCTAACTTTTTGGGTGCACTACTCCCAAATGGAGGATTACTACTGGTAGTACCAGGAGGGGTGGTAGTAGTTGTGGGAGGAACATTTTCTTTATTGCCAATCCTGGGGCAACTGGGATCAGTTTTCCAGTGCCCAGGCTTTTTACAGACATGGCAATATGGTTTCTTTTCAGGAGAGGAAGGAGTTTGGGACCCACCCCCAGAAGAGGAATTTTGGGGCCCTGTAGGGGACTTATCCTTAGATTTATCCCCACCTTTCTCTTGGGACTTAGTAGAATCTTTCTTCTGGTCACCACCCTGATTTCTAGTTTTTACTCTGGTTCTGACCCATTTGTCTGCCTTCTTTCCCAATTCTTGGGGAGAGGTCAGATCAGAGTCCACCAGATACTGGTGCAAAAGCTGGTTTTGACAATTATTAAGGATCTGCTCCCTCATAATCAAATTGTACAATCCTAAAAAGTCATGCACTTTGTTGCCATGTATCCAACCTTCCAGAGCCTTTGTAGCACAATCTACAAAATCAACCCAGTCTTGAGTCTGAGCTTTTGGGTGTCTCTGAACTTCAACCTATACTGTTCAGTGGTTAGGCCAAACCCATCTATCAGAGCACTCTTCAAGACTGTGTAATTGTCAGCATCCTCTTCTCTTACAGTGAGGAGCTTGTCTCTACCTTTGTCTGCAAAGGAGAGCCACAAGATTGCTGCCCACTGCCTCTGGGGGACCTTCTGAACTTTACAGGCCCTCTCCAGTGCAGTTATCCATTTGTGGATGTCATCCCCACTCTGGTAGGGAGGGACAATCTTGTTTAGGTTTCTATGGTCATAAGACCTTTCCCTATCTCTAGGGATATTGCTGCCACCATGGGACTCTAGTCCCAACTTTCTTCTCTCTCTAAGGAGATCTAGGGATTCCCTATCTAAAGCCAATTGCTTTTTTCTGAGTTCCAGCTGAGTTTCCTCATACTGGACTAGCCTCTTTCTTCTCTCATGAGAGGATTCTCTCCTATGAGATGAGACAGAGCTCCCTATAGAGGTGTCAGAGTGGTTAGACTCCTGAGAAGGAGACCTAGACCTTCTGGGCACACTCTTAATCCTTCCTGGGGGACAAAGAGGGCATCATTTTGATCATCCTCATCATCATCCACAGGAGGGATTGGGTTTTCCAGGTCAGGGTCATTGTCACCCTCCTGGCCAGTTTCAGAGGGGGGGCTGGGGGTACTGGTACCCCTAGCGTCCTCCTCTTCTTCTGCCCCACCCTCAGCTCCTACCCCTTCAGTCCCTACAGGCTTACTAAGGTCATAAGCCACCAACAACTCCTTGAGGTGTTGGGTGGTGGGGTTTTGGCCTGTCCTTATTTTTCTCAAGTTGCATAAAGCTCTCAATTCCAAGAATGGGAGTGTATCATACTTGGAGGGTGGAAGCTCAATGGCTTCCTGCAAGGATTCTTTAGATCCTACCCTTAAAGACATTACTAGTGTGGTGTGGTGTATGCACTACCTACTCTAGTGTGGCCTACTAAACTCTCTTGAGTTGTAGAAAGGGTTGTGCTATCCCTTAACACACAACTCTAAGTTCAGTAGAACTTACTGTTATTCTAAGCTTAAATTATATGTACCTTAGGTACCTTTAGTGGTTTTCAGTTGATCAATTCAATTGAGATTATCTGGTAAAACAATAGCAAGCTGGAATCCCACACGCTGCACACCAATGTGAGAAGTTGGCCTGGCATATGCTGTCCACTAATTATAGTGGGCACCTTGCACCAGTCCAAATCGACTCTTATGGTAGGTAGGTTAAAGACAACCTTATTGAAAGCTATCCTAGTGGTAGCTATGGAGAGCAGCCTTCAGGCTAAGTCTTGAAGGAATGTAAAGCAGCTTGTTTTACCAGTCTATAATCTCTTGAGTGACCAAATGAAAGAGCACCACACCAGGTATATATTCAAAATATATGTATTTATTACTAAACACACCCCTCTAGTCTCTTTACGAGGCTAGAGTTCGAAGTACATAAGTTATAAGATCTTAAATCACAATAATAGCACAAATACACGTTTGGGCCCTAGGGGCGTACCAAACCATATACCAATAAAGTGGTATGCGAACCACGACTGAACTAGACACTAGGCCTAGAGCCTCTAGAAGTGCTTGGACCACAAGGAACCACCCAAGGTAGTGACACAGGGGACCCACGGGAGACGCGTGCAGTGTAAATACACAACCGCGATACGCCGTTAACTTCTATGGAGAAAGTCGGGATCGGGGAAAATAGAGGAAAGGGACACTTAGAAGAGGACTAGGACAAAACCCTTTGAGATCTAGGACTTTGAAGAGTCTCTACCCACGGGAGCACCGGAGTACTCGTGTTACCTCACCCAGGGAAGCCGGGTGCATAGGTGCCTTTCGGGGTCGGGTTTGTTCGTCGATTCGAATGGCGATCTGCTGCAAAGTGCTGCTGGCGGCCAAGAGAAAAGTGTCCGGGTGGATCCAAGAGTGGATCGGAGTTCTGGTGAACCTGAAAGCAGAGGGGACAGAGTCTGGGTCACTAGCCAGTGACCAGGAAGGCGATGGACAGATGCCCACCGATGTCGAGTGCTTCAGGTGCGTTGACGGTCGTCTTGACTCTTCAGCCACGAGGTCCGGGAGGCGTTGTCGGCGACCAGGAGCAGGATTCGGGCTGGTGTTCGATGTCTGTCGAGTGCTGAGGTGTCGGCGACCGGATTGGACCCAACAAGCCTTGGCAACGGCAAGTCTCGAGTAAGATGTAGATCGTCGATGGTGCAGACCAGCAAGGTCTGTGGAACTCACCCAGCGAGGGTAAGTGAGGGCAGGCCTGGAGCAACCAGGATGCCAAGTAAGAAAAGGATTGGCCTTCGTTAAGGGCTACTAGCCAACGGGCTAGCGACCGCGAAGGAGCCTCGTGACGCCGCACGTGGAGCTGGCTTGCAGGACACTCGTGGAGTGGGGGCCAGTGATCTTCGGTGCAGGTGGTGCTGGAGGCTAGGGCTACTCGGAGCCCAAAGCACGACTTCTTGGGAGACCCAGAAGATGGTGCACTTGCAAATGTGCTCGGTGTCCAGGGGTCACGGTCTCAAGTCACCCACGATAGCCACGGGCCTCAGCTTTGCTGGGGACTCAGGGTAGCCTCGGGGAAGTGTGAGAATCCACCTCTGGTGACGCGATGACTTTGGCGTCCGACGGGAGCTTCAGTAATGCGAACCGGACAGATGCTTCTTTGGTGCCTGCCAAGCAGGGAGTCACTCCTTGACCCCAAGGGAGATTCTTCAGTCCTCTAATCTTGTCGTAGAGCGTCGAAGGTCCAGGATTCAGTTTCAGAGTTTCGTCCAGGTATAATCTAATCTTGCTGTGGCAAGGGTTCCCCATTTTAACCAGTAAAACAGGGAGGGACTAACTCTATGACCCCACCTATGGGAGGGTCAAGGGAGGGGTGGCTACACCCACTTCCCTTTGTCCAGTTTCGCGCCAGAGCAGGGGCAGGTAGCCCCTGAGCTGGTTTGAACTGGCATATGCACAGAGGAGCCTTTTGCTCCCCCAGTGCAGGACTTCAAAGCACTCTAAGAGTGCACCCACCCAGCCCCAATACACATTATCCTGTCTGGGGAGGTGGTCACACCTCCCTGCAACCGGAAACCTATTGTCCAGGCCTCCCCTGCCGGAGTTTCGTCCAGCAGCAGGAGGCCAGACTTGTGTCTGTGGCAGCAGCATCCATTTTGTGATGCCAGGGCTTCAGAAAGAAGTTACCGGGTAAGCCAGAGTTAACATGTCTTTCCCTCTAGAAGGGTGGAATGCACCCCCGCCGCCAGGATTGGCGGGGGGGTAGTATTCCAAGATGTTTGACACCAAACACGACATGTTTAGGTGCAGCCATTCCAAAGTTAGCATTTTACCGCGAGGATATAATGCGCTTAAGAGTATATGGTCAGGCTGCACTACAAACAGCATCAGAGATGGTCTCCGAACGCTGCAGAGGGGCCCTGCTCATGCAGGGGCACCCTCTCACATAGGAACCATGCACTCTGCCTTTAGGATTGATAAGGCCTGCCTTAGGAGTGACTTATAGGTTTATATGTGTGTATGTATTTAGTGATATAGGTAACCTATATCACAGTAAGGAGTGCATGCACCACCTTACCCAGGCTGCAGTAGCAGACCTGTGGTGTCAGTTTGGATGGCCTTCCAGGGGTGGCATAATACATGCTGCAGCCCCTGGCAGGCCTCTGAGGTACCTATGCCCTTGGTACATAGTATACCATATACTAGGGACTTATAAGGGCACTCCAGATTCCAATCAGAGATGTGCCTAAGGCACATGGAAACCTTTTACAGAGAAAGCAGATAGACTGGGGCCCTGAATAGCAGGATCCCAGTCCAACTAAGTCATAAACCAGCAAAACACCATAAAAAAAGTGGGGGCAACCATATAGTCAGATTCCACCTTCCTACACTGGTACAGACATTTTGGTGAGTAGTGTCCATCCAGCTCCAGTCCCAGATGCACTGACTCAGCTGCAAGCACAGTAGTCATGGTTTGGGAGTGGACACACCCTTGCTGGGTGAGGTTATGGTCAAGATCTTTGAGTTGCCTGAATGAAGACCCATGTGGCATAAATGGAGCAGAGCACACAAACTCTGCTCAGGGATGATGGTAGCTGCCGGCAACAGGGCCCGGTGACACTGGAGAGGTTGGCCTCTTTAGTAGTCTTTGATGATACCAGTCTGCGTAGACAGTCAAGCAGGAGCATGTTCGCACACACCCTTGCCTTGGCACTCAGGCTCACCATGTCTTGTGTTACTCTTTATCTAACTTAAATAAAAGTTACCAGCTCTGCAGGCAGGCTTACATGATACACAGAACATCATGCCTTGACCAGATCACAATGCAACCTCCAGCAGATGCAGGCATGGTGGTGCTGGGCACTAAAGGCAGCTCTAAACTGCACAATTAAGTGAGCTCTGCAAGTAAACCATATGGTTTCCAGTGCAATAGGAAGGTCAACTCCAAGTAATGGCGGCTTGCGATCTTTGAAAGTGTTGGGGGATAAATATTGACCCTGAATTGGATGGAGCGAATATAGCAAACAAACCTGACATCCTGTAGAGCTTATGAGGATATTTCCCACCATACGTTTTCACAACACATAAACCAAATGGAGTTTTTGTACACCACTTTTCTCACATAAATGTGCAGCAAAGCTAGGCTCCCAAAATATTCCAGCAGTTTCAGGGTGACAAGCTATTGGTGTGACTGATCCCCCCCATAGTTGTGTTCGGGGTTTACTCGCCCCAAAAACTTGATGCAAAGTGATACATGTTTAGCACAATGTCTCTGAGGTCTAAAATGCCATATATAATAAGAACTTGACTTTCACATGGCCAACCATAGTCTTAGCATCTTTGCTTACTTCTGCATTTTTACTTCCCGACTGCTTCTCCTAGTCACATTGTACGACTCAAAATATTCTTGGAGGGTGTAAGGTAGAAAAATTAAAAATGCACACATTTCTTGGTCTAGAAAGAGTAGAGCTGCAGACAGCAATAGTGATTATCAAACAAATACTGTTATGATTTATATTTGTGGAACTTTCCATTTTTCCTCCA
Source organism: Calotriton arnoldi (assembly GCA_963921515.1). Lineage (NCBI taxonomy): Eukaryota > Metazoa > Chordata > Amphibia > Caudata > Salamandridae > Calotriton > Calotriton arnoldi. Next base: position 2,212,507 of record CAWUFW010000549.1, read on the forward strand.
GACATAAGTTTTTCAGTTTATGAAAATACATGAATATTGCTACTTAATACAGCTTATAATTAATTTTAGAATAATACATTCAATTCTGAAAATCACAAGGTGAATGCTTTCATAAAGCAAAAAACAATTATTTTCTGAAATACAAGCTTTTTATTTTTTATTAAACTGTATCATTATTTACTACTGCCACACATGGAAAGATTCTTCTACCTTGTGTGCCCATGTATCACCACTGTAGTCATAGAAGTGCACAATATCCCCAAAAATACCGACATTATTTCATGGCCAATGTTATACACGTGTTGGGCAGTGTCAGTGAGCCTATAACCCTCTCACACATGTGCAAATTCTACTGAGGGTATTTTCTTCTGACAATAAAAAGTTTGTTTTGATACAGAGCCGAGTATTGCAATATTGCCATCTCTAACTCTATACAAACCAGATGGCATGGCAACCAAATATATTGGGATTAAATGTATCAACCTCAGGAGGATAGAAGTCTGAGGTGGTATACCGAGATTGCAGATTATGACTTGGAGTGCTCACAAATGTGTTAGGACTAGTGTACAACTCACTGAGCAATCTTTCCAGCATTTCCACATACACCAAGAACAGTTTAATTATATGTGGAAATGCTGGCAAAACAGAACTCTGCAAAACAACACAGAGTTCTTCACTCAACATCATCCAATGCACAGCTGGGAAAAAAATTCTTATTCATCTCCCCAAAAAGGAATCCTTTTAATTTTGTGTTTCTACTGTCGTGTAGTTCCTATAAAACCTATACAGGATCTGTGCGTTCGGACAGCATACACTGTAGGATTGGTGTCGGACTGATTCTGAACACCCCCACCGGGTATGTTGGCCTTTTGTACCAGCTAGCTCACAGTGCCACTAAATTCTCCTCTTTCCAAGGAGAGAATAGTTCTTGGCAACCATCGAACATGACAACCCTGATCCCTCAGGACCGTGGAAACAATATACTACTTTTCGCTCAGTCACTCGTGCTTACTTAGTCTGTCTTAGAGAGATACACAGAATAAACAGGCTGGGCGTTTTTCAATAAATATTTATTGAACAGTTGTTATTCTGGTGTAAAATAGATGAGCTGCAACAACCGTTAGACAATAGCAGATATATAGGATTAGAAGCACTATAAAAGTAAACGGATGGCAAAGCTCTACCATCTTGCAGTAATCATGAATACATACAAGTACATAAAATACATGATATAAAAAGATGCGTACTCCTATGATGTTTCCCTAACTAGATGTACCTAAGTGTACCTAGCATGTGTGTAGGTATTAAGCCAAGAATCCCTCTAGGATAAAGTCAACCCCATTACCTGAAGTGAGAGACTGTGGGACCCCCTCTTGGTCTCGAGTTGGACACCCTGCGAGGGATGTTAGACCACTGCGAGCTGGAGTGTCTGCATGCAGGAACCTCAGCGTCTCTGGTCAGTGTGTCTGCCGGGGAATTCTGATCTCCTCTGTCTATCTTAGCAAGATGTGTTGTATATATACCCATAGGTCTACCCAGGGGTCCTACCTCGCTGTATTACTGTGTCGGACTAAGGATGACGTTGGGCATGAACTTTATACATAGATATTATACAGGAGATGGCAGTCCCGCTGTGCTTTCGAGAATCCTCATGCATAATGTATGAGATTTCAAACTAGGGAAAACCTGTGTTCTGAATGCAGTGTCGTATCTAGGTAAAAGGTCAGTCCATGTAAACCGTTAAAAGTGCAATGTAGGGAAGAATATAGGTGAAGGGTTATGAAGTTACCTGGGCCTATATTATGGTACCTATATGGAATATAACACCCATTCCTCTTCCGAAAGGACGACATAGTTAAATTCTCAACGTACTACTAAGTTGACTAGACACTGGTACGCTAATAGTCGTTAAAAAAAAACATTCGTTTTCGCTTAAAAATAATAAAAAAGTTCTTAAAAATCTTTAAAAAGGAAATTTGTCACTCAGGCCATAGCTCTAATGTGTCCGTAGGTATAGTTCGAACTACTACAAGCATTTGAAAGCCATGTATGCACAAAAGAATGTCAATTTTGTTATGGAGTTCCAATTGTCATTTTGTTTTTCTAAAAGTCGAATTTCTCCCAGCACATGACGGGCCAAATGAGTCAAATGTTTATGTGTCCTGGCTGGTAGACGCAACATTATTGTTGCCTGCTTCCGCAGACGACAGTCACTGTAACACTTCGCAGATTATGTCAATTGAGCACAGATGATTTTCCGTGCTGTCCACAGCCGACGCTGGGGCAGCCTGTGCGCCGTACAAGGCCTGGGTGTCAAGAGGAGGAGCCGGTGTCCATACCAACAGGAGCCTGGACTACCTGTGGAGGCTCTAGGAATGCCGCCATCAACATTGGAATACGCTGGGGACACTGCAGAACATGGGCCGTTGTTGGGTCCAGTAAAGCATCAACGTCCGGTTGCGCACATGATGGGAGTGTCAGACAGAGATACAACACGCATTCTTCTCCGCAAAACAGGCATGGGAGGACAAGTAAGAGGCAGTCCATCCAGGCTGGTCTAAATGACAAGAACAAAGATGCACTTAGTTCTCTCAGGCGAGGTGTGCCCAGATGTTGTACCATGCGATCACGGTATTTTCGCTCCAGGAGTTCTGTTTCCTTCTCCTTGGTGACTGGGCCGTCCATTGCATAGCAGAAAAATTACTATCAGGATACCTGCTATTAAAAACAGGATCAGCGGAAGTCCTCCAAAAATGCTTCCAAATACGGAGTGTATAAAGTTTGGTATAACTCCAAGGACCGTCTGAAAGGTGCTTAATAGTCCAGAACCTATGGTCTTAAATAGGTGGACAATGCCCGTCGTATCAGACATGTTAAAGATACAATTTACCATTTCTGCGAAATGGAAGGGGCAATTCGTACGTATGAGCGCCTGTATCTCTACTGAAGACCTTGCGATCTGGAGATCAAAAGTCTCTCGAGCAGAGGTTAAGGGCACAGACTTCTGCAAAAGCATGGCTTTCATTCTGCTCAAAGCATCAAACCGTATTAATGAAACATTTAGCGAAGGCCATAATGGCGCCTCCCTGACTGTATGTGTTGGTGGAAACAATACTTGCATACTGCAAGTAACCCTGGAGCTCACGGTTACCAGATATGCGATGCCCGGAGGCATCCCACAGCAACCTTGACCATTCAGCATCAAGTAACTCCCATTTGAAAGTAGCCTGAACACTGGAGTGATCACGGCAGCTGGGATACCCCTCAAATGACAGGACAAGTTAGCCACTGAACCATTACATGCCCCATGCAGCAGTATATCCTGACATATGAGTGATCCACTTAAAGTGTTCTCACAGTTAGTACCTCTTAAAAACACTTCTCTATCCCCACTCCGGCATCGAAATCTGTACGGTAATTCCCAAGATTCCCTGATGAATTCCCTACCCATTTCTTCATATCTGCCTCCCTGATTTTGTTCAAGGCAATATTGAAATTGAAAAGTAGTGACCGGTAGAGTTATGTGGCCATGGATTAACCATTCTGTGGACGGTGATTCTGCCACTGTAAAGGCTAATCTATCCAGTTTTTCAATACGCAGCATTGTATATTTTGCACCCCTTTGTGCCATCTCTATCTGTTTGTCTGTTAGGTTATATGAGGAAAACAGAGATGTACTGTTGATGAAACGCCAAGGGACATAGCCTGCACGTAAAGATTGCAGCGTCCAGCTTAACAATATAATAGAACGCGAATGCCCGTGTTGAAATATGGACAAATCCTGTTCTAATATATCTATCACAGAAGATACAATGCTGCCCAGTGAATATATCCTGGATGTTAGTGTAGTTAAATCATTGTCAACCCACGGCTAGAACTTTCTCTAGGTTTAATCGATCTATTTCACGCGGCCTCTTGTTGGGAAATTTTCCAGATTTCATTATAAACAGCATAATAGAAACGTTTGTGACGTGGCTTTCTAGGACCTAATAAAAAATCCCGTAGATCCACATCCTTTGTAAGTAAGGATAAGTGTTGTTTCACTTGTGACAGTGTCGAGGTTCTTAGCCAATCGAGGCATAACTTTCCAACACTGTATGATGTCACTACTCCTGGATGTTCTCTCTGTACATAGCGTGGATCTGGTCTGTTGATCTTAAACCCTTTGGTTTTACCCATGAATCTTTCCTGACATCTATTGGTGTCTCTGGGCCAAATCAACCATCCCTTCCAATCGGGGTCTGATCTATTGTATTGCATTAACTCATCTAGCGTAATCCCTTCCTGTGATGTCATGTTACCCTCGGTGTGTGGGCATCCGAGGTGTATTCAAGTCTTTGTTCTTGGCTATTCCAAGACAGGAAGTTTGTTGCACAGTTTCATTCAAAAACATGATTTGCTGAGGAATGAGGCATGCTCGAAATAGTGCTTCAGTTCCCTGGACCTGCCAGTCTCTAGTACCCCAGACAGATTTTAAGTCTATAGTGTCTTTCCATAAGTCGAAACCTTGTTCAGACAACTGGGCAATAAAGGAAGCAGAATAAATCTGTTTGGTGTTTGTCAACATATTTTTCTGCGCTGGTGATGGTGCAACCTTATAATAATATGAGGCTGGGTCTGACATGTTAAACCCTGAAAAATGTGGAAATTTCTGTGCAAATGTTTTTGAACTGCTTTTCGGCGGTGTAAGGCAATGTTCCCATTGGTGGTAGGTAAAAACATCTCTGGGATTAGCAGATTTATGCAGAAAATGATGACCATAATGTTGATAGCAATACATTGTTTCAAAATCTGATGCGTCTACCAACATTGCACTATTAGAAAAGGCAGCAGATTTTTCTAAATCAGACAACATATTATTTACAGTTTCATAATCCCAATCATCGGAAAATGTACTTGAGGTAATGATATCACTCAATGATATTTTAAATAAATGTGAATTTTTAAAAGTTCGGTCGGACCAAATATATTGCAATCAACCTTGTCCCACACTATACCATCAGGTATAGGAACTGCTGTAATGTTCACTGATGACAAGTCTATTTGTTCACGATGTGATGATCGGTGAGGTTTCAGAGTCAGATTCACTTTTTGTGCTGCAGAGCTTTTTCGAAGGTAAGTTCCATTTATAAGCATGCTAAAAACAACTACTAAGCCTATCCAGAAAAGAAAGAAAAGTATCCCGGTAATTACCCAGAGTTCTACCCAAGGTGATACCAGGTAAGTTTTCCTAAGAAAGTGAAGAACATTTTTAATTTGCTGGTTGCTTGTTTTTTGGGCTGGCATAATTTCACTTGGATCCAATGAAAAGGTATCAAAGTGGATGAAATAACCAGATGCAGTTCTGTCAATTTTCGGTATTTCCGCAGGTCTTGTGGATACTGAAGCTTGCTCTTGTTGAGGCATGTTGATGTAGATATCTGTGTTTGGTCAAGTTGAAATTTGTCTTTTATTTTGGTTTTGATTCTAATAACTTCAGTTTCGAGAGGAACGAGTTCCATGGCATTATTGCATAGTCCATCATTCCGTGCAGGGGACTCTTTAAACGTGATGAGTCTTTCTGTTTGGACTTCTTGTATGGTAGCGAGGGGAGGACGTCGGCTACTCAGGAGTCCACGAGACCTACTATTCAGTATCAGCCACATAGTGTGGTTTGATTACGTCGATTGAGACAAATCTTTTCTCCTTTGTACCGGCAAGAGGCGGCAGAAGTACAGTTCTTGTTCCTTCAACGGCCAGGACAAGTACAGGCTTTCTGTATGATGGCCCAAATTATTTTTGTCCGCAATTTTCTCTCTGACCAGATCCCCAACTTTAGGGACCCAGACAGTTCTTGCCGTAACTGACTTGACTTCCCCAGTGGCGGTCCGCTTTACCTGGACATTGCTTTGTAGTGCCCTGTATTCATTCAGATCCTGTAAAACAGCCAAACGTTTATGGATGTCAAAATGTTTATCATCCGCCACTGTGCCTTCACAATCAAGATCAGGTACCCACATTCTCATCCCAAATAGGACCTCATAAGGAGTGACACCCCATAGAGAACTTCTTGGCATGTTATTCAATGCTCGTTGAACTCCATACAAATGTTTTACCCAACTCTCACTCTAGCTGTTAAAGACTACTTTAAGTCCCGGTTTTTCCTTTCCACTACCGAATTTCCCTCTGGATGGTACGGAGAGGAGTCCCGCAATGCTACACCCAAACCTCCCATGGCTTCCTTGTAAGCCCTAGAGCTAAACGCGGGGTCACGGTCAGAATGTAATGTGCCAATTGCGTATGTCCCTATAAAGACTTGCAAATCTTTTATAACAGTTCGAGCGTCAGCCGAGCGCTGGGGGCCACACCCATAGGAATCTAGAGCAGGAATCCACTGCAACCATGATATACCTGTAAGCCCCATCTGTTTGTAAGGTGCCGCAGTGGTCCAAATAAACACACGCAAGAGGTTTGTCTGATATCAGCAATGGTGTCTGCGCTGGACGTGTTACGGTGGAGCCTTTCATCTGCTGACAGATGTCGCATTTCAAGACATAGTCCTTAGTCTGCTTTGTTAATCCTGACCACCAGTAGCGTTGTTTCAGTAAGGAAACAGTCGCCGTAACTCCAGCGTGTGCAGAACCTATACCCTCGTGCGCTGCTAGAATGAAACCTAACCTGCGATCCATATTTGGTATTACTCTATCCCCCCCTCCAGGAATCTGAGCAAATGGAACGTTATTTGCATCTAACTTGTAGGAGTACTTGAGTGGAAATCTTTTCGGTAGTGCCGTTTTATTGCGTGTAGCAATAATTGCAACCTTAATCTCACTGTCTATTCTCGTTTTTGAACGGGTTATTGCCGCTACGGAAGCCGTGCGTACAGCCCCCTTTGCGGCTTCATCAGCCAATGAATTCCCTTCAATGTGAACGCCATCACGTTGATGACTCAGTGTGCTTATCACGTGAGCCCTTGGTAGTTTTTTTTTCAACTCAACTACCTGTTCCCATAGCGTTTTGTGCTTAATTGTGCCACCTCCCAACAACAGTGGATAGATGCCCCAGGTGCCATGACTCGGGGGCCACATTTACACATATGGTATGGACATGTGCTGTTGTCCAGACGTACTGGGCTGAGGTAGCCACTATTCTCACGGAGGCAGCTGCCACCCAGGTGGAGGCACAACCTACTCATTTCCTACTGGGCATCACGAGGCGCACAGCTTCACGTAAGGGCCTGAACAAGTTCCCAGATTTGGCTCTGGGTCTCGCCAAACGTACAATAGCCATGGCATGGAAGGCGCGTCTGGGCCCCAACATATACTCATGGCTACGCGACCTCCGCGGGGCGCTAGTGTCAGAACATACGAACCAGATGGCAGCAGTGGCGCGGGCGCCTCCGAGATAGAGTCCTGCTCAATGGCAGGAGTACCTGACACTAATCGAGGCCAGGCTGGCTGTGGCGCGCCCTGCCCCTTAATCCGGAACATTCTCGCAGGGCTTTGTCCCTCTCAACCTTGTGAGACTCACACCCTCATATACATGTACATAATCATAAGCTTGCCCGGCTCTGGGACGCACGGGGCCTCTGCCCCCCCCACCTTTTGTTGCCTCTCCTCCTCCGCCCCTCCGGCCTCCTCTCCTGCTCTTCTTCACCTTTCCCCCCGATATCCACATCCCCGGCTCCGCCCCCTCCGAGTGGGCTGTTGTGATTAACCAACCACATACGTAACACCCACCGCAGTGCTACACCGGTACATACACTTTGCCCTGTGCCTACACATAGAGAGCGACCTTTAGTTCTTGGGTTTTTCCTTCATGATTATTTCACTTTGTTATTTGTAGATGATTTAATGTTAGAACTGACCTGTGTAATTGTGACAGGTTTTTCCTTTTGCTGTTATGACTCATGTAACGTTTGGTGAATGAACCATGTCACGAAAAAGTGTGAAGATACAGATGACAGGGCTGACTTTATTTGTTATTGAACTGGATTCTCCGGACATCCCGCCTAAGATATTCAATTCATTGTCATTGTAATGTCAATGTTGGATTATGTTATCATGCAGATGTTAATGATATCATTATGTCAACATTTATAAAAATCATTTACAAAAAAAAAAAAAATTGTGCCACCTTTTGCATCTTTGAACCCATTTTGTCCCCAGTGGTGTAAGTATTCATTGTATGACTGTACACAGTAAAAGGAATCACACACGATTACTGTGGGGAATTCTCGATCCGTATTTATCAGTGCCAGTAACAGAGCTTTTAATTCTGCCAGCTGTGCCGTGCAGTCTCCTAGAGACTGGGTTTTTGTACAACTCGGATGAAACTTTCCATCCTGCATGCGACCTTTAACGATTGCGCATGCAGCGCTGTATTGTTGTTTACTCCCAATGGCCAGCTGAGCAGATCCGTCAGTGTAAATTATATATTCATACTGATCTAGAAGCAATATTTCATTAGGGAGAGGATATTCTTGTTCGTATTGCAGGAATGCTTGTGTTTTTAGACTTGGGTCGTACCTGTATTCTACATCTGTTGCAGTAAGAGAATTAGCCCATTGTATCCATCTTGGATGTAAGGCTTTTGCGTTTGGAACGCTAGCCTTTGTAGCCGCCTTTAAGGCCGGTATTGGGGTTACGACAATTATTCGCTTTTCCTGAGCCAGTGCTCTTTCTCTCACTACTGCAGTCTGTACTGCTGTAAGAATCTTTTCTGTTGATGCAAAGCGCATCTCAGCATTTGTGTACAAATGTGATTTGTACGCCTTTGGTACTGTTTCACCTTCATTATATGTTAGGTAGGTGTATCCTGATTGACCCGCAACTATACGGATCACTAAGTTGAGTACATTTACGCGTGTCTGTAAGTGTTTTGAAGCTATCATATCAGCTTGTAGGGAACGAAGGATATCTGTGTGTTGCTGTGTCCATTGTCTAACTGAAATGTCAGGTTTTATTAAATCGTAGAAAGGTTTAACTCTTTCTGCGTAATCCAAAATGTATGTTCTGCCAAAGTTCAGGAATGCCAGTATTGATTGTAAATTTTTTAAATGATTTTGGAGGTTGTAGCAGTGCACACTTTTCCAAGAAGTTAGCTGCTAAGCTTTTCCCTTCACTTGAAAGCCAATATCCCAGAAAAAGGGCACTGAGGTGGGCTATCTTTGATTTTTTTAAATAAAATTTGTAGCCCTCAGATGCAAATCCCAATATTATGGTATTTACTCTGTTCAAGTGTTCCTCCAGGTCATCATCCGTAAGATAAATATCATCCACGTAGGACAATGCCTCTTCATCCAGATTTTGAAGTAATTCGGTTACTCTGGCCGAAAATAACCCCGGGCTGTTCTTATACCCTGGGGGAGTCTACAAAATTGACACTGGGAACCTAACGCGGAAAATGCAGTTAAATACCTGCTTTCAGGCACTATATTTTGGCAAAAAAATCCATTTGAGATATCTAGCGTTGTTTTGTATTTTTTCCGCACAATGTTATTCATTAGTGCGGCACTGTGCGCATTTTGTACTGCAAATGTCTTTGTGCAAGTGTTTAATGTCTGTAATCTAAAACTATACGATATGAGTTGTCAGGTTTCATTACGGGAAACAAAGGATTATTCATATGAGAGGTGCAAGTTTCAATCACCCCTTGGTATTCAAGTTGATCTAGGATCTCCCTGACCTGTTTTTTAGCTTCTTGCTTTATTGGATACTGCCTCTGTGGAGTCGGAGTATTTTTTAATGGAATTATGTGGTGGGTTGAATCCTCATCCTACCCAACATGGTTTTTATATAATGCCGGGGCAAGGGCTACCGCCCACTCCCGTGCATATGTATATTTTAGATATTTGGGAACAGGGTCGGAAAAGGCTGGTAAGATTACTGTTTCTCCCCTAGGGCAGTCCATGACGAATGCTGGCGGCCAGTCTTGCTCAGCTAATAGAATGTCATAACCAAACGTCAGGTTCTCCCAAAAGAGACCTCTAACTTTCCTGGGTTTGTCCCCCTCCATTTGGAGTGTTATTTCATATAACTTATGCGGGACACTTACCCTAGTATCAGGTGTTTCCACCGTGATATAATCATTTAAGTCCGCTGTCACCAGAAATTCCATCAGGTTCTGGCGAGCTATTGTTACTTCTGCCACACTGTCAAGCATCGTCTGAGCCCATTCCCCGTTCAGTAGTTGAGTCCTCAGAATTCTGGGCATGTCTGATCTTCAGACCTGCGACCTTCTTCTTTTTGAACTGAGGTTTTGATTTGGCTTTATCTTCTTTTTTGGAAGTATAGTCTTGAGCGTGTTGCTGATCTCTGGACTTTGTACGCTCTTCTTGTCTGACCGTCCTTCCCTCTTGGAGTTTTTCGTCGAACCCTGAAAGGAACGAGAGGAACGTGTATCAGTATCCTGATACCTGTAAGGTTTCCTAATATTGTCCCTATTCCTAAGGTTATACCTCCTTTCGGAGGACTCCTGTGGAGGAGATCTACATCTGGATTGAGATCCGTTTTCTTTATTTTTCTGTTTTTTGTTATTGTCTCACTTCTTTTTCGAAGAAGCAGGTGTCTGCTTACCGGTGTCCTTCTCGCAACTACCCATCAGTTGGGGTTTTAATGCTTTCCCACCCAAACTGTCTCTGCCCAATTCTGCATACGCAGTCTCAATTATTTTTGGTAATTCATGTTCCTGTTGTAAAGGACTGAACTCCCTTAGGAGTTGACGGATTGCCACTGATGTTGCTTCCCCTTTAATATTTGCTAAAATTATGGCTGATACCTGGGCATAATTACCTAGTAATTTCATCCCTAAGTTCAGAGCCGGTTCTGCTCCGTACTCATTTTGTATTTGTCTTAATACATCTGGTATTACTGCTAATGACGGGATACCATGTGTTCTGGTGTATATGGCAGCAAAAACTGTACCCCAAGAGGTACAATCCTCTATCTGTGGTGTTATCCCCATGGGCAAGCAGATTGTCAGCATTCTGTGTTTTTCATACGGGCTAGTATTTGGGAATACTGCTTCTAGCTGTGTTATTTTTTGAGCTATCCAAAATGGCATTTGTTCACGTTTTGTGGGCATTTTACCCATTACTGCGTGTAAAGTTTGTGGTATGATTTTAGTTGCTGTATTTTGACCTGTATTTGTGTTTGTTGTAGCCATTGCTGGCTGGACCCGAAGTGTCCTCATGACGAACTGTGTCATGTTTCTGTAAAGTTTTATCAGTTCTTTGTGAAGTATAAGTAAGTCTCCTCCAGGCATTGTTTCAATGTCAGGATGTGGTGTGCAGGCTGCTAAGACTGGCCATGTCGCTCCTTCTGTTCCGAGCGGACCGAGTCTTACTTTATTTCTTGTATGGGGGAAGGCGCCTTTAAACCAGTATAAATGTTCCTGGTAAGTTAGTGGAATATCAATGTCCTCATTGGGACAATATTCTTCCGGTATTCCACTTTCTGTGTAGAAGTGAAATGTTTTTGTTCTTGCATTTGCAACTGGGAATGTAACCCATGAATAGAATGCCTCTGTTTTAAATGATCCGTGTGCCTCAATCACGAAAGCTACTGGTCCACCCCTGGATGCTAGACCTTGTGCACCTAGTTTTATGGTAACGGCATTCCTAACATTTTCCGCATGAAATTGCATCTGCATCTTCTTCGTCTACTGAGAGATGCAGTGCTTGCACAACTCTATTATTTCTTCAGTCATTGTTTTTAAAGAAGAAGAGCTGTTCAAGGGAACTAAGATAAGGTGTTTTGCACAATTTAGGAACAAAGTGTCCTTCAAGCTTGATTAACCAACAGCCAATAAATAGGATTTTTGCCTACTCAGCTGTGGCAGAGTTTGTGCCCACCCACTCCAGACGTCTCTGGGGAGTTGGGAGTAGGGGTCTCTGAGACTAGCACGACTGAACTACTCAGATTCTACTGTTAAATAAGTACCCAACCAACGTTGGCGGCGTCATGTCGTGTAGTTCCTATAAAACCTATACAGGATCTGCCCGTTCGGACAGCATACACTGTAGGATTGGTGTCGGACTGATTCTGAACACCCCCACCGGGTATGTTGGCCTTTTGTACCAGCTAGCTCACAGTACCACTAAATTCTCCTCTTACCAAGGAGAGAATAGTTCTTGGCAACCATCGAACATGACAGCCCTGATCCCTCAGGACCGTGGAAACAATATACTACTTTTCGCTCAGTCACTCGTGCTTACTTAGTCTGTCTTAGAGAGTTACACAGAATAAACAGGCTGGGCGTTTTTCAATAAATATTTATTGAACAGTTGTTATTCTGGTGTAAAATAGATGAGCTGCAACAACCGTTAGACAATAGCAGATATATAGCATTAGAAGCACTATAAAAGTAAACGGATGGTAAAGCTCTACCATCTTATATATATTTGTGGAACTTTCCATTTTTTCTCCAGACATAAGTTTTTCAGTTTATGAAAATACATGAATATTGCTACTTAATACAGCTTATAATTAATTTTAGAATAATACATTCAATTCTGAAAATCACAAGGTGAATGCTTTCATAAAGCAAAAAACAATTATTTTCTGAAATACAAGCTTTTTATTTTTTATTAAACTGTATCATTATTTACTACTGCCACACATGGAAAGATTCTTCTACCTTGTGTGCCCATGTATCACCACTGTAGTCATAGACGTGCACAATATCCCCAAAAATACCGACATTATTTCATGGCCAATGTTATACACGTGTTGGGCAGTGTCAGTGAGCCTATAACCCTCTCACACATGTGCAAATTCTACTGAGGGTATTTTCTTCTGACAATAAAAAGTTTGTTTTGATACAGAGCCGAGTATTGCAATATTGCCATCTCTAACTCTATACAAACCAGATGGCATGGCAACCAAATATATTGGGATTAAATGTATCAACCTCAGGAGGATAGAAGTCTGAGGTGGTATACCGAGATTGCAGATTATGACTTGGAGTGCTCACAAATGTGTTAGGACTAGTGTACAACTCACTGAGCAATCTTTCCAGCATTTCCACATACACCAAGAATAGTTTAATTATATGTGGAAATGCTGGCAAAACAGAACTCTGCAAAACAACACAGAGTTCTTCATTCAACATCATCCAATGCACAGCTGGGAAAAAAATTCTTATTCATCTCCCCAAAAGGAATCCTTTTAATTTTGTGTTTCTACTGTCGTGTAGTTCCTATAAAACCTATACAGGATCTGCGCGTTCGGACAGCATACACTGTAGGATTGGTGTTGGACTGATTCTGAACACCCCCACCGGGTATGTTGGCCTTTTGTACCAGCTAGCTCACAGTGCCACTAAATTCTCCTCTTACCAAGGAGAGAATAGTTCTTGGCAACCATCGAACATGACAACCCTGATCCCTCAGGACCGTGGAAACAATATACTACTTTTCGCTCAGTCACTCGTGCTTACTTAGTCTGTCTTAGAGAGATACACAGAATAAACAGGCTGGGCGTTTTTCAATAAATATTTATTGAACAGTTGTTATTCTGGTGTAAAATAGATGAGCTGCAACAACCGTTAGACAATAGCAGATATATAGGATTAGAAGCACTATAAAAGTAAACGGATGGCAAAGCTCTACCATCTTGCAGTAATCAGTAACCGTTATAAGTGCAATGTAGGGAAGAATATAGGTGAAGGGTTATGAAGTTACCTGGGCCTATATTATGGTACCTATGGGGAATATCACACTACAGCAGTATTTAAATTCATTAACAAGTATTATGTAAATCATTTATCTGCAACTGATTTGGGGGCCACTCACCTCTGCCCTCTGCAAGTCCACTCTAACCCTCTAAATTAGCTAAAAAAGTAAAGAAACTAACTCACTGCTTGTTGCTGCAGTTTGAAAACCTCTGTTGGGCCGACCAAGACTTGCAGTTGAAGCACAAGGCAGGCGCAGCACTCAGGGGCATATTCCAATTTCCAAGTCGTCTCCGTGTCCGCAAACAGCTCCACAGCTCTCCTCTTCGGTTTGTGGAGGCCCTGCTCCGCTTGGTGTGTAACGTGCGCGTTCACAGGGTTCACACGTGTTTAGATTACCGGGCTTGGGGCTTACAGTGCGCATTCTAGACATGCGCAGCTGAAGCCCTGGAGCAAGGAGGAACTGGCATACATTTGAAATGTTACAGCAGCCGGCTATTGGTGAAAATAGAATGCTGCTGCAACATTTTAAATGCATGTATTAAATACCTTGTGGGCGAGGAAGGCTGAACCCGGCCCGCATGCCGATCTGAAAGTGGGCAGCTGGTTCTGTTGTTAAGCAACAGGAAGCTTGTCATTTTTAGGGGGTCACACTGAAATAGAGAGGGGCTTGGCCCTCGTCGCCCCCCTGTGGCTAGGACCCTGGGTCCACATCCCCTAAAACCTGGTGCCTAGCAATGTGGTGGGGGATGATATTGACAAGTGGCCTCAGCCTATGAGGTAGCCCTAAGGATGCACAGGGTCTCAGATGATAATTGGGGCAGGCCTCTGTAAACATGCTTGCAGTAGGGAGGGATACCCTGCTCACACTATAGATCGGAAAACAGATGAGGTATCCCCCCATGAAAGCCATTCGTGTCACCAAATTTGTGCTCACCTCAGAAAAGCAGTGCATGAGATTTAGGGACAGCCAGAAACTGCAAAACCAGTTTTGGGTGGATTTTCTTAATTACTTCAGTAGGACAGTGAATTTGTGGGTGAGTGGCAGCAAAGTTGATGATTTTACTAGGTTGTTTAATCTGATACTGACAGAGCACATGTTAAATATCTGTTCTACAGAGCTGCACCAACACCTAGCGGATAGTACGCTCAATGACCTCAGGGAGATTGGTGCTGACCCAGAGGTCCGCCTCCTTACCAGTGTCTCGAAAAAGGTATGGGAAGGTGGGACTCCCAAAAGGGTGGTTAGGGGTCCCACTAGAAGAAAGAGGGGGAAAAACACTTAGAAATAAGGAGTTCACTAAAGGCCCCCAAAATTATTCACAGAGGGACAGTAACCACTCCCTGTCTGACCCAAAGAGAAAGGAGTTCTATGATAAGCAGTCAGGAAGGTTTGTCCCCCAGTGTACTGAGTGCTACAAGTATGGGCACTCCAAGGGAGACACCAAGCGTCCCAAGAGGGCACAGCTCCCCCACATGTGGGCAGATACTTGGGTTGGCGAGTGTAATGCTTAGAATGAGGTGTTCTCACTTAGCTTGGGGACAGGACAAAGTTTACCCTAGTGTCCCTGGAGATAGAGAGATGGAAGTATTGGAAGGCATGCAGGCTTTTGATACCAAGTATAGACCGTGGGTCACCATCAATGGGAAGAGGGTGGAGGCTCTGAGAGACACAAGAGCCAGCATGGCTACTGTGAGGTGTCAACTGGTGTCCTCAGAGAAGGTCATCCCTAATACAATCCACCAGGTCATGAGAGTCACTACCAAGTGGCTCTAGTTCCCTTTGAGTTGAAGGGGTCTCAGGTTCTCTAAAAGTAGCTGTGAGCCTTGCCATGACTGTAGATTGTCTGTTGGCCCATTGTCTGGGCGGAAGCTTGGCTCAGGTCACACCTGGAGATGATAGGGCTGCCTCAGTGGGTCTGTATGACCATGTGGTCACTGGCTTCCCAAAAGGGAAGTCAAGGAAGCCTGGAAGAATGGGACAGACAGTTGCCAAGAAGGGGAAGGGCTGGGCACGTGGAAACCCCACCACTGAAACTCCCACAGTATCGGTTGATTGGTCACCCGAGGAGGCCACAATGGAGCTTACCGGGGAGGACATTGCTGTCCTGGGAGACCTGTCTGAGCTTGCTGGTTGGCATGGTGAGCCCACCAGAGAAGAATTCTGTAAGAACCAGAAGTGCCCCATCAAGTGCATCAAGTGGAGGCCCAGGCATCAGGTGCTACCTCTACTATTCGGAGAATAACATCCTGTATAGTGAGCCTAAGGTTCCTGGACCTTGGGCAACCCATGTGTTGGTGGTTCCACAGTGTTACCAAGCCTTCCTACTAGGGCTGGCTCATGATACACCCCTGGCAGGACATCTGGGGCAGGACAAGACCTTTGCCAGGCTTTTGTCCCACTTCTATTGGCTCCCTTATGAAGACCGCCTCGGATACATTCTGCAGTTCTTGTCCCACCTGCCAGGCCAGTGGGAAAACAGGGGAAAAGCTAAAGATGCCCCTGGTTCCCTTGCCTGTTGTTGTCACCCTACGTGAAAGGGTACGCATCAACATTGTTGGACCCTTGGACCCCAAAACTGCCTTGGGCAACAGGTCCATACTGGTTTTGGTGGACTACGCCACTGGGTGCCCAGAGGCAATTCCTTTGAATGAAGTGGCCAGGGCCCCGATGGGGATTTGTACCCAAATGGGGTTCCCCAAGAAAGTGGTGTCTGACAGAGGCACCAACTTCATGTCCACGTACATGAAGTCCATGCGAGATGAGTGTGGGGTAACCTATAACTTCTCCATACCCTATCACCCAAAACCAATGGGCTTTTTGAGAAATTAAACAAGACCCTCAAAGATCCTGTCTAAGCCCAAAAGGCAGTAGTGGAATGTCCTCCTACCATGCCCATTTGCCTACAGGGAGGTATTGCAGAAGGGTGTTGGGTTAAGCCCATTTGAGCTCCTCTCTGGTTACCATGTTAGGGGACCTCTCAGCCTACTGAGAGAGGTGTGGGAGCAAGCTCCCAGGAAACCCCCTCAAGATGAGGTCAGCTACATGCTAGCTTTCTGCAACCTGATGCAGCACTTCTGGAAAAAGGCTAAGGAGAATATTGAGGCCAGGCAAGAGGTAATGAAACTCTGGCACGACCAGAAGGCAACTCTGGTAGAGTTCCAGCCTGGCCAGAATGTGTGGGTCATGAAAGCAGTGGAGCCCAGAACTCTTCATGATCGTTGGCCAGGACTCTGAGATGAAGGAGCGGAAGGGGGAGACCGCATACTTGGTGGACCTCAAAAGCCCATAAGAGTGCTCCATATCAATATCCTCAAGACATACTTTGACAGGTCTGAGTTCAATATGCTCCTGGTGACAGATGGGGTTGGAAGAGAAGAGTGAACCTCTCCCTGACCTCCTATTCTCCAAGGAGTATGACCAGTCAGTAGATGGTATCGACCTCTCCCCTAATCTGACTTCAAAACAGCAGAGGGAATGTCACCAGCTGTTGGGCCAGTTAGCCTCTCTGTTCTCCCTCGCCCCTAGGATTACATGTTTGTGTACCCACGACAGAGATACTGGAGACAGTATGCCTATTAAAAACTAAATTTACAGGTTGTAGGACAAAGTGAGAGCCAGTATCAAGAAGGAACTCTTCACCATGCTGGCACTAGGGGTGATTGAGCCCTCCAACTGTCCCTGGGCCAGCCCAGTTATCCTGGTGAACTTAGGTTCTGTGTGGACTACAGGGGGACTTAATTCAGTCACTAAGACAGATGCTCACCCCCATACCCCAGAGCTCATAGACCAGCTGGGCACTGCTACGTTCCTCAGTACCTTTGATGTTACATCAGGCTGCTGGCCGATGCTCTGACTGAGGGGGCCAAAGAGAGTTCGGCATTCTCAACTCCAGAGGGCCACTTTCAATTTCTGGTGATGCCCTTTGGTTTTAAACAATGCCCCAGACACCTTTCAGAGGTTGGTAAACAGGGTCCTAGCTGGGAATGAGGCAGTCTGCACCACTTACCTAGATGACATAGCTGTCTTCAGTTCCAGCTAGGAGGAGCACCTGCACCACCTCCAAGAGATGCTTCAGGCCCTGCAGCAGGCAGGCCTGATAATCAAGGCTAGTAAGTGCCAGATCGGGCAGGGTTCCATGGTGGATCTGGGCCACATGGCGGGGGCAAGGTGCAGACCCTCCAGGCCAAGATTAAGACTATCCTGACATGGAAACCCCCTAAAACGCAGACTGAGGTGAGGGCCTTCCTGGGCCTCACAGGATATTATAGGAGGTTTGTTAATGGATATGGCACCATTGTTGCCCCCTTAACAGAGCTGACTTCTAAGAAGCAGCCCAGAAAGGTGATCTGGACAGAGGCCTGCTAGAAAGCCTTTGACACCCTCAAGAAGGCCATGTGTACAGCACCTGTACTCAAGGCTCCTGATTTCTCCAAGGAATTTATTGTGCAGATGGCCGCTTTAGAGCATGGCATAGGGGCTGCCTTAGCACAGTTAAATTAAGAGGGTCTAGACCAACTTGTAGCCTTCATTAGTAGGGGGTTACTTCCTGGGGAACAGAGGTGGAGTGCTACTGAAAGAGAGACCTTTTCTGTGGTCTGTTCACTGAAGAAGCTGAGACCATATCTGTTTAGGATTCACTTCTGCCTTCAGACAGACCACAGGCTCCTCAGATGGCTCATGCACATGAGGGGTGAAAATCTCAAGCTGTTGAGGTGGTTCATCTCCCTGAAGAGAATGGACTTTACAGTGGAACACTGTCCCGGTCAGACCACGCCATTGTTGGTAGTCTCTCCAGGTTCTTCCATCTTAGTGATGAGAACTCCCAGAAGGTTGGGTAGTTCTACCCACTTTTAGCGGGGTGGGGGGACACATGTGAAACCTGTCAGCATTATAGTGGTCCTCCCCCAAACATTTTGCCTTACTCCTCCGGCTTTTGCTAAACATTGTTTTTGTTGGCCTTAGGATTCTGCACACTTTACTACCGCTAAACAGTGCTAAAGAGCGTGCGCTCTGTCCTTAAAACAGGATGAAATTGGCTTGCACCCAATTGGCACATTTAATTTTCTTGTAATACCACTGTACTAGGGAAGTACATGTACCCAGGACCTGTAAAGTAAATGCTAATAATGGTACTGCAGCATTCATTGTGCCACCTACTTAAGTAGTCCTTTAAACATATCTCAGGCCTGCCATAGCAGCATGTGTGTGGTGTTGTAAACTGCCTATTTAACTGGCCAAAAACGTTTTGTCAGGTCCAAACCTTCCCTTTTAATATACAGAAGTCACCCCTAGGGTAGACGCTAAACGGCCCATTGGGCACGGTACAATGTATTTAAAAGGTTGGACATATGCTTTTAACTTTTTTGTGTCCTGGTAGTGAAACCTCTTACATTCACTTTTCACTACTGCATGGCCTGCCTCTTCCATAGGATAATATTGGATTACCTTATTACATTTAATAAGTGATAACTTTCAATTGGGAGAAGGTACGAAAATTGATTTTGATCTCTAAAGAATTGTATTTTAAAACCCTTGTTTAATGGTAAAGTTGGATTTTAAGTCATAATTCTGAAAATGTCACTTTTAGAAAGTTGGCATTTTCTTTTCCTAACCATTTGGTGTCTGCAGCCTTTATCCTGGGTCACATGAGTAGGAGTAGCTGCCAGTTGATCTTTATGTATTATACCCAGACCGTGAGACAAAGGGGGAAAAGGTGTTGTTGGAATTGGCTATAAATACTTTACACATTGCCTCTTTCGCCCCCCCCCTCCACCAGTAACCCAATTTCTCATAGTCATTATTTTAAATGCCTGCTTTATCAAGGCTATGAGGTTTTAGAATCTTAGGGGTCTTCTTAAGTCTGATGGCACCTCCAACCTGCCTATCAAATGGTCTGACAAGCCTTAGCATGGCGTAGTCTTCTGGGATGGTGGTGGCTAAACAAAGATGATCTCCGGGACCTTTTAGAAAGGTAGGATCACAGCACCGACTACAGAAAGGGGACAGAACCTCCAGGTGGCCAATGAGCTACTAGTCCCTAAGGTGCCTGATCTGATTCTAGTATGGATTGGGTCATTTTAGTGTTCTCATTAAAATTCAGCTTCTGAAATCAAATTGTAAGTCTTAATTCCTAACACTGATTTCTGCACAGTAAACACTGAATTAATTTGCAGTGGAAGCACAGTATTTTCTAATGGAGCACCCACTGCATGTAGATTAGTTTTAAACTATGGTCCTGAAGAATTGCCACTGATTCCATTGGACAACAACAGGCAAGAAACATGTTGACCAATTGCTGAGTATCAGGAGCATTATTTCCTAGATATTCCCCTGTCATTTTAACCTTTAACAGAGGCCCCTTGAATAAATTATTTAGAGTGGGGATCTTTAGTTAATTTTAACTTTTCAACATACTAATCTACCCTTCTCAGTCCAAAATCCTCTTTACACACGTACAGAAGGACATTCAATCGTCTGAGAGGGCAGAATCAAAAAGATCTCTGGCAAAGAGCCCCCTCTGGGCCGTTGGGCATTGAGGCCAGCCCAATGAGGAGCTAAGCCTAATGAAGCATGCCACAGTTGGGTTGGTGAGTACTCATGCTCCTAAAAGAGATCACTCCATTTGACCACGTCTGTCTTGGGCACTGAGTTGGGGTCCCCGGACGTTTACAAGGAAGGGCACACTTGGTTATATTACTATAACATTATGGAGGTTGTGTGTTGGACCCACATTACTCTCTGCCCCTCCTTTAATTACAACTAAACAAAAATGATGCCATTCTTTAACCTAAGGGTCAATAAGACCTACATTTTTCAAGTTATGGCTGATAACATGTCCACTATTTCAAGAATATTTCATGAGCAAACATTAAGGAGTTCGAAGCTAATATAGGGACGTATAAGAAGAGAAAGAGAAGATCTAGGCATACATCCAATTTTATCTGAATCCTTGTTACAGAGTATACTTGCAGGATTGAATACGTAGAAACACAAGGAAGATACTGCAGAAGTATTGTAAATTCCATTGTATCAATTAACTATCCAGTGCTGAAAATTATTAAGACCAAAATACTTAAGTACAAAAAGTATTTTATTTCTTATTTTTCCATGAAGTGCCAAAAATTGCAAGTAACTTGTTACTCATGGCATAAGCAAATAGATTTAAGGAGGAGAGAACATTTACCATGTCCAAGTCTAACATAGAGAATGATACACTCAACGTCTTGTGGAAACTGGAGTAGTGACTGAGGAAGAGCACACACTACGGGTGTTATTAAGATTAGCATAAAAACTGATATAGTTCCATGCTCCTGCTGCCATCTGGGCCCAGACAAGCTTTGGCCGGACGCATTGAATGACTGATTTTATTTTGCCGATTGGGATATGATAGAAATGCTAAACCTACTAGTGTTAACTGCAACCCTCCCAATATGGTTGGCCTTAAGAAAAATTAGTAGTGGCAAGAGAGAGGGGTAGTGAGTGCCACACTGGGGCTGAAGCCACCAGGTGGGCAGTGTAATTTAAAAACAACCAGGCGGGGGCGTGGCCAAGATGGCGGCGTGATAGGACGTACTTTCCCATCTCTCCGCTCTCGCCTAGCTAGGCTTCCGTTTGTAGCTGCTGATCGGGGGCCATCGGGGACAGTCTCCCCCAGTAAAATACCCCCTAAGGGCTGGTGAAGCCGGAGGAGCGGTTTCGGTTGCCCGGGCGCCCAGATTCAAGAGAACGGGGCCGGTGAGCCGCCGGAGGAGGCCACGTGACCGGGCACCCTGCAGCTGGGATCAGAAAGAGGCACATCGAGAAATACCTGGGCGGCCCTGAGGAGGCGAGGCGGGTCTGAGGGGAAGCGGTGACCCCCTGGGAGTGAGCGGAGCAGATGCGGCACCTGGGGAGAGAACCGGTGACTGCAAGAGCGGAGCACAGGAGTGGGGCCGGAGGGCCTGCGTGAAAAGGCCACGCCGGCGTACGCCCCCGCGGCTGTGCAGAGGTGGGCTGCGGATCCGCAGACGCGAAGCTGAGAAGCGAGGAAAGGTGCCAGGGCCTCACACCCCCAGCGTGTGGCAGTCCGGGCGAGGCCTGAGGCCCGTAGCAGGAGGTGAGAGAGCGTGGCGCGCCGGGGCCTGCCAGAGCTCTAGAGGCAAAGGCGCGTGGTAGGGGCCCCAGCCGACAATCAACAGAGCCGGAGCTGGCGGCTTCGAACGCGGGGGCACTCATCGAAGGAGCCTGACCTGGAGAGGATGGTGGTACTTTGCGAAGCCTTGACCTGAAGCCTGGAAATATCGCTGAGGCTTCCCCGATGCCTCCGACGAATGGTAAAGACAGAGAGAGGTGAGGAGTGGTAGCGGGGGGTCGAAACTGGGCCCGGAGCGCGTGGCAAGGCTCTGAGGCTGGGGACTCACCTGCGGGGGCCCTGTCCTCCTCTGAAGAGGTCCCCTCCGACACCCAACAATGTAACGTGGTCCAAGGGTGCAGCGCTCTGGCGGCAGGGAGTGGAGGTGGCCCAAACAGTCAGACAGGGCTATTGGTGGGGTCCTGGGGTAGATGCAGACCGGCCGAGAAGGCAAATAGGGGGCAAGCTCCCTGAGCAACCAACCGGAGAAGGGCCGGTCCCCTCGTCTCTCGAGACATAGCCGCCCGCTGTACAGGAACTCGAAGGGGAGAATAGAGCTATCTGGCAGGAATCGCCGGTGGCGGTGGAGCTGGGGGTTTTAGCCTGCGGCCATAACATACCTAGGGTCATAGACCCGAAGACTATACTCGGGCCACCACGCGCCCTGGTTAAAGGGGAACAGCCCACCACCCCCTCATTGCTGGAAACCTAAGGAGCGGCAGGGGTAACCTGCGGCACGGAAGACTGCGCAACCCCTTGGCCCTACCTACAGCGGGCCTGGTGAACTGCCGCAAACAGCGAGGAGCATTATCCTGAACATGGCCTCTGGCAAGGGGAGGAAGGACAGATCGGTAAAGGACATGCTCCTCAAAACACCTCGCTCGCAAGCCGAAGGTCCCATTCCTCAGAAGTCCACAGATGATGTAGAGGGAGTGGATGGAGTGGAGGGCCCGGTCAGTGTCTCCTTTCTGGAATCACTCTTCATCTCCCTCCGGGAGGATCTCTCGTCCATGAAACGCAACCTATCGGCTGACCTCAAGGAGGTACGCCGAGACCTGGACTCCCTGGGGGAAGAGGATCAACACCTTGGAGGACCACGAGTCCAGCAGGGACGAGGAGATAGAAGGCCTCCAACAAGAGGTCATCCAACTGTGCGAACAGAACCTTGACCTTCAAGCCCACATGGAAGATCTTGAAAACCAGTCCCGGTGCAATAATATACGCATTCGAGGCATTGCGCCCAGGATGGAGGACACGAACATTGAGGCCTTGGTGGCCGACCTCTTCCGTGCAATTTTGGGTGAGCCAGCAGATTTTCGCATTAAACTTGACCGCACACACAGGGTGGGGCCTTGGAGGGCCGCTCCGACCCTGCCGGCTGATATTCTAACCTGTGTGCATGACTTTCAGCTTAAACAGCGCATACTCCGCGCTGCCAGATCCTGTATTCGAATAGAAGGGCCAGAAACCCACACTATACCAAGACTTAGCTGCATCTACACTACAAAAACGCAAAGCATTCCGGCTCATCACCACACACTTAAGGGCAGCTGGCATCTCATATTCCTGGGGCTATCCATTCAGATTAATCTTCCCCTTCAACGGGGAACTTCGGCAACTGTGCTCGGTGACCGAGGCCTGCAAGCGCTTGGGTATCGAGGTCCCTTCAGTGGAGGAACCACAACAAAGCAAGACTAGCAGAAACCGCCGGAGCGGCCATTAGTGGACAACAATCAAGCCTCCAGCTCACAACTTGCGTCCTGATCCGGACACCATGGCCAAAGAAAGACAAGCTGTCCTGGAAACCCTAACCGGGGACTCCCCTGGAGCATTGACACCGTGATAAGCAGGGGAAGATAGTGGACGATCTGCTGGTCCCCATCTTGGTTCTCTCTCTGCGAACACGTGGGGCTGGGTCTGGGCGGGAACGGGGAGATGCTGGCCACTGGTACCAGTCTACTAACTCTCGGAGCGTATCGCTCCGGACTCTAGTCAACCATACAATGTTTGTTCACTGGTTCGTAGTTTCACTTGTTTTTAAAAAAAATGTTCCTCTTCCTCCCGGGCTTGCGAATGCTGGGCTTCAAGTTCAGATAACGGCTCTCTGCCGGGTATACTTACTTGGTTCCTTAGGAATCTCCATGGGTGGGGGTTTCCGGGAATGCACTGGCCTCTTGCCTTGCTCTCAACCCCGGTCTCAACCCATATGGTAGCAAACACTAAAATTCTTACATTAAATGTAAAGGGGTTGAATAACCCGATTAAAAGAAGGGCTATTTTATCTTACCTAGAGAAGTCAGGCGCACACAATATGCCTGCGGCAGGAAACTCACCTCATCGCCAGGGACACATACAGACTCGGATCGCGGGCTTTCCCGCACCAATACTTTTCCTCACACACAACCAAAACAGCTGGAGTCGCCATTCTCATCTCCCGCACGTTTGGAGGAAAGGTGGGCGCAAAACTGGCTGAAATTAAGGGGCGGCTTTTAGCTATCTCAGTAACCATTAACACACGTACTTTTACTCTTGGCTCTATATATGTGCCCAACGAGGGGCAGGAGGCATTTCTCCGACGTGCAGTGATGGACTTAACTTCTCCAGATAGGCAAATCATACTGGGGGAGACAAACACAGTCTTCGACAATCAGACCGTTCGTCCCAGCGGCATGGGCAGGTGGGGGCCCTCTCGTGGACGGGGAAGGAGTGGCTACATGACCTGGGACTGGTGGACATCTGGCGCGCCCTACACCCACAGACTATACGTTCTATTCACATGCACGCAAAACCTATGCAAGAATTGACTACTTCATTGGGTCTCAAGTCTTGCTCCCACCAACGCTTGCCTCAGAGATTGAACCCCACTCTCTCTTCGACCACGCTGCACTGACACTTTCGCTGGCGATTCCCCCTGGACAGGCCATCATACTCCTGGCAGCGGTGCTACACACTTTACATCGCCCGGCGGTGATACAACGCTTAACTAAGACATTAGAGGAATTCCTGGCTTTTAATGATACCCCTGACACCTCCATTACCACCCTATGGGAAACACTCAAACTAGTCGTGAGAGGGGAACTTATTGCCACTTCATCAGCGGATAATAAGCTCCGACGGGACAAGAGAGAGGGCCTTACCAAACAAGTGAAAGAGTTAGAGCGCATTCATAAGAGGACAGGGGCGCCACGGTATGGCCACAACTAGAGGCAGTACGCTCGCAGCTCGCCTGCTTAGATTTGGATAAAGCGGAATATGCCGCCCTTAGGCTGTAACACTCATTTTACGTGGGGGGAGACAGATACGGGTGCCTTTTAGCCAACAAATTACGCGCCCAACGCCAGGCAGCCACTGTCCATACAGTCTTGGGCGCGACCGGCTCTGAATGCTCAAGAGACGCAGATATAACACGTGCGTTCCGCGACTGTTAAGCTAAACTCTACACAGCTCAAAGTCTCTCAGAAGAGGCCTCCCTTCATTACCTACAAGGGACAACCCTTTCTAAACTGACCCCGGAGCAGGCAGCCAGCCTTGTCAGCCCAATCCGCATAGAGGAAGTGATATTGGCGATAGCCCGCCTCAAACATCTTAAATCTCCTGGCCCTGATGGGTTCTCCGCTATTTTTTTATGACTTTTTGCACCATCTTAGCTCCTATTTTAACTAGGCTCTTTAATGCGATAGGTGACTCCTCCGACAACCACCCCCCACGATGCTGCTGGCATCGGTTGTTGTACTCCCGAAACCTGGCAAGGATGGTCGGCACTGTGCTTCTTATCGAACGATATCTCTCTTAAATATTGATTTAAATCCGTTTCCGGGGATCCTGGCAGCCTGGCTCGGACCGATGATGCCGGGACTGGTGGACCTGGATCATTCTGGGTTTGTAGCCACTAGGCAATGCACTGACAATACGCGGAGACTACTCCATCTTCTTGAGAAGGCTCAACATCAGAAGGTGGAGCGAGTGGTGTTGTCGGTCGATGCTGAAAAAGCATTCAACCGGGTGAACTGGATGTATCGGGAGGCCACTCTCACGCAGTCTGGGATGGGAGCCCGCTTCCGCAAATGGGTATTTAGCAGCTACAGTCACCCTACAGCCACGGTGAGGGTGAATGGTCATTTCCCACCCCTTTCCGATCGCCCGAGGCACCAGACAGGGGTGCCCGCTCTCCCCGCTCTCCCCGCTATTATTCGCTCTCTACATGGAGCCTATGGCCCAGAGAGTGTGGGAGAACCCACTGATCTCGGGAGTTCAATTTGGGGTGGAACGCCATACCATAAGCCTTTACGCGGACAACGTTGTCGCAACACTGGAGGATCCCCAGATTTCCATCCATGCGTTCTTCGCTGAGCTCGAGAACTTCGCAGAAGCCTCAGGCTTCCAGGTCAATGTCTCAAAATCACAAGCCCTCGGGGTTTCCCTTCAGTCCTCCACTAAGGAGACCCTTAAACAGCTATGTGCGATTCAATGGGCGACAGAATCGATTCCATACCTCGGCATTAGGTTGGCGACATCGACACAGGTTGCCGTTGCCTTGAATTACAAGCACCTCCTTTCCCAGATTCAACGAGACCTGCACCGCTGGAGGCCATTTGGCCTCTCTTGGCTCTGTCATGTGGCGGCGCTCAAAATGAACATGTTACCAAAAATACTATACATCTTCCAGACACTCCCCGTGGAGCCCCCCCTTGCGTTATCAAAACGCTCCAGCAGGAGTTCCTCTAGTTTGCCTGGGCCGACAAGAAACAGGATGAATAGGGAGCTAAGCTATAGACCTCCTGGAGAGGGTGGATTGGGAATTCCTAATATAGCCCGTTACTATCAGGCTGCCCAGCTTCGAGTTTTACTGGAATGGTCCCGTAGTGAATCGGAAAAACATTGGCTTTTTACGGAAAGAGCCATTGCTGGTCAGGCTCTGTGGAGGATCCCGTTCCTTCACAGGGCTCAACGCCCTGCAGGGCTATATGGATCACCGGTCACTTGCACAACATTAAAAACTTGGGATTCAACTGTGTTAAGGTGCGGCCTAACTTCTTTCCCGTCACCCCTCACGCCTATAGTTAATAATTCGGAATTCACCCCGGGCCTCGACCTGGTAGCCTTTCAACACTGGGATAAGGAGGGGTGAAGGTCGATAGGATATCTCTTTGATATCGAAGGCCCATTGACCTTTGAAGATCTTCGCTCCGATCTCGCGCTACCAGAGACCGAACGCTATCCCTTCCAACAGGTACGACACTGGGTCATGCATCCCTCGGTACGTCCAGGGGCCCAAACACCCCTTACCCCATACGGAAAATGGCTGCACACCATAACAACCAGCACACGCCTCATCACTGAGCTCTACCATTTATTGCGCCCTCCAGAACAAGTGGCTCACTCCTCAGGCCAGCGGCGCTGGGAAGCAGAACTGGGGCATACACTTTCACAGAAAGTATGGGACGACTTCTTCTATCGGGCATGTCACACTGCGTGGAATGTCTCAAGCATAGAAACAGTGACTAAGGTCGCCACATATTGGTATCTCACGCCCCCCAGACTACACAGAAGTAACCCCACCCACAAATCAGATTGCTGGAGAAACTGCGGGTCAAAAGGCACGCTAACACACTTGCTATGGGATTGCCCCAACCTTTCTTCATACTGGGAACAGATCCTAAATGATAAAGACAAACACTTCGATAAACAGATGCTGCGCTTTCCGGCATATATTGTCCTAGGCCTGCCCAATGCGCTCACGTTTCCCCTTAGATCGCGCAAAGGCACACATATGGGTATAGCTCTGGGCGCGCCACTGCAAAACATACTATCTCACTGGGGCACAGAACAGACACCCAGTAGCGGCCTGTGGTTGGAGTGTTGCGGGCGGTGGGGCGGGGGAGGGGCAGGGTGGGGGTAGTAAACTTCGGCTCACGGCCGACCGGAGTAATGTAAATAAATAAATAAATAAAACGAATTTCATTGCGCGCGCTGAAACGCCAAATGACGATGCAGCGCGCGCAATGAAATTCATTTTATTTATTTATTTACATTACTCCGGTCGGCCGTGAGCCGGAGTTTACTACCCTCCACCCTGCCCCTCTCCCGCCCGCCCCACCCCACCGCCCCGCAAAACTCCCACCAAGGGCCGCTACTGCAGACACCCACACACAGGGGTGGCTATATAGACTGTGGCACGTGCTGGGTATGGAACTTATATCCCTCTCACTGCAGGAAGACAGTGCCTCCTTCACAGATCTATGGCGCCCTTTCCTCTCCCTACTTAGCACGGATATGCAGGAACTTACCTGCCCCAAATATCTGCACCTTTTACGTCTCACGGCGCCCCCCACAGGAAACCACTTAATCTGCATCACCAGGCAATGCAGTCTGAAAGCCCTGATTCGGTTATATTGACTCCACATCAAACCGGCCCAGGGAGGGATCGAGATAGGGATTTGGTTGGGAGAGCCCCGGGGAGGGATCCGGGAGGGATGGTAGGAGGGAGGGGAATGAGTTGGGGCTTCTCATTATGTGCCCTACTGTACATGCATGATGTTTTGGCTTACTGTTGGTGGCACTGTTTGATGCATAAACCAAACTTATCAATAAAAAGATTTAAACCTAAAAACAACCAGCCGGAAGCAAAGATAGAAACAATAGAAATGACTCACTGTGATCATAATGCAAAGAACACAAAATGCCACAATGAAATAAAATAAATACCCCAACACGAATTCAGAATATTGAAAACACAGCAATTTAGAAACAGTTGCACATGCACCTAAACAAGGCCACTCCCCACTGCCGCGGCCCAGCTAATTTCTGCTGCCAGCTCACAGTCCTCGAGGCCGCTGGTTCAAGCCCGCTGTGTGCCAGGCCAGTCACACTGGATGCTGTTCCGGGAGCCAGTTTTTCTTGTGCATCTGTAGCAGTTCTGTACTGGTAATTGTATTTATTTTTGGTGTCTGTTGTTCCTTTTGCATCTGTAGTGGTATCTGTATTGGGAATTGTAGTAGTTTGGGTTCACTGTTAATTTTGGCCTTTTGCTGGCTCATGTGCCCGCTCCGTTTTCTTGCGGTTATTTTCCTCCCACCCACCCTCCTCCCAGGACTACTGTGGAGACCGCTGCATGACCTCCAGTGAGTAGCCTCTGACCCCAGTCTCTGCACCCCCCCCTCCCAACTCTCATGTCTGCTGCCGCGGTCCAGCTCATTTCTGCTGCCAGCTCACAGACCTCGAGGCCGCCAGTTCAAGCCTGCTGTGTGCCAGGCCAGTCAAACTGGTTGCTGTTTCCTGGAGCCTGTTTTTCTTGTGCATTTGTAGTGGTTCTGTACTGGTCATTTTATTTATTTTTGGAGTCTGTTTTTCCTTTTGCATCAGTATTGGTATCTGTATTGGGAATTGGATTAGTTTTTGCTCACTGTTAATTTTGATCCTTTGCTGGCCTTAGTTCCCGCTCCATTTTATCCCCGTTTTTTTCCTCTTGTTCACTGCCCTCCTGCCTCCCTACCAGCCCCTCCCACCTCCAGGACTACTTATGGAGGCCGCTGTGAGGCCACACACAGCAGGTGCATCAAAGGAAAGCCTATCTGCGCCCATCCGCACCTTGACCATGCCCAGCGCCAGGAACCTTGGCCCCATGCACTCCCACAGATACTCCCCAGCAGATCTCTGGGCCCTATACCTTGGACGCAACAACAACTGCTGTCTCGTATCACCACACTCCACAGCCGGACCATTCACCAGCATCCATTGCCGGTACTCCTCCACCCCTGGACGACCACCGTTGCAGCGACCAACGCCTCGCCACCCCTGCCGACTGACACCTTTCTGGAACAACACAGCTGCCTCCTGATCAGTTGTGTGTTTGTAGAGCGATCTGGCGTTAAAGTCTGGGACACCAACGCCACACTCCCCCCCCCCGACGTAACCATCACAGAGACCTGGCTCACCCCTCTTCAGCCCCTGACATCGCCACGGCTACACCCACCTGCTACAAGATGATACACCGTGACTGCACCAACATATATGGAGGCAGCATCGCCATCGTACCCCAGGAATCTATCACCTGCACCATCACTTATGACAAAACCACGGGCTCATAGAACATATTAACTTCCAGCTCCACACTGACGATAACACCATCAAAGGCACCCTCACCTACAGATTGCCAGGACCACAAACGGGCCTCAGTGACACCATCACCATCACCACGCTCGCCATTGAATCTAAAAACTAAGTCTTCCTGGAAGACCTCAACTTTCACCTGGACGGCTCCACCAACCTCCTGGAAAGACTGGACAATATCAGCCTCAAGCAGCTGGTAACAGACCCCACGCACATAGCAGGACATACACTGGACCCAATTTTCACATCCAGCAACAGAATCAGATACAGCCACAACTAGGAACTCACTGATCGGACTACTCCATTGTACACTTAACCCTCGCTGGACCTCTCTGCACAACCCCAACCACCACAGCGCCCCCTTCTACAGCTGGACCAAGATCACTCATCAACAATGGACTGATGCCCTCTACACCACACTTACCAACTTCGCCACCGACATGGATCAGGCAGTACAAAACTTCAACGACTACCACCGCCAGATCAAATCCACAAAAAAGGAGGCCCTGACCCACCGGATTGATACCAGTGCCAACAAAGCCAAGGAACTCTTCACTATCGTCAGAGAGTTCACCTGCCTGTCAGCCACCAAAAACTCAATCCACGCCTCACAGGAACTCTGCGACACCCTCCCCGACCACTTCCACACCAAGATAGCAACCATCTACAGAAACTTCGATACCCAACCCTTTGACCTCCTCAGCGCCCCATCAGCCACCACCACCGACCACCCACTCACCGCATGGGAACAACCAAGCACACCAAACACACCCACACAATTATGAACTCCATCCACTCGGGACCACCCACCGAACCCTGCTCCCACTGGCTTTTCAACCTCGGAAGAGACAAGCTCAGTCGCAAGATCACCACCATCCTCAATGCCTTGTTAACCACAGCTACCTTTCCCAATAACTGGAAACATGCAGAGCTCAGACCCCTCCTTAAGAAACCCTCTGCAGACCCCAGCGATCTCTAGAACCACCATCCAATCTCACTTCTCCCGTTCCACCGCCAAAGTCCTGGAGAAGGCCATCAACCTCCAACTCACTGAACACCTGGAGAGAAACAACCTACTGGACATGTCCCAATCAGGCTTCAGAGCCAACCACAGCACTGAGACACCTCGATTACCGCCACGGACGACATCTGCACCCTACTTGACAGAGGAGAATCAGCAGCACTGGTTTTTCTCGACCTCTCCGCAGCATTCGACACCGTTTCCCACTGCACACTTATCGATCGAGTACGCCAGATTGGGATCACAGATGATGCGCTCAGATGGATCTCATACTTTCGCACGAGGCGCACCCAGAGAGTCTGCCTCCCTCCCTTCACCTTACAAGCCAAGCACACCATCTGCAGTGTCCCGCAAGGCTCATCCCTCAGCCCAACTCTCTTCAATGTCTACATGACATCACTCGCAGACATCGTCAGATCGCACAACATCAACATCATCACCTACGCCAATACGCAGCTCGTCCTCTTGCTATCAGCGGATCCTACCTTGACTAAGACCAACTTCCACAACTGTATGAAGAACTTATCAACCTGGATGAGGGACAATGGCCTGAAGCGCAACACGGACAAGACTGAAGTTCAGATCTTGGACAGACTCACGGCCCTCTGGAACAACTCCTGGTGACCGTCGGAACTTGGACCCACAACGAAAGATCACGCCTGCAACCTCAGCATCATCCTCGACAGTGAACTCTCCATGAAACATCAGGTCAACGCAGTCTCCTCAGCCTGCTTTCACACGCTTCGAAACTTTTCAAGTGGCTCCCCATCTGCACCAGGAAGATGGCGACACAGGCCCTCGTCACCAACTGACTGTACTATGGCAACGCACTCTATGCAGGCAACACCACCTAACTCATGCAGAGGTTCCAGACGATCAAGAACACAGCCACCAGACTCCTCCTCAACCTGCCTAAGAGTACCCACATCTCTCAGCACCTGAAGGACCTCCACTGGCTCCCGATCCAGAAGAAATGCCAGTTCAAGCTCCAGACCCATGCCTACAAACCCCTCCAAGACTAAGGACCCACCTACACAAACAACCCCCTGCATTTCCACCGACCTCCCAGGAACCTTTGCTCTTCACACCTAGCCCTCAGATACCTCGCATACGCCGCTGCTTCTGAGGAGGATGCTCCTTCTCCCTTCTCGCCGCAAAAGCCTGGAACACCCTCCACCTCCGCACCCTCTCTGACCCACTTCAGGAAAGGGCTTAAGAACTGGCTCTTCGACTGAGACAAGTAGCAAGTGCCTGGATACTCTCTCGGGTGACAAGCCATGCTCTACAAGTACGACTTGATTGATTGAAGGCTTAAAAACTCACCAACACATTAAATAGCTCTACAATGTAATTCAAAAAAGGAAGTTAGGAGATAGACCTATTGTTGTTTAATCATCTGAATTTAAGGATTTTTATAAGCAGTTTAACAATAGCAGACTTCCAAGGAGTGGGCATTATACTAGAGTTGGGTGGGCTGTTAAGAAGGTA
This sequence comes from Calotriton arnoldi, assembly GCA_963921515.1. Classification (NCBI taxonomy): domain Eukaryota; kingdom Metazoa; phylum Chordata; class Amphibia; order Caudata; family Salamandridae; genus Calotriton; species Calotriton arnoldi. Next base: position 2,244,892 of record CAWUFW010000549.1, read on the forward strand.
ACTTGGTAAAGCAAAGGCCATGGCTTTCATCCTTCCAGCATGGCAAATATCTTTAGAAGAGCCAGAAAAGCAAATTTGTTTAATGTGTCAAGAAGGGTCTCTTGCAAAATAAAGTTAAAATGATCGAGAGGTCACTGGTGTACCAAGTCATATGTCTGTCTCAAGAAATATTGGCTTAGGGGATGCTCTCAGATGCAATATCAGTCCATATTTTAAAACATCACCTTTAAAAAAAGGACCATTGCATTGTTTATTAGCTATAATAATGGTTTGATTGGAAATCTGTGGGAGACTACAAATCAATAATTCTATAAAGCTCTTTTACTAAATTAGGGGCTTTACTTATGTGGGAAGAAACATATCCTTTACTGGCAGCTGTAGTCTGCCCCTCATTTGTTTTAGAATATTTTAAAACAGGGTCATAGGTTCTTCTCCATTGCCTTTCGAGCGGAAGTGCCTCTAGCTTCTATCTATTAAGCTGGAGTAGAACTAGGGATAATGTTTAGCAATAATGTACCACTCCAGAGTCACAAGTATAAAGCACTACAAAACGTTGCCAGCATCTGAATGGAGATGAAACTTGATGAAGATTGGAGGTTATTGGAGGCGATATCTACGAAGCAGTAGCTTCGGAAGAATACTTGTTCCAGTGCCTGTTGCTTGAGAAGCCAAAAGAATCAGAGGCTTTAGTGATATCAAATGCGGATGGAAGAAACTATTGTGTTGTGATTGATTCATATTAGAGGAACTGGTTTGTGAACCTCAATGTCATTAAATGTGGAGAAGACCGGGTCCAATAAATGGTCAGCTGAGAGAGTTGGATCAATACTTTGTAAATGGTAATTGTTAGAATTGGGGGTCTCTAGTTGGCACAGGTAGGTACTTGTGACAAATAGGGACCCTCGCCTCTAGTCAGGGTAAAGGGGTACACTCCTAAAATAACCCCTGCTCACCCCCTTGGTAGCTTGGCACGAGCAGACAGGCTTATCTCAGAGGCAGTGTGTAAAGCATTTGTGAACACATACAGTAATCTAGTGACACACTACAGATGGACACCACACAAGGTTTTATATCAAAAATAAGTATTCTTTATATAGTTTTAACACAAGACCATAAACGACAAAAATCCACAATACTGTACTTAAAATGGTAGTTTTAGCTTAGTTCAGTTCAGTTCTTAAGATGCGACACTTTAAGTCAATGTACCTTACGATGCGGGACGCTTCCACAACAAGCAATGTTGCAGCGATGGAAATGCGACAAAGTTCTGGTGCAAAGAAATAAAGACGTCAAGTTCTTCCTGATGCGGCACGCTTCTCCGATGTTGCGAGAAGTCTCGATTCGATGCGTCAACTGCAGCGGCGACACCCTTGTTCAGCGATGCAACGGCAACAGCTTCGGCTGCGACACTCTTCTCCAACGTTGCGAGACGCTTCCGCTCGATGCGACAACTGCAGCGGCGACACCCTTGTTTCGTGATGCGACGGCAGCAGCTCCGACGGCGGCACGCTTCTCCGTGGATGCGAGGCGCTTCTCTCGATGCGGTGCAATGCGTCAGCTACAGCGGCGACATCTACGATGCGACGGCAGCGGCTGCGACGACGACACGCTTCTTCCTCGATGCGAGACTCTTCTCTCGATGCGGTGCAATGCGACAGCTACAGCGGCGACATCTACGATGCGACGGCAGCGGCTGCGACGGCGACACGCTTCTTCGGTGTTGCGGGACGTTTCTCGAGATGCGGTGCAATGCGACAGCTACAGCGGCGTCATCTCCGTGATGCGACGGCAGCGGCTGCGACGGCGACACGCTTCTCCCTCTTGAGTCGCGCTTCCAGCTCCTTGCGACACGCAGTCCCTTCAGAAGGCCCAAAACAGCAGCAGGCACTTCCAAAGGATTCTTGGGGAGCTGGTGGTTGAAGTCTGTTGTCCCTGAGACTTCAGCAGGAGGCAAGCTCTTTTCTCAAGCCCTTGGAGATACTTTACAAGTTGAATAAAAGTGCACACAAAGTCCTTTCTCCTTCCTTTGGCAGTCAGGCAACCACTGCAGGCAGATCCCTCTAGCTTAGGGATAGTCTTCTCCTCAGTTCCTTCTTGGTTCCGCTCCTCAGCAAAGGTTTCTTCTTGTTTCCCAAAGTGATCTAATTTCCTAGGGGTCTGGGTCCCCTTTTATACCCAGTTTCTCTTTGTTCTCTGAAGGCAGAGAGGCCTCTGCCTAGTCCAAAACCAGTTCTGGTCAGTCCTGGAGCACTTTGTTTTTCTGACTCCTTCTTTCCTTTGAGAATGTGGGGCAGAGTGCTCAGCCGCCCGGCAGGGGGTGGAGCCAGCATTGTGGAAGGCAGGCACAGCCCTATTCAGACCCAGGTGCAACTCCTCCCTCCACTCTGGATGCAGATCTTTCTATTCAGCCCTGTGCTGACTCACCCTGTCTCCTGTAGCCACCCCCAGCCCCTGTCACTCAATCTCCAGACAAGGAATACACAACCTAGCAGAGGCAGGCTTGGAAGTTTAGGCAAGAAAATACCCACTTTCTAAAAGTGGTATTTTCAAACACAGAATGTTAAAACCAACTTCACTAAAAGATGTATTTTATCATTCTGAGTTCAGGCATACTAAATTCGTTTTTCTACCATGTTCCCTGGGTCAGTTCTGACTATAAGGTGTAATAGTCAGTCTGCCCATTCTGGCCTATGGGGAGCAGGTAGCCTTGCAATAGTGAAAAACGAAAATGGCTGTAATTCACTATTAGGACATGCCACACACACCAGGGCATGTCCTACCTTATACTTACAATGCACCCTGCCCTAGGGCCTACTTTAGGGGTGACCAACATGCAGTAAAGGGAAGGTTTAGGGACTGGTAAGTGGGTGCACTCACCAAGTCGACATGGCTGCCCTAGGCTGCACACAGGCTCTGCGATGGCAGGCCTGAGACACATTTTACAAGCCGCTCCTGTGGGTGGCACAACCAGTGCTGCAAGCCCACCAGCGGCATTGGATTTACAAGCCCTGGGCACACTCAGTGCACTGTACTAGGGACTGACAAGTAAACCAATCATCCAATCATGGAGTCACTAATACATAACAATTTATCATAGGGAGAGCATATGCACTTTAGCACTGATCAGCAGTGGTAAAGTGCTCAGAGTCATAAAACAGCCAACAACAGGTCAGAAAAAATATAGGAGGAAGGCAAAAAGTTTAGGGATGACCCTGCAGAAAGGGCCAAGTCCAACACAACCCCCTTCCAGCCAAAACGCAGGGGAGACCAATCACTACCCTGATGGGCTTCTCTGCTTTGGGCGATAGAACCTGGACCCTGGCCCACAACAGCAGGGGAATACTCCAGTTCTACGCCAATCTGAACCTATTTGGATCCCTCTGTCCATACTCTCAGGGCCCACCAAGCTAATCCATGGGGAACCCTTCTCCTCACCTGTGGACACCACCTGTGCAGCACCTAACCTCAACTTGCTCACAGGTGTGTCCCAACAGACAGACAGCAAGCCACAGTGGCCACTGACAGTGGTCAGGGATGAGACCCAGGCCTTATGCCTCTCAGGGCTCTCAAACCTCTGTGGCGTCAGAGAGCGGGGGCAGTAGCCCCAGGTGCTTGGCACCCTTTGTCCATTCTCCCTCCTGTCAGGTCAGGTATGACATCCTGACACTGATCTACCAGCCCCGGGCCTGTACCCGGCGGCTGGACTGGAGACTGGGGTGGGCTTTCCCACACCCGGTCCTCCTCCTTGGGGCTCTGTACCCTCCCACCTGGCGCGGTACCCCCTTCCAGAATTGTCAGGGCACCTGTGGCAGGTGTCCTGCACAATCCGCCCACCAGTTCAGGGGTTCTATCCTGCAACTGGGCGTCCAGGTCAGGGGGACACCCTGAACCTGGTCCTCCAATCTAGGGTCTAAACCCTCCAGTTGAACCGGGGTCAGAGGCGAGGACTCCCTCCCTCTGCACCCCTTCCAGAGTACTGCCCCCTCCCATCAGGAGTGGTACCCCCTACCAGAATTGTCAGGGCACCTGTGGCAGGTGTCCTGCACACTCGCCCACCAGTTCAGGGGTTCTATCCTGCAACTGGGATCCCAGCATAGGGTCTGTACCCTTATACTGGGCAGAGGCCAGGGGTGAGGCTGTCCTCTCCCGCCCCCTTACTGGGGTCCTGCACCCTCCCACCTGGAGCGGTGCCCCCAGAAGACAAACTGGTAGGGGCACTGTTAGCAGCTGCCCCTTCCTCCAGGTCAGGGGGACACCCTGAACCTGGCCCTCCAACCCAGGGTCTGTACCCTTAGGCTGGACCTGTGCCTGACAACCCAGGACTTCCGGGAGGTAACCCCCCCAAGGAAAACACACTCCTCTAGAGTTGTGTAAGAACCTGCCTGGCGCACCAGGACTTCCTGGGGAGCACGCATGCCCCCCAGAGGGTAACACATCTCTCATGTGTTGTGTGACAGTCTGCCTGGCGCAGATCTCCCGACCCCTGTCCATCTGACAGCGCGTGAAGATCCCCCTGGACAGAAGTGGTGTCACCATGGTCATTCACTGGTGACTCAGCCCTTCTGGCTGGTCCCTGACCCACTGGTTCTTCCACTGGGGACGCTCTCCCCTCTCACCCCTCACTCTGGACTTCTGCACCCTCCCAAGTGGAGCGGCACTGCCAGATACCAGAAACACTGGAGCTCCATTTACAGACGCTCCAGGTTCTCTAGACACTAGGAGATCCTCCTCAACAGGCGGCCCATCAGGACAGCCTAGGCTCCCTACCTGGTGTTCCCTTAAAGAACCATCCAGGCTCTGAGACTGGGTTTCGGGCACCTTGGGACACGCAGCCCCACACTCACTCCTTCTCCACTGAGACAGGACGTGAGTCCCTACACCCCTCCCATTACCACGGGACCTAGCTGGGCTACACTGAACCTCTCCCACCACTCTGGGTTGGAAGACACCTGAGCCACTCCTCTTAGGGTCACTCCCCAATGCCTCTTCAGACCCTCTGGAATCCACCAAAGGTCTGCCTCCATTGTGAGCTCCCTGAGGTCAGAGAACTCACTCTCCAACAGGTGTTGGCATAGCTCTGGAAAACAGGGACTTACAATATGCTCTCCCACAATTGGATCACACAGCCCCCTACAAGGGTTAACCAAACTATCCTTCACCTCACCATCCAATGCCTCGCACACGTACCCCACACCACTCTCCTGAGATTGGCAAGACAGCATCTGACTGTCTCTGTCATTCAACCCACACTCTTCTGGGCGGTCTTCACACTCACATACCAGGACCTCAACTGTGGGGAACCCCTCTCCCTGCACCTCCCATCTAGAGTCAGTAGAGTGTCCCTCCTACTACTAGGACCATGAATCCCTGTGTCAGTTTCCCTATTCCTCTCAGGGACACTGCGCACTACTGGAGCTACCTCATGTCCTTGAACCTCCTGGTGTATGTTAACCCCCTCCAAGTCAGGCGCCACATCTCTGGGTGTGTGCACTACTCTCTCAGCACTGAATAACTTAATGTTGCTGCCACCATCTGAGCTGGACTCCACCTCCAACTCAGCAAAGCTCACTTCCTGAGCTGCCCAAATTTCTTCTTCTTGGGCTAAGGCCCTCTGAGCCTCATCAATCTCTCTCAGCTCTTCATCAATCTCTTTCAGCTTATGCTCATGAGCCAGAAGCCAGCTATCTTTTTCTGTTTCTCCCTCACTTTAAGAGAATTCCTCCTCCTCAGACTCAACTGGTAGTGTTGCCTTTCAGCGGGGTAACTCATACTGAAATAGGGATGCCTCTAGATCCTCCCTGGACCTTTTCTTCACAGGGAGCCCTCTTTCCTTGCAAAACACACGTAGCTCCTTCATTGTGTAGATAAACATGTGCCAGAAGTTGAGTTCCATTTTGCAACAACTAACCAGAGTCATGGTATCAAAAATACTTCCAGGAGGACACCATAAAACAGAAAAACAGTATGTGGTTGCGTTTGGTCTGCACTCACTAGTAGTGTTCACCAATCACTGTACATGAGTCACAAATGCAAGTCCAGAATCCTCACCGTTGACCACCAATGTTAGAATTGGGGGTCTCTAGTTGGCACAGGTAGGTACTTGTGACAAATAGGGACCCTCGCCTCTAGTCAGGGTAAAGGGGTACACTCCTAAAATAACCCCTGCTCACCCCCTTGGTAGCTTGGCACGAGCAGACAGGCTTATCTCAGAGGCAGTGTGTAAAGCATTTGTGAACACATACAGTAATCTAGTGACACACTACAGATGGACACCACACAAGGTTTTATATCAAAAATAAGTATTCTTTATATAGTTTTAACACAAGACCATAAACGAAAAAATCCACAATACTGTACTTAAAATGGTAGTTTTAGCTTAGTTCAGTTCAGTTCTTAAGATGCGACACTTTAAGTCAATGTACCTTACGATGCGGGACGCTTCCACAACAAGCAATGTTGCAGCGATGGAAATGCGACAAAGTTCTGGTGCAAAGAAATAAAGACGTCAAGTTCTTCCTGATGCGGCACGCTTCTCCGATGTTGCGAGAAGTCTCGATTCGATGCGTCAACTGCAGCGGCGACACCCTTGTTCAGCGATGCAACGGCAACAGCTTCGGCTGCGACACTCTTCTCCAACGTTGCGAGACGCTTCCGCTCGATGCGACAACTGCAGCGGCGACACCCTTGTTTCGTGATGCGACGGCAGCAGCTCCGACGGCGGCACGCTTCTCCGTGGATGCGAGGCGCTTCTCTCGATGCGGTGCAATGCGTCAGCTACAGCGGCGACATCTACGATGCGACGGCAGCGGCTGCGACGGCGACACGCTTCTTCCTCGATGCGAGACTCTTCTCTCGATGCGGTGCAATGCGACAGCTACAGCGGCGACATCTACGATGCGACGGCAGCGGCTGCGACGGCGACACGCTTCTTCGGTGTTGCGGGACGTTCTCGAGATGCGGTGCAATGCGACAGCTACAGCGGCGTCATCTCCGTGATGCGACGGCAGCGGCTGCGACGGCGACACGCTTCTCCCTCTTGAGTCGCGCTTCCAGCTCCTTGCGACACGCAGTCCCTTCAGAAGGCCCAAAACAGCAGGAGGCACTTCCAAAGGATTCTTGGGGAGCTGGTGGTTGAAGTCTGTTGTCCCTGAGACTTCAGCAGGAGGCAAGCTCTTTTCTCAAGCCCTTGGAGATACTTTACAAGTTGAATAAAAGTGCACACAAAGTCCTTTCTCCTTCCTTTGGCAGTCAGGCAACCACTGCAGGCAGATCCCTCTAGCTTAGGGATAGTCTTCTCCTCAGTTCCTTCTTGGTTCCGCTCCTCAGCAAAGGTTTCTTCTTGTTTCCCAAAGTGATCTAATTTCCTAGGGGTCTGGGTCCCCTTTTTATACCCAGTTTCTCTTTGTTCTCTGAAGGCAGAGAGGCCTCTGCCTAGTCCAAAACCAGTTCTGGTCAGTCCTGGAGCACTTTGTTTTTCTGACTCCTTCTTTCCTTTGAGAATGTGGGGTGGAGCCAGCATTGTGGAAGGCAGGCACAGCCCTATTCAGACCCAGGTGCAACTCCTCCCTCCACTCTGGATGCAGATCTTTCTATTCAGCCCTGTGCTGACTCACCCTGTCTCCTGTAGCCACCCCCAGCCCCTGTCACTCAATCTCCAGACAAGGAATACACAACCTAGCAGAGGCAGGCTTGGAAGTTTAGGCAAGAAAATACCCACTTTCTAAAAGTGGTATTTTCAAACACAGAATGTTAAAACCAACTTCACTAAAAGATGTATTTTATCATTCTGAGTTCAGGCATACTAAATTCGTTTTTCTACCATGTTCCCTGGGTCAGTTCTGACTATAAGGTGTAATAGTCAGTCTGCCCATTCTGGCCTATGGGGAGCAGGTAGCCTTGCAATAGTGAAAAACGAAAATGGCTGTAATTCACTATTAGGACATGCCACACACACCAGGGCATGTCCTACCTTATACTTACAATGCACCCTGCCCTAGGGCCTACTTTAGGGGTGACCAACATGCAGTAAAGGGAAGGTTTAGGGACTGGTAAGTGGGTGCACTCACCAAGTCGACATGGCAGCCCTAGGCTGCACACAGGCTCTGCGATGGCAGGCCTGAGACACATTTTACAAGCCGCTCCTGTGGGTGGCACAACCAGTGCTGCAAGCCCACCAGCGGCATTGGATTTACAAGCCCTGGGCACACTCAGTGCACTGTACTAGGGACTGACAAGTAAACCAATCATCCAATCATGGAGTCACTAATACATAACAATTTATCATAGGGAGAGCATATGCACTTTAGCACTGATCAGCAGTGGTAAAGTGCCCAGAGTCATAAAACAGCCAACAACAGGTCAGAAAAAATATAGGAGGAAGGCAAAAAGTTTAGGGATGACCCTGCAGAAAGGGCCAAGTCCAACAGTAATTAAAAACTACAAACAGTCTTTAAAATGTAGGTTGGTGTTCCAGTCGCACATTTAAATCTCTTAAATCAGAATTATATTGTCTGTTAAGATACAGTAGTCAATGTCCACCAACTGGGGGGAAGTTTGGATTTAGAGATATGAGGAGAATCAATACATTAAGACAAAATGTGAGGAACAATTACCACCTTTACCTGAAACAAGAGACAGCCACACATATGAAATGTGAGAAAAGGCTTTGTTATGATGGAGAGGTGGGGGTGGTTAATAATTTGCTTCTCCACCTGCGGGTTTATATGGTCAATCAGAATGATATATTTTATAGCTATAAACTAATTCATCAGTCCAGTTTAAATCTTTATTTCGGTTGTAAAACCATAAAAGATACACACATATGCTTGCTTGACAGTAGAACTCAAGATACAGTTAACAAAAGATAAAAGTATTCGATACACCAAGTTCTAGAGGTCAAGTATCTCATGTTCTAGATTGTAGGCACAAGAAGAATCACTAAAAATCATCATTTACTATGTGTTATCTCTATTAAAAATAGATAAAAGTAGATAAAATGAGAGTAAGGTGCAAGTACATTAGTAGCTAACAATCTTCACAATTATCACTCTAAAACATTCATTAGGGGCCCATTTGCCCTTATACATTAAAATGAAAATGATAGAATGTGTTAAAAAGACTTTTAAAAAGAAAGTTAAGAACAGAATCCTGAAAATTAGAACGCCCTCAGGTCGTAGGATTTTTACTGCAATTAGGCCATAACTCTAGGAAGAGTAGACAGTAGCCTTCGCCTAAAAGCCCAAAACTGGCCAAGCCTTGTTCAGATGATTATTCCAGGTCATACTGTCAGACAGCGTTATACCAAAGTACTCAAAGGAACTAACCCTCTCTAGTGGGACATTATCTAAAACCAGGTTTCGTTTAAAAGTTTTACAAGGATTCAATATCATCAACTTGGTTTTAGTAGTGTTAATGACCAGACCCCTCGCATCACAGAAAGCCTTAAATTGGTCCAGAAGCTTTTGGAGGCCCATAGGAGTTTTGGATACCAAAAGAGTATCATCAGCGAACAGCAAAGTAGCTATTTTCTGGTTTGCCAATGAGGGGGCATTAGCCGGGGTAGAACATAAAAGGTCGACAATCTGATTAACATAGAGGGAAAAGAGAGTAGGGGCCAGGACACACCCTTGGCGTACCCCACGCCGGATCTTAATTGGGTCAGTAAGTTGCCCCTGATTACCGCACCTCACACGCGCGAAATTATCGTCGGGCAACCTAACCAAAGGTTCTAAAATTTCGAGGGGCATTCCCATATTCATGAGGGTTTGCCAAAGTAGATCCCTGGGGACTAGGTCGAAAGCGGTTTTAAGATCTATAAAGGCAAGATATAAACTGCCTTTACCCAACACAACCACCTTCCAATATAGCAAGACAAGGTGAAACGCCTGGTCAATGGTACTGGTCTTCTGTCGAAAGCCTGCCTGCAATGGAGAGAGGATGTTCTTCTCATCCATCCAGGTTTGGATTTTAGATAAGAGCGAACGGCAGAAGACCTTTTGGGCGCAATCTATCAAACTAATTGGAAGGTAGTTGGCGGGCTTAGACCTGTCCCCTTTTTTAAAAATTGGGATCACTTCAGCCCCCTTCCACGAGTCCGAAATGATTCCTCCTCCGGCAATATCATTGGCCAAGTTCATAAAATAGGTTGACCAGTTCGCCCTGTCAGCGTGAAAGAGGTCGCCTGGGATGCCATCTGGGCCTGAAGCTTTTGCAGGTATAATGGCATCTAGGGAACTCATGATCTCTTTTCTAGTAAATACAATGGTACATGGTTGAGCATCCAAGTTGGAGGTCATCTGAAAACTATCGGTAATATTACCTGTGGAATATAGTTCACTGAAGTGATTGTACCATTCTATTGCCGGAATATTATTAGCCAGAGGGGGTGAGCGCTCAAAGTTTGTCTTGGCCACTAACAACCAGAATTGTCGAGGATCAGGGTGTCCAATGGCCTCCTCTAGCTCTTCCCATCTCCCTTCATCCCATTGTTTTTTGGCTTTACCCTGTACCTGTTTGTAAAACCTTCTGGAATCACGAATGCTTGTTTGGTCCCTATTTTTAATTGCTACTGTCAATCTCGCTCTCGCTGACCTACATTCTTTGTTATACCATGGGTTTGCTCCCAGGTGGCTTCCACAAGAAGGTCTAATCTTTTTCATCAGTCATAAGATTACTCATCTGTGATAAAGAGGATTCAATGATACAATGTAGATCTATTTAATGTTGTTCAAAAAGATCATCTAAAAAAATCTCCATGCCAAGGCTGGTCTCCCATTAAAAGATCTAGACTAAAAGCTTTTCTTTGTAGTAAGCTAGGTAGCACAAAGGAGGTCACAGATGAAAGTGGTGCTGAGTGACATGAATTTTCTCCCTTTAGGATTGGAATTGTTTTGTCAGAACTTTTTGAATCAGTGTAGAATAAAGTAAGCAATTACTATGAAGAGTAAACTCGAAAGGTCTTACACGATGCTTGAAAAGTGCGAATTTGATGCACCGCTTTGGCAGTATAACAGGCTGCAGGTCGTGTATGGCCTCACCTTAGGCATGTCTGCTGAGGGCGCACATATACACACACACACACAAACTCACCAATGAAGAAGCACTCTACTCATAAAACATACAAACTTTTTGGCACTGCCAATGCTTTTTTCGGTTGAGAACATTCATAAGGTTTTTCCCTTTTCTATTAGCATCCAGTTACTATTGGCCGTAGTGCAAACAAGAATAGAAGAGGCAAATTATGCTTCTCTGTGGCTTTTTCTTAAAAAAAAGCGAGGGGTAACCAAAGCGCTAACCAGCATAACTACTTTTTCATGAAACAACAAAAAGTATTGTTGTCCTAGTGGTGGTATAACAAAATTCTTTTATTTTATTTATCCTTGTGTTTTTCACATGAAATAACTGTACAGGAGTTATTTTTTATAATGATGTAAGAACGTTGGATGCCTCATCAGTAAGTCCCCTCTTCCTAGAACAGAATTCACAAAGGGCTCACTGTCCCCTCTTTTTGTATTATCTCAAGCTGTGAGTATAGCCACTTAGAAGGATTGACATCATGTGACGTCTCACTATACTGGGGTCCAAATATTAAAATTGCATAGAGGTAATTACTAACTAATTTATTCGCCCCTCTCCAGCTCAAGATTAAAAACAAAGGGACTTTTAAGACCCTTCATGTCTTAGTTAAGTGTGTTGACATGATTCTGCCCACCATCTCACGAGGTCTGGGGAATTCTTCAGAACTAGACCACTGTATCATCTAAGTACTGACCGTTTTCTCTATGTACAGCGTGGTGTTGTAAGGAAGTGGGTTTCTGTTGCAGTAACCCCCCCACTTTTTGCCAGACCACTGATGCACTTTGAGTTGATGTGCCCTGGGCCCCTGCCAATCAGGTTCCCAGGGCCTGTGTTCTTTCCCCAAAACTGTACCCAATTGGCATCTCTGGCCACAGGTCAGCCCCTGGTAAATGGTACCACAGGTACCCAGGGCACTGTGACCAGGGAAGACCTCTAAGGGCTGCAGCACTTATTGTGCCACCCTTAGAGGCCCTGTACCTTTACACACACACACTGCCTTTGCAGGCTGCGTGTTTTGGTGCAGAACAAAGTGAAGAGTCGACATGGCACACACCTCTGTGTGCCATGCCTACAACCCACTGCCCAGGCATAGGTCAGACACCCCTCTAGCTGGGTGCACTATACCAGTGGTGAGGGTACAGGTGCATGAGCCCTGTACCCCTTCAGTGTCTAAGTCCATTCTTAGACATTGTAAGTGCAGTGCTGCCATTAAGAGTATATGGTGCTGGGAGTTTGTCATTACGAACTCCACAGCACCATAATGGCTGCACTAAAAACTGGGAAGTTTGGTATCAAACTTCTCAGCACATTAAACCCACACTGATGCCAGTGGGGGATTTAATGAAAATTGCACACAGAGGGCATCTTAGAAGATGCCCCCTGAAACCGGACCCAGCTCTAGTGTCCAGGCTGAGTGGCTGCTTCAGCTGCCACCACCAGACATGTTTCTGGACCCCTGGGTCGAGAGCCTGCTGCTCTCGGGGGCCTGAAACAATGCACATCCTGGGACGAGGTGCCAAGCCTCCTCCCCCAGGATGGGCAGGGTTCACGAAGGAGAATCTTCAAAGGCATGCCGCCTTTGTGAGCCTCTCCAGACCATTTGCTGCTTTCAGCAACTGGTCCCCACTGGTTCTACCCCCCACTTTGGGCGGGAGAACCGGCGGAAAAACAAGTGAGGAAGGGAGGTGGGCCCACCTCTGCCAACTCCACCCCTCAGGTGGGGGAGGCGAGGTGAAGCACAACCTCGAGTCCCCGCCATCTTGAGGATGGGGGACCCAGCCAACCAGGGACAGGCTCCTGCCCCCCTCCCACTGGAGTATGGCAGAATAGGGGTGTACCCACCCCAGGGAAGGGACCCATTGGTCCCTTCCCTTTACCTACCTGTAACGCCCCTAAATCTAGTATTTAGGGGGCACCCTGAACCTTACTTCCTCAGATCCAGCTTACCTACAAGAAGAAAAGAAGAAGGACGAAGAGCCGTACAGAGCTAACAAGAGGACGACGCCCACTGACTTGGCCCCAGCCCTACAGGCCTGTCTCCCCTCGAACCTGCTCCTGCGAAATCCCGGCGTGTCCAGCAGCCAGCAACCTCACAAACCCCGGAGGACCTGCCTGCCTTCACTTCCAAGACTGTTTCTCCCGTGAACACCGGACGTGTTTAAACTGCAGCTTCTGGCTCCGGCCGGACACCGCGAATCCAGCCCACTCTGCACCCGCCGAACCCGGCCCGAGCTCGAGTGGAAAAACACCACGAGGAGGTCACCCCGGCGATCCTGACCCGAGATCCGGCGACTCCTGACCTGCCTCAAGACTCCAGACGACCCCTGCAGCCTCAATCCAGAGGTTCCCCTCTACTGCGACCACAGTGGGTAAGAAAATCCGACCCTAAAAGGCACCCCTGCACCCGGCGCCCCACGGCCTTGTGTGCCCAAACCAACGGTGCCTAACCAACCCAAGACATCCCAACTTACCCCTCGAATTGGTGGTCGCACCCAGAAGATCCTCGTCCCCGAGGCTGCAGTGCTTCTTCAAACCGGAGGTTCTTCATAGAAAACAACAGGGCGCCCGACGTCGAAACAGCACTCTGCACCCGGCCGCCCCAGTGTCGCTGAGGGTGCACTTTTTGTGCCTACTTGTTTCCCCATTTGCCCTGAGCTAAAGTCCAGGAGCTTTGCTCCCATAACCCAGTGGCCTGCTTCCCAGCAGCCACCAACCGGAGACCCCTACCCTCCATAGGTTAACATTGGGCCTCAACACTCTGCACCCGGCCGCCCTAGTGCCGCTGAGGGTGCAACAACAGTGCATCACTGACCCTGGGGGACCCCTGAGTCTAACCCCAGAACCTTAACTCCCACAGTCGATTACTTGCCTTCAAACCGATAACCTGTTTTTCCTCCATAGGATAACATTGACAATTTTGCTTCGAAAAAACGACTAAGTGTGGAGTTTTGAAAACTAAAGATATTCTTTAAAAATCGTACAAATAACCAAAACGCATTTACTTACCTGTTTACAGGAAATGTCCCAGTGCTGAATCCAGGTATCCAGCACTGAGTTAGAAAAAGTAACGTAAAAGTAACTTACCTGCAATTTATTGAAAAAGCCCATTCATTTCAATGTACTGTATTTGCTAAGTGTTGCATACTACTGCTCCCCTGTAAATCAAACAAAGTACAATTTCTATTGCATTTTTCAACTGTTCTATATCCAGTAACTTATTACTGAAAAGTATTTAATGCTTCCCTGTGCCAGGCTTGCTTGGTTCTAAAAATAAACAACAGTATATTTTTATACAAAAACAATTGGCCTAGAGTTCAGTTCTTGAGTGTGTGAATTCATTTGCTGACTGAGTGTGTACATCAAATGCTTAACACTGTCCTCTGATACTGCCTTACTGCTAGACCAAGCTACCACTATTAGAGAGTAAGGTTCTATCTAACTTTAACCTCTGCCTACCTTTGGGGACTCTTGGACTCTATACACACTGTACCTCACTTTGGTGCAGTATATATAGAGCCAGTTTCTTACAGGTGTGTATTAAAGATTTGTTTTAAACACCAAGTACAAGATTGGGTTGTGCTCCTTGGACGGTTTTTTAACAGATCTTACTATCTAGTTACCTTACAGATGATTTGCATATCCTAAATCAGCATATTGTTATGCGTCCTACTACCAGAGACCTAACAACACTGTCCTGCTTTTCTGGCACTCCTGCAGTACCTTCTCGATAGGTTTAAAAGACTACTAAATAAGGCAGCCCAGATCCTGATGCAGCCATGCAAATGGGAATGTGTGTCTCCAGCACCTAAAATAAATCTTTCTGTGGCTACCCATCAGAAAGCATATTACTTTGAAAAGAGCATTATATTCCACCTGACAATATGGAAGAAGGTCCCAGGCTTCATTCGCGATAAGCTCAGTCTTGATAGACCTTCCAGATCAATGTGCACAGAGGATCAATGTCAAACAAACAACCGTACCCAAATATAAGGAAGCTAGGCTAGAGGGATAAGCCTTCACAGTGGAAGTGACAGTAGCATACACTACAGTTAGAAGTGAGAGCAAAGGCAGATCATGTAAAGGAAAAATATAGGTAAAAAGTGACTGCTTCAGTCTGAGTAGAAACTTTAGCTATTATTTAGTCTTACCTGTTGTGCATATGTAAGTGTTATTGGCTTACTTCTCATCTGCAAAATCAATTGGGATAATTATTTTGCCTTGCAAACTATTTAGCATCAAATAATATAACAGTCTTGTGATATTCACAACTTGTATAAACAGCAGTTAATCTTAGCATAACACTTTTAAAATTGTTTACCATAATAGTGTATGTGCTCCAGAATTGTACTATCATTATTAAGAAACTTGTAAAATTGCTGAAAGATCTTATGGTATGCTTTAAGATGAAAATAAAATATTGTCCTTTGTCCAATAGTACGACGAGGAGGGCAGGACAGTGTGCTGCTGAGGTACCAACATTACCAGAAATGTGAAACGTATTTTGTTAGTATTTACAAAGTATATTGACTTTCGATTGGTTGAGACAGTTTTTGTTGATCACAGGCTGTTGGGTCGCTCTAGTAGCCTTAGTGTAGAAACATTCACTGCAAGTTCCTTATAGTCTAAGTTATCCATTGCCCTAGTCTACAGCAGCTGGAAGAGTCAGTGAACCACCTCAAGGGTATCACTGGTGGTGAACAGACTTGTCCTCAAGGCAGCCTCAGCCTCCCTGGACTGTGCGTGCACCAGCTTCTGTAGCGCAAAGTGGCGCTTATCAGGTCTGTGCGCATCTCATGCACTTCAATATATAATTGATTGTAAAGCTGTGTAAATTATATTAACAATACCCATGTATGTAGCACAATGCATAAACCGAATAGTTCCTTGGTGTGACCTACAGATTTACACACAATACTCTGCAACTGGCTAATTTATTATTTACTATCGGAGCTATCTCACTAGTATTGGAAGCTGGAGCCTGCTGGATACATACAGATCTCCGCAGAGGGTACATTAACCCACAGAACTATGTTATACATTATGTGATCAGATATTGCCATTAAGAAAGCGGCGTGTGGTAATGTCTGTAGTGAGAAGATTTGTGGCGGGTTCCCCTTGCAACCTCCCATGTCCTGCTCCCCATCTGCCCTGCCCTCCTCCACCTCTGTCCTGATCCAGTACTGTACCCTGCCCTGCTTTCCCTTCCTCACTTCCCCATACAATTTTGTCATACTGCTCACTTGCAACCTTTACATCTCCACCGTGCACTGCTCCCCCTTTTCCTCTGTACTGCTTACCCCTTGACCCCTCCACTCTACAACCACTGCACACTGGGCTGTTCCTGTGTGCACCCTATGGAGATCCCTCAGTGAACCGTGAAGTTTCTGTACCCGCATCATGTGCCATTAGCCACTTGCAGCTCTCCTACCCCTTTAACTCTGCACAGCTTCACCTGCAAGCTGCATTTCTCCCCTTATTCGCCCACTGTGCCTTAAACCCCTGTACTCTGCACTGCTTCCCACTCTGCACCACGCACTACTCTCCTCTTGCAACCTGCGCTGCGCCTATGGGCGCCTTGTGTGACTCACTGCTTGTGCACTGCCGTTTCGCATTACTGCTCCCTCCTGAATGTTGCACTGCTCTGCCCTTGCACAACATATGATTCATTGTCTGTATGTGTGTCTGATGTAAAGTGCTCTGACACCTTACACTGGTATGATTAGTGCTATAAAACAAATGAAATACATTAAGAGAGTGACTATGGAGAGATGTTCGGCACCCCCAGTGCTAAACCCAGCCCTGCTTGTTCCATGAGCTGCTCCCTCTTACACACTGTACTCCTCCCTCATACACAGTGCTCCTTATGAACCCTGTGCTACTCGCTTGCAACTGTGCTTTGCCCCTTAAACCTTGCACTGCTCCAGCTGCAGACTGCATTGCTCCCCTCATCCACCCACTGTTACTTAAACCTTTGCACCCTGCACTGTTTCCCTAGGCACTGCTCTGTCCTGCACCTCTCACCCCTCCGTCTTTGCACAATGTGCTGCACCCCCTTACAAACTGTACTTCTTTATCTTGCACAGTGCCCCCCCTCACGCCTTGCACTGCTCTCCAATTACACCCTGCTCGGCTCCCACGTGCAACCTTCACTGATTTCCCCCCAGTACCCTGCGCTGCTCCTCTTGCACCTTGCAGTTAAACCTGCACCTGTGTTGCTTCCATTAGGCCTGGGCGGTAAATTCCGCTCCGCTCACGGAATTTGCGGAATTTTGGCAATTCCGCATTACGCGGAGAACGCGGAATTGCCAAAAATTCCACGATCCGCGGCGTAGCGGAATTTTTTCCTTGTTTGCGCTTTCAAAATGCGTGTTCGCGCGCGCGGGAGCGACTTACCGGGATCCCTGTGTTCGCCGACGAGTTTTCCTATCCGTTTGCGTGCGCCACGAGATTTTGGTAGCCGGCCGCGCGATCCCGTGAGAGTGTGCGATCGCGAACACGTCATTCGGACGCGCCATCGGACATCCGCGTTCGCGAAAAGGAAACACGCATCGCGAGCGGGCGGGACAAGTGAAACAAGATGGCCGCGCCAATTGGCGACCGAATGGGCAAGTTCGCGAGATATTTCCCCCCGAGCACGCAAACAGCGTCCCCGAACAGGAAAAACGAATCGCGAACGGGCGGAACAAGCAATTCCGCGTGCTTGCGGAATTCTGCGTAGCTCGCGGAGATTTTTTACCGTTTTGCTGAACTTTGCGTAACGCGACTACGCAAATTCCGCCCACCCCTACTTCCCATGCACCCTGCGCTGGATCCGCGCCTTGCACCATTGACTGTTCCCAGTCCTGAGTCATGTGTTGCTCTCACCTAAGCAGTGTATGATTGTTCAAAAACACATTGGGCACAATATACAGCAGCTGCGCAGGATGTCCTACACAGGAGAAAGAAGTGTCCACAACTGTTGCCCATGCACTACCTCTTCTTTGTAAGATTCAATATTGCTAACATCTTTTCAATACACTAAAGACAAAACTATTGGCATCGTTAATGATTGCTTTAGACTTGACTCGCATGTTTTATGCAATGATCCCAAAACATTACACTTTATTGCATGGCTACAGTACAAAAGATATAGTAAACAAATAAGTTAGATCCTAAAGAAAGTCTTCATTGTCAGGGGGAACTGAAGGTAATTATCAGTGCATCACATGAAGCCTTTGCTACATCATCCAAGTCTATAAGCAACACTTTTTGCAAAGACTGAACATTCCTCAAAAAACAATACTCACTCAGAATCTTCTATCACATAAGTGCTTTTCACAGGGGCACAAGTTGGATGTATGTCAGGAATCCTTCTGCCAATGCTGTTTAACAGGCACCCAAGTACATGAAACCTCCACACCAGTGTAATCATGGCTTACACACTAAGCAGCATTCAGCACACAGCCCCGTGTCTAACTACAATCTCGCTGACCACTGGACAGCCGTCTACAGCTTTTTGTAGCCTTCAGGCAGTCATTGTTTTTCAACCATCCCCTTCAAAGCAGATATCCAATCAGGATCCACGTCTTCCTCTTCGAAATCACTGGAAAGACAAAAATGAGGTTATCTCTTTTAAATGGTGCCAAAAAAGATACGCACATCTGAGTTTATCGTGTTTTCCGTAATGCGACTTACGATATTTTGTAAAACTTTGAAAAACACAAGAGCATTTGAAACAATACCAGCTTTGTCCTTATTCTATGCTGCAACACATCTGATAGAGACTCTAGCCGCGGATTCCTTACCTTAGAACTTCCAGGTGTCAGGCTGGATCCGGAATATTTTTAATAGCAGTACCCCTGCGCGCCGATAGGTGGCATCGGTTGACTCCGCGTGATGTCGTAGGCGTTGGGGTTGTCGCGTGACGTCCACATCATCTATATAAGCGCCACTTCGGCGTGCTGACGTCAGTTCTTTTCTTTCCGCGCCAGTCAGCGCAGATAAGTCGAAGAACTAGCCCCTGTCACTTTCTAACAGACTTTTTTCAACTTTTTATCAACATTTTTGGTATGTAGGATGTCCAGTAAGAAGACCTTGGGGTTCAAACTGTGCGGCGCCTGTCACCGCACCATGTCGGTTACAGACCCCCATCTGGTATGTCTTTGGTGCCTGGAGCGCGACCATGACACAAAGTCGTGCTCCGACTGCCGGGCCATGGTGCCGCAAGTTTTGAGGGAGCGGGTCCCTAAAGCTGCTTGCAGCCCGGCGTCAGGTGCCTCTGAGATCTCCTCAAAGATCTCGCTTCCGGTCTCAGTCGAGCAGAAGGTCCGAGCACCGTTCCGGGGGATCGAAGTCTTCTTCCTCCCACTCGAAGTCGTCGAGCTCAGATAAGAATCACTACAAAAAAAAAAACTTCGCCCTGTCCAACATCTGACAAGACATTGAAGTCTTGGTGTTTGAGGACCTGCTCCACGGAGTCGGTACCTGAGTCGGCTCTGCGTTTCCCTCCCTTTCCGGGAGCGACCCCCGGCCAGTTTAAAACTTTTTATGACGTCATGTGCACCTTTTTTGGGTGGCCTGACTTTGCTGGCATGCCTTTGGGCCCCGCAGGCTCATCAGAAGGAGATCCCATGGGTTTTGCGCTGCCGGCTCTGGCCCCGGCACCCCATACTCCTCTTGGATCCGTCCCTGGATCCCGACCAGTGCCGGTTGTTCTGCCTCGACCTTCTCAGACGCCACGTCTGATGCAGACACCCTCGACATCGCCGCCTCCCCCATCATTCCAGACGACACAGAGCCAGCTGGGCGTCCTCCAACGCAGAGACCGGCACCAACAGAGGCGTTGGTCTCCATGATGTGCCCTGTGCCTTATTCTGAAGGGCTAGGATTGAATGAAGATTGGGAGAGACACCAGGATCCCTTAGAAATCCCACTTTTCAATGAGGAAATGGAATGGTACGAGGACCTGGGTGATGACAGCGGATTGGACACCTCCCCAGACCCTGTCATGCTGTCTCCTCCTAACCTGGCTATTGAGGAGGGGGCTTCATTTGCAATGGTGGCGGTAGGGCTGCAGAGGTCTTGGGCCTGCAGCTTCCTACGGTAGGGTCAAGACCAATGTCTTGACAGAGGCCCTGCAGCCTGGTGTCTCCACCTCTGAATCCTTGCTGCCATTTAACAAAGCCTTAACCTATGTTCTACTGGGCACCTGGTCCAAGCCTAGCACAGGGGGCTCCTATGAACAGAACTATCGCCCACCGCCATCACCCTGCACCCAGCTTTCCTCTCCAACTACCCCCAACCCCAGAGAGCTAGGTGGTCCAAGCCTCTACTTCCCCTGGCACGGTCCCTTCCGCACCCCTGGATAGGGAATCCAAAAGGCTGGACAGCTTTGGTAAGAAGATATTTTCTTCCATCAGCCTAGCATTGCGGTCGATAAACACTGCATGCCTCTTGGGCCATTACGCCCATTCACTATAAGTTGCGCAAGTGCTTCCACACATCCTGGAGGAGGCCTGGGCGGTCCTTACCCAGGCTGTTGCAGACGGGAGAGATAAAGTAAAGTTCCCCTCCTGCTTCAAATCTTCCTAGTCTGATCCTCTAAGATCGTGGGCGTCCAGTTGGTGGTCTCCTTCGATACTACCCCTCCTTCCATGCCCCCAACTTACGATCGGCTGACGGAGGATCACCTTGCCTTTCTTCGCGAGGAAGTCAAAACTATCTTGGTCAAGGGAGCTATAAAGAGGGTCCCCGGGCCAGAAATAGGATGTGGTTGCTATTCCCGCTATTTTCAGGTTCCAAAGAAGGATGGAAGCCTGTGTCCTATCCTCGACCTCAGAGCCCTCAACTACTTCCTCCAAAAAGAAAAGTTCAGGGTCCTGGGTCCAGGTCTTGTCTGCCCTTAACCCGGTAGACTGGATGGTAGCGTTGGACTTGCAGGACGCCTATTTCAATATCCCCGTCCTGCCTGCCCATAGTCGCTACCTGCAGTTTACGGTGGGCCACGAGCACTTTCAGTTTACTGCTCTCCCTTTCGGCCTCACCAGTGGCCCTTGGGTGTTCACAAAGGTGATGGCGGTGGTCGCAGCCCATCTGCAGAGATCAGGGGTTCCAGTCTTCCCCTATGTCGACGGATGGTTGTTGAAGGCAGGCTCGTCCCAAGCAGTCGTCTCCCACCTCCAGACTACGATGACCGTCCTGCATTCACTGGGTTCACTATCAATGTGCCGAAGTCACACCTGACTCCCTCTCAGACGCTCCCTTTCATCGGAGCAGTTCTGGACATGGTGCAGTTTCGGGCTTCTCCCCCTGAGCGGCGAGTCCAGGATATTCAGGCTATGATATATTTCAGTCTCTATCCTGGATCTTGGTGAGACTGACTCGGAGGCAGCTGGGCCTCATAGCCTCCTGCATCCTGCTGTGGGATCATGCCAGATGGCACATCTGGGCTCTGCAGTGGGATCTGAAGTTCAGTGGGCGCAGTGTCGGGGGCATCTCATGGACCTCTTCCAGATATCAGAGGGCACTGCAAAAGATCTGCAGTGGTGGCTGACAAACCACGATTGGGTCAGAGGCAGACCCCTCTCCCTTCTCCAACCAGATCTCACAGTGGTGATGGATGTGTCACTTCTGGGATGGGGTGTCCATCTGTGACAGGTAGAGATCAGAGGACTACACATTAGCTTGTTGAGGCTTTGTGTGATCCGATTAGCACTGAAGGCCTTTTACAATCCCTCGAGGTAAGGCTAGTTCAAGTCTTCACGGACAACACCACCGCCTTGTGGTACTGCAGTAAGCACGGCGGGGTGGAGTCATGGACCCTCTGTCAAGAGGCCCTGTATCTCTGGGTTTGGCTGGAACAGGGCATATCCCTGGTCACCAGGACGGACGAACTCCGCTGTCGGTGCCTAGTGGATCACAAGTGGTGTCTCCATCCGAAGGTGGTGCAAGGTCTCTTTCAACAGTGGGGAAAGCCTTGGTTAGGTCTGTTCGCCCCTGAATTGAGCATGCAATGTCAGCAGTTTTGCGAATTGGAGTTTCCAAGGCTGCTCTCGCTCGGGGACGCTTTCCGTCTCGAGTGGAGCACAGGCATTCTGTATGGCTTTCTGCCCATACCACTCCTGTCCAGAGTGCTCAAGAAGATCAGGAGCGATCGGGCCAAGTCATTCTTGTGGCTCCGGACTGGTCACGGAGAGTTTGGTATCCCGAGCTTCTGCAGATGAGCATCGATCCTCCGATCAGGCTGCCCCTTCGGGGGGATCTTCTGTTGCAGCAGCAGGGGAGGGTCCTCCACCCAAAACTGACCACCCTCTGCCTCCTTGCGTGGAGATTGAGCAGCGATAGTTGACAGCTTTTGACCTTCCTCCTGAAGTCTGAAGTTATTCTGGCAGCCAGGCGTCCCTCCACCAAATCGGTATACGCCTGCCGATGGCAAACATATTGTAAATACTGTACAGAACGGTCTGCTGACCCACTGTCTTCCTCCCTTTCTGACATCTTTCTTTTCATTCTCTCTTTGGACCAGCAGGGTTCTGCTCTGGGCACTCTGAAGGGTTACCTTTCGGCCCTTTCTGCTTTTATACGGTTGCCAGATCAACTGTCACTTTTTAAATCTCCTATTGTACATAGATTTTTGAAGGGGCTTACTCATATGTTTCCCCCCTCACCTTTTATTATGCCCCAGTGGGACCTGAATTTGGTTCTGACAAATTTGATGTGTGCACCTTTCAAGCTACTTCACAATTGCCCCCTCTGGCTGCTTACTATTAAAACAGCCTTCTTAGTGGCAATAACGTCTGCCAGGAGAGTGAGCAAGCTCTATCATCTCAGCCTCGTTACCCGACCATATTTCGAGACAAAGTAGTACTCTGCACTATGGCTTCTTTTTTGCCTAAGGTGGTGACACCTTTCCACCTAGGGCAATCTGTCACCTTGCCCACCTTCTATGCTCCTCTGCATCCTTCTAAGGTAGAAGAGCGTCACCACCGTCTGGACCCAAAAAGAGGATTATCGTTCTACCATGATCGCATTAAAGAGTTCTGGGAGGATGACCAACTCTTTGTAGGGTATGTTGGAGCAAAGAAGGGACATGCTTTGCAGAAGAGGACCATCTAACGTTGGGTTATCCTCTGCATGAAAATATGTTACGCTTTGGCAAGGAAACAGCCTCCTGAAGGCCTTGGAGCTCATTCAACCAGGGCTAAGGCAGCCACCATGGCTCTCCAGTGTGGTGTTCCAGTCCTCGACATATGCCAGGCGGCTACAAGGGCATCCCTGCACATGATTATCCAGGCAATAATGTTTGGCAAACAAGTCAGTAGAGATGGCCTCTTTGGCCGTTCGGTCGTACAGGACTTTCTGGTCTAAAACCTTTCTGCAGTCCCTCCTCCAGGGATGGCATTGCTTGGGTATCTGTTCTAAGGTAAGGAATCTGTGGTTATATGTCTCTATCAGATGGAAATGTTACTTACCTTAGGTAGCACCTTATCTGGTAGAGACATGATCTAGCTGCGGATTCCTTACCGACTCACCCATCCTCCCTGCACTGCGGATCAGTTTCAGGGCCCTAGTTCTTTTTTAACACACAATTGTCAGTTCACTTCATGGTTCTGCGCTTCTGGCGTGAAAAGTACTGATGTCTGCACGCCAAGGTAGCACCTATATAGACGACGCAAATGTCAAGTCGACGAACCCAATGCCTATGACGTCACGCGGAGTCGACCAACTTCACCTATCGCGCAAAGGGGTACTGCTATCAAAAAACTTTCAGATCCAGCCTGATGCCTGGAAGTTCTAAGTTACGGAATCTGCGGCTAGATCATCTCTCTACCAGATAAGGCGTTACCCAAAGTAAGTAACTTGTCCGTTACAGCAAATAAAAAAATCAGAAACCTGGGCTGGTTAGAGAGAAGGTATCTGTGTTTTGTCTCTGCAGTAATTGAAACTTGCCAGTATTGACCAGACCAGGTAAATAGAATCTGTTAGCAGTAAAAGATGTCAAATCTCGTTAAACTGGCAACAATTAAAAATACATTTGATGGTGTAAAATGGTGGTAACATTATATACAGCTT
The DNA here is from genome assembly GCA_963921515.1 of Calotriton arnoldi. Taxonomy (NCBI): domain Eukaryota; kingdom Metazoa; phylum Chordata; class Amphibia; order Caudata; family Salamandridae; genus Calotriton; species Calotriton arnoldi. The sequence continues at coordinate 2,269,018 of CAWUFW010000549.1, forward strand.
ACAAGTGCACACACTGCCAATAGCTTTTACAGTCAACAAATGTAAATTGCACAGACACTAATATTTTTATTTAATCCTGCCAAATTCAAATACGGCCACGGATGTGCTATTGCAGAGTCAAGAAAAACGTGCAATTCATGTATTGCATTAATATGTCTTGTTGTATTCTCCATTGTCATCAGCAGAGCCCGCTTGTGTCTTAATTTCTATTGCAATGTAAACAGGTAGACGGAGACAGTCCAGCATACACATGCAGAGCTGGGCTACTGATCTATCTTTTGATTTAATTATGAATATTAATATTATTATTATTAGTTAAAGGGCTGGTGTATAATACAGTGTGTTGTGGAGGGGGGGGGGGTAAAGGAGTGTGTTTATATACACCCACACACAGCCAGCCTTCTTCACCCACTGGTCTGCAGTTGTGTCATTCACATTTTTGTGCTGCCCACTACTGCATGCAGCATGGAACAACGCATTTCAGCCACTGGATAATTTCACTGTGAGTGATGCCATTTTGGCCCTTTACAAGGATCAAATCCACCATCAAAGTAGTTCCCTTCAGTGCCAAGGAGTAATATAGCACTATGTGCTTTTTGAGACCAAAAAATATCTTTGCTTTTAGCTCGTTTTGTTTTTCTAATATGGGTGGGTGTCCAGCAAGTCGCACAACTAAAAAGTTTTACAAAAATTATGACAAAACAAAAGTACCATTCACAAAGCCGCAAGAATTTCAGCTGACGCTAGACCTGTTGGCTTTGCCAATGCTTGTTCTGTAGCATGAACATTATCCAAGAAGCTGTTAGCACGGTCTGCAGAATGGTAAATTGTTCAGCATGAAATTATTCTTTCCCTGTAAACATATTGTATTTTTAATTTTGCATTTATATTTTTGGATTTGGAGTCCTATCTTGCTTATTTTTACCATTACACAGAAACTCTCCTAAACCTGTTCCTGACACTTAACACTTGCACTCCTCAATTACCAATGGAATTCATTCTCACACAGTGCCTCAACCAACTTCTCTTCATGCTTGCCTGCAATTTTCCAGATGCTTTTTCTCGGGACGTCTGCCACCTTTCTCAAGCAACACTCTCTTCTCGCATGCACACGTACTGCTGTTCGTCCTTCCCCTGTAAAAACTCTTTACCCTGTAGCACTGCTCCCATGATTAGGCACAAGAGCAATCTGACTAAGCCCTCGTTACATCAGCAACTTGTAGGTCAGTTGAAACAATACTTGAGCCCAAAGAATTCACACTGACAAAGGTAAGTTTGAGAGAGACTGTCACGAACGCTTAGTCCTTTGAGTTTAAACCAGGTTTTACATACTGCGTGCAAATGCAACTTGGCAGTCGCTGCATAGTGCGGTCGTCGAACTTGCACTGTCCGTGTCTTCGTTGGTATCACTTGACCATAGTGGTTACCTCGCTCCTAACTTAGGCTGCTGGGTGATAAGCGTGACAGTCTGGATTGGCAGATTCTGGTTTTCAGAAGTTGTGGGCAGGTATTTAGCTTCCATGGCAATAGCTCCCCGGGGAAATGTGCCATATGTCTGTAGTACCAGTCCTTAGCTGCGGTGCTCGGGTGCAAGAGAACATGCTGTTGTTTAGCTTAAAGTTTCTGTATGCAGTTCACTACATGAACCAAGAACTGAGAGACGGGAGGACCCCTCATGTATCTGATCAGTACCAGCGTTGCTCCCACTTGCCAGTCAACATCTTCTGGAAGCTCCAGATGCCAGGAACATGACTGGGGCTTCTCCTCCTGGACAATCTTTCCTCCTGCAAGGGTATGCACTTTCTTCCTCCCTCTGAGCAGAGAGACAGGCTTTTAGGTGCTAGGTAGACCCGCAGCTCCTCCAGCAAGTTGTGCAGACTTAAGGGGATGACCCTTCACACCTCTGGGGGACTGGCTGTCATGCAGAAACTACACCCTGGTCTCACATCAGCTTTGAGTACTCTTCGGAGCACTCCCTTCCAAGGTCAAGAAAAACCTGGAACTTGAATCAAGTGGGTGGCTTGGGTCCCGCTTTTATAGTCTTCTTCTAGACATGGGATGTGAATCCTCTATCTAAGGTTGTGGAACCGATTTGGAGTAGTTCCCTTTGAAATGTAATTTTCTGGCTGTAGTACGGACAACAATTATGCAAGTTGATGGCTCTCAGAGCAAGTAGTGATGATGCGGATTCCAAGCAAGTGTATTGAAAACCTGACCACAATGAAATATGAAGTCTCTGCACCTTAGTCATCAGCCTTCTGGAAATAGCACCACAACCAGCAAAATGACCGAATCTGCCTAGATAGTTCCTCGTCTTTAAAAACAGAATCTGCTGATTCAGCAATTCTCCCTGCCATCCACCAAACAGCAGTGCTACGAAAATATTATCAGCATCCCCTTCCTCATCCAATTTCTAAGAGTAGTCCTGTCTCCATTTTCCCTCTCTTCAGTGGCTGAGTCTCCACCTTCCACCCACAGGAATGCAAGCAATACACTTCTGTCTTGCTGTCATGTGGGTGCCACACATCCACCATGCACATACAACAAACACGCAGAATGTAAGCACTTGGGTCCAGGGGCACACTGAAGCAGAACTTTTACCCGAGAGGGACTGGTAGGTGCCTTTCTTCTCTGACAAAGAAAAAAGGTTTGTTCAGGATTATTAATTTGCTAAATGTAACACGCTGCGACCACTGCTTCATGTCAGCAACCCCGGACTTGGACAGTAGTCATAAAAGAGAGCACCTTGGTGTGCCCCACCAAGACACAGAACCAGTTCTGGACTTTGGCATTACCAGCATGCATGCTAGATTAGTGCGTTGGCTGGGCTAGTAAAAAGTAAGGATACCAGCTTCATGTGCAGTTGGGTCATCCAGGGCAGAGATGAACACATGTATACCTTACAGGGGAAATTTCTGTCCCAAGTGGGAGCAGCAGTTAGGGCACTATTACTATATCAGCTGCTGAGGGCACATTTGCTCTGCAACTTCTTTCATAAAGGTACGGTGAAGTGGATGAGTGAAGGTTAGTCAAAGAGGTTCCAGAATGTTGTAATGAAGTAACTAGTCTGTATGTGAGCAGCCATCTTGATTTGTGAGTGTTTCTTGTTTTTTCTGCTGTGTATCAGAGAAGATTAACCTTCAGTTCTGGATGGTAAGAAAACTGTAAGAGGTAGCAGTGAATCCGAACAGTTGTCCTGTGTGGGGCCCAGTTATGATAATATAAAGTATGGTTAGGAGCAGGGAATCTCTGTTGCAGAATCCTTTACGCCAAGACAGCTCCTCATGAAGGAACACGTCTGATATGGGATTTGTGGATGTCAAACTCTAATTTCCAACATAAACATAGGTCTTTCAATCAGGGGTGTGGAATTTAATAAAATATCTACTTGTCCATGGGGCAGATTGCTTTATAAATCTACTTGTCCTGGAACAAAATCCACTTGCCCCTTTGGTGCCATGTAGTGCAGCGACAAATTATGGCAGTAATCTCATTAGATAAGAGCTCTGATATAGCCTCTCTGATTATGCCAGGGCTCATACCATAGTAGTGTTTGAATACTTGCAATCCCCTAATGTTGCCACGTTTACGCAGATCTACATACTGGGGCTGAAGGTAGTGGTAAGCAATAGTTCCAGGGTTAGAATGCCCTTTTGAGTTTGTGCAAACCTTGCATGTTTTAAGGGTTTTTAACAGCTCTTCTCTAATCCTTTCCCATTCTGAGAAATGTTGGAAATTTACTCCTGGCAATGGCAGACGTAAACCTTCTTCCAGAGTTGGGAAAATAGTGGTTGGAGGAAAAGTGAACTTGCAAACCCTCAGATGTTCGCATGAGCAAATCTACATATGCATATTTGCTCGTGCTAAAATGGAGTTCAAATATTTTCTAGGAGTACTATTTCTTGTCCTACTTCTGTAAATTCTTTGGAGTTCATGAAAGTCATATAGCTGCACTTAATGCAAGGACATATACCATGGGTGCACTTATGAGACTTCCTTTAATATTTGGGCCCCTAATTTGGTCTGGTGTTGACTGTGACCTTTTGTGTTTATTAAAATTCTGTCTCTCTATCTTTGTATCGGCTGGCTTCACTGTCACTGACCGCATTCTGCTCTTTCACAAGGAGCATATGGGCACACAAAAGTAGTTTTGTTCAGTGCCAGTAACTACTGTGGCAGTGTGTGCTTTTTGAGACCCAAAAACTATTTTTGCTTTTGCCAATGCTTGTTATAATGGTGAAGGCCCGGCAGCTCCCACACCAATAAGGTTTTACAAAAAACATGCCAAAACAAGTCACACACTGACAAAACTAAAAAGCTGACCACCAATTTCAGACCTACTGGCTTTGCCAATTGTTGTTTATTTTTGTTTCCCATAATCTTATTGAAACTGGTTACACTGATTTTCCATTATGAATATTTTTGGGAAATACTAGCATGCATCAACACATGTTACTAAATTATGCTGCAAAGAAATGGTACCTGCAATTTTACAGTAGTTTAGCAAATTGTTTTTTTTCATGCTTTCATTTTTTTATGAACATTTTATTTTGAAAGCAAAGAATCATCAATCTTGCTTTCAAGCTTCTGCAAATATTTGCATCAAATCAGAGAGCATTCTAGGAGCATTATACATAGCCTTATATTGCTAAACTTTGAAAACAACTTTGAAAACGTCTATACACATTTTTATACTGGAACCACTGTCAGTAGTGCAGTCGGAGCTTACAACATTTACTTAGAGCGCTCATCCTAATAATAAAGGCTTCCAATTAATGAACCATAAATACAAGTTTGAACAGCATTAACATCTGGGCAAAAATATTACCTTAACTGCAGACAGTCCCCTTCCCTGATCCATAATGTGGTACTGCAAACTGGCAGCCAAAGGGTATGTGCTGCAGGGGGTTGGGCCTACTTGTGCCAAGGACAAAATACACGGGAAACCTTGTTGCCCTTGACCCCAAACAATATGTCCTGGGCATCGGGCTATAGGAATTCCACATCCCTGTCAATGTATCCACTCTCAAGCCTAGACTGTTGCTCTGTAGGCACAGAAGTGTGTTATTTGTGGGATACTCTACTGGGATTCGAGTGATAGTCTACTGGGACCGGAAGTGGAAATGCATTGGTCTCTGCTTACCCAGGAAGGGACACTACCTCCCTAGATGGCATAGCACCCTTTAACAACAATGTGAATGCTATTTGCCTCATTTAACACTGAGCAATAACTAAAATTCCTCCAATTTCTGGAAGCGCTAAATCTGAAGGAGTACCACTAGTGTTTACCTCCACCATACTATCTGGGATCCTTACTTTGTAGAAGGATACCTACACTACAGCCCAGAATGGGCTGGACCTGAGCAGGATTACAAGTATGAATTTTGAGAGTATTTGATAATGGTCTTTTTATTACAGTAAGATCCATGGGAGTGGTAAGAGTTATCTTTGGGGTTAAATCAAAATTAAGGATTACTTCGAGAGTTACTCCACTTGGATGTTCAATGCATATTGATTAATCCATGGAGTTCCAATGTAGACATTTAGCTTGTACAGGATCTTCACTTGTTAAGTTCTAGTATGTGGTAGTATCCCAGATTCAGAAGTGGGGAACTGAAAAAACATATGTATAGCAATACTGTACCTTCCATTTCCACCTCTCTTATGCCCATAACAAATCTAAATCTATCACAGAAAGTAAGTGGCCCTACACTCATTTCTGGCAATACTTTGGATCTAGTATTTACTAACTATTCTCATCTGAGTGTTGGTGCAGCAACAACTTGGGGATCAAGTAGTGATCCCTAAGTTGAGGTGAGGTGTCTCTTAATCCACCTCAAAAGGTGTCTTTAGCCCCCAAACATCCTCATATTTCCCGTTCTTGGTACAAGGTAATTGGGCTTCATTTGTCAAATAATCTACTAAGGGAATATCCCATATTTAGGTGGGATCTGGAACAGCATGTAGCCCAAACAAACCATTCTCTATCTTATTAATCACCTTGCCCCAGTTAGATGCAAGGCCTCCCCTACATCATATCCTTCAGCCGCTTGGTTTTTGAGCACTCTGATGGCTGAAAGTGTAAGAGGCTGGAGTGTATCTGGAGGCAAAATATGATCTAGTAGATAAAGAGAAGCATAAATCTGCTCTAAAGATATATCACTAAGCAATTCAAAAGGCCCAAGCAGAATACTTTGCTGATCAGATCTCATCAACTACCAATTCCTCTAGAGAGATATCTAAAATAGTTCAATTCTTCCTTGCGCCCAAAGCTCACAAGCAACATATTACTCCCTCTGCCAAGCCCTATGAAAATCTATCTCCATTTTTTTCAAATGAAATTTAAAAAAGATTATGCTCTTTTTAATGTGTAACAGATTGTTTATGTGGCTTTGATTAAACCTTTTTGATCAATAGGCCCCCTCGATCACTTTTATCTGATTTTGAGAGCATCACTCTAGATTTTTCAGCTCAGGCACTTATGAACTGTCGGTCTGGCTCCTCGCTGGATCCTTGCCTACCTCGTGTTTTAGCCAAGTCTGTACACATTTTATACCCAGTTATTAACGATCTATTTAATCAATTGTTGCAACAAGCAGTGGTTCCTGAGGCTTGGAAGCATGCACAGGTTGTCCCTTTACTAAAAGAGTTCCTCTACAGATCCTAAGGTCTTAGCAAATTTCAGCCCAACCTCCCTTCTAAAGCGCTATTAAAGATGCTTGAGATATAGTCAGTGGTCAGATTAATCAATACCTTGAGGCCAATATCCTCCTAAACAGTAAGCAGCCTGACTTTGTCATATGTGGTTCCAGACTTACGTCTTTTCTATCTGACTGCCACCAGTTCATTCACCTTCCACAGTATACTTCTTCTACTCAGTTTTTGAGACATGGTGTCTCGCATGGAGCTGCCCTAAGTCATACTCTGGTCAATTGTTTACATGGCCCCTTTGGCGAGTACCATCCAACCATTTGGCTTAAAAGTGGCAACACATGTGGATGACACCTAGCTCAAGTTTTCCTTCCATGAGGTCAACAGTGAGCTTCAGGAATCTTTCAAATTATGATTTTCAAAAGTAGCCAAATGGATGAAGAACAGCTGTTCAAAACTTAATTCGGACAAAACCGAAATACTGTTATTCAACTTCTCGCCTTCCATCTGGTCCAGTGCCTAGGGGCCACCTAACCTAGGCCACCTCTGATTCCAGTGGATGAGGTGAGAAATCTTGGAATTAAATTTGATAAGAATCTCTTTTTCCCCAGGTGATGGCAGTTACATTATCCTGTTTTGCGCTTTTAACAAAAATCTGAAAAAGATCCAGAGCATAGCCCCTGAGTACACTAGAAAGATCATAATTCTTTCCATGATTAGACTATGCAAATGTTCTTTATTTGGCCTCCTTGAATATCTGCTCAGTCGACTTCAAGCACTACAGAATGCAGCCACTAGGCTACTGCTCAATCTTCCCAGATTGGAACCCATTTCCCTACATCTGAGGAACTTACAGTGACTTCCAAACGCATTTGTTTAAATGTTTACTGTTGACTTTCTGCGCACTCCAAAACAGAGGTCCGAAGTATCTGGATGATCTCAGAGATCTTGAGGGACAATATGCACAAACTCTTTCAATCGTTTTTTGTTGCAAGTTCTTAGAGTGCACCATGCCTTTCTGGGTTACTTTTTCTTTTCAGCTTCCAATAGGTGGAATGCTCTCCCGTATGGTATTCGTACTTCCTCAAATGAACGAGCTTTCAAAAAACAACTGAAAACCTGGCTATTTCATTCTACCTATTAGTTTTCTGTGGACTGCCCACTTTCTAACAATTTTAGCACTGGGGCGTCTGTTTAGCAGCTGGCACTCTGTAAATGGCTCGTTCATTCATTATAAAAACCTGTACTCTCGCAGTCGGGACTCAAGATGATGCCCTAAGCATGCAATAGTTGGTGAAGGGGGCCTCTAAACTGAACAGCCAAACAGAATAGTCGCTTCACAGCTATACAAGGGCCTTAGGGCAATGGGGCCCTCTGAGGGGGCTGTTCCCTCCTGCACTGCTAGCTCATGGTTGCATGCTGATCTTACTGAAGAAAATGGAACTGCTGCAAATAGCCGATCTTTCTAGGTTGTGTGAAATAAATATCTGGCAAATAAAGTACACTGGGAGGCGTAGCATGTGGGTTTTTTTTCTTCATAGGAACCCATGTTATTGGTTTGCAGGTAAGTAAATGACTTACAATGCTGGGTGTATGGGGTTAGAATCAAGGTTTCCCAAGGTTCAAGGAGGCACTTTAGTTGCACCACCAGCGGCATTAGGGCGGCCGGATGGAGAGTGCAGAGGCACAATGCTAGCCAATAGGGCTGGGGGGGGGGCTTTCGGTTAGGGGCTGCTCATGAGCAGGTCACTCGGTTGTGGGAGCAAAGCTCCTGGGGGTAAGATTAGCACTGCAGGTGCCAACATTCAGCACTGCAGCTGCACCACCAGCGGCACGGGGATGGCCAGATGCAGGGTACAAAAGATGTTGGGAGCCCTGTTGATTCCAATCGAGATCTCAGGTTCGGAACAAAGGCTGCAGACTCGGGCAAGGAGGTTTCCTGAGGGCGACCACCGGCAAGAGAGGTAAGTTGGGTTGTTGGGGGATGCCTGGACACCGTCGGTTGGGCCACCCAAGGCCAAGGGGTGTCGAGTGCAGGGGTGTCTTTAGGCGTCAGTTTTTTTTTACCAGTATGGTCGCAGTTGGGGGGACCCCTCAGGTTGAGGCTGCAGGCATCGGGTAAAAGACTGAGGCAGGTCGGGGATCACCGGATCCCAGGTCAGGATCGCTGGGGAGTCCTCTTCGTGGGGTTGGGCCACTCGAATTCAGGCAGTAGGCATCGGGTGCAGAGTGGTGCAGAACCACGGATCCGGCTGGATCCAGGGTCTGTGTTGGAGACTTTGGTTGAGAAAATCCGGTGTCACAGGAGACAGTCTTTTTGGTGAAGGCAGGGTAGGTCTTCTGGGTTCTGGATGGCTGCTGGACACATTGGGGTTTGCTGGTTGCAGGTCGAAGTTGGGACAGGCCAATAGGGCTGGGGCCAAAGCAGTTGTTGTCCTCTTCTTCCTTGTTCAGCACAGCTCTTTAGTCCTTCTTCTTTCTTCCTCTCAAATCTGAGGAGGCAAGGTTCAGGGTCGCCCCTAAATACTAAATTTAGGGGCATTACAGGGGTGTTCAGGTTGGGACCAAGTCCCTTCCTTGGGGTGAGTACAACCCCTATTATGCCACCCTCTAGTGGGAGGGGGGCATGAGCCTCTCACTAAATGGCTGTGTCCCCTCATCTTCAAGATGGAGGGGACCGAGATGTGTGCTTCACCTCGCCTACCCCACCTGAGGGGTGGAGTTGGCAAAGGTGGGCACACCTCTCTTCCTAACTTGGTTTACCCGATGATTCTCCTGCCCAAAGTGGGGGTCAGAACCGGTGGGAGGCAGTTGCTGGGGGCAGTAAAAGGCAGGGTCAGCTAACAAAGGCAGCAGGCATTTGAAGCTTCCCCTTCGCGGAACCAGCCCATCCTGGGGGAGGAGTCATGATACCTCTGCCCAGGATGGGCTTTGCTTCTGGACCCAGAGAGCGGAAGTCCTATACTCAGGGGTCCAGAAACCTGTCTGGTGGTGGCAAATGGCGGGTAGCCATTCAGGAACCACACTAGGGCTGGACGTTTTTCAGGGGGCATCTCTAAGATGCCCTCTGAGTGCATTTTATATTAAATCCCACACTGGCATCAGTGTGGGTTTAATGTGCTGAGAAGTTTGCTACCAAACTTCCCAGGTTTCAGTAAAGCCATTATGGTGCTGTGGAGTTCGTAATGACCAACTCCCAGACCATATACTCCTTATGGCTTCACTCCACTTACAAGGTCTAAGAATGGACTTAGACAGTGTAGGGTTACAGTGCTCATGCAACTGTACCCTCACCTGTGGTCTAGTGCACCCTGCTAGAGGGGTGACTTACCGAGGCCACAGGCAGTGGGTTGCAGGCATGGCACACAGGGATGTGTGCCATGTCGACTCTTCACTTTTTTCTGGACCAAAACATGCAGCCTGCAATGGAAGCATGTGGGTGTTAAGGTGCAGGGTCTCTAAGGGTGGCACAATAGGTGCTGCAGCCCTTAGAGGGCTTCCCTGGTCACAGTGCCTTTGGTACCCATGGTACCATTTACAAGGAGCTTACCTGTGGCCAGGGATGTGTCAATTGTGGATACAAAGGTAGAGTTTTGGGAAAGAACACAGGCCCTGGGAACCTGATTGGCAGGGACCCAGGGCACATCAAGTCAAAGTGCATCAAGTGTCAGGCAAAAGGTGGGTGTAACCATGCAAAAAGGGGCCCTTTCCTACACGTATTCACTGAATGTCCACAATAAAACATAAATGAAGCTGAAACAGTACCTGTCAAAACTGAAGCCTAAAATATTTTTAGAACGTGATCGGTGTTAAAACTGTTTTGCCCCTTCCCACTGAGGACGTTATGCAACCTTTTTGGAACTCGGAGATTGTAGAATGGATTAAGGTTCATAAGGTTCTATGCAACAGGTTTTGCTCACCTTTATCTAGCATTGAGGATACTACAATAGTAGACAATGACTAAGTGCCAGTGTTTCCACATGTTGGGGCAGAACTGAAGCATAAATAAGACTTTACTTCCAAGTTAAATAGTGTTATATTTATCACTTTCTTCGGAATGAGACACAAACTAAAGTACATTTGAGTATGAATCCCATTAGCTCATTTGCACATATCACACATTATTATTTTCGATTATTGCTGATATCTGTAGGCACTTTGCTGACACCTCATTGAGACTCTTCCAACCCATTACCAAAACATAGAAGGGAAGAAGTGGGTTCTAAACACATGAATTGCTTGAGGGATGTCCATGCATTTAAGCTCTATTTGAGCATAAATACAGTAATACAGAAACGGGTGGTGGCAATGCTTTCGAATTTACACATATTGACAAACCTGAAATCTGGTTGTCGCTAGCTATGCCAGATTTATACTCATTTATCACTTACGTGTCCTCCTCATCAGATTTAGATTCAGACTGTTCGGCATCCACTTCTATTTCTTCCTCTTTACCATCTGTAGAATCTGCAGCTCCAATTTCCTCACAAAGCGGGCCAGCTAAACAGTTTATGGCGGCTATTCATAAATGTAAAGGCAAAAAAAATTAAAAGTGTGCTACACAAAAAGTACATTTAAATCGGTATGTGTGAGTACATTTCACATTTTAAAGACTTTGAAAAAACGAAAGAAAGAGCAAATGGATTTCAATTACTTTAGAATCTGGACATGAATATTACCCTACTCTACAAGTATTCCTATTTTAGATGAATATTTTGATCATCTACATTTCTGAGCTCAGTGAAGATGTCTATTTTTCGGGGCCTGAAGCAGAAGAAAGATGTGGCTGAAAGAAGATGAGGCAACAACTTTAGTTTTGTTCAATTACACAGGCACCAGAAAAGACTTACTTAGCCTCAATCCATCAGAATCAACTCTAACAACTAATGGTACCAGTAACGTCTGGAGTTAGAGCAAGTACGGTTAAACTCAACACTATGGAACAGTGGGAACATTTGCTTTTATTACACAGTTGCAACTTGTGTCTAAGGGAACATGTTTGCAAATGCCTCTAGCTAGTGTTTCATATATATGTAAACATGCTGAGCAAATCTTTTTTTTTTCCACAACATATATTATTGAGTTTTGTGCCATAAGAAAACCCAAGAGGTCATACATATACACATATAGCGTAATAAGACACATCGTGGCGGGGGGCGTGGCTAGCCAGCCAACATGGAGGATGTGAAACCTTAGCGCTCGCGCTACTATCCCCCATAGATCCGCCGCATTTATCCTGCAAGTACGCCATCCACGCTCCACGGCAGTAAAACCGGGCAGCTAAAGCCCTGCTGCGTCCGATGAGCCCGGAGTTGGGTCCTTTTGGCCGCCGAGACTGCGACGACGGTGGCGAGGAGGGACGGAGCGGGTTCGCTACGAGGCTGTGCACAGGCATTCTGTGTCAGAAAATGGCCGCCCGCGATCAGGCGGTGGCCCCGGAGGCAGAGAACTAGCCTCTAGAGCGCATCCAAAGCCAAACAACAGGCATATCGGCGCCGACCGGGGACTCGGAGGTGTACCACCGGGGGCCCCCCGCTGCCTGGGACTGCGGTTGCCGTGGTGAGAAAGTCGGAGGCCCACTGACCCCGGAGCCGACGGCGAGTGGAGGTGAGAGACGTCCCTTCACGTTGTCAACATAGGAGACCAGCCACCACCACCGATATCGCTCTAAGCGGCGACACACAGGCTCACACCGCTCTGCCCCCGGGGGCGGCAATTGTGAGGAACAGCAACCTGGGACTACCGGGCTGCGCAGGCCTTTGAGGCCACCCAACCGGTGACGGAGAACGACCGGGGTGAGGTGCGGAAAGCGTACTGGCCAGGCCCTGGATAGGCGCAGACTGGATAGGCCGAAATCCACGCAGACCGGAGAGACCATCGCCGATAATCGGCCCGGAGGCCCACATCCTGGTGAGTTGAGACCCCAGCTGCGACGCGAGGGCCGTGGTGCCGGGGTGTTGGTGGCTCGGAGCATCGAGTCCCTGCAAGTCGGGCTGCTGTGACACGGACCTGAGAGATCACCATATGCCGAGGAGATCCGTCGACCACAGCCCGGTAGTGGAAAACGGAGTAAAGGGGGAGATCAGAGCGCACACTGGAGAGGTTCTGCCTGCCGAGGAAATACTGACTGATATGCAGCCCCAGAGGTGAGAGACCTGGGAGGTGCTGGGACGGTGCCGGTGTAGGTCGAAGGAAGCAGAGACCGCCCTCTGGATCCTAGGTCTGGTGTTGTCTGCGGTGGCCGATTCTGTGGGCTGCAGAGAGTGGCGGAGGTGGCGCTGTCTGGGGATGGCGGCTGCGGATCCGGCGCCCTGACGCGAGTGATCCTGTGAAGAGGCAGGACTGGCACGGATGACAGCCTCTGGAGGCATTAGTACCAACTGTTCCGCCTCATAACCGAATGACCCTACGAGCCTGCATCACACTACACTTACGCCGACGCAGCTAGACACCCAACCATAACCAGAGATCCAGATGATCTACCCCACTGGCAAGCTACCGAGACAGAGGTAACAACTGACCCTCACGGGCCGGTACGTCCAGCCTTGTCCACAGACGGCGTCAACTGGGGAGACTGCTGCGGGTTTCCTGAGTGGCCCACGTAGGTGTGAGACTCCCCTTGGGTGGCATCATTACCAGGGCGAAGCTCTTTCGCTGACGAGCCCCGCATGCCCACGGCACAACAACTCGTGATGGGCCGGATGCGAGCTAAGCTACAACAGGGACCCCTCCGCGCGGGAGGCCTGGATCCCATAGGCGTGGGTACTGGTGCAGAAATGGAGCCGACGACCGCGGCCCTGGCGGCCAAGATGGACTCAGTACTTGCAGCGGTAGAGAGAATTGGCGCTGCGCTGGAACACACCAGGACCTCCCTGGAAGCCCGGATAGATGGGGTTACCTCGGACTTCACGCTCCTCCATGCGGACCATCGCAAGTTGGCCGACAAAGTAAATGCACAAGGCCAAACACTGAAGGACCTACAGCCTGTCACGCAAAGTCACACAGCTGCGCTCCAGGATCTGATCGACCGTGTTCACGTTCTCGAAGACAGAGCGGAGGATGCGGAGGGGCGCTCTCGCCGCAATAATATACGCGTGGTGGGATTGCAAGAGGGCGAGGAAGGTAGGAACCCAGAACAATACGTGGAACACTGGCTGCGTGATCTTCTGCCCCAGGGAACATTATCCCCACAATTTGTAATAGAAAGAGCCCACCGCGTGCCGGCCCAGAGACCCCAGCCAGGAGCCAGGCCACGTCCGCTTATCTTCAAGGTTCTCAACTACAGGGACAGGGACGCGGTGCTCCGTGAAACACGAAAAATGGAGAGTCTCACAGTAAATGGAAGCCCAATCATGCTCTTCCCAGATTACACCGCCCTTGTGCAACGTCGCAGGAGTAACTATGTAGCAGTGAAACGCCAGCTCAGAATACTCGAACTGCCCTACTCATTGCTGTTCCCGGCCAGATTACGAGTGGTCACGAAGGAAGGGACCCGCTTCTTTGTTTCTCCTACGGAGGCATGGGACTGGCTGGAAGAGTCAGGGCTGTGGACGGGTGTGAGGCCTTCGAATCCGGACGGAAACAACCTAGCAGGTCGGAGGACAAGGCGGCGCAGACGACGGGGGACAGAAAGAGGCGCGACAGGGGGAACTGCAGTCCCGAATCCGGAGAACATGCGCCGGGAGAGACAGAGCACCCTGGAGGCGGTCATGACCCTGGGCTCCCCACATCCCGAAGAACGACCGGACCCTTACTCACGCGGTGCGCTGATGACCAGTGGCTCCTCGTCGCCGTCGACTGCGATATCTGAAGAACTTGGACTGCCAGAGATAACCCCGCAAACTGCCGATGGCATTATTTGAACCAGGACTGATGCGATAGACTCTGGCACAAATGACTCACGCAAGTAGAACACTCATGATTAATGATTGTGGTCCTGCACACCACGGTATAACGGGGTGGGATGATGAGGTAACACACCACACACACCTCCCGCAGAGTCGATACAGTGCCACTGGGCCCGTACCTGGCCACCTAAATACACTGTCGGGGAATTGCAAACACCTGTCTTAACATTCAGGGCTACATGCTGCCGGTCTCATACGTTTATACGGACGATTAATTGGATGGCATACTACATGCATAGGCAATGGGGAGGAGCGATTATAGTAAATCGATACTAGTACGTACATCCCAATAGGTACCACACTGACCTAGTTTGTATCACCCACTTGCTACAGAGGTTTGGACGGACGTTGCGAAATGTCCGCCCTAAATGTTGTGATGTTAAGGGTTCATTCATTGTTTTTGTTGCAGCAGAGTGACACACTTGTCCCTGTCCCTGGTCCCTGCCCCCTGTGGCGCGCTCCGCCCCTGACGCCCTCGTTGATCAAAATCCCCAGAAATGGCACGGGCTAACATACTTACATGGAACATACGAGGTATGCACACACCCAAGCGGCGCTATTCCATATTTGCATACCTTCAAAGACACTCGGTGGGGATTGCCCTACTGCAGGAAACACACATGACACAGCCAGAATTAGACAAACTGCGTAGGCGTTGGAGGGGACAGGTGTATGGCACGGTATACTCCGCACATGCGAGAGGCACCCTAATCTGGGTGAGAGCAGGCACTTCGTTCATTTGCGAGGACACGATGATAGACCCTGAGGGTAGATACACCTTAGTGCGAGGGACACTTAACGGCCAACCAATACTGTTGGGCTCAGTTTATGCTCCGAACGTAGACCAACCCTCATTCTTAACACAATTATCCACAGTGCGGACTTCTCATGCTGGGCTTCCCTGGTTACTGGGCGGTGACTTTAATTCAGTGCTTGATATACACACGGACAGATCCTTTCCACCCCTTCGGAAGACATCTGCGATGTCAAACGCGTAGGCTCTCACGGACTGGCTCTCACACTGGGCATTATTAGACATGTGGCGGGTCCTCCACCCCAATGAACGCATCTATTCCTATTACTCGGCAGTACACGACCTACATATGCGCCTGGATAGGGTTGTGGGCTCCCAGTCCCTTATGCCACTAATTGAGGTGTCCGAGTACCTGGGACGGACGCACTCTGACCACAACCCTATGAGACTCCAACTCACATGGGAGGCAGATCGTCCTCCCATACCCACCTGGCATCTCCAGCCGCCCGCACTGGAAGACCCCGAATTCCGCACATCACTGGGGGCGGCCATTCTTGAGTACTTCGAACTCAATGAGGAAACGGCAAGTACGGCGTTGGTGGAGTGGGATGCCCACAAAATCGCTGTTAGAGGACACTGTCGCGGTGCCACCTGGAACATACGAAAACAGCTTATGATGGCACTCATGCCTAGAAGCGCAGCTGCTCCAATATGAGCGAGAGGGTGAGGGCGGGGGCAGACATTCGGACCAACTGGAGGGCCTTAGGACACAACACACAGTACTCATGGAGAGATTGAGGTGTCACAATTATACAGCCCACACGGCTCGTACCCACGCTAAGGCGGACAGAGCAGGCCGTCTCCTGGCCTGGTTACTCAAGCAGGAGCATAACCACACACCCATTGGAGCCATACGCACACCGGAGGGGACCCTGGTATATACACAGCGTGAGATACACAAAGTAATGTCAGATCACTACATGAAATTGTATCAATCCAGGGGGCGCTGCTCCGGCCCTGACCTGGAGAGTTTTCTAGCGCCTATCCAGTTGCCCACAGCCTCGGAGACACACCAAGAGACACTCAATGGTCCCCTTACTCTAGAGGAAATTGGGGAGGCAATTGGGTCTATGGCATCGGGTAAGACACCGGGACCGGACGGTCTCCCGGCCGAAAACTATAAAGCCTACCGGGAGACTCTTGTGCCGCGTCTGCACGCCCTTTACAACGCAGCCCTGGACGAAGGGATGTTGCCCCAGTCAATGTGTGAGGCCTACCTGGTGTCCCTGCTCAAACCAGACAGGGACCCTGCAAATCTGGGTTCGTACAGACCCCTGGCACTCCTAAACGTAGATTACAAGATATACGCTAAGGTGTTGGCGGAGCGCCTGGCACCGGTGGTCCCCGAGCTGGTTCACGCCGACCAAAATGGATTTGTACCCAAACGCAGCACATCGCTGAACTTGCGTAGGTTCTTTAGGGTGGCGACGGATAGTGTGCAGGTGTGGCCCAGAGCAGGTTGCCTGGTGTTGGACCTTGAGAAGGCCTTCGATTGCTTGGACTGGAGCTACCTTGCAGCAGTGCTGATGCGATACGACCTGGGTCTGGGCTTTCTCCAAATGATTGACCTATTATACAAAACCCCATAGTCCGGGTACGAATGGGGCCGTACATATCAGACACCATACCAATACGCAGGGGCACCAGGCAGGGGTGCCCGTTGTCGCCCCTCCTGTTCGCGCTCGCAATCGGCAACATTGCGGGCGACGTTGGAAGATGGAATACCTTTGGGAGATGCAATACACCAGGTGTCGTTGTATGCAGACGACCTGCTGGTCTTTGTGAGGGATGTAGGAAACATACCACCCCAGCTGGCACACACACTGCGGGACTTCGCTGCCCTTTCGGGACTCCGAGTAAACGTGAACAAGTCCTGTCTTTATGCATTCAGTGGGGAGACCCAGAACCCGGATTACATACTAGAGGGTACCAAGGTACAGTGGAAGGCTGACACCTTCCGCTACTTAGGAATTCAGATATACCGCCAGCCGAAGGACCTCTTTGACGGTAATCTGGGACGGGCCCTGACAGCCATCAAGTCACAGGTGCAATTTTGGAAAACGCTCCCGCTAACGGTCACCGGCAGGGTTGCACTATCCAAAATGGTGATCCTTCCCCGTCTCATATACTACTTTGCCAACTTGCCACTGTATATTCCGGCATCCTTCTTTTCCACACTCACCAAGATGCTTCGGGACTTCCTGTGGGGCAACGCACCACACAGGATGGCATTGGCGAAACTGTACCTGCCTACCGATCAGGGAGGCCTGGCAGCGCCATGTTTCGAACACTACTATTTGGCGACACAACTACAGTGGATCGCCCGCTGGCTCGCAGACAGAGGTCGGGAGGACATGGCGACCACACTGCCTCCTAGATCTCTGGCCCATATCACCAAACTTTTTCACCCAGCCACCAGAGTTGCAGCCCCAGCACCACTCCTCCTGGCGGTGGCATACAAATGCTACCGTCGCTGTTTATACCTCACCAGAAAACTTGTCCCATATGCACCGGCCATACCACTAGAAGGCTCCCCCAGCGGGTCTGGGGTGCTTACATCCCTTGCACTTACGGAATGGCACGAGGCCGATATCCAGACCTTGGGAGACTTATACCGAGATGGCATGCTTATACCATTTGAATCCTTGGTTGAGGAAGCGGGACTGTCACCGGGGCAGTTCCTGAGACACCGCTCATTGACTGCGACATTAACCTCCCGTTGGGGCGACATGACCGCGGAACCGAGCCAACATCTCACAGTACAATACCTCCATGTCATGGGGCGGGGCAGACACCAAATCCGCTGGTTTGCGGCGTCCCTCCGTACACATGCAGCGATAAGTCTAGATCCACTGCGCCACAAGTGGGAAGCAGACCTAGCGCGACCGCTTGGGGACAGGGAATGGGGTAAGATAATAGGGAGCCCAACACGTATACCTAGAAACATGAGGTTCAGGCAAATACAGTTGTTCATAATCCATAGAGCATATCTTACACCCGAGACGATCAATAGGTATTTTCATCGCACGGACGCGGTGTGTCCTCGCTGCACCGAACCAGGGGCTGGACTGGTACACATGTTATGGGGCTGCCACAAACTGCAGACATATTGGTGAGCAGTAAGTGAACTACTGCACACGTGCACAGGCCGTAGCATACCCTTTGAATGGCCCACTTATTTACTACATTACTTCCACAGAACCCCGGCCTCTAAAGTCTCGTCCCGATTCCTTGACTTGGGTATAGTGGTGGCTAAGCGACTTATAACTAAGCGATGGAAGGCGCAGGACCCGCCGCACATACGGGCATGGAGATACTCGCTCTTAGCATGGGCCAAAGCAGAGGGAATTGCCATCCTACGGGAGGAAACGGTGGGGCTGCGACAAACACCTATAGCGGCGCAATGGGAGGGACTGCTTCAGGCCCTAAAGCAAACGGAAGGGGATAGCCTTGAGGGACCAACAGAGAACGAGGGAGACGCCCTTGTAGTGAGTGACGGGTAGCCTGTCTGTAGACTCCTGACATGCAATAAGTGCACACATACACCAACTGACCTTGAACATGGACATAGCCGTAGCCAATGGGTAGAGATTGCCGTAGCGATGATGTAGAAGAGGGAGGGGGGAGGGAGGGGGGCAGGGTGAGGGATGCTCACGTGGATGTTGTTTTATGCTGCTGTTTTTACTAGTTCTGAGTTCTGTTTGTTTTTACCTATAACATCTGTTTAATTGATTATGCGGATTGTCCTTCAAAGTCTCTGTACACCACACTAACGGAGCCAAACCACTATTAAACGGTGACCTTTTGCTCCAACTGGAACGGACTAAATGCGGAGCCTCAACTGGTTCTTGAACCCATTATGTCATTAATACAGCTTATATGTAATGTTTGATCCAATTGCCATATCTATTCGACTGTTAGATGGTTTGGTATATGGTCAGTAATACAAAATGTAATTTGTCTTTCATGAAGAGATACAACAAATTAATAAAAACAGATTTAAACAAAAAAAAAAATAAGACACATCGTGGCGTTATACATTAAAAACAGAACTAATAAAACTTTAAACCTGCTGCGATTTAGTATGACGATGATGTTCTAAGTGACGTCCCAGATATCCTGGTGTCACAGTACTTAAGAAAATGCATTTCTCATCTATATGACCGTACTTCTTCATCTATACTTCCGGTTGTCGACTCCGGAGGCTTCATGGTGATCCCCCTGAAGTCTGCCCATCTTTACCAGATCTTCTTGTGTTTCTGGGGCAACCCAGTGCTTAGAAGACTGCCACTTCCAGTCCCATACAAAAATCCATCCCCCTCTTCCATGCCCCCACCCGTGGGCAAATCTTATTTTTAAGTGCGGCCTTCTTCAGTTCATATTTATGTTACAGCGAACTTCAGATAGTGGCTTTTTTCACTGTCTTGCTGACCCAGTGCAGAGAAGTAATCAGATGTGTTAGTATACCTTAATCATTAAATTTCACCGTATTGAATATTTTAAGGATTTCTTTTCATATTGGACCCAAAATAATATAATACAATATGGCGCACTGATACAAAATCCTATGGACACACTCTTTTACTGTCTGTGAATTATTTTACATCTTTGGTTTTAATGTAGTCTATTGTTCGCCAATTCATTTCTACTATTTCAAGTTTCAAATTATTCACCCCCCTGACACAAATCCTCCTTTATTTTTCATTTGAGACATCCTTCCTATTGTGAGAAGTCAAATGGCAGGCTGTAGTCTATTCAAAAATATACTTCCAGTTGTCTGGGAACAGGATTTCTATAGTGAGAATAACACTATTACTAACCACGACGACACAAGTTGAAGAACCTGTTATAGCAGTATGCTTTAGCTTGCAGTTTTCTCAGTTTAAGGTCTCCTTGTAGAAGGTATCTTTTTAGAGTGCTAGCATCATATCCATGTCTGGCCTGGCTGACATCAAGCTATATCTGTGGAATCTTCATGGCAAGCTCAGAAATACACAAAACTGATGAACCTGCAAACTATAGGGAAACCAAACTCATGTTCCTTAACCTCTGGACTGAATAAAAGCATTATTTTCCAACACGTCATGGCCTAGCTTTTTACAATGTTCTTTTCTGCCTACAACACATATCATCATTTTCCTGCTCACCCCAGAGAGCAAGGAAGAGTCCTACATATATTTAGGCAGTTAATGATACTTGTAATTAATGAGTGACCATTAAAAAGATCATTGTGTAATATGTTGGTTTCAACACTTTGATTTAAGCATCAACACACAAAAAGGTGTGGTATCTGCTTTATAAATGATTAATATTGTTATAATCTCTACATCACCCCATAGTATCTCCTTTAAAAAGGTGGATCTTTTAGAACCCTTAGCTGGTGGCTCCCAACATTCCACGGTAATCCATAACTTAAAAGACAAGGATGTAGATACTACATTATCTGCAACTATAGGCAAATACCATTTTTAACATAAAGCATAGTGACCATGACCTATTCAAATAAAAAAATTTAAAGGTCACAATTCACACATCTTGGCCATACTGTAATTTTCATAAACATTGTTTGGATACATTTGCTTAAGTTAATTGGGTTTGTGTATTGCACGTTGCATAATTTTCATCTGGGCATACCTGTCCCACAATGGACTAGGATGCGGCCAGAGTTATTACCAATGGTTGAGATTAATTCTAGCCATCACTTTTTTGTATACTTCAGTGTGATGCCTTAAGTGGGACGGGTATGCCCAGATGTGGGTGCCGTGCACACTGTGCTACTAGAACCAAGCTACACCCAACTTATGAGCCCTAGCAAGGGGGGGACCAGTTTTGCGTTGCTTGTGTTCTGGTTCAAGGAGGACCTGGTCTGATAGTTCCGGCTGGGCTGTTCCTAAAGGAGCAGGGAGAAGATTGATTTACATATGGCTTGGTCCAAACTGAGGCAGCATGGCGGGGAAAATAATGATGTACTAGGAGGCTGCTAAGTAATTGCCAGGGGTTAAGATTAATTCAAACATTTGATCCATCGCTTTTTGTATACTTCAGGGAAGATAGATAAAGCATAATTATTACATAGTGTGGAGTACATCATATCATTTCATTGCCATCTCATGTCACACATCACTGGGATGCTGCATGCCAAGCACAAACTGTGGTGGGAGTCAGAATGATTACGTTACTTACCCTGTAAGCATCTGTTGTCATCTAACGGACCTGGTGACTGAGACCATTGTTGTGCTAGACATTCCTGCAGCGGACGCATGTGTAAACGTGCATGGTAGACTATTGCAGTGCATGATGCCATCATTCCTAATAAGAACATGACAGTTCCGACTGTCAATTGTTGATTGGGTTGGAACAGTGGTATTAATATTTGGAATTGTTGGATCCTGGGGATTTACTAATCCGAGTTGTGTGTTTAAGATAGCCCCTAGATACAGTTGAATCTGTGAAGGTTGGAAATTAGATTTCCGGAAACTGATGGTGAAACCTTGCTGATGTATGTTTAAAATACTTTGAGTGTGTTGTTAACACAGCAGAAGAGTACTGGCTTTGATAAGCCAGTCGTCGAGATATGGGAAGACATGGATGTTTTGTCTGCGTAAATGTGCTGCTACCACTGCTAATCATTTGGTGAATACTCAAGGTACAATAGTCACCCTGAACGGGAGGATTTTGAATTGATAATGTTTACCTGCTATCATAAATCTGAGGTATCTGCGATGTGCTGGATGGATGCCTATTTTCACATCCCGATACTTTAAGTCTAGGGTTGAGTGAAAGTATCCTTGCTGCAGAAGTGGGATCACGTGTTGAAGAGTGACCATATGGAAATGCTGTGAGAGGATGTTGTCATTTAAGGGCTATAGATCTAATATTGGCCATAAAGATACATCCTATTTTGGGGATTAAGAAGTATAGAGAGTAGACTCCTAACCCCTGATGTTGTCGAGGAATGTGTTCTATAGCACCTTTGAGAAGCAGAGCTTGAGCTTTCTGTTTGAGTAATGAATGGTGTTCCAGAGAGATCCTGTGAGTGTGTGGGTTGAATGCATGGAGGGGAGGTGATATGCTCCCCTCAATAACCATGTTGGATAATGTCCATCACCCTCAGAACCGATGGTATGGATCGCCAAGTGGGGAGAAATTGTTGCAATCTGACCCCGACAGGAGTGGCATGACCAAGGGGAAGGAGATGAGTCACTGTTTTGTGGTGGGTACAGCACCATGTGGGGAAGCATCTTTGCGCTACCTCTTGAATTGTTGCCCCTGTAGGTGCCCCATTAGTAGTCTCTGGGAGAAGAATGGTGACTTTGACTTCTGTGGTATAAGGAAGAGGCATCTGAGGATGTTGTTTTTCACTGCTCCTCCTATAGGGCGGGCGCAAAGGAGCCACGAGGACTTAGGGGTTGCAAAATCTATGGGTGCATTACAAACCCCGTTTCTTTCTTTATCTTTTCAAGAGCCTAGTCAACTTGTGGGCCAAAAGGGTGTTCCTTATCAAAAGGGACATTTAATACGTTTTGTTGAACCTCTGGCTTAAAGCCAGCTATGCGCACCCAGCAATGGCAACGCAACAAAACACTGGTATTAATGTCCCTGGCAGCAGTGTCTGCAGAGTAGAGGGCGCACCTAATTGAGGTAATTGAAATGAATTTACCTTCAGCTTCAAGATCCTGCCCTTTCTTTTTATACTCCTCTGGGAGGTGCTGGAGGAGCTCCTCCATTTCGTCCCAGTGGGCCCGATCATATCTGGCCAACTGTCAAAGATGCACGTAGCTGTGCCAAGATCTCCACAGGAGCAGAAAGTAGTTCCGAATTCCCAAACTCTGCTGCAAGTAACAATCAAATAGATTTGTTACTAAACACCAGAGAGGGGGAAAGGGGATGGGGAGACAGAAGTTGTGCAAGGAAGCAGACACCTTACAGTGGCAGTCTCTCTTACTGGTGACTCTTCACATCTTTTTCAACTGATCCTAATAGGTCACTTCTGCACCTGCCAACAGATAACAAAATATACTAACATCTATCATTTTTTCTGTTCTTTCTCGTACCCTATTTTTTCTACGTTTTATTGTCCCTTTTTAGTGTATGTATTTCTCTTAATTACCTTTCACAGTGCGCTAGCTTCTCTCTGTAATATATTTGTTCATTGATGAAATGCATATATACATAGAAATGTAATAGTCTTTAAGATGCTTGCGCAAGTACTCTGCAAAGGGTATTGTATTATTGTCCTTGAGGTCTTCTCTTCGTCAGTAGAACCAGTAGATACCTTAGACCTTCGTATTAATTACTGAGTTCAAGAGGATCCCTTCAGAAACTCAGACAGTATAAGAAAAAAGACTTGTTGAATAAAATTTGAATCATACGTTTTCTATATCAGAATTCTGTAGATGCTTATCGAGGGTTAAATTAATTAATCAAATGTTCCGACCAGGATTAGGACCAATGGAACACACACTCTCCTACTGAATAACTAAATTGGTGAAATGGATAGAGAGACGGAGAGTGAACGAAACTTGAGGCTTTCGTCTAGGAACACTACCCACTTGATGAAGTTGTCACTCTCCGTTCGTCAATGGATACAAGGAAGATGCTCAGTCGAGACGCTTACCAAAAACCTTTTATTTAAAAAGAAAAAAATGATTATGCGCATGACCAGGAAGTAGTGCGCCACTCCATAAGCTTATTGAGGGTGAGCGCTAAAGAGACATTACTAGATAGTGAAAAATTCTCCTCATAGAAAACGTGCGTAATACCAGAACACTACTTCTCCTCATTACAATTCAGCTGAATGGTTCATTGATCTCCTTGCACATGTGCGATGACAATGAACATTGCTCTGCCATAAGAAGGACTAGACTGCCAACCTCTGATAGCTCTTTTTCTGCGGCTGCCATTTTAGATATGCAGCCCGAGGGACCATGCAGTTGTTTGATTAAAGCAACCAGCAAACAGATCGAAAAAAATTGACAACGTTTCCAATGAGGGTATTTAAACTGTCTCTTAAACTTAATTTTCAGACCTCATGGCTTCTTTTCTGTAATGATGTTCGTTTGCACAGACCCGACACCAATAACCCCTTGGTGTTAGTAATACGCCAATGACTGGAGGACTGCGCAGCTACTCTTTTGCCAGAGGCATCAATGAGCTTACTCTCCTAATCAGGAGGTGGAGTATCACTAGCAGCCTGGGAATTAGCCCTTTTACGTGCATTGAAGACAACAAGAGAGTCCGGTGGAATTTGTCCAATTATATAAATAGGGTCAGAAGGTGAGGCCTTGTATTTTTTATAGACCCCGTGAGTGATGATACGGGCTCGCACAGGACCTTTAAGAATATCATCTGTATGCCGGAGCATACCCTTGAGCATAGGGAGATAGTGCGTTGCCCTATGTGTAGTGGAAAGGGTTTCAAAAAGGAAATCCTCTTCTATAGGCTTCTTATGTAATGGCACCTGATGCTAAGTTGCAGCCCGGCTAATAAGCTCCTAATCAGAGTTGGCATCATCAGGAGGAGATGGCATGGCAGGGTATATGTTGGGATCAGTGTCACCAGGAGGGTCAATATTATAGGCCGAACAATGATCAGAGGGTTGCGATGGATCAAAAGTATCATTACCTGTGCCATGCCCACCTGTAAATGAATGTGGTGACCCTTGAGGAGTAATATCTAATGGATCACCTGTTGAATGAGGGGATGAGGGTGAAGGGGGTGGAGGCAGAGGAATAAATGGTGGTGTAGGTGGTGGAGAGGATGTTGTAAGAGGGTGCAAGGTACTGGTGGCCTTGTCAATCCTCTTCTTTTTGGATGGCACCAGTAGATCAATGGCCTCTTGGGAGGAAAGTTGTTTTTTTGATGGTGCAGAATCAGTTCTTGTCAAAATACGCACAGTGTGAGGTTGTATATGGATTTGTCGCAGGCGGGCATCAAGTTTTTCCTGCAATTTGTGGAGAATTGGCTCCACCAGGGTATCGAAGTCTGATTTTGGTGCCGATTTGGGAATTTTCGGAGCAAAGCTGGATTTCTGTTTCGGTGCCGAAGTGGTCGGTACCGAGCCGATCATCTTCATCCTTGGCACCAAAGTAGTGGGCTTTGAGTCAGATGCCCTGCCTTCAGGCTCAGCACCGATACTCCATTCAGTTTTTCTGTGCCAACCATGGCCTGCTGGCAGTGGTGGCCCGTGAGCCTTATGTTCGGTCGGAGCTGAATGTTTTTTCGGTTGCAGGACAGGGACAACAAGACACAGGGTAGGCTGACCCGGTGGAAGGTCCTGCATCGAAGGTCGTAGGTTGGAGTCTGAGTCATCAATGGAAAAAGCCTCTTCCTCTGCTGCAGAGGCCTCATAGAGTTTCTCCTCCTCTTCAAGATCTTGCTGTCCAGAGATGTCAGGCATATCGTTCACCTCTCTCCTCTGCAACCCCCCTGCGACCTGCCCATCGGTCCCATAAAGTTTTCTTGGATTGAAACGATCGGCAGGCCTCGCAGTCTTCTTCTTTGTGGTCGGGAGACAAGCACAGGTTGCAGACCTGATGAACGTCGGTTCGCGTGTACTTCATGTGGCACCTGGGACAGAAGCAGAAAAGTGTCCATTCCTTGAGCAGGGCATTCTAAGGCGGAGCCAAAGGATGAAAAGAAAGGCCTGAAAGGGTGAGGCCAGTAGGGTCACTTTTAAAACACGTCAATCGATTGTTTTCTAGATTTCGAAATGCAAAGTTGGAAATGCGTACAATAACAATACCAAAGAGGGTAAGGGTGAATTGCAAACTGAAAGGAGTCCGACACGGTCTAAAACCGGAGTGCAGTAATACACATCTGAACCCAACGGCGGAAAGAAAACAATCTAACAATGGAGTCGCTGCCCATGTGCATTATTATCAAGAGGAGGAGTCACTTTACCATCTGACTTTTTTTTTTTTTTAACAGAGTTTTATATAGCGTGAACTTGACCCGAATCGGGTATCAGAGCGCTTTACTTAGCACCAGTTGCATTACATGAGAACACATTCATTTTTTTGTTAGGCACGGGGAGATTAAGTGATTTGCCCAGAATCACAGAATGTTCAGCGTCATTGCCGAGACTCGAACCCAGTTCCCCAGATTCGAGGTCGACCGCCCTAGCCGTTAGGCCAACTCCTCTCCCCTAAAGACTTGAAAGACTTCTTCAAAGAACAACAACTTGAACACATCCGGACCCAACACTAGATGGCAGGAGTATGCAAAGCATGTGTATCTACAGTGACACACTCGCTGGGCAGAGTGATTTCCACGATGGTGGCCATACGTCGCCACGCTTGGCTGAGGGCATCTGGTTTTTCAGGCGATGTCCAAGCTGACCTTATGGACATGACCTTCGAAGGCTCCTGTCTCTTTGGAGACAAAGCAGATGCTGCCCTTGAGCGTTTCAAGGACTTGCGGGCTACGGCCAAGTCCTTGGGCCTCACCACAACGTCCTGGCCTGTATCTGCTTTTCGCTCCTTTCATGGCTATGGAAGGGGCTACCAACCACGCCAACCCTATTCCAGCCAATGGGCCCGCAAGTTCAGAAGCCTCTGCGGGGCCGTGGACGCGGTTCATTCTGACCCACTGGGTCGGGATGCCAGAAGTCGAGCCGAGCCACAATTCCCTCCTACACCACAAAACCTTCCTAGTCCGATCCCACAGGATCATTTACGTCCAGTCTGTGGCAGAATGCGCCATCATCTCCACCTCTGGCGAATCATTACCTCGGACAGGTGGATGTTGCAAATAGTCCGAAGGGGATACTCCCTCCCCTTTGAGACTACCCCTCCATCTATGCCTCCACTGTACGATCGGCTGACAGAGGATCACCTTGCTCTATTCCGCAAGGAAGAGGTGTAGCGCCGCGGCCAGGGCGACTGACGCTGGACGCTGGGGATCACAGTTCGATCCTTGGCTCCGGCGGCAGGGGTCTGCTCAGCACCATGCGACTCTGGGCAATAGCTCGCTTAATCTTCCCAACAGCCCCCAGCGCCGAGAGACCCCTTTGGGGGTGATTCGTGCGCTATACAAATACTGGACTTACTTACTTACTCTCTTGGCCAAGGGAGCTATAGAAAGGGTTCCCGGGCCAGAAATAGGCTGTGGTTGTTATTCCTGCTATTTTCTGGTCCCAAAGAAAGATGGAGGCCTTCATCCTATCCTTGACCTCAGAGCTCTCAACTACTTCCTCAAAAAGGAGATGTTCAAGATGCTCACCCTAGCTCCGGTCCTGTCTGCCCTGGACCCGGGAGTCTGGATGTTAGCGCTGGACTTGCAGGATGCCTATTTTCATATCCCCGTCCTGCCTGCCCGCCCATTGTCCCTATCTACGGTTTATGGTGGGTCACAAGCACTTTCAATGTGCAGTGTTCCCCTTCGGCCTCACCAGCGCCCCTCGGGTGTTCACAAAGGTGATGGCGGTGGTCGCAGCCCATCTGCGGATATCAGGGGTTCCAGTCTTCCCCTATCTTGACGACTGGTTGTTGAAGGTGGGCTCGTCCCAAGCAGTTGTCTCCCACCTCCAGACTACGTCGAACCTCCTGCATTCGATTGGGTTCACTATCAACATGCCGAAGTCACACCCGACTCCCTCTCAGACCTCCCTTTCATAGGAGCGGATCTGGACACGGTGCAGTTTCGGGCTTATCCTCCCGAGTGGCGAGTCCAGGATATTCAGGCTATGATACTGATGTTTCAGCCTCTATCCTGGATTTCGGTGAGAATGACTCTGAGGCTGTTGGGCCTCCAGCATCCTGCTGGTGGACCATACACGGTGGCGCATGCGGGCTCTGAAGTGGGACCTGAAGTTCCAATGGGCACAGCATCGAAGAAATCTCCATATCTACCTGTTGGACCTTCGGGCGATCTGATTGACACTGAAAGCCTTTTTACCGTCCATAAAGGGAAGGCTAGTTCAAGTGTTCACGGACAACACTACAGCCATGTGCTACTGCAACAAATAAGGCGGAGTGGGGTCATGGACTCTGTCAAGAGGACCTGCGCCTCTGGACTTGGCTGGAACAACACAGCATTTCCCTGGTGGTTCAACATCTGGCCGGTTCTCTGAATGCCAGAAGACAAAATCAGCCGAAGGTGCCTTGCGGATCACAAGTAGCGTCTCCATCCAGAGGTGGCACAAGGTCTCTTTCAGCGGTGGGAAGAGCCTTAGTTTGACCATTCTCTTCAGGGGCCAACAGATCTATGTCAGCAGTTTTGCGCGTTGGAGTTTCCAAGGCGGCTTTTCGTCTCGAGTGGAGCCCAGGCCTCTTGTATGCCTTTCCGCCCATACCACTCCTGCCCAGAGTGCTCAAGAAGATCAGGAGCGACCGGGCACAAGTCATCCTTGTGGCTCTGGAATGAGCATGGAGAGTTTGGTATCCCGAGCTTCTGGTTGTGAGCATCGACCCTCCGATCAAGCTGCCTCTTCAGGAGGATCTTCTGTCGCAGCAGCAGGGGAGGGTCCTCCACCCGAACCTGTCCACTCTCCACCTCCTTGAGTACAGATTAAGCGGCAACAGTTGACAGCGTTTGACCTTCCTCCCGAAGTCTGCGAGGCTATTCTGGCAGCCAGGCGTCCCTACACAAAATCGGTATACGCCTGCCGATGGAATAAATTTTGTAAATATTGTACAGAATGATCTATTGACCCCTTATCTGCCTCCATGGCAGATATCCTCTTGTTTATCCTTTCCTTGGCCCAGCAGGACTCTGCCTTGGGAACTTTGAAGGGCTACCTTTCGTGTTTTCTTCGGCTGCCAGAACAGCCTTCATTTTTTAAGTCCCCTTTAGTTCAGAGATTTTTTAAGGGGTTAACCCACTTGTTTCCCCCTTCTCTTTTTCTTATGCCACAATGGGACCTTAATTTGGTCCTTACTTTCTTGATGTGCGCACCGTTTGAGCCGCTGCACAACTGTCCTCTACGGTTGCTCACCATCAAAACAGTGCCTGTAGTTCGCTCACCCTCCTGGCAGAGGCTATTGCCACCAAAAAAGCGGTCATCACAGCCTCCTTACCTGACAGTTTTCCTGGACAAAGTGGTACTGAGAACTAGGGCATCCTTTTTGCCCAAGGTTGTAACTCCCTTTCATCTGGGATAGTCTGTTACTCTGCCCACTTTCTGTGCATCTCCACATATTTCCAAGGAAGAGAAGCGTCCCCACCATCTGGACCCAAAAAGAGCGTTATCGTTCTACCTTGATCGCACAAAAATGTTTCAGGTGGATGACCAACACTTTGTAGGATATGTGGGAGCAAAGAAGGGGTGTGCTGGCCAAAAGAGGACCATATCACATTGGGTTATCCTCTGCATTAAAATATGTTATGCCTTGGCAAAGAAACAGCCCCCAGAAAGGCCTTAGGGCCCATCCCACCAGGGCGAAAGCAGCCACCACAGCTTTCCAGCGTGGTGTTCCTATTTCTGACATCTGTCAATCGGCCACGTGGGAATACCTGCACACATTCGCCAGACACTATTGCCTGGATTCTTAGGGAGGGCCTGCTTGGCCACTCTGTCTTACAGGATTTCCTGGTTTAAAGCTTTTCCGCAATCCCACCTCCAGGGAAGGTATTTCTTGGGTATCTGTTCAAAGGTAAGGAATCTGCGGATAGATATCTCTATCACATGGACAAATTACTTACCTTCGGTAATGTCTTATCTGGTAGAGACATGATCTAGCTGCAGATTCCTTACCGACCCACCCATCCTTCCCACACTGCGGAATTGTTTTTAGTGTCAGGGCTGTTTCCTTTCACGGCCCTAGTTTGTTTTTAACACACCATGGTCAGTTACTTAATGGCTCTGTGCTTTTGGCGTGGAAAGTCGTGAAAAGTACTGACGTTCAGCGTGCCGGAGTGGTAGTTATATTGACGACGTGGACGACACGGCAAACAGGATGCCGACAACGTCACGAGGAGTCAACCAACGCCACCTACAGGCGCAGAAGGGTAAGAAAAATCTTCTGGATCCAGCCTGACGCCTGGAAGTTCAAAAGTAAGGAATCTGCGCCTAGATCATGTCTCTACCAGATAAGGCATTACCAAAGGTAAGTAACTTGTCCTTTACTCTACTTCCCCTCGGTTAGTGGCAGGGGAGGGATACAGGGATGCACTGGATGGTTCCTTCACAAGTGGGAAAAAATGACAAGTACCTTTCCACAGTTTAAAGGACCCAAGGAACCACTAATCGGCTTTGCAGAAACATGAGAAATCAGCTCTAGTGGATGGACATGAGCAATCGCCTTAGCTTCTAACCATAGGGGATTTGTCTGGTCCATCTTCCTGGCTCGAAACAATCTGAATGGCTCTGACTGAAATTAACAAAGGTATTAAATCCCCTGATGTTTAATATTAGTACTTCAAGATGGAGAGGATTAACCTCTTTGAGGACACTGTGCTATCGGGTGATTGGATGGTGTGGCTCCACCTGAAGGACGCCTATTCCTTGATTTCAATTCACCCACTTTGGCCCCACTGGGCTTTAAGAAACTGGTGGCAATGTATCTGCCCCTTGGTGTTTCACCAAGCTTGTGTGGGCATTTTCAGTGCCTCCATACTCTCCACCTTCACCAGACTCTGATCATAAACCATGCCTAGTGTCAAGAAGCAACTGGATGAAACAGATCTAATCTGCTCATTTAAGGACAGCTTCTCATCTATCGAGAAGCCTAGGGCTTGTCCTTGATAAATGGTACAGGTAGTGTGCCTAAAAGGGAAGGCCTGATCGAGTTATGCCACCTCTGGCTATGGTTGCCAAAGAGCTGAAGCTCTCTTTTGCAATTATTATGCTTCAGAAAGGTGACCTCCATCAAAACTTAGATGTCAGGCAAGCAGAACTGCAAACTGTTAAGGGAATGGAAACCGCTTTTGTCCAGGTGCATTGCCTGCATATGTTACTGCTATCTAGTAGTGTCTGATAAATTGAAGCGGTGAAGCCATGTAGATTATACAGATCAGAGGGGAAGAGTGATGAGCTTTATGATGCTCCACAGTTAATAACCTGATCGCTCAATCTACAGGGGTGCATGAGTAGATTTTAAGTGTAGATTGACAAAGAAGAGGTGCACCAGTTCAGTACTGCCCTCAATACCTAGTTCTTTAAGTCTGCACAAGAGGATTGTATGGACTCCTGTATCATAAATGGTGGAAAGAGCCAAAAGGATTGGACCTACAGAGCCCTCATTGTGTAAGATTTGTTTAAGGTTGTCAGTGGGTAGGGGCGCAGAAAGGTTTGTGTTTCTGCCTAGGAGAAACCCTTGTTGCCAAGTGTAAAACTCTTACCCTTTTCTGAGAAGCAAGGTAACTAATTTCTCCACAGTGGTGCAACGAAACTTGAGGAGGTCCCCCTGCAAAGTATATTGAGGGGGCCCCCCACGCTCCAGACCCAGTAAGGAGCTCTCAGGCCAGGGGTCTGTCACCCGTGCACAGTGTCGGAGAGGGCTATTGTTACACCACAGCTCCCGCTAGAAAACATTCGGCAGAAACAGTGTGACAGAGTGTTAGTTTTCTAGCCTAAATGGTCTTTTCTTTAGTAAAGGCTGTGGGCCGTGCGGGCAACTTCTGCTGTTCCAATATGGGGTATATGCCCTGAAGATAAGATGTTAACAAGTTTACTAATCCCACAACCATAGGTATGAGAGACTTGAGAACCACAATGGGCCACAGATCATCAGGAGATCCTAATTTAAGATTAGTGCTCTTCTTAAGAACCATGTCTTCGGTGACGTATGCTTAATGATGGATCTAAATGGAGTTTAGTAAGAGCAGTGTAGCGTAGATATCTCAATGTTTTTATACCTTGATAAATCATCTAAATTGTAATAATGAAAAACGATGCAAGTTAATCACAGAAAGCGTGGGAGAGGAAGGCGGGCGATGTTTAGTGCTTTCTGGATGAAGGAAGGTTTTTACAACGAGCGTGGAGTATTGGTGGCTTGTAGCATATCTGTCTCAAGAAAGACTGTTGAGTCGCTTATAGGAGCACAACGTGAGCTTAAATGCATTGCATCAGTCACACTGTAGTTTCGGTGCAATTTCCATTCTAATTAATAGGCTTTCAATTGTTCAGCTTTGAGAGCTCTCAAGTACTATGATTGCATGACTTTTATAGTGGGGTAGCACTTCATCCTAGGTAGCACCATCTGTTAGAATACAGTTTCAAGTGTGACACTGGCTTAGGAACGATGGGGGTCTGAATTATAATTTTTGTCCTCCTGGGCAGGGCATGCCTACTAATGCAGGGGGAGAGCAGATGATGATCTGACCACAGGACTGGAAGGATGCTGGGAGAGATGTTGATGTTAGGTTGCCTATAGATTAGGTGGTACGTATGGCTTTTACTATGTGATGGTCCTACTACATTTTGACAAAGGCATGAAAGAAGAGAAGGATAATTTGGTGTTGTCAGAGAATAGAAAAGAGAAGTCGAAGGGGAATACTGCAACCCCAAGCAAGGCAATGTAAAGAAGAATATTTGTTGGGTGCAGCACAGAGCCTTGGTCCATGCCTACTGGTACGTGGGGTAAGGACAAATAGAGAGGAGCATCAGGATCGTAAAAAAAGTGGGGAAAGGTAAGATGAAAACCACTGTAGAGCTTATTCTGAAGGAATCCTGTGTATTGAGAGTCAAGCATGGTAGGCTAAAGTTTCATGGAATGAATCATTTATTTGCATGTCTGAAGATGTTTAAAGACAAAACACTTGAAAGTTTTGAAGTATTTTGTCCTTATGGATGTCGGTGAATGCACTTCACGTAACAGCTTTGGATAAATTAACACTAGTTACAGTCAGAAGGCAATTTCACTGTCCCTAATTTCAGCACATTATATAAAGAACATGTGATCTCTTGCCACTTAAAAGCTCCAACTCTGTCAAAGTTATTTATTTTACACTGTTATAAAGTAAAACAAGTTTACCTGGCCTGTAAATTGTGTAGGTTTGAAATGCAGAAGTCAGATCAGCATTTTTGAGAATATTTATCACGGTCTCTGGAGACTCCTTGACCCACTGTTTCCGGCTCCTATTTTCACTATGCTTTATAAAACCGCTACCTACAGTAAAAAATATATATATTAAATCAGTGGCATAAAACAAAAAGACTTACCAAGCGACAAACAAGATATTTAACCATTTTTCTGTGGGTGATTGTGTTCTTGAAACCATTCGATGACTCCAAAGAATCATACAGTAATAACTGTTTCCTTGAAATAGTTGTTTTCAGTCTTTTCAAACAACTTTACTTCCCTAAAACAAGCAATAACAAACCAATAATTTTGGCTTTAGTATGGTGAAAAGCTCTACACCGCACACACCTTCTCAAGATAATATTTTCAATATATTGACTGAAAGTGACCATCATTTGTCAAGTCAGTGGCAAATACAAGTATTCCATAAGCTTCCAAGAGAATGTAACCCCACCAACGTTTTGTTTGAACACAATTACACGTGGGTAGGGTGAATGGGTGGAAAATGTGGATCAATGTGGAAGAGATGCGTGACAGCAGGCTGCTGTATTCCTGTTTGCTGCTAATTTGTGTTGTCCTGACAAGGAAATTATTACATTTAGAAAGTAGGAAGTAAATTACTGAAGAATAGCATGTAGGGTGGGAAGACTAATGGGAAAAAGGAGATGAAAGTTCCCGTAACGTAGTAGATATGTTTCATAACATCAGATATATTCTTTACTTCAGAAAATGGTTGGCGATTATAGCGCATCATAATACTGATCATATTGAAGGGGGTATAAACCGGTGTGGTAAATACCACTAATTCAAAGTTTAGCATGCCAGAATGAGGCATAAAAAGCAGGATCTGTGTTTACTGCACCGATTACTGCCCCTCTAGGTCCCAATATGTTGTAAAGCTTTTCAGGCAAAAGGTGCCTGGGAAAATTGCAGCAGTATATGAATTCGGGGATAGCGTGGAATCCCAATCTGTGAACAAACTCCCATTTGTGCATGGATCGGATTTATCCCACTATTTCTAATGAGACCCTTATTGGGCAAAGCAAATATATTTATCTCTCCTGCTATTATTGGATGCAGGGAAAACGTCATTCGGATTAACTGTACCAGGAGTGGAGAGGTCCAAACAAGATATAGTGGGGTAACTGATCTGGGATGGAATTCCCTAAAAGATTAACTACGAGAATGGTATATCCAGAATAGCTGCTCATTAATACATCTCCAAAAATGTAATTACCAACATTATGTCCAATACAGAAAGCTTAGAAAACCTCTGCGTGGCAGAGCAATTGTGATAAAAACTTATGCCAACATGAACTATGCTCTAAATTTCCCTAAACATCTGTTCATGCTCTGTTCTCATTATTCTAATGCCAGCATTCATGCATTTCTAGCTTTATTATCACGTGAACAACATCTTAACGGGGTTCCTGAATATTAATGGCACCTTGGATCCCTCCCAGAATGGCTTCCGCCCTGGTCACAGTACAGAGACGGCTCTGTTGGCTGTGACCGAACATCTGCGGACCATTCTCGATACAGGGCACACTGCGGCATTGATATTGCTTGATCTCAGTGCCGCATTCGACACGGTCTCCCATAAGATTCTTTTACATCGTCTGGAGGAGGCGGTGTCGTTGGCCTTGCCCTAGAATGGTTTAGATCTTTCCTGTCAGGGAGAACATTCCGAGTGACTGCCCCCCCGTTTCTTTCCCGTGTCCAGTCCATCGGGCAGGGTGTGCCTCAGGGCTCTGCTCGAGTCCTGTACTATTTAATCTGTACGTTCAACCTCTTGCTACGGTGGCTAGGGACAAAGGCCTCACCATGGTCTCATATGCAGACGACACGCAGTTGGTGGTGGCCCTCTCCGACGACTCCACGCGGGACGCTTCCAATTTTAGGAGCGGCCTGGCTGCAGTCGCGGAGTGGATGACCACCAACTGCCTCTAGCTTAACGCCAATAAAACTGAGGTGTTGCTGGTGAGGAGAGACAGGAGACTTTGGAGTGAGCAATGGTGGCCCTCCACTCTTGGTAGTGCACCCACCCCTAAGACGGTGGTAAAAAACTTGGGGGTATGGATGGATTCTACTCTCAGCTTCCAGGATCACAACAAGAAAGTGGCCGGCACTTGCTTCGGCCTTCTTCGGGGACTTAGGCCCTTGCTGGGGTTTTTTGATCCACCTACCTGCCAGTTGATCGTCCAAGCGGCCATCATTTCTAGACTGGATTATGCCAGCTCGCTCCTCTTAGGGGCTAATCAGGCTGAGGTTGTGCGCTTGCAGCGAGTCCAAAATGCAGCCGCCAGAGCCCTGTTGGGGCTCCCGCGTAGCTGCTCAATAGCCGGTGCTATCCGGCGGTTACATTGGTTGCCCATGGCCAAGCGGGTCGAATTCAAGGCTCTCTGTTTGTCCTTTAAAATTCTCAAGCTTGCGTCTCCTGGGCTCCTGGCTAACTTGCTGGTACCCTATGTTCCTAGACGCCAGCTGTGCTCTCTGGGGCAACACTTGGTTGTGGTCCCTCGAGTGAACCGTCTCCGTGCTGGAGGACGGTCCTTCTGTTGTTTGGCAGCCAAATTATGGAACTCCTTGCCCTTTCAGATTCGTAGTCTGGATAGCTTGTTGGCCTTCCGAAAAGCCATTAAGACACACCTCTTCCCCTTGGCCTAGTCCCCCTTTTCTTTGTGCACTACTTTCTTCGCTATGACGCCCAGTTTCTTAGCCTCTATGTTCCTCTGCTGTTAGCGCCGGGACGCCTCTTTGCTGAGGCAGCTCTGCGCTATACAAGTCTAATTAACATTAACAAAGAGGAATTGGCTAGATTCAACCATGTATACTTATCTAGTTGTGAAAAATAAATAAATGCCACAATTATAATATGCATAAATTTGATTTTCAAAAATTGTATTATCATTAGAATGTCACATGTTCACAAACTATATTTGACTTAAGCTAGATAGAAATGAGGGAAAGGTCTATGCAGACTTTAAAACAACAAAGCCTGCTTCTTAATGCATTTAGTATAATAAGGCGGACGGGAGGTCAGCAAAGTGGGAAAGTAGCACCAAGACTGGCTAAGTAAACATGAACTGACAAAGCCAGAGGGCGTGGCTTGGCGCCGATGTAGACAGCAGCGGACCTCGGAGCTCCTCCGTGGCCGCCCTCCGCCGCAAGTCATCCTGACACGCTGAAGTGGCCCCCGGCACCGCAAACTATCGCGGAATACCGGGAGCTCCCCTAGATGACCTTCATGGGCATCGGAAAGCAGGAAAGTGAAGAGAACGGTGCTTCTCTCTTCCGATCGCGCCAGGAGACAAAATGGCGGCCGCGACTAGCGGTAAACACTTCGCCCGATAAGGTATGCTGATGCGCTTGGAGCGCCTCCTCGATAGCGGATCGGGGCCGGAGCGAAGGCTGGACCTTACCTGAGGGTCCTGTATTGAGGTGAGGGTTGAAACGCGCCCTATCAATAATCGGGAGACGATGCCTGACCTTAAGATGGCGGAGCGGGAGACTCTGCAAGTGCTGTGGTGAAGCCATTCACTGCCGGGCTGTCTCCTCTGCTGGGAAATCTCTCAAATGGTCCCGTAGCGACCCGGGCTCCGGGAAGCCAAGCTGCTGCCAGGGATTTGGGACGGGCTGAGAGGCTCCACTGGCTGGGATGGCCGAAGCCAGAGCGAACAGCGGACCTGCGGTCTGACGGGCAGGGGAGTACCCGTGGCCCTGTAGCCACGTATCCTGTGCGATGGAGTCCCTGCTGCTTCTGGGGAAGATCCGGCGTTAATTTGGGGTGCGGATAAACGGAGGCATCGCTGATTGGTGACCCGACTCGAATCAGTGGCGGCGACCTAAGATGCCCGCTGCGGCATGAAAGAGAGCAGTTTTGCTGGTGTTTGAGACAGGAGCACAGTACCTGGAACTGTGGTGCAGCGGAGAAGCTCCGGACTTGCCCAGGTCCTCCCAATCGAGAGCGGAGCTGGGGAGCAGAGGGCGTTCGTGCTGCGGGGACGCCGAGCCTGACGGTGCCCCCGGCGCCAAGATGGCGGCCCTCATTGATGGCAGTGCAGCCCGATGAGTGGACGAGTGCAGCACGCATACTGGCAGAGCGGGGAAGTGCTGGTGAGCAGACGACAGCTGCGGGAGATGGAGGCCACCCCGAGGCTATACACTGCTTCTGTGAGATGACCTGGCGCGACGGTGGTGAAACAGGCGCAGGTGAGAACGGAGCGGGGATGGTGAATAGTGCCCCTGAATCAGGGAGCTGAAGCTCATTGAGTCGGAAGGGACGGCGAGACGACTGAGGTGTGTGGAGACCTGGTGTGCACGGCGGAGGAACGCGAGGGAAGAGTGGACCGTCGCCTGGGGGCTTGCTGGGCCCTGTCTGACGCAATAGTCCCGGGAGCTTGCCTTGAGGCCCTGGGTGCGACTCCGAGCTGCCTGGGAGGCGCAACTGGCAGAGGGGGAGGCTGTCTGGGAGTCTCCAGAACGGCAAACTTGGCGGTGGACTTGAGGGTGGAACAGGAGAGTCGACCCCTGTGCAGAATTGGTGGAGGCGCGTTGTGACTATTAGAATGCTCTCCCTTGGGGTATAACACGCACGGTGAAGCCCCTGGAGTGCAAGGGTGCACTGGATACTTTCTTCTGGATGGTGAAAGTCCGATGAGGCCCGCCTGGGGTGTTGATTCTCTTGGGAAGGCCTGCTCTTACAATTGGTGGTTGCGGCTCAACCCATCCGGCCCTGACTAGATCTGCCCTGCTCTCGGTGCCCTACAAGTGGAGAGGGGTGACACGGGAAGTAACGACTTGGGGCGCGGATACCCCTCTGTTGGCTGGGTAGAGCACTGAGCGGCCCAGAGAGGAGTGCTGAAGATGGGCCGAACGGTCAAGAGAAAGGCCCTACGGGCGACCTGAGTGAAGGAAACAGACATCAAACTGATGAGGAGGAAGAAGTTGCGGAGCGCTCAGGGGCGGATGGGCCGGGGGACCCACATTGGTTGATATTATGCAGGCCATTACATCTTCCAGAACGGCCCTCGAGGCAAAAATTGATGCTATCGGAGTGGATCTCACCCTGCTCAAGGATGACCACCGAAAGTTGAAGGAACGAGTGAAGACGGCTGAGAAGGTGCTGGAGGAGATCCCGGACGCAGTGACCACCTTGCAGCGATCCCTGAAACAGGTAGAAGACAAAGTACAGGTCTTGGAGATGAGGGCGGAGGACAGCGAGGGCCGCTCTCATCGGAACAACCTCCGCATAGTGGGGGTACCGGAACGGGCAGAGGGGGAGGATGCTGTCCGGTACTTGGAACACTGGCTTCGGACGGAGATTGCCCCGGAGGGATTGTCGTCATTCTTCGCTCTAGAAAGGGCACACAGGGTCCCGGGCGCCCTCCCAGGCCGGGGCGCCTCCACGACCGCTGGTGGCGAGACTTTTGCATTACCGGGACAGAGATCATCTTTTGCAGCAAGCCCGAGGGAAACAACACATACGAATTG
The DNA here is from genome assembly GCA_963921515.1 of Calotriton arnoldi. Lineage (NCBI taxonomy): Eukaryota > Metazoa > Chordata > Amphibia > Caudata > Salamandridae > Calotriton > Calotriton arnoldi. The sequence goes on from CAWUFW010000549.1 coordinate 2,307,846, forward strand.
AAAATTCCAGAGTAATGATATTCCCGGATTACACTAGGGAGGTCCAGAGACAGCGCACCTCCTTTATGGGCCTCAAAAGAAAACTACGCCAGCTCCACATACAGTATGCTATGCTTTTCCCGGCACGCCTGCGAGTGGTAGATGGCACTGCCACCCACTTCTTTACCGCCCCGCAAGATGGATGGCAATGGCTTGAGACGCGTCGCACTGGATCCAGGAGGAATTCTGCAGCAAGTAGTGGAGGGAGGAGATCTCCCGAACAAGCCAACTCGCCAGGGGCCCTCTCGCTGCCGGATCAACAGCGGGAAAGGGATAGAGCTGTGCAGGCGGTGGCAGAGATTAGCCAGGGAGAGACCACCCTGAGCCCTGTTTCCGCTGCCCGAGGGTCGGCTGGTTCTGAGATCTCACTGCCCGAGAGCACGAATGGGGACTCAGACACAGAGTTGCCAGTGGTCACCCCGCACACGGTAGACTTGTTTGGCTGAGATGCTGGGCGGTGTCTGGCGGGACCTGGCTTTCGATTGGACTCGGACTATACTGCTATGAGGGTCTATGAGTGGGGATGAGGGAGAAGGGGCAATTATTTGTCATGTACTAATGGGGGCCCACACGACTGCATAATGCGGGGGAGTTGCCGGAGGGGCTTTGGGTCTTACCGGGTCGCCATACGTCCTACTACTTTATTTTTCATAGTTGATGGGGACATCAGTTTGGATGGGAACTAGTTTCAGGGGACCTGTCCTGGGGAGTGGGAGTTGGGAGTTTGTGGGGGAGAGGGGGGTGGGGGGATTTAGGTTCAAGCATGCCGCTGGGGGAGACATGGGGGATAGGCTGCATACCACTGTACCATGGGAGCCCCCATAGATCTTAAGTATTTATCCTGGAACATCAGGGGGATGCATACTATGACCCGCCGACACAAAATTCACGCCTACCATAGACGAAGAGGGATCCAGATAGCGCTCCTCCAGGAGACGCATCTAGCCAACCAGGAGGGGGTGGCCTTGCAACGTAGATGGAGGGGGCAGATATTCTGTACAACCTATTCGGCCTATGCGCGGGGTACATTGATTTGGATAAGAGCAGGAGTTCCGTTCCAGAGTACTGAGCAACTAATAGATCCCGAGGGTAGGTATGTAGTGGTGAAGGGACGTTTAGATGGCAGAGACATTGTTATAGGGAGTATATATGCCCCTAATGTTGATCAGGCCTCCTTTTTTGGGGATCTCTCTCAAAAGCTGGCGCCCTTGCTGGTGGGATCTGTGCCCCTCGGGGGAGACTTCAATTGTGTAGCAGAGATCTCATTGGACCGTTCCCATCCTCCCCTTGCGGACGCCTCGGTGAACAGGCTGGCTGCAGTGAGGCGGGCTTGGCAACAGCACTGGGGATTGACTGACACATGGAGGGCTCATCATCCTCATGACAGGGACTATTCGTATTTTTCATCGCTACATGATCTGCATGTTCGTTTAGATTCTATCCTTTGCTCTCCGGACGTCCATGGGGGATGGTACATAGCGAGTATTTAACTAGGACCTCTTCTGATCACAATCCGTTATTGGTGATTTCTCATTGGCAACGTGTTAGGCCTGCCATCCCCACGTGGCGACTCAGACCAGAAACGCTCGAGGACCCGGTGTTTCGGGATGTTCTGGGCTCGGCTATTGCTGAGTATTTTAGGATCAACGCCAACTCGGCCTCTTCCCTGATGGTCGAGTGGGATGCCTTTAAGACAGTGGTCAGGGGACGCTGCATTGGGGAGGTGGTGGGAGTGCGCAGAGTGTTATTGCAGGAGGTGTCAACGGCGGAACAGAAGGTGCGTGACCGGGAGAGAATACGCCCGGAGCGGCCGGACACCCATGACGCACTACTTGTAGCACGAGAGGCCCTAGCGGTGCAGATAGAACGGCTGCGATGTTTTGATTACAAGGCATATACAGCCAGGGCACATGCGGACCGTGATAAGGCAGGGGCGCTGCTCGCCTGGCTTGCCAATCCAGCGCGAAGAGGGACGACGATACTGGAGCTGAGGGGCCAGGGTGGTGAGGTATATTATACCCAGCAGGGAATTAATGATCACTTCTTGCGGTACTACACTGAATTATACAAGAGCAAGCTGGGCCCTGACCTTCCGGGGGATGAGGAGTTTCTCCCGGGAGCTGACCTTCCCAGGATTGAACCTGAGGAGGCGGAAGATCTTGGCAGGGATGTGGAGGCGAGGGAAGTCCGCAGCGCTATCAAACACATGGCCAGGAATAAAACACCTGGTACTGATGGGTTGCCCGTAGAATTTTACGCAACTTATGCCGAAGCACTGGTTCCCCATTTAGTGGCACTATATAATAGAGCGCGCTGGGAGGGTGTCCTCCCTGTCTCCACGCGGGAGGCCATTATCGTCCCGCTTCTTAAACCGAACAAACCGGCCTGGGATCGTGCTTCATATCGGCCTCTGGCAATGCTTAACCTGGATTATAAAATCCTAAGCCGGGTGTTGGCGAGTCGGTTGATGCCGTATATGACGACGCTGGTCCACAGAGATCAGGCTGGCTTCATCCCTTCCCGGAACGCTGCAATGAATGTCCGCAGACTTCTGCACACATTAGAGTCGGACGCATATGATGCAGGGGACGCCTGTATCTTTGCGGTCGACATTGAGAAGGCCTTTGATAGCCTGGAATGGCCCTATCTTTTTGATGTGATGAGGGAGTTTGGCCTCGGGGAGGGCTTTTGGCATGGACAAAGTTGCTGTACAGTGAATCCACTGCTAGGGTTCGGACGGGGGGCTTGATTTCAACTCCCTGCGGGGTTGCTCGGGGGACGAGGCAGGGGTGCCCGCTGTCTCCTCTCCTGTTTGCACTGGCAGTGGAGCCTCTGGCCGCCCATGCCAGGGCGGGGAGGTTCTACCCAGGATTACTGGTGGCGGGGCAGTTACAACACATAGCATTGTATGCGGACGACTTGCTCATGTTTCTGCCGGACTCTGGAGCTGCGCTTCGTGGGGCGCGGGCCCTGTTGGAGACGTTGGGAAGAGTGGCGGGACTTCGGGTGAACTGGACTAAGTCGTGCCTGTTCCCGGCCTGAGCTACTGGACTGGAACATCAGACTGCGGGAGAGATCGTCTGGGAAGCTCGCTGCTTGACCTACCTAGGGACTAGGATCTATCATGATCGTGATGATTTGCTGGAGGGTAATGTCGGCCGGGCGCTGCGCGACACCAAGTCCTGTTTTGACTTTTGGGGACGCTCCCGTTGTCTGTGGCGGGCAGAGTCGCCCTAGTGAAAATGATCATCTTGCCGCGGTTTCTTTATTATTTTGGAGCACTCCCCGTCTGGATCCCTGGGAAGTTTTTCGCGCAACTCAATTCCCTGCTGTCGGGGTTTTTGTGGGGCGCTGGGCGGCGGAGGGTTGCCCTGGGTACCATGCAGAGGCCGAGAACAGAGGGGGCTTCGCTCTCCCGGATTTTGAGAGCTACTATCATGCTGCGCAGCTCCAGTGGTTCACACAGTGGATAGCGGGTCGCCTCAGAGCTCCGGAGGAATTGGGAAGGGCGGACCCAAGCTGCCGCCTGCTGTCCTGCATTCTGTTGCGGGTACCGTTGAGGGGTGAGGTAATGCGAGCCGATCTGCAAGTGGTACAGCGTTGTTGGGCGCGCATGATCAGGAAGAAGCGCATTAAGATTCCGTACGCCCCGAAATTCCGTTGAATATGTGTGCGGTGCTACCTCATGGGGGAGATTGGAGTAAATTGCAGTCCTGGGAAGAGGCTGGGGTTCTCACACTGGGTGATCTATACGAAGAGGGCAACCTTCTCCCTTTTGACAATCTTGCGGAGCGGCATGATCTTCCGCGGGGAGACTTTCTCTTTCATGCGGCTCTGACGGCAGCTGTCAGAAGGCATTGGCGGACGAGGCTTTCGGAGCCGGACACGCTCCTGGCTTGTCAATATGTTGTTATGGCGGCAGGAACTATAAAAGCGGTGACTTGTCTCTATCGGCGGATCACCCAGGACCTGCGCCAGCCCTTAACGGCATTACGTGGTAAGTGGGAGGAGGATTTGGGTGAACCCCTTGAAGAAAAAGCTTGGGGAGCAATAATGGAGAGACCATGGAAGGGCACCCGGAACGCGCGCTTTCAAATGATCCAATTTTATGTCCTGCACAGGGCGTACTTGACTCCGGGAAAGATTAATGAATATTTCTTGGCTGCTACAGCTTGCCCTCGATGTGCGCTAGAGGGGGCGGGGTTTTTACATATGTTCTGGAGCTGTCCGCAACTGGGGGACTATTGGCGGGAGGTGACAATGGTCCTGACGACTGTGACGGAGAGAGAGGTGACCCTGACGCCGAGGGTTTGTTTGCTGCATGACTTCCCACACACTACCAAAAATAAAATAACCAGCAAGTTTATTGATTTGGGGTTAATCTTGGCGAAAAGGGAACTTACCACCCATTGGAAGGCGAGACAGGGGCCTGGAGTGGGACGCTGGCGCAGGGAACTGCTGAAGTGGGCGGAGAGTGAGGGGGAATATAAACTAGGTGTAGCTAGGCGTACTGAGAACGAGAAGTCAATGGATATGGCTCGGGCATGGATGGCGCTAGTGGAATTGGTTAAATACCCCCTGATGATGAGGAAGCCCACCCCGACGAGAGGGAAGAGGTAGGGATCGGCTGAAAGGACTGACACAGGATATGGGAGAGAAATGTAGGGGCGGTTGCGAGTCCAGTGGGGGACCCCTTCTTAGTGTTCTTGATCTGTCTTAGCAGAGGATCGCCGAGATCAGGACTTTTTACTGAATGGCATGGGGGTCTGAGAGGCCACTCGTAAATGTTAGGATCCAGCGGCATGCTTGGGGGGTGGAGGGGAGGATAATTGGGGAACTATAGGGCTGGGGGAGGTGGGAGGGGAGGTGGGAGGGTTACTAGTTGAACTCTTGTAGTTGAATACAATTCCAGGGGCAAGTCTCTGAATTATCATTAAGAAGTTTTACGGAGAGTGGCGGAATATCTTTTAGTTGGTCTCTGGGGGATCCTGGAGAAGATTATATCATGACTAGCTGGGCCGACCATGGGTCTGCTCCTGGGTAAAGTCAAACTGTATTTTGCCACATCCGTTCCTGTTTTGCACTGCCCATGTAGACACATGTATGCCTTCACTATTTGTTTGAAAACCAATAAAAGTCTGTTAAACAAAAAAAAAATGAACTGACAAAGCCAATAGATTGTCTTTTTGACCTATTGGCTTTACCAATGCTTTTTGCTGATACTGCAACTGACATCATTGCATAGGCGTGTGTATTCAAGATTACGTATACAAGAGAATGCACTATCATGCATGCCTACGGAATGATGCAGCACCATTTTGTTTTTAATTTTTTATTTACTGATCCAAAACGGTGTACGCCATTTGGATTGGCAATTAAAAAATAATAATTTTACTTGCACAATAGTACATTTTGATATGCGTCGAGGCGTGGCAACAAATGGCAGCTGCCAGGCCCTCTTCCAACAGCCATAGGATCAAACTCCACCTTCATGAAAAAGCCAATATTAAAAGATTTTCAATGCTTGGGATTAAGCTACCTTTACAAATTACTCACTTTCATTGTCTTGAGATGTACTACTCGACATGAGAATGGATGCATTTTCAAGGCAATTCAAGATTGTATTGGGTGGATCATTTCCCCATTTCTTCCGGGCAATACGTAAAGCATTTTCATCTTGTACAATGGCTGAATCACCTCCTAATTAAATTACAATAAAAATGCTCACTAAACCTAATACATTTATACATTCGTTATTTTGAAGTCAAATATACATTTTACTATCATTGTGAATTATACTAAAAGTGTTAATGGAGAAATAAATGCAAATATTATGGTTCTTATTTAAAGTTATGTGGTAATAGAACAATTTTTGATTCTTTTCGAAATTGCTAATCTGGAGTACAATCCTTCAGAGGAATTTTCTTCATCATATCTGTGTGAGGAAAGAAATGCATTTGATGCATTGTACTGCAGATTTCAAGCTTCCTCCATTAATGTTTACCATTACCATTTAACTTTAAGCCAGTGCCTATAGCGTTGAGTCAATAAATGAACTCGGATAGGTATCAAAATATACTATATGTTCAGCAGATCAAGGTAGTTCAATGAGGAAGACCCATCAGCTAACGTAATTGACGTTTCTAGCATACTAGAACAACATAATCAATGTTATAACCCTACAGATGATCAAAGATGTTAATCATAGGTTATGAGTGAGTAGGAGCATTTACATAAGCCACACTATGAAATCCCCCATTTCATTGTGCTCTTCACTGAGATTTTTGTGAAGGCCGAGAACAGAATTAACAACTTCAATGAAGGGATTTTATAACTTTGCTGATCTTTATTTTAAGGAGGGCATGCTTCACCTTGAACATCTTTGCAGAGGGAGTTTCAGACCTGTCGTGGCCAGCTGAAAACAGTATGACATACCATGATTTGATATGACACAGGTGTGACTAAGTCCCAAACCTGCATTCACTTATTCTTGAGCTTTTTGTTCCCCAGAAAACGCTGTTAGTGTGTTAACTGGTTTACCAAAATCAGAATTCCAATTGCTTATCTTAGATGCCATACTTTGAATCTCAATTTTCAAAATCATCTAAAGATATACATATCAAAATCCTCCTAATATCCTATTCCCACATATATGGTAAACAAAACCAGTACTTTAAGAGATATATGCCCTAGAAGAAACCCTGGACATAGGCCTGGCTTAGATTTAGTTGTATACAGTAAAATATTTGTCAGAAAGAAGTTTACCCAAAAATGTTCAAGGCCACCAGAAACAGTGAATTTGGCTGCATGGCCACACATTCATTTCATTGTGGAAGACTGTATGCATTGCTTCATATGATGCCTCCTCATAATTACAACATTCACTATACAAAATAAAATGTCTAATATTAAAAACACTCCCAAAATCTCCATGTAACATTTGTAGGTAGTATATAGTGCGACCTTTAAACTAGAAAAATAAGAACAAAGATGGAAATATTCATAAATTTTTGAGCCCATACAAGGTTCTTTCTTCAGTTATAACATATTTTTAATGATAAACATTAATGATAAACATTTGAATTTAGCTAATGATCAGTGTTTTAAAATGTCCTTGTGGCGTTGGTTTGGCTCTTTCAGTTAATTAACTGGAATTTTTATGAATGTAAATAGCAGAGTGTGACAGCCTTTATTTAATCAAAAACATATCTGCAAATCTGAAGGTCTTGAAGAAGCAAACCTACACTAGCATATTTGAACTTATCTTGGCAGCTAAATAAAATGTATCTTAACATACAAATTATATATATTTTAGACTGATACAGCAAAATATGCATTGGATGAAATATAAAATATGAAATAGAAGAGTGATTGAAGTTCCTTAAAAGCCTCCACAAATTTCCCTTTCCCTTTTGTCCTACAGAGGGAAAGGCTTCCATTTTAGAGAATTGTAGAGTACTCTGCAGTTTGCTATAAGAGACCAAAAACAACGAAGACAAAGAACACAAACTGTATAAAATGCAAATAATTTGATGTAAATAGTGAAACTGTTTATATAAAAAGGACATCAAACCTCTGCAATGATCTAATGTGAAACTTATAATTACATTTTTAGGTCACCTAATTTTCTTTGCGAGTTACCTGCAGATCCTTCTGGCTCCTTCCCCAAATGTCCTTGAATATCAGACAATGCCTCAAAATGAAAAACACAGTGATTTGTGGCTCAGGTTTCTCCAATACAGGTAATGCCAAATTAATTAAATATAATACTCAGTTCATCATCATGTTTCCTTCATTTCGGTTCCGTGAAACCATAAAGGGTACTATATAAAACATTTAATATAAATACAAAGAAAATACAAATTAATTTTTAAAGAATAACATTACTCATTAAAAAACAGGCTGGTATAACAATTACAGTTCACCAAACCAATACTCATCATATTTCCAAAACGATAAATATTATAATAAAAAGTTCTTAAAAAAGGAAACACCCTGGTTAAAAGAGACTTTGATACAAACAAATAAAATCATTCACGAAAATTAAAAATATGACATCAGAGGAAATCAGATCAAGGACTATCATAAATACAAACAACTCACAAGATGACAAATGTGCAAAAAGTAATCCTGGCTAATTAAAAGATAACTTCGACCTAATATGCCATACTGCTGACAGACACCTCGAAATTGAGTACCCGATACAGTCTCTGGTATTGGTTTTACATACTCTTAGGGCTGTGTAGCGGTCCCTAAAAGTTTACCAAAAAAAATGATCCAGCGTGATTGGGATTTGGCATAGGCCTTGCAGAAAAAATAACACATGCTCGATGTTCCCATCTGCCAAGCAACCCATCTTGCACATGGTAGATGTGTATCCCTTTTTCGTCCAACAGCAAGTAAATGTAGCCAGCGGTAAAATACCTAATCTAAATTTTACATAAAGTGCATGTGCATGGGGATTTATCACCGTATTTAAATATGGCTCGTACTCAAATACACACTTGAACAACAAGAAGTCCACCAAGGTAGCTGGGGATGCTGCAGAAAGCTTACCTCCAAAAACAAAGTCCCAAAAGGACATTCCCGGGCACCTTGGGGTAATGGAAAGGGCTGCAGCCAAAAACCTTCCAAGCCCAACGAAAATAAATAAGTTTTTATATGTACAAGCCATGGTATCTTCCCAACATGGTGGTCATCTAGTTTAACCCTAATGCAATCCCTATAGGGTCCTAAATCCTCACCAGTCTGAAACTTTATCCAATATAAAATAGATCAATCTCCGACTTTGCGAAGCTTAGACCGAAGGTTTAAATCTAATCTAATTGGGAGCTTAGGAGCTCTAGTAGGGAGTCTCAGAAGGGTTTTTATAAAAGCATTTTCTGCTTTTTCGAGGGTGCCAAGGTTACAATGCCCCCACAAGTCTGCCCCATACAGGGCGCCCCCATAGGCTTAGATCTTCTTTATCTCCATGGGGGAGGGGAAATGGCAAAAGTAGATGACCTGTTGGCAAATCTTATAATTGACCCTTGAAAAACATTTTTATATAAACTAAGTATTATAAGGTGTCCTCTTCAGTTTAAATGTTTTAAGCAAATTTATCTGCAAAGGTAATGCTTGTGAGATATTACATTTAGAGGTCCAGGAAGAAAATAAATATAGTAAAACGTGCGTGTTGTTTCTGGTGCTCTCCACCTAGGTTTGCGCTCTACAAACATCAATACAATATAGCAGATTTCAATGCAAAGTAGGGATGACAGCTACAACTTATGAAATACCAGCATTTGTAAAGCGCACAGCTACCTCCGGAGAGGTGTCCCGGCGCTGGGGGCCCTTGGGAAGATTAAGCAAGCTATTGCCCAGAGTCACATGGTGCTGGGCTAACCTGCCGCCAGCACTGGGGATCGAACCGTGAACCCCGTGGTCCGGAGTCAGGTACCCTGGCCGCTGCGCCACACCTCTTCCACTTATTACAATGGAAGTCTGCAATGCCCATGCACTTTTTTTTATAACAGTCATCATTACTAGTCATCTTAAAGATAACTGCATCACTACCTAAATATAATAATATAATACATTTAATATCTGAACCTACGAGAGCCATCATGGAGTGCAAAAAGCAGCACCCCAATTACAACAGCAAATATAATTATTAAAACAACTTAACTCTTTTCACATTCCTTTCATGTGAACTATGTTACTGTGTTTGTTCAGACATTAACAAAGTACCATTTAAGGTTGCCTGATTATTTAGTTCACTGCTACTTTTCAGATACCATTAATAACTTACCACAAACTTTCATTAAAAAAGGCAGGCATGCGACTTAGCTCATAATACATTAAAAGGTTTAACAATTTGTAATACACACTTTGTGTAGCCTAATTGTTTATTTGATTTCCACAATGCAGGCTGCTAATATTGTCTGCATATCTGCACCTGGAAGATTGCACACATTAATGGGAGGTGACTGCATGTATTAATCAGGGCAGTAGGCAGTATCTTAACAAGCATTGACAAAGATAACAGGTCTTGCTATGTTTGTCTATGGACAGCTATATACAATGGCATGAGTGGAAACAAAAGCAACATATATGGAATGATGCATGGTAAAATAATAAAAGGAAAGCATGGTTTGTTAAATGTTTTACTGTTATCTGTAATTTCTTGTATATAGGAAAACTAGCAGATAAACAGAGTTAACAGGTACCACATGTTATGTTATATTATGTTACACTTATTTATATGGCACTCATTTTTCCATAGTAAGGCTTCACCATGCCAGAATGTGCAATGCAGGGCAGCAGCAGTGCAAGTCTCCCACACACACACATACACATACACATACGCTCATGTACACATCTGTGTATGTGTCTGTGTGCAAGGAACCCTGAATATCTGTTGGACAGCAAGTAGACATAAAAGACTTTAACTGCCTTGTTCTTTCTGCATGCTTGCATGTGTCCCTCCTGGTGGATCCACTCAACAGAAGTCAATCCCATTGTCTTTGTTGGTACGTGTCACAACATGGTATCAGAAAAGGACAGCCCTTTAAGAACATCAGGCACATCTAAGAAGTGGCGTACTGTGCTGCTGCCCTGCCTGCTAGACATGTCCCTGAGAGTTTAATTACAGCCCTAATGGTTTTCGGAGGTGAGCCAGGTAAGTGTCGGAATCAAGCTTAGCTTTGCTAATCTTTCACAGTTATGCAAGACATACAAAGAACTGTGCAACTTCCATTCCACCCTTCTAGATATGTCTCACATGACTGCTTTGCTTCAGACCCATGGTCCACAAGAGGTGCACCTCAAAGGGGAATGTCTCAGCTCCTGACTTACTTGACTTACTGGCATGTTGCTAACATGAATAACTCATCCTCAGCACCATCAGCCCATTAATGGAGCACTCGAGATGAGCCTTACTTTTAACCAGCCCCCTACACTCCTTTCAAATGTATGACTAACACATGACAGATTCGTCCATACTGCCTTTCAGATACATGCCTGAATCGTGACAGGGTGTGCCTGGCATGTGATCTCCCCTAAATACCTCAGCCATTATTAACATCCATTGTTGAAATGACTTTCTCACCTCAGCAAACCAAAGAAAAGATGTTCTTCCCACCATGGACTCTCATCTCATTAATGCACCATGACATTGTGACATGACTTATGCTAACTATGAATTGGCAAAAGTTCAAAAGTAATAAACAAGAGTTACAATCATCCAATGGCTGATAGATGTGCATCACAGCTGTCAAATGGTTGATCTGAAAATATCAAGAACACCATCTCTCTCTGTACAGATTACATGAGCACTGTGGACAATTAATGCCTAAAGGTTGAGTCACTTGCTGAATTGCAAAATCTTTTTAAACCTGGCTATATTTCTTTAAATGGTAGGGAAACTCCTTGCAGACGTGCAAAATACTTAAAATGTGTGGCTGGTGGTACGTATTAAATAATGGGTAATTAACTATTGCATTCCAGTCTTCAGATTTAACAGTACTGGTATTCCACACTGCTTGTACATTATATCATAATTTATTAACACAGCAGTGAATGTCTCATTACCTTCATTGGGGCAATGAAGCACAATCTTTTTGGATCATCTTGTAGAAATGGTAAAGCAACAATTAATCGATATTGCTTTGTGCTGAAACTTCACAGCTGTTGTGGACAAAAATTAACTTTTTTGGGCCTCGCTTTTGGAAGTGTTTCTCGTACCTTATTCTTATCCAAAAGAAATCACGTTATGATAGGCAGATTTATGTTGGATAGAGTACTTACCTCCTCTGGTAACCATGTTTTCATATGTTTTGCTAAATTGGGTCGGGCAAGGAGTGTGGTCGCCGACGGGCGGATCTTTGGGTTTTTCTGAAACATTTGCTTTATTAGATAGTGGAGCTCATAGGAGTACTTTGATGGAAGTGGACTATAAGATCCTTGGCATATTTTACGAATGAGGCTCTTCCAGCTGGTTGCCTGAAACTGAAACAAAAGAGAGACAGTACCTATTATTGTTTTTAACTCTGGATAAGAAGTATTTTGCAAAGTGTTCATAATTCATGCGACAGGATAGCGAGGTTGAAGGAATACAGCACAGAAAGGGCAAAAACAGATAATGGACTTTGCTTAACTATTTTGCTTTCACTCTTTATAGTAGTGAGAAAATTGGTTTGTGTTAATAGGTATCAAAGAGAACATGGAGAACACTGCATGAACAAACTGCTTGTAAAGTCTCAATTTTTAGGTTGCAGTGAGTTTTCCGGTATAAAGAAATTTCTCATCCAGAAATGTGGACCCAACCAGAAACCCGTTCCAGCTAGTAAGAAAAATTCAGGGTTTCCTGTAAATATAGGAGCCCATATACATGCCTACTAATGTAGCAATATATCAAACCTCTAGACACTAATTGGCTTTTTCAGAAATAATCTGCCTGCTTTTTACGTGCAGCCACAAGATGGGAGCAGTAACTTCAATTGTACGCCTGTCATCACATGGTGATCACCACCCACTTGTTTAAAAAAGCAGCCCTACACCCAGAAGAACCCTGTAGCTTTGGTCTATTGTGCGTCTTTCTTTAGTAGTATGATTGGGAAAGTTCTCACACATTTACAGGGGCACATGACTATAGCATGCATAATTGATTCTATGCAACCAGGTTTCCTGCCCCTTCAGGATGTGGAGATGACATTTGTCTGATGACACTGATAAGATCTTGAATGTTAGTGATAAACACAAGCTGACCATAACGTGCACTCTGCCCTTTGTTGTTTGTTATCTACAGAAGATGTTTGGCATTAGTCAATCTGGTACTGGGACACTACTTTGTGTATTGCTCACATAGGATCAAATTAGATTATCTAATCAAAATATGTAATTACATGGACCCCCAGGACCTGAGTAACACCATTTGTGAAGGTCTACAAGACCGTGTTAGAGACCACTCATAGTCATTTCTTACTAAGGCCCTTATTACAAGTTGGCTGTAATCTGGTGCTGGAATTGCGGGCAGTGGAATCTATGATTATGACTGATATCCCCACACCAAATTCCAGCTATTCTGAGTTTTGTCCAAGTAATGGGGAATTACTTCATGGACCCAAAGCAAATTGGTCCTTTACTATGGATTTTTCTCCATTGCGGGAAGAAAACTGCAGACTTTTCCCACATGCTCTTAACCTGTCAGAAAATGCGAGCAGGAGGGGGGCGGAGGTGGAAGTGGTGGTGGCAGGGTAGCAGGATGCCGGCCCAGTGGTTCCACAGCCAGCAGTCCCATGCAGCAACAAAGTGAGGTCCAGTGTCTGCGCCTGGCATGACTAGGTCTGGAGTTTTTTTTAACAAATTTTATTTAGTTTTCAATATATAACAAAAGAAGAGCGTCAGTTCATCTCACAAGTGACACAGTAGTAGCAAAGATGTATAGTTGTACCCAGATGTACTATTTCAAGTATTTCTTTAGACAGATTACATTTCTTTTGACTAACAATGTAAGCATCCACCCTTTATTGCCTACTGAAAATGCAGATGATTAAGTGTTTGGTTCCCTTCATGTTTCTTCCCCAGAGTCCAAGCCTCGCACTGTCGGTATGGTGGATCCTTTCAAACGTAAGTATGCTAAGTAGGGTTCCCCGAAATCTCTTGGGCGTGCAGCAGGTGACTATAGTCATCAATAATCGTGCAACATTAAGCCATGTCCTTCAACCATGCTGCCTCTGTGGGGGCTACGGACAATATCCATCACACCGCCACTTGTCGTTTGGCCAGCAGCAGGGACACCGAGGTAAATTGGCAGATCGATTTAGGTAAATCTATATTTAGCCCTAGTAGTGCCAGCTCCAGTGTGGGGTCTAGAGGGACCTTTATCATCTCAGTCAGTATGGAGAACACTATTTCCCAATATGGGGCCATAGCTGGACAATCCACTCAGGTGTGTAATATACTATGTAAGATTTTAAAATGAATGAGTTTGTGGCGGAACATAAAGGCAGTGTCTTTTACCGGGGCACAGCACTACTGCCAAGCCTTGTCTGGGATCGCTCTTAAAAAGGGAACTCCAGTCATATATTGGTAAGGTATACAATTTGTATCATTACACGCAACATATAAGTGACATATCTTTTTGTCAACATTCTTCTGCCAATGCATTATTTATTTCTGTCTGCATGAGTCTGTCTGCTATTGTAGGAAAGTGATCCTTTTTGACATGGCCCCCCCCACCTTTTGACTGGTAAGTGATGCAATTTTGACTGGGGACCTGCTATCCAGGTCCCCAGTGCAAGATCTCTTTCCTTAAAACTGTACAATTGTTCCCCCAATTGGCGATATCTTTAGCACTGCTGTAAGTCCCTAGTAAATGGCAACCCTGTTACCGACGGCATGGGTACTAAAGAGGGTCCCTAAGGGCTGAAGCATGTATTGGCCACCCAAAGGGACCCCGCATGCAGAGTGCCATTGCAGGCTGCTGACATGGTGCAGACAAAAATGAAGACAAGACATGGCACACCTCCTGTGTGCCATGCCTGAAGTAACTGCATGCAATATATGTAAGTAACCCCTACAGCAGGCCTTACAGCCCTAAAGCAGGGTGCATTATATTTCATGTGTGGACATATCTGCAAACGCAGATATGCCCCTGTGATGTCCAAGTCGATTCTTGGACATTACTAGTGAACAGGGAAGACATATTGAGTATATGTACTGGGCACTGGTGAATATGAGTTCCCCAGCCACATGATGGCTTAACTGAAACCAAGGATGTTTGGTATCAAACATCTCATATTAATAAACCCACATTGATTCTAGTGATGGATTTATTAATACATGCCCCCGAGAGGGTACCTTAGAGGTATCCCCTGAAACCTACAAGTCCACTAGTGTGCTAGCTGACTGTCCAGTCCAGCCTGCCACCACAGACTTGTTTCTGCCCCCCTAGGAGGTGAGAGCCCCACTCTGAGGTCAAGAACAATGCTTGCTCTGCCAGGAGGTGTTTACACCCCCTCCAAACAGGATGGCTAGCAATTAGCATATCAAAGCCTTTGATATGCGACCCTGGCATCCCTCAGACCGGGGAGATGCCATCCCCTGAGGCCCATTTGACATCAGGCAGGAAGTTAGCATACGAAATAGGCATGGAGCATACCCAGGTCAGTTACACCCGTAAGGTGAGCTGCCTGATGTGCCCCACACTAGGCAATTTCTGCCATCTTGGGGATGGCAGAATTTAGGAAACTGGAAAAGGTTTATGCTCTCTTACCACAGGAAGTGGTCATATAGGGTGCATAGTGGACCCAAGGGTAGGTAGCCCATTGGCTACTACACTCCACTCCCCTAACACCCCAACATTTAGCCTTTAGGGGGCTCCCTGGATCCAGAAATTCAGATTTTACTAACTGAAAAGAAGAGGAGACTGAAGAGCCCACTCTGCAAGAACTGCAGGCTGCTGTGGACGTTTGGCGCCAAACCCTGCCTGCTGCACAGAAGCTTGACAATTGCAAAGACCCTACTTGCCCTGCAGATGTGCATCATCCACAAGCCACGGAGGGTTGTCAGCACTGCACCCAGCATCTCCCTTGGAGTAGAAGAGCTACTCGCCTGCAGGCACTGACCGCGATGTCCGGTTTAAAGGAGCTGCTGTCCACCAGATTCACCAAGCAGTAGCCGCCCAGGAGAAGGTCAGCACACTCAAGGAGGTCAAATCCACCTTTCTGCCAAGCTTGAGGATGCAAGGACCTCCACAAGCCCTCCTGCACCAATACCCGGCGTACCAGACCCTTGCCTTGACCAACGCTTGTTAAAAGTCTAGTCCGGACTCCAATGACAGCACCGATGACCATCGGATGAGGGACGTCCGCATCGCAGAGGCCAGCACCGAGAGTGGCCCAGCTGTCCTGTTTTTGTCCCCCTTGCTGGTCCTGACCGACACTAGTGAGCGGCTTGATGCACGAGAGCCGGCTCCCTGCAAACACTTTTCACCCAAGCCGTCCAGCCGAGGCCCGAAGAAACCAACTACTCCCAGGACCATTATGACCGAGGCCCCCGTTGGGAGCTCCTAGACTTGTCCCCAAGTCCCCCTTTGCAGCATATTTCCAAGTGGCCCCCCTTCCTTCCTACCACGCAGCGTGCAAAGTTAGCAACCCGATCAGCGCCTCTGCACCCGGACTCACCATGGCAGATGCAACCGATCTGCTGGTGGAACATTGGTCCTTGTCCCCCAACTACCTCACAACCAAAAGGGACCCCAAAGAAAAACGCATTGCAAGTATATGTATGCAGTAAATGTCCTTGCTCTCATAGGAAAGCATTACGAGTAAAAACGCAGTGTTGATTAACATTGCTAAAACTGTAAAAAGTCTATCACAAAAAAGTACTTACCTGATAACAAAGTTATTGGGTTTAAAATATATATATATAAAGATACCTGCTATTTTTCCAAATTGGTGTGGGTCTCCTTTTTGAGTGTGCGCTTCGTTTATTGACGCTGCATGTGCACCCAGTGTCTAACACTCCTCTCTGATAAGCCTAAGGCTACTCGACCACACTACCTTAGATAGAGCACCTTGGCATTGCTAGGGCAAGCCCGGTCTACTCATAGCGGATTTCTGGACTCTTTATATACTATACCAAAAAGAGGTATGCTGTGCAAAGAGCCAGCTTTCTACAGCAATTTGTTAAGCGATCCTCAATGTTGGGCGCATCGGTCATAGTCCTGCAGCTATTATGTCTTAACCAAAAACCCTCAGATGAGAGAGTCAGGGAACTTCACACGTGAGGGTTTCCATCAGGATATCCCAGATCAGACTAAAAATTAAAAGGAGAACAAGACTTTGCAAATTAGTGACGCTCAAGCCATATGCAGATTCATACCAGCCTTTAACAGAGTCAAAATCATATCCACTAAACAGTGTCTGACTGCGTTGTGCAACATATGGAGTCCTGTAAGTGCTCTCTGACATGCCATGATGCAAATTTAAATAGCAGACAGTAAGCAACAAGTGCGGGGGAAGCATGTAACAGTGATAATAAAAAAATATATGTAAACAACCAGAAGGTTTCACCGATTAAACTGCCATGGAGGTTGTTGAGCAAGTGGTTCAGCTTCCGCTTTCGATTTTAG